>JAVDOI010000004.1:11802551-12492656 GCA_032191485.1 Leptoclinus maculatus | reverse complement strand
CCAATAAAGACACTCTGGATGAAAACTATTTTGTGTTGCCTCAACAGTCTGAATTTCCATACCAGAGAGAAATATCTTCACATTTTATTTCATCTTGAACGTGGAAATGAAATGCAAGCGCCACGTTGAGCGAGGGCCAGGCTGTGATGATGAGCTGAGTTTCCACATCTTTTAAATACAGATTTAGTTTCTCTGGCTCGGTTAAAAAAACGGAGAGAGATCTCCATACGCAGAATTTACATATTCATCTCTGACAGTTGGGGGTTATTTGGAGCCCCATTTTGGAGTGATGTGAGAAAAAAAATATCCATTTAGCCATATCATCACCTACGATCGGGACTCATAAGCCTGGCAATAGGCTGAGAGGGGAGGATAACACTAATATGGCCTCAGATTTCTATGCGGGACTAGTTAATGCTATTTACTGAGGAAGGTAGATGATCGACTGGGGAGCAGAGAGGAGAAGGGAGGGAAGGAGATGGACATTAAGTGGCCTTCGGAGTCCGTGGTTGCTGCTTTGAGAGCCAATTACCAGGCTAATGGAGTTAATGCCAGAGATGAGATGGGCTCGGGAGATGAGTGAGGAGAGAGGATAGCGGGGATGCCTGACACTGAGACAAACTGCAGCGGAGAGAACGATTAGTGTTTGTTAATCTGATGGGCAAATCATTTAAGCATCAAACATACTGTAACACATTAGGAAAGAAACCAAAACGGGTTGGAGGGGCAAGGAAGCGCTCGACAAAACATGCAGCACGGACGAGATCTGTCTCGGTTTCATGATCCGTCATGTTAGGCTGCAGATTAAAAGTGTGATCTCCGGGCTTATAAACGATTTAGCCAATTACAAACGTTATCTAAAAACGCTTTAATTTGCCATTCAGAGCTGCAACAGGGGCCCTCGGAGCCGTCAATGAGGGTGATTAGAGCCCAGATTGCTACTTCGAAAGGCCCCAAACATCTGCTGTCAGAGTGACTTGGAGACGTCAACACAGGAAAAAACTGTTCTTCAGAGCCTGGCATCTGATTGGCGAGGAGAGAAGAGGAGAGGAGAGGAGAGCAGAGGAGAGGGGAGGA
Organism: Leptoclinus maculatus; assembly: GCA_032191485.1. Taxonomy (NCBI): domain Eukaryota; kingdom Metazoa; phylum Chordata; class Actinopteri; order Perciformes; family Stichaeidae; genus Leptoclinus; species Leptoclinus maculatus. Next base: position 12,491,579 of record JAVDOI010000004.1, on the reverse strand, counting down.
GAGGAGAGGAGAGGGGAGGAGAGGAGAGAGGAGGAAGAAGGAGGGAAGAGAAGAAGAGGATGAGATTAGAAAAAAGAGGAAAGAAGAAGTGGAAAGACCTGAGTTGGTCGGCTGCCAGCTAGCTCAGTGTGACAGGGAAGGCCCATCTGCGCTCCCCAACACTCAAGATGGCAGATGTAGAAGCAGATTGATTTTCATTCAGCTGTCATGATACACAAGTGGAAAAAAAAAAACACTCGCGTGCACACACACCACACACACACACACACACACACACACACACACACACACACACACACACACACACACACACACACACACACACACACACACACACAATCATGGCGTTTGAGAGCTCTGTCAAGTGCCTGGGCTGCTGTTGGCTGTCCGTCTGCCAAGCTGTTTCTCTCCTTCCTGTAATTTCCTCATTCTCTATCCCTCCCTCTCTCTCCCTCTCTTCCTCCCTCCGTCTCTCTCAACGAGCGCAAGCAGAATCTAAACGCCACATCTGGCGCTCAAATTAAATCATTTACAGTCCATAGAGAGAAGCGCGTTTAGTGACAATACAGCCGGTGGGGAATCAGCGTGTTTTCTCTAAGCTGTGACACCATCGTCTCCTCCGGCATCTGATTAGATGTCATCGCGGCACTGTTCAGATGTGCGAGACGTGTTTTCTTGCTGCCCGTTATAAATCGGAGGCTTGAAAAATGTCATGGAGGGAGCTGATCATCTGGTGGCGTCGCCTCTGACACCTGCACTCCTTTCTCTTTGTGTCACAGCTTACATCTGCAGGTCTCTTAACTTCAGCAGATTTGATATTTGTTTGGGGATGCAAAATTGTCTGAGTGAATCAGGATAACGACGCTGTTTTTTTTCCTCTTACTTCCACATATGTTTACAAGGTCTCACTTACATATTGGTTTTGAGATCATGAGTTCAAATGCGTGGAGTAATTCAAAGGAATGAAAGTGAGTCCCACAGAAAGTCCTCTGCCTTTGAGGAAACGGACCTCTGACAAATCTGTTCACACCCAAAGTGCAAAAGAGACCTGATCCGAAAGGGGCCCGAGGACAGTTTGATAATAAGATCTGATCTAAATTACGATCAACCTAAACAGACTCCAATAGAGAGAGAACCCCCCACAATGGCAGCACCATGTTGCTCCACCAATTATAAAGCTGCCACACTCAAACAGAGCAGCAACACATCATTTTTACCAGCACTTCACACTATGTTGTGTCAAAGAGCAAATGTTTCTCCTGTAATGATTATCGTGTACCTCTTCATAGCTTGGATCCACTCGGGTATTTCATACATCGACCAAAGAGCTGAGATGCACAGCAATACGGGAGTTCACAGCAATTACACTGGATGTAATTTTGACCCGCCCTGACTCAGGTTTGATAAGAACACATTGGAACCTGTAAAAACTGCTAGCTTGAACATGGGTGGCCAGATCTAGAAAAAAAATACTATTTGTATGGTTTCGCTTGCAACCATTATTTTTGCAAGCATTCTTCGATTTAATGCGTTGCATCATCGGCCCACTATCGCAGCAACTACAACCCATTCAGCCGGTATTTCCTGCCTGTATACGGCTCTGAACAGGGAGATATCTGGGTCGGGGGCTAGAAGCTAACGGTGCTAACAGCGCTAACAGCGCAAACAGCGCAAACAGCGCAAACAGCGCACACAACGCACACAACAGCGCACACAACAGCAACAGTGCTGACAGAGGTAACGGCTTCAACCTGAGGGTGGTTGTTACGTTTCCGTGACAATGCGGTCCCTCCACCGTGGGTCGGCGGAGACGTGACAGGAAATGATGATGAGAAATGACAAAGCTCCAAGGCCAAACCCCAAGGACACCAGAGCACTCCAAATCAGGTTTAACTGTTAATGTTATTTTCTTTAGATGACTACAAATATGTAAAACAAGATAGAATAAAACATTAGTATCAAGAAAAAATGCCTTTGATTAACAAAAATGCCTGTAATAGGTTGCTTTGAAAGGTAGTATAACTACGCCATTAGCATTTTATTTTAGCTTCTTAAGAACACAAGATTTCAGGACTCAATAACAGACTAAATTACTTTTTAAGAGAAAAAAGTATGACAGCAACGCAGTCCCATTCAAAGCACAAAACACACTTTCACATGGTGACTCCACACCCTCCAAAAGTGAACAATAATGACCACTGGAGTTCTGTCAATCAGCTAATAATGACACTAATAGAACATTCCACTCACTGCTAATCACATTCAGCTGCAGTTAACTGCTGCTCCATCAATGGCTGATTCTGGCCTAATAAAATCATAAAACATTTCTTCTTTTTTTCCCCAAGATTTCGTAAACATGTCGTCGTAGAGATTTTGGGAAGCCCCATAGAAGGCTATTGACTTGTAGCTCAGCCTGGGAACGGACTGACTCCTGTGAAATCCCTATAAAATATGAGCCTGGTGGTCATCCATCATTATAGTCAGACAGCACAGACCTTTGTTTGTCCGGCACCGGCCAGCACTGGACTGGTCTGGCTATTGGCGAGACTGTAATGTTTGTGTGTGTGTGTGAGAGAGCGCGAGAGACAGCTGAAACAGAAACAGTGTGAAACAGAAAGCAGTGTGTGTGTGTGAGAGAGAGAGAGAGGGGGAAGCAGTTGACCTTGTGTCAATTAGGAGCCCATATCGTTCCATTCCCCAGGGGCGAGGCTGACTCTGAAACATTAAATCATTTCATTGACTTCAAACTGATCCCGCTGTTTCCCCCCTTACACTCCGCCTGCGTCTGAAAGCTCCCGCTGCCCGGCCGACATTCTCGCTAAACTGTGGATGAAAGTAGCTTGAACCTCAGAGGCTGCGATGCCGCAGTAATGCCTTGTTTAGCAGGGAAAGAGGTAAAAGAGCAATCATCCTTCAATAGATGCCCAAGATGTTTTATTTGATCAACTTACTGCTGTTTATTTGGTTCAATTAGAGGACAGCGGGGATGCAATGGAAAGTTAAATTCATGTACAAAACGGAACTAGACATATCTAAGTATTTCACTTTTTCTACGGAGGCTGTATTTTCATTGTCATTTATTGTATTAGTTCGCAAAATATATCCAAAACTTAAATGAAATTTGGTGGAAAGTTGATTGTATTGTTATGCGTTATCAGCCGTGACCGCCGTATGAGAGCGGCGGCCATTAGCTAGCTAGTGGAGCACAACAGAGAGACTCACATGCACTAAAATGCACGCCCAGCCATGATTTAAAAAAAGAATCCTCAAAATAAAACCTCACAACAATTAAGACTACATTCCATGACTTGCTCTCCTTAAATCATGAACAGTAAAAGACTCCAGATACTGATTGTATTGTGTGCATTAATGTGTTGAGCTTGTGTGTGTGTCATCCTCTTCAGCAGCTGCTTTTGACAGAAAAGTGTCATTTCGAGCTGTCCAGATTGAGGGACGACACATGTTGATGTACTTCCAACACTAGCTGAAAACGTGTTAAAGGAAATGTAGGAAATCTTACTTATATGATGTGCAAACACATTATGTGTCGTATCCGAAACAAAAGAAATACCAAAAGATACTATACATACAGAACACAGCCAAACTAAAATAACTTTTATGAAATGTATACTTCCGTTGAGATGTTGATTTGGTTTGCATGAACACACACTCATTTAGAGTGTATCACACACACTTAGGCGTTGTTAAACTTCATGCAAATTCTTAAACTGATTTAGTAATAAATCCCATATTTCCGATCGTTGTTTGTTGGTGGCAGACTCCAAATCAGCTTTTCCATAAAATCCTCTCTGACAAAATGTGACAAACTATTGTTGTTCTTTGTCTGCATATCACTCTAATCCTCTTTCTCTCTCTCTCTCTGCCTCTCCATCCCTACATCCGCACTCCCCAACCGCAGGGAAAGGCCTCAGTACTGACCGACGTGAGCGCACACACACACACACACACACACACACACACACACACACACACACACACACACACACACAGAGCTATGGTCGGCTCTGTGGGTCTTACTGGGGGGCTAAGCTGTGTGGTCAAATTTTACATATGTGTGTGTTTCCGTGTTAAATGGGGAGTTGGCCTGGGTGTCACTGGGTTTTGGCTGTGTGTGTGTGTGTGTGTGTGTGTGTGTGTGTGTGGGGGGGGGCTAGTAGATGGACTTGGCTGGACTTAGGAGAGGGCTAGCCGGATTTGGCTATTTTGACTGTGTGTGTAACTTGTTGGCACACGCTAGGGTTGCTGTATTCATACATGTGCATGCCTGCATGTGTGTGTGTGTGTGCATTTGGCCCTTGTCGTAGGTATGCTGCAGATCAGTTTAAGCCTTATAAACCTATTGTTGTGCAATAAAACCACCCTCTCTCATCTCTTATAACCTCTTTGTTTGATAGTCTATCCATGCTACTACTAATATGCACCCACACTGAGGTCTTATGCTCTATACTATATACTATAATACACGGCTGCAGGCAAAACAGTGCCGTGCCTCCATTTTATTTTCTAAAAATCTATTTCAATTCTTGATTTGATTTAGGTTTAATTGGTTTCAGGGATATAGAGTCATGGAAATTAATTAAAAAATTATGAAATAGATTTGGGTGCAGTGAATGACCGTAAACTATAAAAGGTGAAGGTGAATAGATTTGTGAAACATGTCATAGGATCGACTGAGCTGCTGTGTTACTGATGCTGCTTTCACACATAAACCCAATGACTCTAACACAAATGTATTTGCCAAACAAAGCGTCAACATGGTGGACAGAGCAGATGACGGGGTATACGATTTTTTTTGGATAACGTCGTCTTTATAAGATTTTCGAATGAAAATGTAATGCAACAACTTGCTATCTAAAATCATGTTCAAGTATCTCTGTGGTTTATTGTCTGCCCTGACTATGTGTGCAGGTGCACAGCTATGGAGGGAGCTAAACACACACAAAGTAAGGAGTTAGCCATCTCTGTGAAACTATAAAAACTGCATTGGATAAAACAGCAAATTGTAGTAGCAGTGAATGCAAATCAAAGAAAGACAATTAACAAGTGCTGGTTTACCATGAGGTAAAATAAGTCCACAGATCCGACAGAATGGTGGATGTAACAATGACAAACTGTAACTGCAACTTAGTTCATGAAAGTGACACCTGTCACAAAACCTTGTCATTTGATCCATTTGAAATGTTCATTATAGCAGCTTTAAGTTAACAAATATGAATCCAATAGTTATTAAAAAAGATGTTCACCGTTTCATACCAGCGCTGAGAACACCTTTCATTATTTTCATATAGACAGAAATCAGTCAAGGTGAATTTAATGCAATAATAAAACCGCAGCTGCACTTTGGCTTAATTAACAGGTGATCTTTGCGAAAACTGAAAGACAAAAACAATAAGAGCATAGCACCATAAATAAGAGACCAAACTAGTAACGGCATCACACATAGTTTAACATGGTCTACTGCTAAAGAACCGTAAGACTAATTATAATTCAGTAATGATCCACACAACTTCACAGAGCTCTCACACCATTGTCATTCAAACGCTTGTCTCCAGATTACAATATTGATCTTTGAAATTGTTTTCCGTGCAACTTTAGCTTCATTCAATTTTATTAGTGTCAATAAGTCTGTTTATTCCCACCCGACTTCTCAGAAACGTCCCTGTGCTGTGGTTGCTATGAAGTCTCCCCGCCGGTGAACGAACGCTGCTCTGATTAAAGTGGATTTAGAGCTTGTTGCTTTTGATCAAAGTCCAGCTGATATCAGAATCGCGGACCAGCTAAGCTCTCAGAGCCAAATCCATAATAATACTCTTACACCACCCACAACAAAGAGACAGCCAACACAAGTAAATAAACGTAGGCAGAAAATATCACTCGAGGACCCCTCCCATCGGAGTAAAATAATACGGCTGAATACAAACTGCCATAATTGGTCGGAGAATTAGGTTGAAAAGAGATGGGAGTTGGACAGTAAATCCATTCAGTTCATCTGTTTACAATTGAAGCTTTTGGAGAAAAGATTAGCGTCACACAGAGTTATGGATTTGTAAAATTATTTTACTTTAGTTTTTATTGATCTCTCAACTGCAAGAAAAAACATAAAAAAACGTAAAAAGCTTTAGGTTTCCAACCAAAAATATCATTACTATACAGAGTTTGATCATGTTTGCATATCAGTGTTTTTAGTGCGGCGGCTTTCATTAGCTGAGCTGCGTCTTCAAAAGCAGTTTTGTAAAAACCTGTAAGTAGCACTTTCAGCTCTCTTAATGTGCTGCATCCAATTTCACTGTCAATATTGTCTCTCTCAACACTGACCCCAACAGCAGATGCACAGCGGGGATGGTGAAAAACTAAGGTGTAATGTCTTAATGTACAATAAAAGAGATGCAACCTCTAAAGGAAAGGCACGCACACACTCTTCTATCCCATCCATGGGTTCGCCTCCCCTCCTCTTAGGGAGGGATAAAGTTTCTCCATCAACCTCTTAAGTGTCTGGCCTTCAGCTATATTACCTTCCTCTTCTCATCCCTCCATAACATCTTAATGTGTTTGATAAAACATCAGGCATGGAGGGATAGGGCACAAGGCGGATGATGTGCTTTTTTGGGGGGGGGTCAAAACAGGCATCGGCTAAAGCACGAGGATAAAGGCCTGAGTCTGCTCTGTCTGTCTATCCGAGTCTGTCCGTCCACACACTTAAGAGGCCGTCCGGCTTCTTTTCAAAGCCAGCCACTCTCGTCGGACCGCTGCATCTCAGGGCTTTTGTCCCCCCCCCCCCCCCAATCTCCCCATCCCACCACTGCAGCCACCCACCCCCGCCTCTCAGCCCACTGCTGAGTGTCTGTAATGGCCCAGACGAGAAGGTGGGGGGGGAACTAAGGAAGTGAGAGAAATGGAGGAATGGAGCGAGAAAAAGAGAGTGAGCGGGAGGAACTGGAGGGTGAAGGAAAGGAAGGGACAAAAGGAGGAGAGAGGGAAGTGAAGGAGAGAGTGGTGGTGGAGGAGAGACAGGAGACATAGGATGCGCATGGGGGGGGGGGGGGGGGAGGCCGAGTCTTTAGGAGGAAGCCAGGCGGCACTAAGCGTCTCTGTCGCTGCGCAGTCAGGCCTGCCTTCCCCCTGGCCACGAAAAACCTTCCCTCCTCCCCCGCACCACATCCCACCCTGACCACGCTGCACTCCTCTCCTCCCCTGTCCGCTTCATCCTCTCATCCTCACACACTCGCACTTTCAGTTGAATTTGCTACACTTATAAGGACTCTCCATTGCATTACTTTAAACCTATTGAACCCGAGGCTGTCTTCCTCACTGTCTTTATATATAGGTTTATGGCATAGTCAATACATGTTTCAGCCAGCCAGGCCACATGTTATAATGAGGACAGGCTTCTCAGGAACGCCATCATTGGGCATGTGAGTGGCACTATGCATCATCTTGAGTACTTTGTATGTGAAAGGTACAACTTCATTTTTGGAAAGTTTTTTCATGCAGTTTGCTTCCCTGAGGCCTCTTGAGGGCAAATTTCAGATTTCTTATATTGAGCTTTTATGAATAAAACAAACTTGACTTTCTATAAACAGAAATGTAAGCACTTGTAAAAAAGAGCACCAGCCTTTACACTGCCTCATTTTGGATTTGGTACAACATCTTTGCATTGCTTAACAGCACAAAACACTGAAGAGGGTGCCGTTGTCTTTCCATGGTAGATAAAACTCAAATTTAGACTGAGGCATGTTGCCGGCAACATTGTTGCTTCACTAAGTGATGGGCCATGAGTCCTGTATCTTAATTTTGACTTCCTTAGCACTCATCCCTGACACAGACAAATGTCATTACAATACTTACACCAAGTTAATAACAGTGACTTATATATTAATGTAAAAAATGATATCAGACAAAGGAACAATTATTCTTCAAATCATCATCATTCTCAATTTATTCACAAAATCTTCTTGTTGCTTTATGGCCCCTCTAAGAAAGGGACCATAGAATGATGGTGGTGTTCTTCAAGTATATATATATATATATATATATATATATATATATATATATATATATATATATATATATATATGCAGCTACAGTTAAAGTTTCTGATAATTGGAAAAAAAAATAATCTCATCCAAAGCTTTCATCCTCCTTCAGTCATTTCAAACATAACGCAGGCAGGGAGCGCAATAAGCTGCAGGATCCTCAATTCTAATTTTGAGAAACACTGTAATTGGGGTGAGGCTAATAAGCATCTCCACTGTGGACTAATTTGTTTACAAAAATAACAACAAGGTAAAAAAAAATATATATATATAAAAATGACTACGACATATTGATGTCTCTGAAACACAAAATCACAATTTGGCTGTAACCAACTTCAGTCTTCCTGGTCCTCACAGAGATTGAAACACAAAGAGCACACACACACTCACACAGACACACGCACACACACACACACACACACACACACACACACACACACACACACACACACACACACACACACACACACACACACACACACACACACACACACACACACACACACACACACACACAGCCAGTGGCCTCAGGACTAATTGCTAGATTGGAGCAGATTTTCTAGTTCAGTTCAGGGCTGTAATTGTGAGGAGAGCAGGGAGGAATGACAGGGCTTCAAGCTGAGAGAACAAATCACCAGGGGCGACCGATTACACTGCACTGATGTTCACATGTCCATGTGTGCGTGTGTGTGTGTGTATGTGTGTGTGTTGGGGGTGAGGGGTTAAGCCAACCATCTCTCAATTCCAGGTTTCCGTGGCACCGACCCCAAACTGCCACGTACACCATGTTGACCCCTGTAAACCCCACAGTTCTGCTGAAGACAGTCTCAGAAACTACCACTCAACTGTGAGTGCTTCTCTCTCCGAAAGATAATGACAAATATGAAGACTCCTTAAATGCCACTTAATGTTTGGATATATTCACCTTGTGCAAATTGTGAAAAGAAAAGGGTATTTACAGAAATATAGAATAAGCTTTGAACTTGTTCTTAACTTAATACATGTTTTATGTAATTAATACATCCAAAGTAAAATCATTTTTAATTTCAACAAAACTGTAGTCTGCAGGTCAGGAGAGGCCACGGTGTAGAGGTGCAAGTGCCAAACCAGAGATCACCGGTTTGAGTAGATGGGGACTTAATAAAACTAAATATCTAAATACTACATACTCACACTAACCGGGTTTTGAGTGTGCAGTGTGTTCACACTGGAAAAGAGGAAAAACAACATTACCGGCAGAGTAACTGGCGTAGTTTAAAGAGTGAGATAGTCCACACAGGGCGGGTGGGAGGAGAGGTTTATGGGTCAAACAAACAGACGACTTTCGTCCAGGACACCGATTTTTGTGTCCCGTAAAAAAAATAAAGTTGACATTTTTTTTACACCCGTCATTAGTCGGTCATGTCTACGACACCCACGATCCTTTCATAGACCTAACTAAGTGGTTTTGTTGCCTGAACCTGACTTCCTGTGAAAAGAGAAGTTCATTTTGAAAAGACACTATGTATGTATTGAGTGTGTATTGACACGGTGTGACTCACGTGCACAACCGAAGCTAGAGGATCATAGTTTGAAGCGCAGTGCCACTGACCCAGCTGCGTTATTCGATGCACTGCTGTGGAAATATGTTGGCATACTAACCATTGATCTTTGAGTATGCCGTACACTTTTTTACCCATAATGCAAAGAAATGCAACCCAGATAAGAACTGTTTGAAACTGCTAATATAACACGGTGTCACTCTACCACGACTCAAACACGAACATAGGTCATCTGAAAGCAGAATCTGAGGGGAACTCCATCCCAGCTCCACCTCTCCTCCTCTATCTGCAGGAGCCTCATCAGTCACAGCGGGACAGGAAAGAGACACGCGGAGGGAGACCACAGAGATGGCAACACACACACACACACACACACACACACACACACACACACACACACACACACACACAGACAGACAGACAGACAGACAGACAGACAGACAGACAGACAGACAGAAACCTCCCTCTGAGCAGCACCACAGGCATTTTGCTACCGGATAAATCTGCATGAAAACACTAGCGCAGTCAGCAACGCCTGCGTGGAAACTCCTCATGGCCTGTGACAGTTATTCCTCACATTCTCTACATCTGCACTCACACCTGGAATTAACAACTTGTTTCGAGAAGAGTGAACTTCTGATTTCTTTTTCTTTCTTTTTTTCTGTCTCCCTCAGACAGCCAATCAAACGATTCTGTCGCTAAACACAGTCACAGAGTCAGTCAATCATTCAGCCAATCTTACCTTGCAGTGATGTCATGGTTGCCGTTATGACAAGGCCTACGGTCCTGTTGTCTGATTGGACGCTGGCCTATGTCCAAATTAGCATTACATCCATGGCAGGAGAAGCAAAAGACTCCCCTTGTCTCTTTTTCTGCCCATATTTTGATCTCTGGTTGTCTTGTTACTTGTCTCACCTCCAGCCACATCTAGTTCTTTTACCTTAACTGGTTTTATCTTCTTCAGCCTAAGAAACTGTCTTCTCGTACACTCACACAGCAGAAAAGTGACATATTTCTGTCCATATTTCTCAGTTGACTCCCAGTTCTTCCTCAATATCACTTTATCTTCCCTACCTGGCCTCCTCCTCCTTGTAACACTTTCTCTTCACCTTATCCCTCGTCTCAAACACGCCTATAGCATTCCTCTACCAGCTATGGCACCTTAATTCGCGGCCTCTCTTCTGACTCCCTGTCCCTCACCTTTCTCCCACCTTAGCCAGTATCCAGTACCCACCCCACCCACCTCCCAGTCCTCCCACCTTCACACTTTTTCCGCCCCAGCCTCCCCTGGCCCGTCATCTCCCCAGCCTCAGAGCTCCTACCCCGGCCTCGGCTCTCCCTGTCCCTGCCTCTCCTCCAGCCTGCCTTCCCCTCCACTCTGCCTCCCTCAGCCCCAGCCTTCTGCTCAGTGTTCAAGGGGAGAGCCAGCTAGGAATGCTGTGGCTCTAGACGTTTTGTCCAAGCCCTAGGTCTCTTTCACTGAGGCAAGATTAGTTCATACAAAAACTCAACAATACACCACTGAAAGCCATTGTTGATATTCAACATTTTTCACATAGCGGAGCAGAATAGACAATGCGGCAGCCGGGAAAGCCCGAAGCGGACTAGCAGGGTTGATGGCTGATGGTATCTCAGCTGAGAGAGGGCCTTAATCCCTTTTATACACACACAAGTACACATACAAGTACACACACACACTCAACAGCCTGGAGACAGCAAAATCAATACTGCGCTCTCTCGCTATGTCTGTGTGTGGATCAGTGGGTGGGTGTGATAGTGAGAAAAAAAGAGAATAGTACTGTTTGTACCTCCATGTGTGTGTGTGTGTGTGTGTGTGTGTGTGTGTGTGTGTGTGTGTGTGTGTGTGTGTGGGTGTGTGGGTGTGTGTGGGTGGGTTGTTGGACTGTCTTGGCACATAAGCGTTCTTCTTAGATCTTTGTATATAAAGGATTTCTCAAGGTTCTCTATAACAATAAGTTATTGAAGCAACGTCACTACAGCTTTACTTTGCAAAACATTATTCCTCAAACTATGAATTACACTTTTTATGAAATGCTGAATAAAACATGCAAAAGTCTTCTGGATTAAAGAGCACATTCAGATTTTTGAAGTGGGCATCTAAATTAAGGCTGGCTGGTGCTTAATGATAAAAGGCTGTCGACGTTCAGTGAAATGATATTGGTTCACAAGACCTGATATTGAAGTTATTGGTACCAAGCTAATTATAATTATATAAAGTTTTAATGTTACAAAGGTGATGTTTTTCTCAAATGTCATGCATAGCTCTGAGGTTGTTGTATGAAACATCAATTCAATAATTTATGCGTTTACATTGGAGTTAGTTGCAAGCCCTGTGCATCACATACACACGCTTAAGGGAGCCTCTGTGTGTCGTGTCAGACACTCAGGAGCACTGACCAAGCAGCAGTACATGACGAGTTAGGAGTGCGAACGGTCTCAATCTGCTAAGTAAATGGTATCTATAGTTGTCAGTGAAATAGTGAATGAGTCAAAAGTGCAAAATTTTACACTTCAATGTAGTGGACTAGAAGTATAAAGTAACGGGAAATGGAAATACTTAAGTAAATGTAATTGTACTGCAAAAGCACAGTACCTGGGTAAATGTACTTAGTTACTTTCCACCACTGCATTTGGCAGCCACAGTTAGTGTCAAAATCTAACATGTATGAATGATAACTGGGTCGTCAGTTCAACAAATCATAAAACAACAAGGTTTGGCAACTATGGACTACAAAACAAATCTCAGAAGCAGTTGAAATCTGACACACCTCATCTCGACTGTTAGTATCCTGAAGGATTTTTCAAAGAGAAACGCACTCCTTAATCTTCTAAAAGGGAGATCTGAGCTTTAGAAATTTTACCTTGACAAACTGGAATGTGCTGTAGAATCTAAATTGCATTCCCGGAAGATTTATAGCCATGGAAGCAATAAAAGGAGAAGTGAATCGTTGGGTGAGAATTTTTTTTTTAATTCTAAATAAACTGCTTCTGAAGTTTCAGTCCCAAGGACACAGCAGGATTGTGACTTTGGACATGGAATGAGTCTGCAGCAGCACTTTATGATTACAGCGGGTTGATGTAATGAACGCCCTGTCATGTAAAACTCATAAATCATGTCATGCCGGCAGAAACATTTCATAAAACATGATTAAAAGTGTCGTGTAACATTGGGAGCGACGTCGTCTGAGTGAGACATGTTAATTGTGCACTAATGATATGTAATGAATGTCATCAGCCCCGAGGCTTCGGCTAACGAGCTAAATGAACTGGCACTAATGGGCCTGTTAGCTTATCTTAGCGCTAACATTAGCTAGCATAATAAAGGGTTCATCCTCTGCTGACAGCGGCCGACGGCTGTGACTGGCACTGCAAGTTTCCAGAGGTGCCATATTACAATTAGATACTTCTTCCGAAATGATTGTTGACAACAACAAGAAAACAAAGACTCTGAGGGCTTTTTAATACACTGACATCTAACCGTGACGACACAAAAACAGTTTGCAACAGACCTATTTGCATTTTTCTTTTGCCTCCTGTCCTCCACCTGGACTCCAGATCCAGATCTGGATCCAGCTGCCAGGCTTTCCCAGGACCCCCAAGTCCGCTGGGTAGCAGAAGAAGAAGAAGAGGAGGACGAGGAGGGAGGGGAACTGGGGCCTACTCTTTCTCTCCCTCTTTTTTCTTTTCTTTTCAATTGACCATAATGACAGCTGATTGATGGCTATCTCCTCAGCCCGACAAAGAGCAGCATTAGCATGACTAAAGCTATGTACAGTAGAGTGGGGCAAACACTAAATTACATGTTACCCCCCCCCCCCCCCCCACACTCCCACCACTCCCCCCCTCTCTCTCTCCTCTCTACTCACTCAGCCGAACAGCACGGCAGGCCGACAAAACAAAACAAAGTATGCTTTTTGTCCCTCCTGTGAGCCATTAAACAGTACAGCTTGACAGCTTCTTCAGAAGAAGACACACAAAAGGCCTGACAGAAGAGAGAGAGAGAGAGAGAGAGAGAGAGAGAGAGAGAGAGAGAGAGAGAGACAGGCAGAGAGAGAGAGAGAGAGTAGAAAGAGAGACAGACAGAGACAGAAAGAGACCAGGGACCTCTTCATATGAATCTAATTAAAGCAACAAGCCCTCCAAACTTAACAACGAAATAGGTCATTTGTAATTTCCTATCAACGTTCAACCTCTGTGTTTCAGGTTTAACGGTGACCGAATTCTTTAAACACAGTCCATGTCAGATTGTCTGAAACTTGCAACATTATGAATACCTTTGAGGAGAGCCTGTTTAAAACTTGCCCCTCTCAATCGCAAACCTTCCGCCCACCATTTGAAACAGCATCAAATCAAAACAACAATATAGAACTTCAGATGTAGTCACGCAACTCTGCACAAACTGGTTTGTTTCTAATATGCCATCGCCTTCAGGTATGAAAAACTATCTGGTGGCTGACAATGCAGACGGCTCCAGGGTTGTCTGGTAAAAAACTTTAAGCTAGCTAAACGTTTCCCACAACCACATCTGGCAACACACCTGCATTGGACAGTGAGATATGTGCAAACTATCAGGATTTCTTACCAATGCAAAACATGTAATTCTGCAATTGATTTGTTTATATTTTCTACTATTTGTGGTCTATTGCAGTACATTCACTCTACCTTGATATTGCTTTTGCTTCACCTTATGAAATCCTCAGTCAGAGTAACGAATTATCTTTGAATTAAAAATATCCTTTCAACTGTTTGAAGGGTGAGCACATTAACAATGATGTAAATTAAAGCAACACACAGGGCATCCCTGGATGGCTAGATGGAGAGAAGGATGACCACATACCGGCCCGGTGTCCTCTCTCCCTCCGTCTTTTCCTGTCTCTTCTCCCCCACTTAGGCCAATCTGTTCTCTAATTGTTCATTCATGGTGTGAATCTTTAAATAGGAGGCCCTAGCCTGGCGCTAAGATAATGACTCGCTCTGTGTCGTTAGCAAGCGAGGCTAAATTACCGCTCGGTGCAGAGTTACCATGGAAATAGGCCACAATGAGAGTGATTAGTCTTGTGTCTTTTACACACCGAGACACTTTGCAGTTCAGCAGGAAACACAGGAAACCCTCCTTCGTTCCCCCTCTCTGCCTCTGTATCTACTGCAAGTTGTATTTTCAGAGTCAGTCGTATTAATAGCATTTCATGTATACTTAGGTTGCCTCTTGGGAACGGATGAGAATTAATATGAATTGTACAGCTGTTGTCTGTTTGACTGCTTTTTGTTTATCTTCATCTTATCTAATTAGTCAGGAAAGGCTGTCGAATACACATCAAACAGGAATACATTTGTGGCTTTCTATGTAAACATATCTGTTTCACCTTCAATTTTGTTTTATTTGCAGAGTCAACAGACACTTTCAGATGCTTCTTTCTTGCAATGCGTTTCTATGACAACCTTTATCAATCACCAAGTCACAGTGTCGGAACCTTTGATAAGGTTTTCATGTGTGGTATTTATTTAGATTTATTTCTGTTAAATATGTTCATTTTTAAACTTTTTTATGAACTGGCCAATTTAACTTTTTGTCTATTTATTTTCTCGCTCCCTCTCTGTTTGCTCCTCTTTATCTTTCCCTGTTTTCATGAATAATTGTGACTATTTGTTGCTGTTTTCTTCTGACGCATGTTTGTTCCTCTCCTCTCTTATGTCTTTCCCTCTGTTGCTCAGCATACAACTCTTCTCAGTGCAGGTGTGTGTGTGTGTGTGTGTGTGTGTGTGTGTGTGTGTGTGTGTGTGCATGTGGACTTGCTCATCCACATTTGATGATCCTAGGGGTGAGTGTGAGTGGCACGCCGCTGATACACAACATGAGAGTATTCTGCCCACTTCCTATCTGTCTCTCCCCCAAACAAGGAGAAAAGGCAGGAGAGGAGAGGAGATTATCTGTCTCAGTGTGAGGTTGCCAGTCAATGTGAACATCAGGAGTAGAGAAACTGAAATAGCCATCATTACCTGGTCTGCTGCTGGCACCCACTGAGAGGTCTCTGTGTGTGTGTGTGTGTGCGTGTATATATGTGTGTGTGTGTGTGTGTGTGTGTGTGTGTGTGTGTGTGTGTGTGTGTGTGTGTGTGTGTGTGTGTGTGTGTGTGTGTGTGTGTGTGCGTGTGTGCCAGTCAAACCAGTGGTCTCCAGAAGACAGTGATCATAATATTTCTCACCAGAGGAGGTTGAATGCTAATCAGTGACATGATGACTCAGCGCATGAACACAGAGCACACAGTGTCCAGCGATGCGTGTGTGTGTGTGACTTCATCTTCCCCTTGAGATTATCAGATAATATATTGATGTGTTGTTGTGTTTTATAAGAAAATGTAATTGCTATCATGCAAGTATTCAGATCTTTTACGTAAGTAAAATCACTAATACCACACTGTAAAAATATTTCATTACAAGTAAAAGGCTTGCATTCAAAATCTTACTTCAGTAAAAGTATGTAAGTATTATAAGAAACATTTTGTTAAAGAAGTGTTTAGGATTTAGTGCCATCTAGTGGTGAAGTTGCAGATTGCATCCAACTAAATACCCCTTCGCTCACCCTTCCCTTTCCAAGAGTGTTGGAGAGCTACGGTGGCCTCCAGGTAACATAAAAACACAAAAGGCTCCTAGAGCCAGAGTTTGGTTTGTCCGTTCTGGGTTGCTGTAGAAACACGACGGTGCAACACGGCGCACTCCGTGAAGAGGACCCGCCCCTTATGTAGATATGAAGCGCTTTTTATAAACTAATGAAAACCCAACAATTCTTAGTTTCAGGTGATTATACACCAATGAAAACATAGTTATGGATATTATATTCAATATCTGCCAATAACCCCTAACTAATAAATAGTTAATGTATCTTAAAAAAGCAGGCAGATTTTAGCAACCCATGAAGAGAAAAAAATAAATCACCAAATATGGAGATACGTGGTTTTCACTGGACAGGAAAGGTATGAAAAGTCATATTTAAAGTCACTGAAAGCTGTCAGACAAATGTAGTGAAGTAAAAAGTACAATATTTGCCTCTGTGGAGTAGAAGTATAAAGGCGCATGGAGACACTCAAGTAGGAACAAGTACCTCCGACTACGTATCTTGTACTTGACAGTACTTGACGTTTGTTCGATTGAGGGAAGTGCTACATTTATTTACTGCACCAAATTCATAGAGAGGAAGTCGGGTAGATTGCGTACGAAGAGCAGGCCTTTGACAGACCTGAATCCTGTGTGTGGTAAGGTTTAGGCAACAAAAGCACTTTGGTTAAAGTTAGTGGAACATATTAGTTAGTATTAAATAACCATACGCTTTGAGTATATATAAACTAACCATAACAAAGTTGAATCTTTAAGAGTGAACATTCTTTTATCTGGACGGCATGACGTTCCAATCAAAAAGCATTTGCTGTTGGTGTAGATGTAATTTCTAGAAAAAAACAACATTTTACTGCAAGTAAAAAAGTTCCAGGAAAGACAACTTAATTCCCTCACAAAATTGTCTTGTCACTACAATTCGTCAACAATTGTTTGGGCCGCTTCATAAAGGAAGCAAATATGTTGCCAGTCAGCCAACATATGACAAATGTCCCAAACAAATGGCGACTTGATGCATTCAAGTCGTTTGCTGAGAAAAAGTTCAGCTTTGCAATGTATTTCATAATTGTAGTTCTTCTACCAGAAATGACACAGGACACTGATTGATTTTCAGCCTAAGCTGCACTAACACATTCACACTATTGTGTCTTCCTCAGAATAAAAAGGGACAAGGATATTAAGCAAATACACTACATATATAGTGACATTTGTTTTAAGTAGTCTGGATAGATAGAGTGTGATGATCAATTTATCCCAGAGAATAATCTTAGATTAGAAAATCAAGGTGACAAACAGTGTTTTCACTTACTCCACAGTGTAAAGATGCCTCTGTGCCTGTTGATAATCAAGCTAACAGTTTACTTATATGGTCATGCAAAGCCAATTTCCACGTTTTGAAAGAGAAACAACAGTCATCAAAATCTCAGCTGAGTCTGTTAATGACTTCCGGGATTTTGGATAAGCTGATGAAGTCCACTTTCCTCTGCTGTCTCACCGGCTCAGAGTGTAACATTCAAACACACATGTCATATACAACATGAGTTGTTCTCGCCAACAAACCTACCTTGACACGCGTCAAGGAGTTTCATTCTTTTCCAGCTTTTTGTTTGGCGCAACCAACTTTATTCAATTATAGGTGGTTCCTGGTTATTGTCCGGTGCTTTCTAACAATCTATTACCCACCCAGGCCCGAGCTAATGCTCTTAGCACACATTACTAGCAGTAATCCTCATCTCCAAGCTCAAGCCGTTGTGTCTGGACCAGTGAGTGGGGCTGCAGCAGTGACAGCAGGTGCTAAAGCCTCAGCTAACCCTGGCTAACACCGCCTGAGCTCCATAAGACAGGAAATGCTGGGAGGGATACTTACCTACTTACTGAATTACGTACTGACTTACTTACACACACGCATCACACACACTCCCTGACTCACTGTGTCACACACATGCACATGAAGGGCGGGGGACTTAAAACAAAGGCGGCGTGCCGAACTGGAGGAGATGATCGTTGGGTCACATCTACATGACAGTTCAGCACCGCAGGAAAACGACAGGGCTTCCTAAACCCCTGGAGGGGCTACCGTTAGCCCTCGGGCCTGTATTCCCACAGTGTGTGTGTGTGTGTGTTGGCTTAAGAATAACACATTTAAAATTCTAACTACCTTACAGTTAAGATTAACGCCGCATAAATCACTGAAATTAACACCTGGTGAAACTTTAACATCTGTTAAAAGGTGATATTAAATGCTTACGGCCTCTGACATCAATACTTTAATATTCATTTATGTCTCGATCAGAATGTGAAATGTGCCTCTTTTGGAACATACAGATATTTATTTTCTCTGTAAACCTGCAATAAATCTAAGTTTAAACAGAGCCAAGGGAGAAAGGAGAGTCAGTTTGTGCTTTCAGTTAAAGAAGCCTGGTGGTTCAAGTTTCTTTATTGTTTAAGTTAATTCGAAATAAATACTGTACTGATTTGCTTTCTTTGTCAGAAAAGGTGGAAAAGGTGAAATTATCTGAGAGTGGAACAAAATAAATCAAATGATGACCTGTCGACATGACAGGAAAATACACGACAGTAACACAGAGAGAGCTGAAAGCAAAATACGCGAGAGAAGAAGAAAGTTCACCAAAGCTTGAAATAAAAATCATACTGCCAGCCCTCTGTGACATGAACCTTAGCGAGGACAGAATAGAGCAGCTAACGTATCTTTATTAAGGTCAGAGAAGCTAAAAAAATAAGAAAATGAACACTATTTGAACGTGGTTTCTAGGAGACGGGGTTGCGTAAAGTTCAGTTGAACTATTTTCTTAATTGTGATGATGAGGAAAAGCTCAACTCTCTCTATACAGATGTACAAAACACCACATGATATGTTACTGTGGCTCGTTATGTTACAATGTTTATTATGACGTCAGTGTGATATGTTGGCTACTGCATGTTAGAGGGAAAATATGAAATGTGAGACTCAGAATTGGCACATGCTTACTTTTAAATGGCTTGTATATCAAGGGACAAAAAAAAACATGAAATATATTTCACAAAATTACACTAACAACCAAATATATAGCACTCTTTCACACAAAAAAACCCTAACATTTTGACTGTATTTAAGATTACAGTGATTACACAATTACATGCACACATTTCTCTCTCCATTTAAAACACCAATGGTAGTTTTAATTTTTAAATGAGGACACTTACTGACGTCAGTTTACTTAATTTCTTCCCTTTTGAAACATGACGTGGACATAAAGAAGTTGTCCGGATGAGGAAAGGGGCATTTTGTAATTGTATTTAATACGTCATCACTGCAGCTTGATCCTCGCTGGGGGAGGGTTGGATATTCCACGCGTTGAACTGACAGAAACAACAATGTGTGCTCTTCACTGGATACAGAAGGAAGAAACACAAACACTGGACAATCATGGTACCTAAAGCCAAAGCAAATATACCTGCCGTCCAGGTAAAACTTATGACACCACAACACAGGAAAAGACTTCTGCCGCGTCCGTTTCTGTTGCCACCATGCGTGCAGAGAAAATAAGACGTGTTCACAAAACAAACCATTTCGTCCCTGTGAGATTATCATGAGATACTGTCTCCTCATTGATGGAAATGCGTCAGGCGGTTTCACGGTGCTCTGACTATCAGACTTTTGTAGAGAGTCAGAAGAGGATGTCCTGACCTCTCTTTGTTAGAGGTCAGATGATTTCCTTGAGGTGAAAACTATCAACCAACGTATTGATTAGCACTAATTAGGATCAATCTCACTGTGTTTAGCTCAGCAGGGGAAGTCTGCGGTGTGTGTTGGAGCGGTCATGCATACGTGGCCCCATATGTGTGTGTGTGTGTGTGTATATGTTTGCCTGTATACATTCCTCTGAGTGTGTGTGTGTGTGTGTGTCTTTGTCTCGGCTGTCACCCTGAAGGTTATCTCCGTGGTGGCAGCATCGTCAGGTGACAGCCGTCTCCCTTGATGCCAAGCGAGATGTCAAACTGTCCTTCCAACCACGGTTCCCTTGACGACAAGAGTAACACATACACACACAGGCACATGCGCACACACACAAAGATGCAGACACACCAAACTCATCCTCTTTTAGTAGTAGGTGAAAGGTGTGTGTATGTGTGTGTGTGTGTGTGTGTGTGTGTGTGTGTGTGTGTGTGTGTGTGTGTGTGTGTGTGTGTGTGTGTGTGTGTGTGTGTGCGGGTCCAGTAGGGCTGCTCAGACTTTGATAAGCTATCACATGTCCCAGGTGATGGTCTCTAACAGCACATCAGTCCAAAGGCACTGCCTGACAACCGAATCAAACGCACCCAGACCAGACATCCTGGCAACCCAAACCAAACAAACCCAAACTGACAATATATATTATACATACATTTCCCTGAAACACACCTGCAAGAAAGAGAACCTTTTATTTGTGACTGTTTACCCAAAAAGGAAACATCCCTGATAAGGAAGTGTATTTAAGGGACACGCTGGTGGTTCAGTTTACTAATGTGTTCACCATGACGGCCAGGAG
Organism: Leptoclinus maculatus; assembly: GCA_032191485.1. NCBI lineage: Eukaryota > Metazoa > Chordata > Actinopteri > Perciformes > Stichaeidae > Leptoclinus > Leptoclinus maculatus. The sequence goes on along the minus strand of JAVDOI010000004.1, from coordinate 12,470,825 downwards.
AGCCACAGGAGGGCCTGACCGTGCAGCGGGCCACAGAGATGCCAAGTTTTTGCTGCTGCCATGTTTTTGCACTTTCTAGAGATCGCTAATAAATCGAATATATAACAAGAATTTTGACAATTTATTTTCCACAAAGGAGGAGGAGATCTTTTCACTGCAGCTCCTGCTAATCATCTTCTTCCTCTGTATTTTATAATATTCTAACCCTGCGGTGCGTAAGCAATATTTCCCCTTGGGGACTTGAAAGCTTTATTTAACTGGTGTGTTTTAGTTGAAATGTAGGCGCCAACAATGAAACAGTAAAGCAAGACACACTTTTCGTAATCATTCCAACACCCCAAGAGGGCAGCGCTCAAAGGAAAACTAGCTCATCACAACTTGGATAATACTTTCCTAGCTTGGGTTATTGGTTCCATCAGTTATGAGGATTACTGAACTCACCAAAGTATTCACTGTGATCTGGGCTAGGCAACATTGCAATACATAAAAGGCCCAATGGGACGAAAAACTCAAGGTCAGACAATTATACAAATTGAAAGTCAAACTTGTTTGTGAGAGAAATCCCACAACAACATCCTCCACAGACGTCCTGGTTCTACTTTGACCTACCACACTTGCCATAGTTGTGCACACTCATGGATTCACTCACCTTTGGCTTTACCTGCAAATAAACGGTTTTAGACAATTTGGCAAAACTGCTGGGTTGCTTACAACTTGTAGATTATCTGGTCACTCGGGTTTCTTGCCCTGTTAGATCCATTTTTATCTCCTCCGCCGGATCTCAGCAATGACTCTGTGAGCACAATGTTATTATAACTAATAGAACTGATGGAAATGAAACCCAAGTTGTTGAAAATTTAAGTAGGGGCCATAAATCAAACAATAAACTGTAACAGAGTCATAACAACCAAAACGGTTATGGATTAAAGGCTGACATACTTTCGGGGGAAGAAAATGTATTTCTGATGCTTTATCGTAGCTCTATGTCCCCCCCCCCAAATAAACAATCCAGTAAGCAACTGTTATCTCCTTTGAGTGTAACATTTACTTTGTTTGTCATTGCTACATAATCGAGTGGCACAACAGGGAATACTTCACACCTAATACTATGCACACAGAGTCACACACACACACACACACACACACACACACACACACACACACACACACACACACACACACACACACACACACACACCTCAGCATGTCTTGTACAATTACAGAATTACAGCTTCTTGCAAATGAGACATGACAGAGAAAGCATGCTAGCACTGTAGGGCTGTTTCCTTTCACTCACACACTCACATACACACACACTCACACGCACACACACACTCACACACTCACAGACACACACACACAGTGCTCTCCCATAATTAAGTGTTTCCCGTGCATGTGATGTCAGTGACACAGGTTCCATTACCTGGCCTGTCACAACGTTGCCCTGGCGATGGCCTGTCAGATACTGTTTGGTTGCCATGGCGAGAGACATTGAAATCCGCATGATTCAATAAAGCAAGGCTTTGATTGGTTTAGTTAGCTGTGTTAGGTGTGTGTGTGTGTGTGTGTGTGTGTGTGTGTGTGTGTGTGTGTGTGTGGGAGAGAGAGGGTGTGTGTTTCACTGTACTTGTTGTTAAATGTTGCTATTTCTTCAACAGTTTACTGCTATATACTATATCTATATGTATATATATATATATATACATTTAGGGTTACGATTTTGATTGTTCACATGCACGTTTTCTCATTAAATAAATAAATGAATCAAATCTTTTCTACTACTGTTAGATGAGCATCGCACCAACGTAAAATTTAGATTATCTGCTTCAACAGTCTTAAAAAGTGAAAATTTCAACTAAGAATGTTCATTTGGTAGATTTAAATCTTAAATCTGTCCAATAGTTGGATGACCAAATACATGAAGATATATACGACATCACTATTTACCCTTCTGCCATAGCTGTACATTGTGTTTAGTGATAATTAGCTAATGTTAGCATGCTAACACACTAAACCAAGGTGGTGAAGATGGTAAAATGCTAACATTGGCATTTAGCTCAAAGCAGTGCTTAAGTACAACCTCACAGAGCAGTGCTGTGGAACATTGAGTTTTGCTATGATATCTTAAATATCAGCTATTTGATGTGGTGTATTCATTCCAAGTTTCAGATCGGTCAGTGAAAGGATAGGCAATGTTTATATATTGATTCTTTCCCATTCTGAGAAATACAATCCCAAACAAAATTCAAAAGTAACAGCATTTGAGATGCATTTACAGTATGTTTCTATATTTATCGCTTTGATACTGACAAGTGTAAACGTGTAAAAAACAAATGCGTCAAGGCCTGCTGATATCACACACACACACACACACAGAGTATCGCGGGTAAATGAGCTCTAGATAAGACAGGAGGAGGAGTTTTGGTTCCATTCAGTTGACTACAGTGGCTCGTTTTTTCTCACCACCGGAGGGAGAAAATAAAAATAATTGATTTCACTGTTTTCTTCTGGTGTCAGATCTGCTTCCGTTTATCATCATCAAATCTATCGCTCGCTCTCTCTCTCGCTCTCCTTGTTTGTTCTGCTAATTAACTTTATTACCCTGATAGCTCCCCACTGCCTCTGATGAAAACAATTACCATCTCTCTCTCTCTCTCTCTCTCTCTCTCTCTCTCTCTCTCTCTCTCTCTCTCTCTCTCTCTCTCTCTAGTGCTGAGGCTTTGCTGCTATACACTTATATCCATCTGTCTCTGTCTGCGTGGCTTCCTACAAGTTTTGAAAACTTCTGAGATGAGTTAGTGAATTAGGTTTGCTTGGTTCAAGTAAATAATGGATTTTCTAATAACGTCCTTGACGGACACAGACAGCATGTAAATATCAGGTGAAAATGGGGGTCACAATAATTTCCATTGCATAATCCTACACCATCTATTATGATAACACATTGAGCAATTTATTTGTAATGTTGAGGGAATACAAAAGACCATTAAGGTTTCCATTAAGCTAAACCAATGAATCATAATTTGCATGAAAATAATAATTTGCATGAAACCAAACTACTTTCTGTGTCCCTCACTGTCTCTCTCTCTCTCTCTCTCTCTCTCTCTCTCTCTCTCTCTCTCTCTCTCTCTCTCTCTCTCTCTCTCTCTCTCTCTCTCTCTCTCTCTAGTGGCAGACAGGACAGCATTACATTGTCAGTGATAATTTACCTCTCATCGGTTTTCACTAATTATTGTCACATTCATCAGTTTCATCAAGGCAAGAGGGGCTAGGCCTGAGAAGCTGAGGTGTGTGTGTGTGTGTGTGTGTGTGTGATAAGAGGGACAACGCGTATTCATCTCTAATTAGACCAAGCTGTGTGATTAATTATACAGTCCGCCTTTTTTACTCCAAGGGCTGAGGATGATGTTGTTGATGGGAGGTAAAATAAATATAGAAGAGGAAGAGGGGGAAAGATGGAGGGAGAGAAGACGAAGAAAGAAAGATGTTATGAGATGTCGAGGCAATGAAACACTGAGTGGGAAATGGGACGTTGACATCAGGGGGAGGGAAGAGAGGCTGAAAAGAGAGAAAGGAGAGCGTGCAAAATCCAGAGAGATGGAGAAGAAGTGAGCAAACGAAGCAGAGGTGAAGTGTTTTGTCATGTGCTCTCACTGTAATTCCCACCTGACAAAAAGGCCTTGAATCAGGGGGGAAATTGCAACTTGTCACCCAGCAAATAAACTGCCCTGATAACTGATTAATAACGCACACCTGCGACAGCTGCACACACACACACACACACACACACACACACACAGATGTAGGCACATGCTGAGACACACGTAAACAGAGAAAGAGCCAACACATCGCTGCGTACGACATTTCGTGCACATGTTACCACGTGCACACACGCTGAGTGCACATGAGTCCACTGTGCATTTTATATATATATATATATATATACAGCTTTATAGTCTATTATGCACATTCACATCCCAGCCGGTATGAATAGTTATGATGCGAAATATTCGCGGGAAGTATTCCACATTTTCATGTTGTTTACACGTCAATGCCCAAGTGTGTAAAGGCCTTTCACACTGTAGCCATGACACAGAAGAATGATTACAACAATCATCTCTCTTTAGGTGAGAGCATGGTGTCAGAAAAGACTTGAAAAACATCAGTGTGTCAAATGGAGCATTGGATTACTCAGTTCACTTGACTTCGTACCAATCTCACACAAAAAAAAAGTTGATGGCATTAAGCAATTTTGATAATGTATCTGTAAAGTTTGAGCGTAGACGCTATAATACCGCACCACCTGAGAAAAAAAAAAATCTGAACATCCAGTCCCCGGAGACAAAGACAACAACAATGGGAGAGGGAAAGAATTCAATTACAGACTGATAGAGCTTGTGATAGACCGAGAGGATCAGCTCTGTTCCTTCTTTTTCCTTTCCTGAGATGGTACCCAGGCTTACACACACACACACACACACACACACACACACACACACACACACATGCACACACGCACGTCAGTCAATATTGGCACACACTGACACACCCAGGAAAAGTCATTTAGGGTGACATCTACTCTTTGTGTTTATTATACCCTTACACCTCTCTCTCTATGTTCGCACGTTCCCGGCCTCTGATCCTTGCTGTGATTGGACAACAAGAGTGAGACCAGGACGAGGCCAGGCCAGGCCACGCTTGGTGCCCCCAAACTCTTACACTTCCTTCAGCACATACACACACACACACACACACACACACACACATACATACATACAGCAGGACCATCTCCTCCAAACAAAACCTCTTCATCTGCAGCACAATGGAGGCTCTCCTGAAAGCCTATCATTTTCACTAGCGCTGGGTCGAACGGTGACGGAGGGGAGGAGAGGGAGGAGGGAGGGAGTGAGGATGGGGACAGTGTCGAAAATTGGATCAGAGCCGAGTGTTGTCGTTTGGAGTTTTATCAGCGAAGCCTGACGCCCCAAAAGGTCATCTGACATAATGGCTGATGAATCTAAAAACGCGCTGAGCAGGATTTTCATTTGCAATTTGCAATTTAGCCAGGCGGAGCCTCTCGCGGCAGCCCTCCCTGATAACCGTCTCAAGCCTGTCAGCGCTATCGCACCGCCTGTCACAAACATCAAGCAGCTGTTGCAACCAGAGAGGGACTTAAAGAGAGATACAGATAGAGAGAGAGAGAGAGAGAGAGAGAGAGAGAGAGAGAGAGAGAGACAGGTAAAGAGAGACAGCCAGAGCAAGACGGCGATAGAGAGAGAAATAACAAATGTATTATTTAATGAAAAAATTAAGAGGCAGAGAGGTTGGCGAGGTCAGAAAGGTCACGTCAAGAGTGTTTCAGTCACTGATAGCTCTGCAGCTGTTATAACATCCTCACCAATCCACCTTACACTCATATATAAGCATTGTTGAACAAATCTGCTGTATTCCTTATTTTCTGGGGTTGTTTTTTATGTAACATACCAGCACTGTGGGGTGGAACAGTTGTACCCACAAAAGCGCATATACAATTGTATACTTTGCAACTTTGTTCTAATACAAAGGAACTTGCATAAGTGGAAAGAATTGGACGTGAGCAGATGAAATAAACAGGAAACAACAAAAACAGAAATAAATGTGTCACAGCATTTTCATCCCTCCCATTTTTCTTAATTTGTTGTTTTATAGGTTTGTTTTTTTAACTTCACTAGACTTGTTTAAACATCCAGTGAGCTCAGTTTAGTTGTAGGCTGAGCTTTAGTAACAAATGAAGCACTTTAAAACGGAGTGAAAGTGAAAGTTTTGTATTTGATTACAGGTTGAAGAATATCCGAAGCTGCAGCGGAAGATATTACTCTTGTCATACTTTCTGGCAAACAGAAACTGAAATCATCCATCCGTTAGTTATCCTAATAACCTTTTACTGATGTGTTTGTACAACTAGCATTTGTACAATGCTACAACTAGCATTTTGAAACTAGTTTTTGAAAAAACCTAAAATAACAGCTGTGCTTTCAACTTGCTCTGGTGAGTGACAGACATGAGAATTTCCTGTCCAGATGTGTCGCACATTATCAGGCCCTATTGTGTTTTAATTATACACAGCTATATATAGCTAACTAAAACAAAACCTACTGCAGTTTATAGCTGAAATAATCATGTTTACATTCTTTCACTCACTTTGTTGTTAGATCACAAAATCACAACTGGTGTTACTGAAAAGAAGAAAATGATTCTTCCAAGTTCTTCTTCAAATTGCTTGATGAGGTCATCGCTTTAAACATATGAGAAACGTATGGGAGAAAATACAAGTAGCCAAGGAGGACCAATGTCCATTCTTGAACAGGATATGATAAATTATATATCCACTAAAGAGCTGCGCTCCCTAAATTCAGGGTTACTTGTGGTTCCTAGAGTCTTAAAAAGAAGGATGGGAGCCAGAGCCTTCAGCTATCAAGCTCCTCTTCTGTGGAACGAGGGGCAGACACACTCACCACATTATCTTTTTTTGATAATGCTTATAGTTAGGGCTGGCTCAGGTTTGTACATCATATGCATTGACGATGTTGTAACTCTGTTATGTTGTTCATTATGTACACATGACATCTATTGCACTTCTGTCCTTCCTGGAGAAGGATCCCTCCTCTGTTACTCTCCTTAAGGTTTATTCTTTTTTTTTTTTCTCCCGGTCAAAGGTTTTTTCTGGGGTGTTTGTCCTGTACCGATGTGAGGGTCCTGGGACAGAGGATGTCACATGTGTAGAGATTGTAAAGCCCTCTGAGGGAAATTTTGGGCTGTACAAAATAAATTGAATTGAAAATGACAGGTTATTAAAAACATTTTTTAAATCCTCTAAAGTCTTTTCTTGCATTTTTTACTGAAGTGATTCCACAACACCTGAGACCTAATCCTCATTTTTCATTTTCAGTTGGTTTGCAATAGAAAAAGAGGAAAAGGATCATCAGCACGAGCAGAGGCAGCCATCTTGAGTGAGAGGACAAAAATACAAAAATAAAAGTGTGACCTGCAGAAACTTAAAGTTCATCATTGGGACAGTCACTAAAAAAGGAACAGGACAGTCAGTTTGATTGACAAGTGTTGTGTCAAAATATTACAGCAATGAGCAATCAGAGACGACAAAGTCATGGCTGACAACTTGTACCGAATTTCAGCAGATGTATTAGTGTTGTCTATTTTGCACTCAACTAATTGTCACTTGTCGATCTATGCTGGCCATTTTGGAGTACTTGAGTTGACAGTGATCTTCCCAGACATCGAGTTTGTATCCATTCAGACTAGAGGATAAAATCGTGGCTCTTCAGTGGGCTTGCTGTGCAGAGCACAGGGGCCCGCAGCCAAGGTTTCCAGAGCAAACAGCCACACACATAGCTGCTCCCCATCACTGCCTATTCATCCCTCTACATCCCACCTGACAGAAAGAGAGAGAGAGAGAGAGAGAGAGAGCGAAGCAGAGAGAGAGAGGAAGGCTCTTGGCAGTGAATCCAGGCCTTGCTGGGTTCAGTTGAACAGCTGTGTCTAATAAATTGTCTCGCCTCAAAAAAAAGGAAGAGGGAGGATGAATGATGGAGAGATTTTGTTGAAAAGCTTAAATGACAGGGGCCAATTTCTCCTAACTAGGAGGAAAAGGTACAATGAGTCTACTGATTGGTTGATACTCAGGTCTGATTGGCTCGAAGACGATCCTCCTGTGCCTGTTTAGATCTATAGCATGTTGAAAGTCCTTCTGTCATGCATGTACATAGCATGTAGTGTAAGAACTGCAGGTTTTCGGGGTGAAAATGGAAACAATGCTGCTGCATCCGGAAAATCATGTGGAAAGACAAATTATAGTGAAATCTGCTGCAAGATACTGATACAGTGTAGTGACGCTTTTGAGGGTGGATTGTTTTACATCATAAATCCTGTTGCTGAAGAGATCTACATACTCAAAGGGAAGAATATAAAACTGAGCTAAAGCAAAAAAAACACTGTATACCTGCTGTATGTAAAAAATACAGAAAAAAACTGCATAACCTTCATTTTTAAGGCACAACAGGAGGGGAGGACCAGGAAAGAGAGAGAGAGAACGGCACGGTGGCCTTGAGAATGTGGATCCTTGCTTCCCAACACCTTTGTTTGTCTCAGAGTGCCTCAAGAGAGCCCTGCACGTGTATGTGTATATGTGTGTGTGAGTGTGAGTGTGTGAGTGTGAGTGTGTGTGTGTGTGTGTGTGTGTGTGTGTGTTTGGAGGATGAGGGGTGAGGGACAGGGGGGATGCTGGGCTGTGTGACAGAGTCTCTCTCTGCATTAATTGCTTAAATTGAAGCGCTGCCACGTCTCTGTGAGAGACGCTTTGATATGATAATGGCAGCCTTCTCAGCACAGGAGAGGCCTGCTTTGTGTGTGTGTGTGTGTGTGTGTGTGTGTGTGTGTGTGTGTGTGTGTGTGTGTGTGTGTGTGTGTGTGTGTGTGTGTGTGTGTGTGTGTGTGTGTGGATGGTAATTTGGTGGCATGCACCTGCCAGCCCGCCACTGTCTCCTGTTCGCCATCAACACGGCCAGGGAGACAGGCAGAGACAGACAAACAGACCCAGAGAGAAAGAGAACGCTCAGCCATGTTGATCAGGTTTGGGTGAAGATGATGCTCAGGATGAAAACGACGGTGATGAAGATGAGAATTAGGATGATGTGACCACTCCCTGTGTTGTCTCATGATACCTATGTAAACTACTTGTTTTTTGAGAAGGATGTTAATGACCTAATGCAAGTCAAAGACACCTTAAACTGCCGTGTCTGCCGTTACTGAATAAAAAAAAATCAAGACAATTCTTGTTTCAGCTCTTTTACCTGGCTTCATTGACTGGCATAGTAATGTTCAAAGAGTTCAAAACTGTCATCACTGATACCAATTTTAACTCATCCCTCAACAGACCCAAAACATCAGGTGCCAGCTGATTCAGGGGGCTTGTGGTGCCTGTGAACAACCTAATAATAACCACGTTGCACATTAAAATCATTTCCACAACAGCTCATCATTTTCCTGGAAACAATGCAACATGTTGCATTGTTTGACATCGTATGGGTCTTTCCATGACATGACTGCAAACCTACAGTATATATGTTGAGTTGACTAGTTCAAATACAGTCCTATAATGCAGCTACACTGAAGCATGAGGAAGCTTCATTGCACCAAAAGCCATGACTGGTTTAAAGAAATATGTAGACAGTAAAACAAAAAAAGAGTTGGGTAAGGTATCGATCTGTGTCTCAAAGTTGTAAAGATGTAAAGATGTAATTTCTTTCACTAGATTACAAAACATATTCATCCATGTGTTTGTTGGATAAAATCCCCATCCCTCCTGTATGAAGCAGTGATAACATAACACTATAATCAGTAATCAAAAATATTGATGTGATATCCATACAACCATCCACATAGGCACTTAATGTCTGTATCATTGAGCAACCACTTTGTCCAGCTGCTGTTTAAGGGCTGCAAAGCTTAGCGTATTAACATTACACTTTAAATCTAATTAGCACTGATTAAAATAGAATAAGTCATTGATTAACAGTGATTTCAGAACCACTGTAATGTTTTTAAACAACTAGCTGTGTTAACGTCATTGTGTAGTCTGGTTTATGTTCTAAATAAAGTTGTTCCTGACTCTTTCTTTTCTTCACTGCTGGCTCTTCTTTCTTTTCTTCAATTTCCAGTAATTCCAGTTTACTTTGTCATTCCCACAGTTACTGACCCAGTCCTCCCCAAACTAGTTAACGGCAGCCCTGCTTCATCATGCGTCATGGTTACCGGTGCACCAATCAACTGCCACTTCCCCTGATGATGTCATAGGTCAGCGGGGCTGCCATTAAAACACAGAGGAATCGCCATGGTAACACTGAATGCTCTGCCATGGTGGTGGTCGTGGTAGTTGTGGGAGAAGGTTTACTGGAAGGGAAGTGTATGTGTGTGTGTGTGTGTGTGTGTGTGTGTGTGTGTGTGTGTGTGTGTGTGTGTGTGTGTGTGTGTGTGTGTGTGTTATTCAACGGTGTTTGGGACACAGAGTTGAGTCAGCCATTACCCAGAAGACACTGCAGCTTCAGGGGGAGAAAGGAAGCACTGTATCCCATGAAGGTCTGACACATACTCATGTACACACACACACACACACACACACACAGAATGGTCAAACACACACACGCACACAGAATGGTCAAACACACACACGTACAGACCTCCTGGTTTCTTGCTAATCTAGCTGACCTTTACTCAGGCCACCCACTACTGACCCGTCCTCCACCATGTGACAAGGTAAGAGGCCAAAACTACCGCAATGTCTCATCACTCCGCACACTCACACCCCAACTTCACCCCTTATTGCTTGACAGCTATTTCAGATAGTGAGACAAGGCATATGGTTGTGATTTGGTATTAAAACTCCATATAGTACAACAAAAAACTCTGCAGTGTCATAACATGTATAATGTGCCTTAAAAATCTCTACAGTGCCTAAAACTATAGAGCCCTAATAAAATGGTGGTGTTCATAGCAACACAGTACATGTTAGTTCATAATTCAAACATTTTAATTTACCTTTGATCATTGGGTACCGTGTCTAATGTTTATCAGGTAAGAAATAAGTAAGTTGATGACAACTGACGACATGAGTTCTTCTTGGTCATGGCTATGGATTCAATCCAACACTTCATTATCGAATTGTTATTTATCATATTTATCCTTCTGACCACTTTAAGGACTTTGCATTCAAAGGAGGAGAGGAGGGAAGCTTTGGGACCCACCCAAGTGCTCTTGAGCCATAACACATTTACAGTTTAATAGACTGTGGAGCAGAGGACGTGTGAGTCAGAAAATCAGTTTTTTTCTACAAGCGCTGGTGCTGACCGGCCTGTCACACTCTATTAATAGATGCTGCTGGGTTGTGTCCCGATGAGTTGCCCCTCTTGTTCATACTGTATGTGTGTGTGTGTGTGTGTGTGTGTGTGTGTGTGTTCATCTTTCCCCTGCTGCCAAAGGCCCCATTCCCATCCCTTGATCTAGAACAATGTGCTTCAGTCAGAAGAAGAGAGGGACAGAGCCGCCTTAGAAACTGCCCCCCCACACACACACAGACTCCCCACCCCAACACACACAACCCACTTTCAACCTACTAAAAAAACAGCTGAGCATCACTCCTGCATCCAAACATCAATAAACCCTAACGTGAATATAAAATCCCAGCTTGTCATTCACTAAATGCAGCATTACAGCAAGAGTTTGAGTCAGAGTACAAACCCATTTTCACAAACAGGGCCCCGTCCCATGAATAATAAGTGTCCAACTATGCCAGAGGTCACATCCACGCTCCACTCCCCACAGCTTTCCCAACCGACCCCCTCATTAGGGAAATGTTTGTCCCAGTTGGGAGGGTGGGACGGGTGAGAAACAGCGGAGAAAACAGGGAGGGAGGGGACGGAGCAGTCGTTGAAGAAAGTTAGGACGTCTGAGAGACTTCAGTGGCTAATTGCAGGCGACTAACTTTGTTGCCAAATTTTGTCGCTTAAAGATTTCACAAAAGGTTGAAGACTTTTAAGCCGTGAGAGAAATTCTCATCCAATTTAAAACCAATTTATCGCCGTTAAAAAGCCTCATTTCTGTGGTAGACCGTGTTTGTGCTCAGTCATATTCCTCACAACAACCACACACACACACACACACACACACACACACAAACAAACTGACTGATTCAGCAGTTTGCACTGTGTCCACTAAATTGGGCTAAAAAAAACGTTCTACCTTTCAAAAGACGGCAGAGCAGCAAATGCAGGAAATGAAAACACGCACTTGCAAAGAGAAGTGCTTGTATGGATGTGCCAAACATTTGCATTTAGCAATCACTGCATTGGGGACAGTAGAAGTTTCAGTGGTTTGTCGATGTCATGAAATAGAAATGCAGCTCAGCAAATGTTCTGCTCTTTTCAGAGCGCAGAAGAGAAGAGGAGAGAAAGAAAAAACACATTGTCCTTTCATACTTGTCAACTTGCAGCCCTTTAGTTGCAATAGCACATAGTTGTTCACTCACTTTGATTCATATTTCTAATCACAATGACTATAAAGTACTTCATGCTGACTGAGTGTGAGTACGTCACTTCCTGAATGAGCCAAGGAACTCACAATGTTTGGATCCCATATCAATCCACCTTCTCTTAGAGATTATAACAAGAGGCTGCATTTTGTTTGCGCAGTAAACATATCGGTTTCTCGTTGTCATTCATGACAATGCTTAAAGGAAAATAATCTACAAGAACGTTGGATATGTATTACGATAAATGTACAGTCTCTGACGGATTCAAGTGTCTTAGCCTTGCCTGACCTCGGCTGAGGTTTGGCCCAGTTTGGCCACAGTTTACATCTTCTACTTCTATTCAATTCATTGATTAGTCGATCAACAGAAAATAAACCAGCAACACATTCACTGCTTATCTAACATTTTGGCTCCAAGTGTGAATATGTGCTACCTGTCTTCTCTTCTGTGATAGTAAACTGAATAATTTGATCTGTTGGTCAAAGAGAAACAAGCAATCCAAAGACTTCAACTGTGATGGACTTTTTACTATTTCTTTGCAGTTTATAAACCAAACAATGAATCTAGAAAATTGTAATCTGATTAATCAATAATAATAAAAAAATAAATGTTATTTGCGGCCTTTAACTCCAGGTGTTACAATGAATGGTCGAATGACTAATAACTAACTGATATGAGTGATGAAGATGTAGAGGAAGATAGCTTTATCTCTAGTGGAGTAACACACACACACACACGCACACACACACACACACACACACACACACACACACACACACACACACACACCAACACTCTCTCCTCTGTTAGTGGCTGCTGCTTCCACTGAATGAATGAAAGCCTCTGTTCTCTCTGGCTCTCGGCCCTCTTCATGCCCCGCTGCTGACTGGCAGATTGGAAGTAACAAATTGCTGCGTCCTCAGAATGATAATTAGCAAAGCCATGAAGGCGGTTTTGTTTAAAGGGAGCATGATGTGAGCCAAACTTTCTGGTCTTTCTGGTCACCTGACTGACTTCTGATACCCTGAAACTTTACAAGCAACACAAGGATTCAAACTTTTGGAGTTTAGTTATGATTCCAAATGCAGTTTATTTTTCACCACTGTCCCAGAGCCTCCTATAAGTCACCAACGTAATAAAGCTAATTCTGAGCCGCAGTGCAAAGGTGCAGGATTGTTTTAAGTCCAGAAAAACCTTCCATTGATGTCTCTGAGAGAAATCTCCATGGCACACATAGATATTATCTTAGGTGTGAGGAAAACAGAACTTTGGCGGCCTTTTAATAATCAAGTCTGTACAGTGAAGAGAGAGTCTCCTCCTCCCCTCGCTCTGCTGCCTTTAGCACAGCTCCAGCATCTCCATCAACAAGTCAATAGAGGCTCGGGCTCGCCGAGACATTAGCTAGGAAGCTATGGAGGTGAGCAGGGCTTATTATAAGCCTCTTAGTGATTCTGCAGGAGGTGAAGAAATGGTCTCTGTTAAGGGAATCAATCCCAGGGTAATTACCTAGCCACACTGCAGGCTGCTGAGGAGGACTAGGACCAGGCTGAGGTTGCGAAGGCTAGTGAGCTCCAGTTCAATAAGAGCCTTTTAGGAGAGCCCATTGTCTCTGACTTAAGAGAGGGGAGCAGACTGATAATGATAATGATGATGATGATAAATACACAGCTAGTAATCAAGTGGTGTTTGACTGGCACAAGTGCACAGCGGGGCTCATCAGACTTTAGCTGCACATGGGCGGCCGATCTATAATCCATCCATCTTGGAGGCTCGCTTACCCCGGGGTCACTATCCCAGCATGCACTGGGAGAGAGGAAAGGGAAACCTCCTGGACAGATCTCTAGGCAAAGACAAGGAAAGAACAGGTAGACGCGTTCATGCTGCATCCCATTTCTTCACCTCCATCCTCGACCTCTGCTTCCCTCGTCAAGTAAAACATGGGGTCCTTAATCATTACTTCTCTCTCAATAGTGACACTTTAGTCTTCCTTCTGAGAGTTTTCAGCATCACCGATACCATAACACGTTGCAAAGAGCTCATGGAAGATACGGACAATAGAGGGTATTTAACTGCATACAATCCTTCATGAAACAAAAGAAAAAGATCTCTAAAGATTAGGGTTCTCCATTCCTTCATTTCAACATTGAACATGTTTTTTTTCGGCTTCTGATGCAAAAGTTAGAGTTATTGCTCCACTACTACTTGTAATTCTCTTTAAAGAGGTCAAAACAAAACTGAAATTCATTCCAAAATGAAGAGAAAAGGTTGTAGAAAACTTCGACAAAGATTTCAGCCGATGGAGGTAAATATTTCCCGACGTCTGGTCAGACCCTGACATTCTTCCTCTGTGAGTGGAGAAAGATGTTACCGTCTGGGCTCTGACAGAACCTACGGCCGCCAGCTTTAGCTTTTGTTTTTACATATTTATATTATATGTTGGATGTAGTATATTATAGGTTATCAGGATATTATTTTCTATATAGATTGATCATTATCAAGATATATATTTTATAATAATATAAATGTTTAATTTAGAGTTTTAAGTATGTTCTCCTTATGTCAGACTCCTTAATAAACCAGAATGTTGATTATAGTTTATTGTATTAAATGATTTACTATCAGAACAGGTCAGGTCATTGAGGGTTGATTACATAAAGTATGTATTCGACAGTTCTAGTTGGCCATCTCACTGCTACACCCTACTTGTGTATGTGCACCAAGAACTTCAACAAGAACTGGACGAAAATGAAGAAACAAATGGAATATCTGCACAGTACTTGATTATATATACAAATATAAATAACTGTAAAAAAAAAAGGTCAGTATTACCAAACAGTAGAGGGCAGTAATATGCTATTGCAGTCTATTCTGCTGAATCCCAAAAAGAAGACGACGTCTACCTGCCGAGCCGGCTAATTTTAAAAGAATAGCACTTTGCTAATTTATATGGGGTTGGAATAATAATTTAATAGTGCAGCTCTTCTAGACTTTCCAAATGTTATCAGACAGATTTGATCTAGCAATGCCATTTTACAGTCGCAACAGTAACGACAAAGTAGGCCGCTACGGTGGAGCCTTCGACTCTGCTGTCCGGCTGTTCATGTAGTGTTTTTGTAGGTAGAGGAAAGCTGAGAGAGAAATACCGTATCAAAAATAAAGCTCATAAATATATTATAGTTGGGGCGGATTTTGACATAGTGTTATGGCCCAGTCCCATTTCATTATGTATTATGTAGGCCTATTGTATATTTAAGTCTGTATGTGGACAACAAAGTAAAGCTGACATTGAAGTACAAATGCAGGTATTTTGGACTGAAGAAGAGATTAAAGGGTTGTTGGTTCAACAGCCAGTAGAATTAAACTTAATCTAGGTAAGCACACATAATAACAACTATTCGGTAAACTAACTATACTTATCTTCTCCGGTCAGACCACCAACAACGATTCATTTACTTCTTCTGCTTTCGTGAGGGTGTAAGATGTCTCCAGCAAGCTCAGACTCTGCCCCCAAGAGGTAAAGCGACACAACGACAGTCTACAAAGGCGATATTTTGGATTGACGAACAGATTAAAAGGTTGTTGGTTAAATGACCAGTACGAGTGAATTAAATCCCAGCAAGGGCATGAGCAACACCAACCTGCAGGCTATTGACAATGAGCAACGCATTCTGTAGTGCATGAAATATATAACATATTGCTATCTTTATTCATATATCTACATACATTTTAAGTGATATTCCTATTGACTAAATAGCCAAACAGGCAGACGGACAGATTGGTTAGCAGACAGATACAAAGAAAGTAATACAGACAGGCAGACAGAAAGACAAGCACATAGCTGAAGCCTTGCTACTCTGACATCTGGGAAGCTATTTGCAACAATGCACACAGAAGGAGGATATGAAAAAAAGGTAAACGAGAGAAACTAGATAAAGTAAAAGCACTCTTTCATATGAAATCAAGAGTTTAGGGGGCAGAGTTCAGCCATAAGTGGCGCTGCTACAACACGGCGCAGAGAAAAATTAATTTCACATTCTTTAATTTTCAGAATAAAATGGCCAGCCATTTCAGGTCGAATAATTGTTTGAACCAATGATTTTATCATTAATCCGACAGCGGCCCACGAGAGCTGGGGGTCACACCGGAGGTTGATTAGGTACGAGGCTGCACAAAGAGCCCTCCAGTCGATGCCATTGAAAAGGAGCAAGTCATTTAGATTGTGAATTGGTCCCGGGGCTGCGAGGCTCGCTCCATTACAGGCCATTTTCAATTTCAGCCTCACAATAAACATCAAGCCGGGCCAAGGAAATTACAGCATCTTGGAGATGTAGCCGAACAGATAGGTGGGGTACGGACAAGATGACATGACTGGAGGGAGAGGAGGGGCGGGTAATGGTAAGGGCTGGAGAGAGAGAAAAAAGCAGAGATTATCCAAAGTGGAAAACTGGAGGTGTGAAAGAGAAAGAAATTCCAACCTCTCTGACTCTGACAGAGTTTTACATACAGCGTGTTCATGTACTCAAACTACCAATCTACTTATACTGCTAAGGAAAGTTTGTCTGAACCCGAATTAATGCTTAGTTGTCCTTGAATTAATATTCTGTCGATGGGATTAGAAAATGATGAACGATGGATGTGCACAAAACAAAGACTGAATCAAAAAATATTCAGTTTGCCTCATAGATATCACCAAGTGTACGAATCTAATTAGTATTAGACTTCAGAGGACAACATGTAACACGCAGCGAACAAAGAAATACATTTACTATGCCAACCAAGGACTTACCATCATTTCTTTAATGTTGCGCTTTTCAATTACACGCAGGCAAAGTACGAACAAGTAACTATTTGTCCATCTTACTGTCAGACACACAAGTGTGCAATCTTGAAGCACGCATGTGTTGGTCCTGAATCATTTTCAGCATCATGAATGGAACTGCAAATGCAGGTTGTTTACACCCCAAATATTTGTATGGAGCATTCAGTACAAGTAATTAAATGAGTTTCATTTGTGCCTCAAATCAATGGATAGAATTGCATTGCTTTTTGTCACAATGTTCTTGTATAGTTATGGCACATACAAATCCATATGCGACTGAAATGAATGGGAAAAGCCTCATTTAACTTAATTTCACTGTGTTATGAAAAGAAAAAGTCATGTCAACATTTCTCTTTACATGCTTCTTATTTTCTTTCCATACAGAGGGGAAGGTTACATATGTAAGAGTGTCTCTCTGATTGAAGAGACATATTCTGTATCTGCCCATTGTGACACGGATAATTACTTCCCATAGGGAAATTCAACTGATCTTCCCTGACATCATTTGGATGGAAAGGCTCTCAACTGTTTCCATGGACTCTTTACTCAGAGAACCACAAGGTCATATTTAACGAATGAACTGGGACCCTTTAAGATACACCACAAGACGACAGGAGAGACTTTTGAATACGATGGTACCGCCACCCATGTTACAAATAAAAATACAACAGGCATGTACTCCAAAGAGAACCCTTATGTGCATACAAGCAGAGCTACTATCAACTGCTTTCAAACGTACACAATATATAAGATTCAGATCCAGTGTCATGAGACGCTTCTTTTGCTTCTGGATTTGTGGAAACGTACACATTGTACAAATTCCAAAAATAGATAACGTCATGTTTTTACCTTCAACCAGGGCTTAGTCTATATTGAGATTTTGTTTGATGTGTATATGTGTGTTTTTTTGGAGTGCCACAATCAAAAACCACACTTAAGAAGCCGTAGGAGAACTTCACGTATGTAAAATTGTCAAAAATGTCCCCATATTATGATTTATTTCAAATCTGTCTGATCAAACAGTAAATAAGAAGATTACAACTCTGACGTCTTTGACGGCAGCTTTTAGTGCTTGACTGTTTTCAGTACTTAGTGCTATGTCCACCAACACAATGATAGGAAATGACATAGGAAATCTTAATGCACGTAAGCTTGGAGGAGTTCACCCCAAGATGAAAATTCAGTCAATATCTGATATCCGTCAATGGAAATGGTTTCCATCTAAGTGTAATCCAAGCATTTTCTAACCAAATACTTACACTGTCTCTAAAATGTGAGCAGTTTATATTATGTAGCATTAGGACACTGTAACTCATTTTCATGTCTAATATGGCAACAAAACCAAGGAAAAACTGACGTTTTGGGAGCAAACAAATCTACTAATTAGATATCAGACTTGTACCTCAAAAATAATTCTTGACATTGCTCAAGGGTATCTTGAATATTTTTGAATTTGTATGAAAATAAAAGGGAAAATTTCAGTGGAGCTCCACACAAAGCCATAAGAATCCAAAAGAGTAACAGCTAAACAAAAACCAAAGCAATGAAAAAAAAATCCGTCTCTCTGGTGGTATTAAGAACATTAAGCACCGGCGTTTTCTCTCCATCTGTGGCAGAAAATCAATGGTCGCGGCCCGCGGGGACAGCCGGAGGCTAATTTTACCCTGCATTTTCTCTGGCGGCTAATCCCGCGGCCAGGAGCTAAACCAGGGAGAGCAAGATGAGGAAGAGGAGCAGAGAAGAAAAGGAAAAGAGATCTCTCTCCCTAAATGAATATTATCAGCATGAAAACAAAGTGACTACCTGAACAAAGTCTATTTTACAGAACCACTTCAATAGATTTCACCCCTCTCTCTCTCTCTTTCCCTGTGGGATGACGGTGGGTATATATCCATACACACACTAGAAATATCACCTACCCCCACCCACCCAAACAAACACATACACACAGTACATATAGGGGGGGAGATACATGCAGACACCCGGATACACATGCAGACAACTGTAATGGGAGAAACCTAGATCCAGGAGCTCCCTGACAAAAGCAATTTTAAGACTACAGAGAAAGTTTCTGATGTGTTTCCACATGAAGATTCACCTATTTGATATATGCGTTTCCTAGAAGGCAGCTGAACAGGCAGTGGAAAGCCTGCTTATATTCACCCCATCGATGTGTGTCTTCTGGTTGCTTTCTTACCTTTATGTAAAGGGCATTAAACATGGCAAATGGGGGGAAGTGATGACTCCCGATGGGGCACTGGTTGTGCAACGACATGACAGACTGTTCTATTAAGTTGGTACAGTCTAAATAAACTAATGTCAGCACTTTAAGTCTATTTTAGTCATTTTAAAACTAGGTCAAAATAATAAAAAAAAGATTTGCAGTCAGAAAATAGCTTTTAGAGTCTGCAGTGACCCCTTAGAATATTTATATGTATATATTTGTCCACAAAATTACATTGTAACTGTTTGTGCATCCTCTGGTCCTGAATCTGTAAATGTTATACTGAAGTCAAACTCAGGAACTGCATTGCATCGTGGGAGAGGGTATGCAACAGTGGGTGGCAACAACACACCGAAGCCTAGCTTACGTGCTCCTAGAGATAAAACTAGAAGAAGACATTACTGTTACATTACTACTGAAAAGGCTGCTAACATCACATTCACATTTTTTATTCAACCAAAATGTAAAAAATGTTTTTGTTATTGCACGGCATTTTTGATTTTCGCAAAAATGTACTTCCATATTTGACTGAAGCTTGCATGCTCCTGTGTGCTTGTGTGCTTGTGTGCTTGTGTGTATGTGTGTGTGTGTGTGTGTGTGTGTGTGTGTGTGTGTGTTTGTGCGCGTACGTGTGTGTGTGCACCAGCACTGCCTTGCACACAAAGAGAGAGAGAGAGAGGAGGGGTGCTGTTTTAGTCATTAAGGAAATGAAGTGAGGGGTGAAATCTACTGAGGGAGATAGATTTCTATAGAGTCATGGTACATGCTCTATCACAGCAGGCGTAACACATGCACACACACGCACACACACACCTTAATCAAATCTTTCTGCTCTGCTACTGATCCACTGCACCGTTGCATGGGAACAACACACTCAACTAGGTGTGTGTGTGTGTGTGTGAGATGCTGTATGTATATGCATGATGTTGATAAACATATGTTTATGTACAGTATTGTAGAGAAGTGCACAGCTCCGGTGAGACACTAGAGAATGATGCACACACTTTTTTTTCACACTTTCATCGAATAGTTGTTTAGAATTATCACGTGAAAGTTTGACGGTTGATGCAAGTGGCCAAAAATCTATCTAAAAATAACTATTATCTTTACTGGTCTCAGTCACTTTGCCCTGATGAAGAAATCTGCTGTCAAATGATGTGAAACAAAGAGATTTAGCTTTTAAGCTTTTAATTGTATCACAATTATATGAATTCTGCTTAGCTGCATCCAAAAATAGACCGCCACATATATCTATTAATTAAAGTGTATCTTCCATTCATAATGCATCAGTCTTAAAACCAATAATAGCATCTGGAAACAATAATAAAAGACAAACATTAGAGGCCATTCAAAAAGCTGCTGATCTGGTGATGTCCTCTACGTAAAATAGGATTGAAGGTATATGTACATTTTGATATGTGGAAGGGCGGGTATGAGGCAGTAGACACCTAGCTTAGTGTGCATGTGTGAATAGATGATTGCAAACAAAAAACTTGACTTGTTATATTTGTGAAACGGCAAGAGGGGTGAGGTGGTGGGAGGTTGAGTGGGCAAGGGGAGGGCACACTGCTTCCCTCTCTTTTACATGTAATATTTGTATATCTGTATGTTCATGAAATCTTGTGAGGACGACGTGGAAAAAGTTTTAAAAAGTTGGTCACAAAAAAAAAATAATACATGAATTCACAACTTTGTGAGGCTTGCAACCTGTCAAAGCTGTGAGGGAAGCCCATATGACGACTGTACTATATGTCTACAGCGACCACCCAGATGTGCTGAACCTCTGCCAGCCTCACAGCAGATCTTCTCATTTATGGGCGCACACTCTTTAATAGACGGATGATACCGAGGGGGAGTGAAAAAGAGAGGCAAAGGGTGGGGTAAATGGGATGAGGGAAATAGACAAAAAGAGAGGAAGAGGGGAGGGCAGAGAGGAATGAATGGAAGGGGAGAGAGGGGGAGATGGGATGAGAGAGAAAAGAGAAAAGGAGGGTAGACACCTCTTCCACATCACTGCCTTCAATTTAACACAGGTGGTAAAGTTAGAAGATAACACTGATAGTTTCGCCAACGCTTCGCATGGGGAATGATACACAACAGACACACAGATTTCTACCTCCTCTAGTATGAGAATGAGACGGGGGGGGGGGGGGGCTGAGATGGAGGGAGGAACGCTGGAACCCAAGGACACAAAAGAGAAAGGAGATAAAAAAATATAAAAAAGAGGAGGGGCTGCAGAGAGAAAAACCATCACAGTCTGACTATTTCTCTGTGTGTGCGCTTGTCAATTACACACAGCTGAGATAGTTGATTAACCTCTCGGGCCTGTAGGTCATCCCAGTACCACAGGTTAGGACCTGCAGGTAATTGATGAAGTACACAGTGTCCCGCCAACCACATCTCCCCCCCCCCCCCTCCCCCTTAAATACACGAGTGTAGCTTATTTTGAAGACTTCCATGGACTGGGGAGGCCTGCAGATCTACATTACCAAGACAACCAGCAGCATAACGGAAATGTACCTTTTTCAAGAAAAAAATGTAAAGAAAGGCCCTCTCTCCCCATTTTTGCGTGCTATAACTGTAACAGTACCAACACCCTGCAGTTTAGATCAATCAGTTCCTCTGTATTTGTGGGTGAAAAATCTGCAAAAAACAGTATCACCTATAAAACTGAATGGTAAGAAGACTTACATGAAATGCAGTTTAGTTTAGTAACTGGGAAAGTACCTTGCTTTATTAAATAAACATTCAATAAGTTGATTGGCAGAGAAATTTATATAATACACAAATTGTTTAGAGCATCTCACAGGTTCCAGCTTCTACATTTGCTGGTTTTCTTTATCTAATGTGATAAAGCTGAATATTTTTAGTTTTGTTTTTTAAATGTTGGTCGGACATCACCTTAGTTTTTTAGGATGTTAATGGAGAGAATATTTATCAGACTAATCGATGATGAAAATAATAGTTAGTTGTCCAAATTATGAATACAAAAGCCATTCAACAACTGAAATAAAAATCTATGGGTTGTGATGGTGATGTAGTATAACTCAAAGCTAAAGAGTTAGGCATAGCACACACAAGCACATGAATTGGTCAACTTCCCGGAGACTCAACAAGTCCTCAAACCAGCAGTAAATGACAAATTGCCAGTATCTTGTAAAATGACCCATATGACCAATGGATAAACAACTATCCAATCTGCCACCTCTATGGATCCAATAAAACTACTTGGATGAGGTTGGGTAACAATCTTAGTCACAGTTAATTCTAGAGGAAATGTTTAAAAGAAACCAAAGATTTGTTGACTCAACCATCTACCATAAAGTTCTCCCTGTGATGTGTTCTAAAGGACGGCAGTTACTCGTGGTGGCAAGAGGTTGCTTGAAACGATCAGTGCTGTTGATTATCTGGTGAAGACCATCTTTAAAAACTTGTAAAACTATTCTTTGTTTGTTTTATCATTCTTGATTGTAGCTGTATGCTAAAATGACTGTATAACTGTAAAACTACAGGTTGGCGTTGTAAGTAGAATCCACTTTCTCTCTTATTTTGTTGCTAAATAAATCTCCCGTCCTTATGAGAGGAAGTTCTGAGTAACAATAATACGGCGGAGCTGCAGCGTTCCCTAACACTTAAAGTAAACAGGAGTGATGATGTCTGTCAGGTAAGGCTGTCCTCCTCCAAGACAATCAACGCTACCCTCATCCTCATTAGCAATAAATCAAAGACTCTGAAGAGACGAAAAACAAAACACTGTGACTGTCACAATATCCCTCTTTTGTTTGAGACCACTGCGATGTTCGTTGAGGTGCGATCAAAGCAGCTTAATGATGAGCAGAGGCAGATAAATGAGAGGACGGCTCAAACCTTAATGAGTGACAGGAAACGAAGAATAACCACTCTCTTGTGGATATATTCAGTACATTCATGTTTGCTGCCGTTGTGTATATGTGAGCTACAAAAGAGTGTTTGTGTGTGTGTGTGTGTGTGTGTGTGTGTGTGTGTGTGTGTGTGTGTGTGTGTGTGTGTGTGTGTGTGTGTGTGTGTGTGTGTGTGTGTGTGTGTGAGAGTGAGTGCGTTTTGAGTGTGAATGGAGGTAATGGGCAGTACAGCTGGCCAGCGCTCAGCTTAAATGCTGCCTGATTGTTTCAGTGCATCCTGAGTTTGATGATGGGAGACGGTGTTGTTGTTCGAACAAATATACGGCGCAGCAAGCGCACATCTGTGGGGCGCTAACAGGTGTGGAAGAGACAAGAGGGGAGATGGTGTGAGAGATGCCGAGAGAGTGAGTCGGAGAGAGAGAGAGAGAGAGAGAGAGAAAGAGAGAGAGAGAGAGAGAGAGAACAGTGAGTTTTGGAAACCATCCCAGTGCCAAGCAGAAGCCAAATTAAAAGGAAAATCAAAGCCTTTTACCTGTACACTTGAAGATAATAGCGCTGTTAGTATGAGAGAGAGAGATGTGTGAATCCGCATTATATCAGCTGTGTTTAGATCAGCTAAATATGGGCAGATTCAGTTTTGAGGAGCTACAATCAGATCATCAAACCTGGATGAGCAGATGTCTGCATGTGGGGAAACACACAACATATGTTGGTGATGTTTACGGACGCGAGTCACACAGTTTATCCTAGTAAAAGTACACCACATGACTAAATGTAAGTAAGACAGTGGACACCCAAACAATACATCAACTTATGTTTGTTGAGCGTCTCATTCCAAAATGACGGCCATTGATTTGCTTCCCTAACAGCTTTTACTCTTTTGGTTTCAGGCTTTCAACAACATTTTGGAACCTGACTGCAGAGACTTGCTCCCATTGAGCCACAGGAGCACTAGTGAGGTCAGGCAGTGATGTAGGGCAATAAGGCCTGGCTCACAGCCGTGGGCTCCAGTTCAATCCAAAGGTGTTGGATGGGGTTAACGGCAGCACTCTGTGCAGCCCAGTGATGTTCTTTTTTTCACCAAACACAGAAAACGATATCCTTATGGACCTTGTATGTTGAAGCTTTATGAATTATCTTAATTAGAACCAAAGAGGCTAGCTCATGAGGACCAGTCCCAAACCAAACCCACACCATATATATGACTTATATTAAGTCCCACCATGGATGGTGAGATACACTCAGTGGCCACTTACTTAATACAACTGTTTTGCAATACAGTCTCCTTTTATCATGCTTTTTTTGTCATTGTCATCAAAGGTCATAGCTTGTAGTGGTGTTGGTACTACTCATGTGCATAATATTGAGAGATGTTTCGAATATTCTACCGCCCTCGGGACGGAAAAATAGTAACATGTCTCGGTATAATATTTAATTAGGCCCTAAGTTTGTTTTTAAGAAACCCAAATATGCCAAGCAGCTACTAAAAGACATGCATTAGGTAGTCAGAGAAAACAAAAATATGATGATTAAGTTGTAATGATGAGGAGGATCAGCTCAGTTTTGGTTGACACTCATCTTCCACTACCCATTATAGGATGCACAAATCCACCAGAATGTGTTCGAATGTTCAGGACATGAACAAACGTGTCGTTATCCTTTACTTTTCAGATAATTCAATCAGTTCAAAAATGACTATAAGAGGGGTTGATGATAGCCAGAGACACCGACAGCAGACACCTTGATAATGTTACTGGGAGATAAATAACCAAGGTTCTCTAAACCATGTTAACATCCTGGCTAGAATCAAAACCTGGACAAACATCCCGATTGTCCATCCTGGCCCTACCACATGACTAGAGGGCAACAGTGCAGTATTTCAATCCACGTCTGTGTCAGCTGATTGATGACCACACAGCAGCCCTATACCAAAGATGAAAGTTTACATTGAATGTCGCCCACAAACTCCTCGTTTATTTTTTTTCCCATTTTGTGCCACTTTTCCCTCCATCCAAGCCCCAGCAGGCCTCTCTCTCACAGCGCAGAGCAGATTACTCGCGCAGTGGACAACGGCGGGCTTCAGCCGCCGCCGTTCAAGAACTAAGACGTTTTAATTTCTTACTTTTTATCGTAGCCACGCAGACCGCTTCCTAACTACTTCCCTTTCGCCTAGTTCCACTTCCAAGCCGCCCAAATCTGCGACTCTCCCGCCCCAAAATCTTTGCTGCCCAACAGTCCCAGGATGACCTCCCCTCCCTGAAATCTGGCTAGAGCTCCAATCTTGGCTTGATGGCGTGCGTGGAATTAAAAACCAGGCAATTACAGTGAAAAATTGAAATCTTGTGTTTTGTATGGGAGCGGTGTGCCGAGGGGGGGAGGGGATTAGGCTAAAGCCGGACTGGCGGTTGAATGGTGAATGAACCGAAGGGTCCCTGAAAGACGCCACTTGTTATTAGAGTGTGTAAACACTGCCAAGCTGCTGAGAAGCTGGTAAAAACACATCGGACATAAAGACGCTGCCTGTGGACACGTCGTATTATCCCTCAGTACATTAACTGGCTGCTAAATACTTGAGGATTCCAACTCTTCCCCCCTCCTCCATCTCTCTCTCTCTCTCTCTCGAAGTATCTCCCCCTCTGTAATCTTCTCTAGACAATGAGCAAGAGAGGCAAGAGACATACAGCGAGGAGGAGAGAGAGCGCCACAGAGATCTACAGTAGAAAGTCTGTTACGAGTGTTGAGTTTATCTCTATCTAACACTGTGGGCTAGACACTGATCTTAACCCACTTGAGAGGAGAGTTTATTAATGGAAAGCAAATATAGTGTCAACAAAACGAGCCCATAAGTAAAGAAGTTCCCTTTTTAGACACAATCATTAGCCTAGCCACCAATCATCTGAATGCAGGCGTTACAGCGCCAAGATGGAGACCAAACCCAGATAAACTTCAACCAGCCAAGAATCTAAAATAAAACAGACACCATTATCAGAAGAGTCGGACCATCTACAGACCTCCATAGCCACTGACAGGGGTTTCCTTTGGTCTATAGAATGTCAGAACATGTTGAAAAATGCATACTGCTCAAACGACAAACAAGTAAGAACTGAACACAATGCTTACAACTATTTATTCCCAAAACATGTGGCAAAGGGAAGTATGAAAGAATTTAGCAAAGGTTTCACAAAGTAAGACAATTTAACACACACACACACACATCAACGGTACTTTTTTACTTCACCTATGCCGACACATTTCAATCATACATTTGACCCTGAACCAAGCACTACACGGCTTCTTGCGTTGGTAAAAAGACAGCAAACAGACTGTGGAGGTAAAATGTTGACCCTGAAGCACACGTGAATTAAGGCCATGTCACAGCTGTTTAAAACCACAAAAATAGAACGAATCAATGTTTTCCGGTCTATTCGTCTGTGGAGCTGCGCACAAGCAAATTTACTATCAGAATAGTAAAGAATACTCAGAATATACTTTATTTATTGTTTTTTATTGTCTAGAAAGCAAGCATCTAACAAATGTACCTTCTGGGTGCAGTCAATAACATGACACCAATAAGACTGATAATTCAGCAGCAGTGTGACGCTTTACGGAGGAGCAGAGCTGCTGAATGACACACATTCAGCGGTATTTCCCTTCTTACCCTACTGGTGCAGTGTCACATGTGCCTGCTGAACTACCATTATTCTTCCACGCTCCCATGATACACTGTAATTTCACCTTTCTCAGTCCAGGCCATGTGTCACAGGATGCCATTACAACCGCACAAACCAGAGTAAGCCTATATTATTCTTAATATATTGCAACCTATACTCTTTATGTCATTACATCTCTCCCCCACTCCCCCGCTCTGGTGAATGAAACCATCTGCATAGTAAGATTACGCCTGTAATTATACAGCCAACAGCACACGCATTGTTTCTATACGTCTCAAACACACACACAGAGAGTCACACACACACACACACACACACACACTGACACAGAGCGTCTGGCCCGGCAAGGCCATTATAGTAAACCACGTGAGCAGCTCCTATTCACAGCTATCTATTGTTCAGACCAAGGTAAGTAGGGGAGCCTTCAGACTGTAATCACCTGCACACACACACACACACACGCATGCACGCACGCTTACACATTGATGTGGAAATGAGAGGAAGGGGAAAGTGAGAAAATAAATATTAGGATGGAAAACAGCTGCTTGTTGGGAGGTGTGCATGTTTGTCTGTGTCCACGCATTTTTGTAAAAATTAGATTTGCTATTTATGGTAACACGGATTAAGATTTGCCACCAAAAACATTAAGTCTGATCCTTTTTTTGCTGTGATCCATAAATAGAAACAATAACAAACCTAGCAGCCCGACCAAAGCGTTGGTATGTGCATGAACATGAGTATGTATTTTATTTTTTATTTCACCAAAACACATCCAGATTTTTTGAAAGGAGCAAATTGACCTAAACATTTTTGTCCATGCAATCCCAAAACCTGTTCTAATTTCAGCTGCGGATGTCAACAAACAAGGTAATTTAAAAATATAGGTATATAAGAGTCCTACATTTTGGACCTAGGTCATATCTTTGCTAGCTAGGAACCAAGAGAACTAGTGAGGACAGGAACCCAACAAGTAAGTTACCAGTCAAATGTTAAGGGGC
This sequence comes from Leptoclinus maculatus, assembly GCA_032191485.1. Classification (NCBI taxonomy): domain Eukaryota; kingdom Metazoa; phylum Chordata; class Actinopteri; order Perciformes; family Stichaeidae; genus Leptoclinus; species Leptoclinus maculatus. The sequence continues at coordinate 12,443,153 of JAVDOI010000004.1, read as the reverse complement.
CCATATTAGGTAACGGGAGATTTATTGGTATTTGATGTATTTGTAGGTAGATGGGTAAGAAAAGTAATTACAGAATTGATAAAGATATGTTTGAAGTCACTGAGAAACAGTGTCGCCATTACGTAGTTGTGTTTATGTTGACCTCAATATCCCAATATCAGTTTTGCTCTAGTGAAGAACTCCAGAAAAAATGGAAATGTGCAAGACTCCTTATAGTTAAAGACAAAAATAAATGCTGAGACTACAGATATTCCACTGCAAATGTGTGTTTGTTTTTAATTACATTTTCTGTGTATGTGAGACAGAAGGATTGGAACAGTATATGACTCTCAAATAACACTCCTATTAAGTGTCTACCACTAGAAAATGGAGATCCTACTGGTCAGGTCCCAGTATGAACGTCTGGATGTGAACACTGTCCTGCTGGAGAACCTGAGCCGGAAAAACAGACAGTGACAGAGTCTGTGTGCAAGTGACAGATCCCCTATAGCATGACAAAAGAGGAGGATCAGAGAGGATAAACAGGCACACACACAACCTCTAGAGGATCTATAGCACATGTCAACCACACATACACACACACACACACACATATACAGTACATATACATACAGAGCCAATGGCATCTTGGTCACTCTAAGTGAAGCAACTGACTTTTTTATTACTGTATTGCTAACTGAAGGTGACAATGGAAAAAGCCCAAAGCTCCAGAAACAAACAAAGCTAGTAATTTTTGTTTTTTACAAATGGGCAGGAAAGGAAAAAGACACCATGAAACAGAAAGGTACGGAGCATTGGTATAGTTTAGTTAAGTTAAGTGGAGACATTAAAAATAAAACAGATTTTGTATAATCTATTACTAATAACCGCTGAAAGGATGCATATTAAAGACATTTTATTTATTTCAGTACGTGTGATCCTGCTGATGTTTGTCTTTGTGAGAATAAACACGTCCAGCTTTGAAAGAACCTTCTCGGAAGAAAAGAGCCACCCAAACAAAACTAATGCGTCAATATTAACAGGAACACACCTTCAGCGGCCTCGCCTCAGCACCGAGGATTCAGATTTTTAATTGGCAGGGAGAGATGTTTTATCAGAACAAACACATTGAGCGGACTGCAAGGTAAACGGTCGCTGTTGAAACAGTGAGGCGTTCAAGGGGAGAGTCCACCTTAAATGGAGCAAGCAGCATTATTTGGGCCACACGGTTGTCAGGAAATTAAACATCAACAGTGCAAAGCCTCACGGAGACAAAGTTGAAAGATGCAGAAAAGTGTGATGGTTTTGAACAAGGTGAGAATATAGAGAGGGTATGGGAGATTTTCCCACTAGGGAACATTTTAAATAATCTGACATCTAAAAGTTGAATGATTTTGCAGTAACTGGAGGAGGGTCAGTGACAGGAGCCGCTTAAACTCTGATGTTTTGTTTATTGTTTAAGCCCCAGTTCCACCGAAAGCCGGATATACTACGGATGTCCCCGGATCACCCCGGATCTGATCCGTAGTGTATCCGGGGACATCCGTAGTATATCCGGCTTTCGGTGGAACTGGGGCTTTACCCCTTCAACTTGTAGTGTGGTTGACACTTGCGTCTCAATCACTTTGTTTACAATAATATCACAAAGCAGGAAGAACGGTAGACAAAACTACTCAAACGAGGTCCACGTTGAAATAAACAGGAGTCTCCCTTTAAGCAGTCTCACTTTCAGTGTCAGCAGATTGATTTCATTAGGTTTCATTATGCAGCCTGGTAAGCCGCTCACAGCGTGGAGCCTCGCAGCTCATAAGTCATCACCTGTTTGAAACACAGGTATTTGTTTGCATTAATTCCACTTTGTGGTGATTTACATCCACCCCTTTACTCCAAGCATCTCTCGCTGCCTGACATGTTTTTATTAGTTCAGTGTGGTGTTCATTAGAAAAACATACAGGTAGCGTAACCTCCCCGCCCTCTCTCCTCTCTGTGGCTGTGGGAGGCAGCAGAGCGAGCTGGGCTGCTTTTTTTTTTTTTCTTCTTCTTCTCTCTTTTTTTTTTTTTACAAGGAGAAAATTGTTTTGTGGTGTTTCACGGCTGACAGGTTATGGTAATACGGGGGGAGCACCGGTCTGGAAACTAATGAACTCAGAAAGAGAGAGGGAGGGAGAGAGATGAGGTGGCAGCGTATCACAGTATTGGGAGCGGAGGTGTTCTTGTATCATTGATGCTTTATTTTACTTGTTCCCACAGATGGAAAGAACTGGCATTGTGCTTAATTAAAGTGCATTCAGCTCTGAGATGATGTGTTACTCTGACTGATCGCTTGGCTGACTGACAGATCATGTGGGTTTGATGTCAGAAATAATGCCAGGGAACTGATGCAGCTACCTGGCACACATGAAACCTAATATTCCAATACTTCACTTAAATTGTCCCCTTCTTGTATCAACAAACACCTAAAGCTAAATGATGCTCAGAATGAGTCAATTACCCCAATATGGACATTTTTCTTTTTACTGTTTTGGCTGCTCCATCACATTAAATACACTTTTCTTTTATAGCTTTGCTCATGATTTCATATGCAAGTCTTCAAAATGTACTTTAAAATATTTGAGCAAGGCTCGTAACTGCAAGAAGGTCAGTGAGATGAAAGAGGTAATTAAAAACAGGCAAACGTACAGTATTTAGAGAGAAGCAACACACGCAGCTGACTATAATAATTTAGCTTTGTTTGGTATGAGGAGATATATGAAAGAAAAACTACTGTAGTTTATGAAATGCAAAACACAACGATATACCTATAATTTATACAATATACATTTTTAAACAATTCCATTGTGTTTTATGGGCTATTTTTTTTTTTTACTTTTGTCATAATACAAAGGAAGTTAAGCGGATATCAGAGCTCTGATGTCATGAAGATGAAGAACTGGAGGGCATGATATCTAAAATCATGTGGTAGATGATATGATTGTCCCCAAAACTGATGTTTGGTGCCAGATTTTTTTTATTTTCTAGTGGAGAAATGTAATGAGCTGCTCTCCAACCCCCTCCCTCCCTGCCACCATCAGAGAAAACATATTTCCATTTTAAGGTCTTAAACACGATCAAAGCATAGGCTTAATATAATCAGTTCAAAACCCATTTATTACAGTCTCCCTCTATCCCTCCCTCCTCTTCCTCACCCCACTGCTCCCTTCTGCTGCTTTTTCATATTCTCCATCCTTCCTCAACTCTTTCTGCTCCTTTTATTCTCCCCTCTCTCCTCATCTGTCCATCCCTTCCTCTCTTCCCTACCTCCCCCACTACCTCTCCATTACATCAGCTTGTGTGTGTGTGTGTGTGTGTGTGTGTGTGTGTGTGTGTGTGTGTGTGTGTGTGCCCTCAGCTCTATCTAGCCTGAAACAGGTGCTATATAATAGTAAATTAATTAGACGGAGAAGATGCGCCTTGTTCACCGCAAAGCCCCTTGTGGCCTGCCAGGGTCTCTCACACACACAAACACCCGCACTCACACCCACACCCACACCCGCACACACACACACACACACACCCTCACACACACACACACACACACACACTCGAGCACACAGCCACCGGGAAAAAAGCCATCTGGGCAAAGCGAGATCCCATGGGAGGGTGTGTAAATATGTGTGTGTGTGTGTGTGTTTGTGTGTGTGTGTGTGTGAGAGAGAGTGTCAGAGAGAGATTTTGAGTGATTGGCCGTGAAGTTGACTGCAGTGATGGTTTTACATGACAATTAACCCTATTAGCCGCTCTCACTGAAAGTATGTGTGTGTGTTTGCATTTGCCTGATACATAGAATTAACCTCACTGCATCTCACGAGCTCCATTTTTGCTTCAAGATATTGGTCCTGAAACAAGACTTGAATGGCCGTTTTAACAAATTAGTGAGTGTTTAGATGATGGTCATTTCATAAATATTAAAACTAAGCTTTGCAGATATGTAATGAAGCCTGATTCCGAAACTGTGAAGGCAAAATTATTCAGAAAACTAACAGAAAACTTCATGGAGGACAGTAGCCGTGTCACAGGGGCTACTTCGCCAAACTTGCAACATGCAAGCTGCAAGATTTGCACCAGGTGATTGTTTCCTCTCTGTTAATTTGTGTTATTTACTTATTGTAGCAAACGCCAGGCTTAAGTTGCGACTCTTGTACGAGCATGCGAGAGCCCTCTATGACTCACAAATCCAACAAGCAACAGTCTTGTTGCCACTGCAGGCCCCTTTCACAACAAAAGAAACATGTATCAAATGATTTATTAAAACTCAACTTCTTCACTGCTGCTCTGTATGTTTAGTATTTGTTCCAACGTTAATTGCTTTGCCGACAAATTGTGAAATATGCCGTGTCCAGCTATGAGGAGGTTATAGCACGACAAAGAAGCAATGTAGAGTAACTGCTGTGAATCGGAGCTGAATACAGCAGCTGTCCTCTGCAGAGGTGGAGGCTGCAAACCTCTCAAACCAACACTGAGACATTTTATTTTTTTATTTGAATATAAGAAATAAATTTGATAAATGATAAATGACAGGTCAATGAGTGGTGTGATATTCCATTCTGGTGCAGGAAGGGTTTGTGTGGACAACTAAATGAAGGACCTGTCAATCATCCATTGTGCAGCCTACTTAAAATCCTGACTTTCTCAGGTTAATTCATCCAAAGCACAATGAGAGAGGAGAAGAGGAGATGGTGGGTGGCATAGTCAGTGTAAAAGGTTTTACCAACTCAATATCTGTCCGGGTCATTTTTACTGACTGTTTGACACACACACACAGAAACACTCGCAGCGCATTACATGGCTACCTGTTTTATATCAAAAGAGATTCGAGCATGTGCAAAGCTTCACTGGGCTCCACCAGTTATCGAGAAAGTCACACTAACGAGACTGATTGCCAATAAGCACACACACACACACACACACACACACACACACACACACACACACACACACACACACACACACACACACAAATACAAAACATTTCTAAATGCATACAGAGCAGCCCTGCACTGCTCTGACAGCCCAGTCTTAATTCAGCAGAGACAGACAGAGATGTGAGAGACAAAGCAGGGAAAGTGACAGTTGAGTGTTTGACTGACAGGGCCGTCTTTTGACTTTGGGTGTAATTACTGAAGGGGGAGGTTGGGGATGAGGGAATACGGGAATACAATAGAGACTTGAGGGAGGAGGGGGAGGAATCTGGGGTTTAACTGATATGAGATTTAAAGGGCGATGCCAAATGTTTGGGGTTGAAACTGACAAGAGTCCATAGTTAGTATCCTGGAATTTGACCATTCTTTCCAGAAAATATAGAAAATATCAGAAAATGAACAGATAATTTAATGATTCCCCTACAATCCAACCTCTCTTTTTGTATTTTATAGCATCAACTTCAATGTCTCATAAGAAACCATTTTCTTCGTATTATTTCAGAAGGTAAAAAAAAAGGGTGTTGACTGGCCAGTGTATGAATTTTATGATCAGTCCAATCTCAGTCCAACAACAGAAGGCCTATATGAGCAGAAGAATCACTAAGAGCTGCCGCGCGCTATTCACTTCATTATCCACTAGAGTGGGTTTGCCATGTGGAGGTGTTGTTTGAATGTATAGTATTTACCGTATAGAGGACTTATCTTATCACACAAGGATATGTGCTGTTTGTTTTATCTCATTTTACCCTTTGACACATGGAGCATAGTCCTCGATATAGAATTGTTCTATATAAAGGGTGCAACTATAGTGTGCAACGCAACTGTTTCAAAGTATTCAAGAAGCGAGTCACTATCAAGTTATTACAGTCAGTTACAAAGATTACCTACGCTGATATATATATATATATATATATATATATATATATATATTGATGTAAAAAAATGGATCAGTTCATCGTGTGAAGCAGTAAATGAAACCTAAAGCTTTGAAAAGTTTTACCACCTCTGTCAGTCAACCCAAAACCATATCACTGCTACCTGTCCAAAATACAAGCATCAGAGATTTGCAAAAGAAAATCAATGCTTTGGCCTCCCAGAATCTTAAAAAAACCCACACAAAAAACAGGTGAGTTTCGAGAGATTATTAATTGTTGGAAACATTCCTTTGAAGTTTGAGCATCACTGGGCTGTAAGGTCACAAGGTTAACACGGGTGAGAGTGTCTTATAGAGATGTGAGATTATCACTGTCAGGGCTTCTAGTGCCACTGTTACCACCCAAACACAATGCAACAGCTAACAGCTTGCTAAAGGGATTAGCTGTGCATTTCACTTTTCTTCAAACACACACACACACACACACACACACACAGTCCCCTGGCAGAGTCTCAGAGCTTCATCCATGTGTCACACAGATTTATAGATTAATCAAACAGAAAAGCGACAGAGGGAGAGAGGGAGGAAGAAAGGAGGGAGGGAGCAGGGCCAAGTGCGAGGCCCCCGGCCAGGCAGTTTGAGGGGCCCCGGGAGGACCCCGACATCGACTCTCTGGGGCCCTCGAGGAGCCTGCTGGATCACACACTCTACAAATATTGGGATTGGAGCTCCAGCGAGGCAATGTGAGTGTGTTTTTTGGTTTGTGTGTGTGTGTGTGTGTGTGTGTGTGTGTGTGTGTGTGTGTGTGTGTGTGTGTAAACCCCTGAAGCAGATGGTCGGGGATGTTCGTTTAAGACAGACGATTGATTTTAGGAAACAGATATCCAGCCTCGTTAAGCAGAAAGCACCTCTGGGACCTGGAGAGGGAGGGAGGGAGGGAGAGAGGGAGGGAGGGAGGGGTGGAGGGACAGAGTGTGCTTGTCTAACCTCTGCCACTGCCAACTGTAGAGAGATGGAGGGAGAGAGAAAACGAGGAAAGAATAAGCGCATGATAGAGGAGAGGAAAACTGCACCTATTGAACTTCATTACTGCAGCGGGAAAGAGAGGGAGGAGAGGAAAGAAGAGGAGAGCGGGGGGAAAGAGGAGGGATAATGGGGTTAATGCCGGCAGACAAGCAGCAGTGGTATTGGGGTTAATAACACACACACTCAGTCTCTCTGGGGAGGGAAGTAGGTGGGAAGCTTGTATTTGATCTGCCGGTAATACATTAAATGTGTATGAGCACACACTCATGTAGTCAGTGAGAGAGTGTGTGTGTGTGTGTGTGTGTGTGTGTGTGTGTGTGTGTGTGTGTGTGTGTGTGTGTGTGTGTGTGTGTGTGTGTGTGTGTGTGTGTGTGTGTGTGTGTGTGTGTGTGTGTGTGTGTGTGTGTGTGTGTGTTTACAGGCCAGGTTTGAGGCTGTACTTTGTTACATAAGTAAATCACAGAGCAGATGGAAATCAGAAATCATTTAATACACTTTACCTAAATGTAGTTCAGGCTAATCCAATTATCTAACATTGACATAACGCCATTATAAAATGACTCTCCTGTTGCCAGAAATAATAAACCATGTCACTTCTTTTACTGGGTAAGGGAAGTGTTACTCTATATTTTTCTTATCGCTGACAAAGAAAGAGCAAAACCAACAACGTGTTCGTCCATTTCTCAACACTTAATCCCTGCGGGACTCAACCTCAAGCTCATTGCTTCCTTCTGAGAATGTAAATCTATAAAAACATGTCACAGTTAGATAGTTTCATTAAATAAGGCTGGGCACTGTAGTTTTTTAATAAAAAAGTTCTTCAAACACAAAGAAACATTGTATGGCACAATTCATAGCCGTAGAGTAATACACATTTGGTGCTTTATAATGTGTTTTTAATGGCAGCTGGATGGGATATTTGAAAATCAAATGAATCAAAATGAACTACAGTACCCATGTTCATAGTAATGAAGGAACCCAGTGCAACAATGTGGCTCACTGGTGTATTTTTAATAGTTTTGAACAATGTGTGTGCTATGGTGAAGAGGAATAAGATATATCAGGCATATTATTATTATTTATTTTTTTTAGACTAAAATAGTGACAATAATTTGCTGTACCGAATGAAGATAAAATATGTTATTTATCTCCACAGTGAGAATACTACCACATTCATTTCTGTATTCATTCTCAGCAGCAGAGGCCGTGCCTTAACCTTTAGGCTGAGCGGCGATGTTAGCGGGATAGCGTTTGACACTGTTCTCCACACTCTCCTCTAAAGGTCGCCCTCCTCTCGTCTGGTGTTACACATTATTCCAGATTTCTCTCTCTGTACTAATCAGGGATGTTACACTGCTGTGGAGGAGTGCAGGGAAAAGAAGATTTTTTTTTTCCCTCCATGCACGCAAAGATGCGACCCCCCCCCCCCCCCCCCCCCCCCCCCCACACACACACACACACACACAACCCTTTAATTATCTAAACTAATAGCCTTTCATCAACACTACCTTAAAAATACTTGTCAGCGTCGGTATTTCTCTCTCAGTCTCTATTTTTTCGCACTCTCCACCCCCCCCTTTCCTCTTTTTTTTGTCCTTTATTCAATCAAATCGTGGTCAGTGCGGATCTCCACCGAGGCCACACTGCAGCCAAGTCTTTGTGCTTCAGCATTAAGAAATTAGGATGGAGACTTCACCACAGAGAGGCAGCGAGGAGAGGTCTCATTAGTCCACAGATCACAAAGAGGAAGATTATCAGTCTGCACACAACAGTTAGAGATTTAAATGACATTAAAGGACATTAAATGGAGTGGCTGTCATTTTGATATGATACCTCTATCTGAGGAGAAAGACAAAATCCAGCGAGGAGCTTTTCACCTTTCCAGTACTATGCAGTGCTGCTATGTGATACCAACATCACAGAGGCAAATTACAGCCATACAAAGTCTGTTTCATAATTCAAAAGAAAATGTGTCTTGAGAGTATTTTTTTTAATTTTTTTTTTAGTATTCGCTTTCGTGCTTTATGAATAGATCATGTTCAAAATAGTTGAATTATAATTTAACGTTAATGACTAAAATATTTAAAAGACAAGACAAATTGTTTGATCAAACAGGATGCTTTTATACTTGAAAATGAGAATACCCGTCTCTCAGGCATCAGACAGTCTTTCAAGAAATGTGTTGCTGTGTGTTTGAGTATAAGAAAGAAAGCAAAAAAAAAAAAAAAAAAAAGCTGTTTGTTTTCCTCCCTGTACGTCTATTTATGCACCAAACACAAATTCACATCACGACATTCAGCCGCACTGAAAGGCATCACGGCGCTCCTTGCCATCCACATGTATTTTCTAATGAATACATTTTTTTTCCCCTCTCTCTGGCTGTGCCTGTTTTAGGCCACAATCATTTGTCATTTCAGGAGCCCTTTTCATACATTTGCTGTAGAGAAACGCTCCATTATCGGAGCTGACTATCTTTTTCTCCTGTCTGGAGTGTCTGCATGAAACAGACCAGCAGGGGATTCAGACACACAAAAACACATTACAGTCAACCGACACACACGTCTTCAGTTGAAAGCGAGGGCGACAGATTTAAGGATGGCTGCTCTGAAGCCAAACTGACAGAAACACTTTTATCACGTCGGCCAAATAATATTATTTTATGTGAGCGGCGAGGTGCTGCTGTTGATTTATTGCACGGGCCAATAAAAACCTGTGTTAATTCCCTATAAAACTGTGCATTGTGGGACAAATGAGGGCGGTATAATGGGGTGTGATTAATCACATTACAGGGACTTGGTGTGGTGACACACAGGTTATAATCCTGAGTCATAACTGTCAACTGTATAGCGGATCACATTGAGTTACAGGCCACTCCATAATAAAATAATACTCACATTAGCAAGGAAATTAGACATGACAAGGAGTCATATTGTTTGTGTCACATCCCATTAATCTAACAATTTTATTTATAAAGAATTACATTTGTAATACCTAAAATTCCCATAAAGGATTTTCTAAAAGTGACATTTATACAACTGATTAAATGCAAGAAGAAAGCATTCAGTATGAACAGATTTAATCATCAAAAGTGTCATTTCTGTCTTAAAATTGTCTTTGTACCAAAACATCGGCAGTCCGGGGAAGCAGAGAGTTGTTTTCTGTCGTCATGAATAAAAATCTATAAATCTAAGTCGCAATCAGTGCAGCTATATTTAGTATCTAAAATCCTAGCACCCTCACAATTTTTCTGCTTCATCGTTTAAGAAATAAAGACAGGAAAATGTGTTTTTTTGTGATTTAAAATTTGAAACTGATTATTGTTGTAGTTAATTAATGCAGTCCACATCCAAGCTTGGCTCACGGCATCTCACCAGAGCGAGCAGAGCTGAAGACTGAAGTCTAGTGCTGTGATGCCATCTATTGGAGCCCCGGCTGCCTCTAGAACAGGACGAAGACAGAGAGGAGAGCATCTTCAAAACCCACACAGGGACAGAGAGACCCAGCTCCAAAGCCCTCGATTTGTTCAAAAGAAAAGGGAATTATGAACGTACGATGGGTAAATTTAAGCCGTACAAATAAATGGTAAGTAAATTAAACTGATGGAATAAATTCCCAGATTTGACATAACAAAGATTTGAAAAAATGTGGCAAAAGAATGGAAATTACGAATGTTAACTTTCTATTGATTTGACTCTTTGCACAATTTTTTGAAAATAAATTGTGTGGTTGAATGAATATTGCTATTGTGGCAGTGCATTTACAGACTTAAATCACTCGGAAATAGCTTGGATAGAAGCAAGAAACTGCACTGGATGTATTTAGTCTAAATTTAAATGGATGAATAAAACAACAAATTAAATGTATTTCATGCAAAATTAAAAATATATATATGTATATCAGTGGGATTTTTTTTTCCTGATACAAATGGCAGTAAATACGAATTGATGATTTGTTTTCTGAAGCAAGGTCATGAGACGACGCAGGGTTCTGAATTACATACAGAAAAAAAGAAAAATATTTTGCTCTTGGATATAAAAAATGAAAATGAGGCATCGACAGCAGCTAACGACGGATTTGATAAGTCCCGCTCTCAGCTACGAGAAGGTGAAATTGTTTTACAGATTTTGAATATAAGCACCTCAGTCATTGCACTTTTACACCTAATCTGCCAGAGACGCCAGATGTCCTCGTCTCTTCCAGGTAAGAAACATAAACCTGTACCAACAAATACGCATATACAGTAGATTGAGGTCATTCCTGAAACATTTTACACTCAGGTTGCTAGTATGAGATATTTTGTGCCAAAACATCTCTAGTTGAACTGAGTATATACACTCTGTGTGCGGTCTTTTCGCGAAAATCTGTAGCATCAAAATAATGAAATAGAATTGTTATTGTCAATTGATAAACATTCAGTTTCTTAAAATGACAATATTTTATGCTGATATGATTTTTATTGTGGAAAATGTGGCAAAGGTTATGAAACAGCATCCAGACCTTCATGAGACACTAAATGTCTTCACTGAAACTCAAACGAACTACAAGAAAGACTTGACTACATAAGGCCTATATGCAAAGAATTAATTCACAAATCTATCATTGAGCAATTACATAAACACACAAAACAAGTGCTAAAATAATAAACTTAACTGCAGACTATAAACTAGCATTAATTAGTTGATAAATATTACTAAGAAGGACAATATTGCCTGGCACCGCACTGACAAATTCAATATTTAAAAAAGGAAAAACCATCTTTGTTTTAATTTGATTCATTCACCAACAATCCACCGATGTGCTGCTGCTCATCTGGACCTTCTACAGCGACGCTCGTCTGTTGGTGATGTGCAGTGTGCATTCATGCGGCATATGTTTTATACTTGTTTGTATTCAACCACACATGCAGTACATTTGTAGTTGCAAAAAAAAATAAAAAATCAGTTTTCTGTGTGGGCGGTGAACATTTCCAGAGTGGAGCACAGTTTGTATATTACAGATCCTCGGCACACAGGATCCAGTCTTTGGCTATAAGACCTCTCTGTTGTATGAGTGTGATTAAGTTCCTCTGTGAGCTGAAGATAATGAAAACGATCCTCTTGTTCTCTCTCTCTCTCTCTCTCTCTCTCTCTCTCGCTATCTTTCCTCTGTGGTGTCTCTCTCTCTCTCGCTCGCTCTCTTTCTCTCTCCCTCGACTCTGTATTCCTTTTGGTTTTACTGCAGGGGGCACTGATAGCACACAGCACACACAACATGTACGCACAAACAAACAAATACTCACACAAAATCAGACGCAAAGAAGCAAGCTACAGATATATATATATAAAATATATATATATATATATATACATACAAAAAAAAAATATATATATATATATGCAGGTATGGGGAATCTGAAATTAAATGAAAAGCTTGATTTGTTATTTTTCCATCTAGTGTCCTTCAGACTACAGCAATGCTGCTCCACCACCAATTCCAGCAAAACATGTCACAAAAAAACCCCAGATAATCTACAATGTTTTATTTTGACATGAGCTTTAGAAATGTGCAGTAGGCACTGTGAATATTGGCTCTGATAGAAAAAAAAAGAATGGTGCACTTTTACTAAGATGTTTGAGCTGTGAAAATTAGATAAAAAACATAAAGATAAAGAGCGACATGCTTCTTAGAAGGACAAGAAAAGGGATAGAGAGAAGATGATCAATTAAGTCTCGTTATAGGTTTGGTGTATAGAAGCGGCTGATTTGTCTTCACATAAACGAACATTAACCCTGCAAAGCTGCAAGGACAAAAAGAGGCCGTCTCATTAAGTTTCTGATCTCATTTGGTCTCATTTCTAAATGCTGTTGATTGGATCTCCTTCTCAAAATGAGCTGCTTATAAATGTTTTCACCCTGATGATCATCAATGTGAGTTGCTTTTGTTTCCTGCTTTGTTTGATTAAATCCTCAAGTCCAAATATTTCATAAGTGAGGCTTTTTATTGGGAATGACGTGTCAGTATGGAATGTATTTTGCGGATTTCAGTACAAAACAACCACTGATTTCACATCAACGTCCTCATTTCCTGAGTTAAAAATATTAATGAGGGACTAAAAGTCTAGACTTCTTAGTGCACCCCTAAAATGAAGTAAAACCTAGGACTCCTCTGTTATTCAAAGTAGTATAGTCATTTTTACACAAAAAGGGTTTGACATGAGCAGCTCTTCCATATTTTGCATTGATTCAAATGCGTGTCCGTTTGAACTATTTTAATATGTAGTAACTGTCCGTTTTGTGTGGCCAATGACAATATATTATATCGTGTTCCTATACTGCAGCAATGCATGTGTATCAATGGGGAAAACCAGTCAAGCTTACAGCTTTTGAATAGAAAGTAATGATAATGAACAAATCAGATGTGGACTCTGATGACTGTGTCACGCACCTGTGAAACTAAATTAAAGGGAGGCCATCCACACTCTGCCTTCCAGCAAACCGACCATAGCAAGTTAGCACGGTAAATGAAACAACAAGATATAGTCAGCTGATGATACAAGCTACATTTGTCAGAAGATTCTGCGAAAGAGTGCAGTGGAAAATTAGACAACGCAGAAACTGACAACTTTGCATCCATAAATGCCTCCTGTGGCTATTCATTTGTTTTGTTTGTGCAGGTGTAGAATGTTATTTACAGAGATTGTAGTGTAGTCTTTTTTTTTGTCTGGATAGCTGCCTTGTGTTCAGCACCATGGACAGAGCCCGAACAGAGCTGTGGGGATTCAACCCCAATTTGTCTTTAAATCACTTCAGTATCTTTGTATGACAAACAGATAAAACAGATAGGTCAGCATGCTCGTATGCATCTTTATGTCAATGCAGTGTGATAAAGGAATTTCAAAATCAATGTTGCATGATCCCACACATATCTGCACATTTGAAATACTATATGTTTCTGTTTGTCAAGAAAATAGACCTGATGTGTACATACAGGTGACAAATCAAAGGATTTGGATAGTATTTGGATAAACAAATCAGTGAATGGTTTGATGAGTACTAAACTGATGTGAATCATCTGCTATGCTCTTCCCAGTCAACAGATCTCAAACCAACTGCACAACTATGGGAGATTTTTGACATTTGGAAATGTATTTTGGAAGAATTTTGTTCCAACCCTCCATTAAAAGTTCAGAGATTTGAGGCAAAGTTTAAATGAAAGCGTTGCACGGTACATCCATTCATGTATCTGTTCCTATAGGCACGTGTGTGTACATGCGTTTTTTTCACAGCACTTGTCTGTGGCATCCCAGCTGAAGGCCAAACACTGAATAGCACACATGAGGCTCCATCGTCAAGCGCCCCGGATAGACAATAGCAACACAACTCCACTGGCCTTGTCTGCAAGGCCGCTGCACCCTCTGAGGCCGCTTCAAAAACTTCACCATCGAGTGTGCCTTAAAAGCTGCTTCACTAAAAAGGAGCTGCTACACTGGTAACATAATTTTTTGCAGATAATAAAAAAGGGAAATATTGCTTTCTGTGTTAGTGTGAATTTATAGAATAAGGTGAAAAAAAAATACAAATTATTTTTTGCAGAACTGCCAAACTGAAATGTGACATTAAACATACTCCTGTCCTTTAAAACTATTTTGCTCAAGTCGTTATATTTTGGGGGGAAAGTCATGACATGCACATTGTGTATGTGATCAACTTCATACTGCACATTTCTGCAAAATGTTTCAGCTGGTTATTTATTCAACATACACAGGTAGCAACTAAAGTGCAATTAAAGTGTGATTAGTTTTAATGTAATTAAAACCTCTGGTTACGATTAAACATTGTGGATGTGGTCAAGCAATAAATACAATCAATATTGAATACAATGGGATGTAAATCATTGACATTTTCAGACAGATTTCCAAGTCCATACTTCCCTCTGACCTCTGCACCCATACTTTGTACAATGTGACAGTTATATCTTCAGTATTTATTGCACTCCTAAACATCACAATTACAGATTTGCAAATGACATCAATATAAAGCTAGTTCACATTGTGTTTCTCTAAAAATATATTTTCCAATGCAACCGTTACATATGAACATAGGTCACCAGGTGCCAGTGGATTTCATCATTAGTGGCTGCTAATATTTCAACACAATGTTAACCAGTATGTTATTGATTGTATTACCATCTGCAGTGTCAGAAACAAAAGGAGATTGAAATCAGAGCTGTGTCTGTTAGTTGGTGAGGTTATTGGTAAAGTGCAGGATGATGTTTTGTTTCCAAAAAGTTAGTTCTGTCAAACAGAGACACTCGAAAACACTCGGCTCTATCAACCTTTAAAAAACGGTTTAATGCTAAACTTCCAAAAGCTACTCGATCACAGTGGTAAACTAAATTGTTGAATTAACTTCCCTCCGCAGTTATAAAACAAGTAATCACAAAACTGGGATCGACACTTGAGTTGACGAGTGGCACCGGAGAAGGTGCAACTTGCAACTTTCATGACATTAGAATTGACTTTGCTTTGTTATGAATCACTTATCAACAACAGAACTAACACTAAAGACGATCGGCTGAATAGATGGATTTAAATAGCAACAAAAGACTGACAGAGGACTGTATAAAGATCGAGAAAACACATTCAAACAGTGTCAGTGTTTCTGCTGTAAGGCCAGATGTGTTGGCTGCCGACTGACTTTGTTCAAGGCTATAATCAGTTAAAATTCACAATGCAGTGTTTTATGTGACTGAGATGTAAAAAGCTATGAAATAACTTAAATCGAACAACACTTTGAAGCTAGGAGGACAAATGTATTAGACCTAGCATGTATACCAATGAATAAAGAAGGTTTTGTTCATCTGTACATTTTGTTTTTAGCTTACATTTTCTTACTTGTTCCTTATTTTAATATATTGAGCTTATTTCACTCTTCAATTGAAAACCATTGGCACTTTCAGGTAAAGTATATTATTGTATCGGCTTATCTTTGTGGCTTTGTGTTTTCTAACATGTCTTTATTCATATGAGGGTTTGTCTTGCATCATGTGCATCTTCTTCTAAAAGAGTATATCCTCTTGTTCTATAGTTCAAGCTCATCTAGAGTAGTAAAACGACGTATGTGCCACTATCCATTCAGTGGAACATCACAATTTCTATACAATTCCTTCATTACCCTGTCTATACTTTGACAAACGGACATAAAGAGGCCAGAGAGGTCACAACATGATACAGAGCGTCTTGACAAAAACGTAGTTCACTGAGGCTCCTCCAACAATTGAAACCACCATTTTTCTCTTGGGGGCCTCATTTAATCCTCCAGATGTCCACCTCTGGGTGCCGAGCCAGTGTTTGAAACCCACTTACGTACTGTATGAGGGTGACGGCCGTGGACTGCGAGGCCACTGGGTCTATCTGATAATTGACTGTCAAATAAAGGGCTGTTCCTCTCTGGAGTCCTCTCTGACACCCACATCAATCTGTCTTCACTTAGAGAGGGCCTAGCACAGGCCCCCTCCTCTCCTCCCTCCACCCTGCCATTCATCCATCCACCACTTCATCCCTCACACCCCTCCCTCTATCCTCTACACCCAATTATCCGTCCATCTATCTATCTATCTATTGGCCCTGACCATTTATCCCTCAGCCTCTCTCCCTCCTTCTCTCCAGCCCATCAACACCACTTCTCTTGACGTGCTAACAGCTGTTTGACAGTAATGGCTCTAAAAGCAGAGCAGGGTGCCAGTTGGTGTGTGTGTGTGTGTGTGTGTGTGTGTGTGTGTGTGCGCGCGCCAGAGTGTGTGTGTGTCTTTGCATGGGTGCTTGTATAAGATAGCCGAGAGGCCTTGAGGCCTCAAGAGGCTTGCACACACTGCCATCAACGGCAACTGTACGTACACACACACACACACATACAAATGCAAATACACACATTCCAATCAATACCAGGTGAACATCTATTCAACCTCACAGCTGGCATGTCATTGCAAATACTATGTCATAGAAATGATTAAAAAAAATGTACTCTCGTATATAAAAGCAAAATTTAAAACTTAGATCAAGCCCTCTGATGAAGGACGGTGTGAGTGCGGAAGCAGTTTTTGGTCAGTGGAAGACCAAGCGAACACTTAAGTTAGGAACCCTTCATTAGGAGGAGAATGAAACAGTTTCACAAGTTATTTGTGACATAAAACTGTGCTTACATCACTTTATGTATGCGTGTGTATCTGTGTGTGTGTGTGTGTGTGTGTGTGTGTGTGTGTGTGTGTGTGTGTGTGTCTACATTATCGCATTTAAGTGTGTGTGTGTGTGTGTCTGTGTGCATGTTCACCCAGTCATTCGTCCCTCCCCTCCACAAGCTGTGTATTGTGATGCTGTCAGCTTGCTGTTTGATGAATGGCAGACGATTACATGAAGACTCATCCTCTGTCTCATCATCGCACCATTAGTTATAGATCCACACAGACCCACATCCACACACACACACACACACACACACACACACACACACACACACACACACACACACACACACACACACACACAGGTTATCCAGCCGCCATCTTTGAGACAGCACACACGCATGTATATCTTTCATTTACTGTCTTTTGGTCAGTTATGCTCTCTTTTTGCTCTTCATTTCTATTTCTATTACACACATATATAGTGTCTCTACCAACCTCTCCTTAAAATGAAAATTGTATTTCATTTCGACAGTGCTAAAATGGTTGAGATTCATAAATAAGAAAAGGTAATAACAGTAAACAAGATTGCCAACTAAAAATGGGACATCATGTACACAATTACAAATATAAAAAGGTAGAAAAGGTTGAGCAAAAATAGAGAGTATGAAATAAATACACTGAAGTAATGGCTCCTTTTCTTTCCCGTCCTCCACCTTCCTCTATTTTCCATCCACTTCACCATTCTCTGAGATTAAATGCGTGCCCATTATGGCTAATCCACTATCCACATTGTTGTTTTAGTGTTGAGTGCTTCAGCACTCAGTTTCCCAGGACGTGGTTTCAATAACATGTGAGAGGAAACTATAAAAGAGAGAGAACATGAGTGTGTGTGTGTGTGTGTGTGTGTGTGTGTGTGTGTGTGTGTGTGTGTGTGTGTGTGTGTGTGTGTGTGTGTGTGTGTGTGTGTGTGTGTGTGTGTGTGTGTGTGTATTTATACGAGAGCAAAATGAGGGGTGCGACACCTTCCTTCTTACTAAGCAAACTGTGATTTAATTTCAGATACTAAAACTAAGATGGTGGCGGATAGCAGTGATAGCAAAATACCGCCTTAAAATAACATCTTCCAACACAGACGAGACGCAAGCACTAGTAGCGGAATAGTAGCAGGATTTACTCCACAAATGAAAATAAAAACTTATTTCATCCTTACTTTTCATGACGCAACATGAGAGCATTTTGATATCTATTCATTTATTTTGTTTACATTCTTGTCTCAAAGGTGATATTTACTGTAAGAAACTATAAGATTGTTGCCTCATTGTAGTGTGTCTAACATTTAAGGAATGTAATACAAGTTTGTGGTCAGTTCCTCAATAAGTAATGACATACATTCATATCTATATTTTACAATTACTATTTGGAAATTAAGCATTTTCCTATTTGCAATATGCAAATGTGATCAACAGAAAAAAGTGATTTGACAAAAAAAATGTTCTTAACTGATTCATCTTTCAGTTACAGATGTCTAAATATTTGTTTTGACAGCGCATGTTCTAAATTATTTTTTCAAAAAAGGTTAACAAGCGAGAATATATTTCTTTACTAAATGGCCACAAAGTAAGACACTTTTGTGGTACACAAATTAATTGAACTAGCAGGTTATAGTTGTGTTTTGTTCTTGTTTTGTATAATTCTTATTAAAAGAAGCCAACAGTGGAAGCCAGAATTGTTGTCCTACAACTGACTAATTAACTGCTTTGCTAAGCCTCGCCCCCTGCTACTACTCTACTACTCCGAGCTACCATGGAGCCCACACTGTCACTAACTGCACTCCCTGAAAATTCAGAAGGGTCTACAATATTTGTTTGAAGGATATATCTAGGAGGTCAAACTGATTCAGCATCTAAAACAGGTTAAAATCATAAAGATAGAAGCTAAAGCTACAGATCACAGTGTAAAATGTAACCACCTCATCACCTGGCGATCGAGACACAAGACAATGAAATTAAGGAACAAGCTAAAAAAAAAAGGAAAAGTGCCATATGTAGACATTCAGAATACCTTTTGCTCTTAGTGTAACATAGAAGTTGCTAGTTAATCATGTGCTAACGTTCTCTGCTAATTTTAGCTCCAAAGGTTTTTACCTAGAAACAAAACGTTCTCACGAGTATCACTATTACACAACTACCATTTGTTTTCACTGTGGCCAACAGTAAGTTGAGTTGTGGCTAGCAAGGTGAGATGAACAGAAGATGGAGAAAACTTCATAAAGCCTCTACCTTTCTTTAAAGAAACATTCGGTGTCCAAACAAGTCTCAAGGACGCATTCATGATGTGTAATCATTTCTTGATGTATGACCCCTCTCTTCTGTTTCCTACCTATCAAGACATTGACAGAAGACATGCTGTCGAGTCATACGATATTGTTGGTTGAACAGGTAATGTCAAGAGCTTTAAAACCGACTTTATTAAAGCTATCCAGTCTGTAGCTGGATGACATGTTTGTTTTGCAATGAGCAAGACAAATTTATCAGAAGTCACTGGAGCTAGGTGATGATGGTGTTGCATCTCTAGTATTGCTCTTTTGTACATGCCTATTCAGAGCAACTAGTGCGGGATATTGGAGAAAGTTACAAAAACTATTTAAAAAATAAATCGCAGAATCTGAATTTAGCTTTAAAACTGCAATTTTGGCCACTTGGGCCCGACAGCTAAACGATGAGCTGAAAGTCACTATAAAAGTCCGAGGGGAGCAGCAGATTCAGGAGATAATTCTCAGAGTGACCCCCTAATCCCAGCGGCAATATGTTTTTTTAAAAAGGTATTTGCTGTTGTAAATCAGTGGTAAAAATCGACATTTCTAGAAGACAGGGTTGTAAACAATAAAGAAGATTATTGAATACATGCATTAAAGTTTGTCTGGTTATTTAAAAAGCTGAGTGGTCTTTATTTAAAACAATGGCAAGTTCTGTATTGCATGTCGAGAGAAGATGAGGTTAAGTTCCGCCTGAAACCACTGAAAGTTTTGTTATTAGCACAATCGAGAGACCTCAGTCAAGACTGATAGATGCTGTTTTACAATTCAAAGACCTGGCAGATTTGCATGGGATCAAAAATCATATTGCAAATAACACGCAGCCCTTATGAAATAAGTCTTTTCCTTTTTGTAGCCCTATCTTTAACCCTGCCCTCTCCACTCACCTCTCCTCCTTATCAGCACGGGACAACTCCTGATTTGTGATCAAAACCTGGAGCTGAGAGTTGCCCTACAGAGTCTAACCATGAGGTTTAACAGCTCGACTGTCCCCTGCTCCTCTCTGTCCACTAATGCAGCTCTTAACACTCTCATCAATCCTCGCTATAACCCCCATTAGCTTATCAGGACAAGACAAAAGGGGAATATTAACACCGCCTAGCCCACTCGGGGGCCAAGCTGTGGTGTCACATCTAGATAGCAGGTATTACTGTGCGAGTCTCCCCTTCCCCGTCCACTGATACAACTCTGTAAGCCTCTCATTGCCTTATCGCCTTAAGACAATACCTCTGTGATTCCTACCTTTCTACCTGAGAGTCGGTGTATTTACTGAGATATTCACTGGTCATCCATTACACGTGGCACCTGAGACTTAAATACACGGCCACCAAACTTCAACTTAACCCCACCGTATCCTCATTACCTTATCTTGGGAAGACAAGGAAGAGCAGAGGTAGCTTTAGTTAGCTTAAGGTCTGACTGATTGACTTGGCTAGCTTTTGGATTAGCTGTACAGCTAACGCAGCTCCAGCAGGCCAAGGTGAGGGCTGTCTTAATGCAGGAGCTTTAGGGCAGAAAGCTGCCTAATTTCAGCTTCTTTCGCTTCTCGCAGGGCTTCAAGGAGGCTTCCTGAGAGCCACAGTGAGCTGCGGCTAAGACAAAGTAGCACAAGGTTAATCCCAGTTGTGGAGAAGTCAGACGGTATTAGTGGATATTTAAATGAAGGAACCAGTACACACCTGTTTAAAATCCTGCGTGTGGGGGGAAAATACAGTATTTCTACAGCAGGTTTTCAAAGACTAACGTGCAAAAAGAGACAAAATTGCAAAGTAGCAAAGTATTTGTGCAGTGCAGTGTGGAAAATGGCAATGAAGAAACGTAGCTTGATAGAAAGAGGGGCAAATTCAACAGAAACGAGCCCCGCCAAAGTGACAAGGACATTACAATTGATGCACATAGCAGTGCAGTTTTGGTTGTAACATAATGAAGGGGCAGTATGTAATGCATACCTGCCAACTCTCACATTTTTACTGTGATTCTATATTATGTATTTCATTCTGATAGGCAAGTTCCCATGTTGGTGTGATCTCACTTTAAGGGACAAAAATGTTCAACACTTTGATAGGACTTCCATCCAAAACATTATAGAAAACAGAGAGAAAGAGAGAACTAAGTAGAATTATGTAATTGAATAAATATTCTCTGTCTATTGGATTTGATGAATTGATTAATTGTTTGGTCGACAAAATATTAGAATATACAAAAATATTTCCCTGTTTCTTGAAGTCCAATGAAATGTTTTTAAATGTCTTGATTTGTCCAAAACCCAGACATGTTCAGTTGAATATGATATGAAACAGAGACAAACAGGATATCTCTATTAATTTAAATTTAAGTTATATTTGAAAACAAACTAATTTTCCTGTCGATTGACTTATCGACAAGTCGACTAATCATTGCAGCCCTAAAAGAATATACAGGCTACTTTGCTCTCACTGACCCTCCCTGTGATAACTTGTTATATTGTCAGTACACTGTACCTCATTACATACAGGTGTTCTAATTGACATATCTTTTTGGTTATGCTGTCATACACATGCATGTGTTTAAAACATTGATTTTATTACAGATCTCAATGTAGCTACCCAGGAATTACTGTTAGTCTGTAAGAAAAGGTAGCATTTATGTCCTTTGATCATCTCAGGACAAGAGAAACAAAAAAGAAACACAGAAAGGAGGAAAAGCGTATTTCACGTTTGGCAACGGGCTTTTAGACAACAGTCTGAGGACCGTGTGCAGAACCCCGTCTAAAATTCACCGATTTAACTTTGCTTTCAAATTCATCTGCATTAGTGACTAAAAACACACAAGCACATATCTGCACCCCATCAGTGTGCAAACATTCACATAATCCAACACTGTACTTCTTTCCTCTTTTTTATAAACATATGGTACTCTGAATATCGTAACACACACAGCCCTCCACTGCCTCCACAAACACGCACATAGGTTAAGTAGAAGCTGTCCAAATCAGTAGGTCAGCTGGCAGAAGGGGGAAATTACAGGCTTAATGACTGGCTGCTGCTGCTGCTGCTGCTGCTGTTAATGACTGCCTATGCACAGCTAGCTGAGTGGAAGAGGAGTCTGACTGACAGATGCACGTGCGCACACACGCATGCATGCAGGTGCGGCCTTACACGTACTAACAGATGAAATCAGTCCACGTCCTCTCCTGTTCGATGAGCTGTAATTGGTGGTGAGACACAAGCATCCAGTCCTGAGAGTCAGAGGCCCCGCTCACTACTTTAACAGCCCATTAGCTGTTATTAGTGGGTCCTCAGGGAGCTGTACGGGTCACAACAGATCGCTAACCTAGCAGAGATTAATAACCCATGAAATTTAATTGAGAAGATGATGCTACAGTCAAATTCAAAACAGGTTAATGTGTGAAAGGATGAAAAGGAGCCACTGGAACCTAATATTAAATATATATTTTGATACTTCAAGTCATGTTATCTGGTGCCATAGCTGCATGACTATTCATGTCATGTTTCACCACTGCAAACGATATTTGTGGTGTTTTATGAGTCCATGCGGGATGGGAACTTGTATGTGCATGACGCAACAAATAACAACTAGATTTCTGCCAGGTGTGTCTGCAACGACCACTGCTGTATTGTATGATTGAATGTATACAACCCACAATTGGCTAACCCCACGTCAAGACACCAATGGGCTGGAAGGCGTCGTAACACCCGCTTCATTCAAACTCAAAAACAAGCTGGGATGTATGCAGACAATCAGCAAACAAGACGTCCAAAACAATACAAGTGAGCCGCTGAGCAGACACGCGACCGATCACACGATCCTGCTGGCGGAGATGATAATAGCTATCGAACAGTACATTCAACAAAGGTTTCTTTCACAGACCTCTGACACAGGTCTGCAGGGTCTGAAACGGTAGTTTGATCTATTGATTTGAAAATTCATCTTTTTGATATTTGCATTATTCTGTAATTTACAAGCTCTTTAGTGCTGAACTAGACGGGATTCATTGGTAAAACGTAAAATAGAGTTCAAATATTGTGAGGGGTTGAAACACAACGACCTGTGACTGTATGTGATTTAAAGAAACAGGAAAGCGAAAAGCCAGTGTTTTCCTATCTTCCCCTCACATACACACACACACACACACACACCTACACACACAAACCCACACACACACCTGGGCTGAGGCGAGGGGTTGAATGGTTTGTTGGTGACAATCAAGGCAGCGATGCATGCCGCGTGACTAAGTGACTGTAACCCTCCAGACAGACTGGGACTCTGCCTGTCAGTGTGTGGCAACAACAAGATAGCTTATTACCCATTCTGCTCCAATTGAATTTAACCAGCGCATTTGTTCCAGTGCAAATTCTGACATTTCAATATGCCATCAGAGAAATCAGCTCATTTGAATGTGGCTTGCTTGTTTACTGTTCCCTGAAGAACACAGCAGAGGGAGGAGGAAAAGTGTGAAACTTTACTGATAGGGTGGCCGAGTAGTCTCAGGTAAAGCAGGATCAACTTTAACAGGGTTTCTGCAGTGTTCACCCAATTAACCTTCATTTTTGTCAGTACTTTCCATCTGTATAGAACCATACTTCATACTAATATAATTAATCAACTTCTGTAGTCTGGAGCCAGATAAGTGGCAGAATATTAAGGGATGGATTCGAAGATTCAGTTACTTTAAGTAGTTGCTGAAATCACGGCGATGCAGTAGTGACGGTGCTTGCTACAGGTCAAATGGCGCAGACTGAAAAAGGATTAAACTGCCTCCTGCATGCACAAGCCAGAGCGGCACCAGTCTCACTTGTAGTTCATAGATGTATAACGTCTTCAGACAAACCTCCATCACATTAAACAAGTATACCAACTAATGTCACCTGAAATGGGATTTTGGTCAACATTGTCATAGGCCTATCAAACCACAGGCAACCAAAGCAACAGTACTTCAGCGCTCCAGATTAAGTTAACACACTGGTGAAACTAACGCAATGTGGTTCAAATGATTACTAATAAGAAATAACACATTTAGATGCCTTGAAATCAAAGTGTATCATCACGTGTATTTCATGGCCAAGAGCCACAGGAAAGCATAGTGGGCTGTGTTCAAATCCTAATCCATCTTTAAAGTGTGTCTGTTCAGTAACTCATCATTAAGTCCATTTGGGTTAAAGTTATTGGTGGCATCAAGCTGAATGGTTACCCACAGTTTAATTTGCCTCGCACCCTGATGTAGAAAGCTGTTGAAGGTGTAGCTAACTTTCATATTCTGCTGGGCAGCGTGTGAATTTATCCCTGGGGATCAATATAGTCTTCTATTATCTTAATCCATAATAATAAATCATGATTTATTGATTTTATTTTGTATTATAACTTAACTGATTAAATATAGCAATGTAGTGGTGTAAAAAGCCCAACATTTGCCTTTGAATTGTAGTACAGGAGAAGTAAAGAGAAGCTACTTTCCATCACTGAAAGTAAGACAGCAACCATGAGGATTGGACACACATCTTGAAATCCTATTCCACAAAAGTAATTTGGATATAATACCTCAGATAATAGACCCTCTACATGCCCACATTTCACTGTCAACGGGCCTGTTCACCTGATGACATCACATGTAAATGGTTTGTGTTGATAAATATGGATTTCACTGTACAGTTAAGTTCTGTTCTGAGACAATGTCACTAACAATGTAGTTTTGGTTATCATGGGGAAAAAAAGACCTCAGTTTTTGATAGCATTAATATTTAATGTTCAGTAGACAGAAGGAGTGATTTTGTGATAAAAAATGTTTACTTTTTGGGTACCTGCCTTTACCGAGCTAGGCAAACTGTGTCGTCATTGTCTACTTCAGTTAGACATTTACTCCACATCCCAGAATGTTTTTTAACAACCCCAATACAAATAGCCTGCTGTATTCTAACTGGATTTATTGAGTTCCTGTACACAAAAACAATAGTTTGACGACCACAGTCCACTGTAGCGTCATAGACAATGAAGTGGCATCATATTGTCTATGTTTCATTAGTCAAACAGAAAAATAGACCCAGACTCTGATCCGAATCAAAATCTGAGCAGTCAAGAGGAAAAACATATGGACACTGACACTAGTTTTCACTTCTACTGTATTCAATGTTTTGTTTGCTTTAACTTACCTGTAACTCCATCCGACCAACATCCCTTCACAGTTTCAATGTGACAATTTTTAAGATACTTTTCATATTTTCATTTTGACAAATGGCAGGTACCACACGGCAAAGTAAAACCTCAACTGTAATTATATTCTGTTTCATCAAGGAAGAGCTAAAAGAAGTTTGTATGAAAATACCTAAAAAAAACAATCCAAGCCAATCACCACTGACATGAAGCATCATGACATATGGCATCATTTGCCAATATGAATAAAATGTATTGCCTTTGGCTGTATTTGCAGTGGTAAAATGATTCCCACCTCTAGCAGTAACTCTAAGCATGACAAACTCAAATACTGTAATTCTCCTGTTGCACTAAACTCTATGAATTTAGCAAAACAAGCGATAAAAAGACAGGGATGAAGAGATTTTTGTACAATGCAGGAGTAGGTTTAAAGTCAAACACTATCAAGCAAGAGAGGCATCAAAAGTCTTAACACACACATAGACATGTATGCATATAAGACAACAAACTTTGCTTTAAGGCTTTCAGCTATAATGACAAGACTACAAGGAACAACCCAAGGAGAGAGGCGGTGGCTGTCTAAGAGATACACAGAGAAAGAGCTGAGTAAAGAGCGGGCTAGACAGACTGGTAGAAGGAAAGAGATTTATCGTAGAAGAAGGAAAGAAAAAAAGAAAGTAACAACACATATCTGTCGTATAAATTGTCTTAACTCACCAGTCTCTGCAACGCAGGAAGACACATCAGGAAAGAGCCCATCCACTGTAAACCAGGAACTCATCTGTAGGCCAGACACAGCGGACATTTAAATGAACTTTAATGACATGTAATTATGAAGAATTGAAGAATTTCAACTTCAGGGAGTGCAACCAATTTATAATCAGAATCCGTTTAGGCTGTCCAGCAACTAATAACTAATCATCATTGCTTTGACTTGATCTCAGGTGAGGTGGGTAAGTGACCTGCTTGATTAGGCATCAGGTAGCATCCGTTTATCATATTTAGCCTCTCTTCTTCTTAGTCAACAAGTTATGTCTAAGTTGAATTTGCACAGACAGAAATCTACTTCTTCCAAATGGTCGGACCTGTAATAATCCACGACAGCAGTCTGTCCAGGTGTCACTCAGGTAATAATCCATGCAGGTAAAGGCTGAGCGTCCTTCAGCAGTCAGGTGCTCTACTCTGAGACGTCCACGCAGAGGAACCGAGGATGAAAACAGTCGGCTGAAAACCTCTTCCTGCCCCTCGCAATCCTCCAGCACAATGATCCCTGCGGGGTGTTTCATCTCCTCCTCTGACATCCTCATCTCTCCTCCGGGCTCCTCTACGGAGGTGGAAACACCTCTTGAATGTGGGGCCGGCCAGACGCACCTGCAACGGGACAACAGGTAAGAGGAGATGAGCAGCCTTCGGTGGCGTTGAAGCCTTTCTTTAATCCCTCTGCTCTCCTCAGCAACGACAACTCTGTCTGTTCCTCGGAGTGTCTCTGCCAAGAGTAGCCGGGCACAGCCGTCCTGTTTTGCCGCTCTTTGCCAAACACACAAACACACACACATACAAGCACGCACATACACAGAGGAGAGTGTTGTGTTTTTCTTTTTTTTTTCTCTTTTTTTTTTCAGCAGCCGAGCTAACCCTGAGCCGGGGCCCGGTCTGCCTTTGAGATGCTCTCTAGCCCACAAACACAAGACGGCTTTCATTATCTTGCCCGTCGCAGCGCAAGGCCTAGCTTCTAAAAGCTACTGATTTCTTTCTTCCCTTAGCCCCCTGCACAAAGGGAGGGCATTTTGTAAATTACTTGCTCGTTTCAGACCAACAAAAGGTACTTTCATTGAACCCTCCTCCCTCCCACCCACCCCCACTGCTCTCCCTTCTATCCTCCCGCCATTTGATTTTGCTCAAATTTGATTACAAGGCTTGAAAAAGGAGAGGAAGAAAAGAGAAGAGGAAATAAGAAAGCCCCACAGATGGCGTGTTCATTCAGTGCTGTGAATGGCTTTATATAGGCTGCCTTTATACATGTGGCAATCCAAAGACGCTTCAGCCGCTCCGCTAAAAAAAGAACTTGACAAAATTATTGGTTTGGCGGCTTTCTTACACGACTGACATGGGGAACTCTGAGAAAGAAAAGCCTGCCTTCTCTTTGTCTCTGCACCTCACACTCTCTCTCTGGGTCGTACACCTTAATCAAAACAAACTAAATGAGGTGTTTGCCTGCATGTTTATGTGTTGTCATATTAATAACCACCTGCCCTGCGGGCCGCAAGTCGATTGTGGCCTAGCGTAGAGCCGCATTCCATGATGACAAAGTTACATATTCAGCAGAATAGACAGGAAGGGAATTGGTCAAATGAGACACACTCTGATCACTAGATTTGATAACACACACACACACACACAGCTCAAATCAAACAGCTCAGCTCAACTGGAAAACATTAGCCAACACAAAGCGCAGAGCGTTCTGTTCTCTCACAGGCTATAATCCTGTTTCCACAATGGACCACTCACTCTGCACTTGTTTTCCTCAGGAGGATAATTATAGGTCTGTAGTCACACACACACACTCACTTACTCTCACTCTCTCACACACACACACAGCTTTAGAGCTCTCTTGCTTTCTCGCTAAAACACACACACACACACACACACACGCACACACACACTCATTTGCAGCAGACGGGAAGCCAGTTTAGAGTGGACTATGACTTGTTATCCCATTACCAGATCATCACACACTACAGAAGGTAGGATGAAGTGCTGGTCTGATGGTCTGGCATGACCACTCCGGGTCAGAGAGACTAATAAAGAGGAGTCAGTTCATTCCTGGATCTACTGACCAGCCATCCGAGTCCAGGTCGCAGGCTGTGTCATTCCATCAGTGTGATGAAACGGTAACCATCACTGAGGGCAAGCGGCCAAAACAACGTCTTTCACTGGCAGAAATTCAAACATTGTCAATCCTTAAATTGTCCTGCAGCCTTTTCTTTGTTTTTTTTCCTTCTTTCTAATATAGAACATCTGATCCACACACTGAGCAGCTACTGAACTGTTCTTTGAATCAAGAGTGAACAACTGAAAAATTAATTCTGAGGGGGCCATGATAAAGGATAAAGGATAAAGGATGTTTATTGTCATTGTAAAAACATACAACGAAATTAAGTTGGCGACTCAGTCAGTACAGCAGCAACAGTTAAAAGGTGTATAAAAAACATTAAGACAAGAAGATTTAAAACAAGACATTAAATAAATATATACAAGATAAAACAAGATTAAACGCAGGCATCAATGGCTTAAAAGTGAAAGTGAATGTGTGTACCAACTTTCATGACAATCCATAGCTGTTGAAACATTTAGCTTAGTTCAAAAAATGTCAACCTGCTCGCGGTAGTACTAGAAATAAATCACCACACAGTAGGATTCATCCTATGTCTGTACCAAATTTCATAGTAATCCATCCAATATTTGTTGAGATATTTCAGTCTGAACCAAAAATTGATTGAAAAAGAGACCTGTGACATTGCTATGTTGCTAGCACGGCTAAAAAGGTTTACCAGATTGTGTCGCAGCAGGGTGCAATATATCAAACATCTTTAATGGCGTGCTCAGACTTGCACCGCAAGCTGCAGTACAAGTGGTCATGAAAAAATAACTATGCTGGTCTAATGAACGCATCAAGAACAGCCGGAAGCAGAGAGGAAACTACACGTAAGTGTAGAGGGCCATCATTCTTCTTCTTGAGTTGCTTCAAGGATAATACTAGCATTTCTTGACCTATTGAAAGGGTACTCCAGCACTTTTAAAAAGTTTGGGGTCTCATAAAAGACAGATTGAAAATCAATGGTAAAAATCAAAGCAGCAGAGGCTGAGAAGTACGCCTCGTGAAGCGTGAACTCAAAGTGTAAAATCAGTGCACTGGCCCTTTAATTATCAACCCCAATTATCCATCTGAAAAGACCAAAACCAACAATGAACTTATCCCAGTTTGATAAGTAGTGTTTGCAATAGTTGATACATCTGTGCCTCAATTGTACTCCATTGTTGTCCAACAATCAAAACACAAATTAAAGAGCCTTGTATTTGCTTGACAAATTCCTTCATTACAATCAACTATTTGACAGAGAAGAATGCATTATTCAACTGATGAGAATTGGTCAAGACATCTCATACTATAGTTTTCCCACATAATCTGGTGCAAGAAGAGTAGGTCAGCATATACCTATTTGAAAAGTTTGACCATGAATGTGCTCATTCAGTCCAAATGTAGTGAAATAGTATATTCAGCCCATTTGCTAAAGCATATCTGCCCTCAGTTTGAAACACTTATTATTAAAAAACTCTATTTTTTCCATTAAAAAATGATTTTACAAACCAAAAAGCACACGTGAAATTGTTTCTGCATGTTAATATTTCACATAGCCACATGTGCCTTTATTAATTAAAGGTGGCCGGCTTGCTCTGTTAAAATGCTGGATTATACACATGAATAACTGTGTCACATACAGTTTTGGTTACCAAACTTTTTATTGGAAAATCTCATCTATGTGGATATCTAACCGTAATGAAGTTATGGCAGTTATTGACAGTGAGATACATGAGAAACACAGAATCCCCCTGAACTCCTCTTGTGGGAAAAAAAACAGTTTGGAGAATTTAAATAATCCACAGGGGAATATTGTTTTAATACAACAATAACCCTGGGCTGCATTCACCAACCTAAACCCCAACACACACACACTTACAGACAGCTTCAGAGAGCAGAGATATGAAGCTGTAAAACGCTGACAGGACAGAACAGCAGCTCTCACAGCTTCCATATCTACCACTTTAGAGATATTAGTACTTCCAGCCATCATCACCAGCTGACCCACATTACGTTTTTCCCTCCAACCTGGCTGACGGGGGCTGACGGAGGCTCACCACGGCGCAGTACGAATACACTTTTCCAGAGATGCTGTTTTTTTTTTTTTTTTAATAAAAACGAGGACAATTTGATTCAGTTATTACTGATGAGGGCAGAGATTCCCTCAGTGGTCAGAGAACATTCATAATCAGCAGTTAGGTCTCCATCCGCAAAACCTGAAGTAATTATTGTCTCAAGATAAAAAATAAAAAAAACGAAAAGCGGAGGTGATTTTTATTTATTTTTTTAAGTGAGAAAATAAACTCGAGATAGAAATGACCTTAATATTATTTCTCTCTCTGGGTATTTCCAATAAGAGTATTCCATCGGAGGGTTTGATAAAAGGATTATGCGGCAAGCTTTATGCGGCTGGAGTCAAATCTGGATATGGAAGGAGAGCTGTTTGATTGAATAATTCTTGTTTCCTTTCTGCCAAGCTAGCAGTCCTCTTTGGGAAAAGTAAAAAATCAGCATTATTCCAGATTTATACATGTGCTCCGACTGTCTGTAGAAGTCAGTCTGGCTCTATCTACTGCATGTCTGACTACCAGCACGCCTGTCTGTGTGCATGTGTGACTGTCTGTCTGGGAAGATGTAAAAACACACGCTGGTGCCTCACAAAATAAACAGGACCAGTCTGTATTTGTGGTTGCCCACTACATTTTAAACAAGCTTCATTACATAATAACTAGAAGGCCACGAATGTTAAAATTGGCACATATTAGAAAGCAACTGTGGTCTTCCTTCTCACCAGCATCTAACCGGGTCGGTGCAAGAGAACATGCACCTAACACTTACTTTTAACATACAGAGTTAAAATCTTGTGCACAAGATTACAAATATATATCTTTCAGGACGTGGGGGCCTTTAGCGTAATGATGCGCCCAAAGCAAGTTTTTAAACTAGAACCAGAAAGAAACCTGCAAAATGACTGATATGAAATGCAGAGCAGTGCTTTAGAAACAAGAGGCTCACTATAAGAATCACAATGTTTGTTTGAGATGTTTACTTTGCCCAGCTGTCATTCTGCAGTCAGTCCAAAATGTGTAAGCAACTTATATGTGGGGGGTTCATTTTCCAAAGTGTCTTTTAATGTTAATTAACCTTATTAATCCACTTCAAAACTAGCTCTCTCACGACTATGTTATTATCACAGTGGTGGAATTAACTCCCCACTGACGTCAGGGCAGCAGAGTCGCTGCCCATCTATCGGCACAGGCTGAAAACTCACCTCTTCAAGAAGTACTACCCTGAGCCTTCCACTCAGCACTTATTGTATTCATATTAGTTTGTTGCACTTATTGTATTCATATTAGTTTGTTGCACTTATTGTATTTGTATTAGTTTGTTTCTGCACTGCA
Source organism: Leptoclinus maculatus (assembly GCA_032191485.1). Lineage (NCBI taxonomy): Eukaryota > Metazoa > Chordata > Actinopteri > Perciformes > Stichaeidae > Leptoclinus > Leptoclinus maculatus. Next base: position 12,411,433 of record JAVDOI010000004.1, on the reverse strand, counting down.
CTTTTGCTCTGGTTTATGCTCTTAGATGCTTGTGTAATCAAGGTGATGTACTTATGACTTCTGGTGACTAGTAGTTCTCTTGAATACCTATGTTGAATACACTTATTGTAAGTCGCTTTTGGATAAAAGCGTCTGCTAAATGACTAATGTAATGTAATCATATACTTGCATATAACATTGGAATATTTACAGTTTTAAAATATTATTGTGTGTATGTATATATATACATATATATATATATATATGTATATATAAATTTCTACTACCACAAATACTAATCTAAACATTTAATTGCAATATAAAGGCAAAACGATCCTAAAAATACATATTTTTGGTCGGTCATTGTTGGGATGGGTCGGTTGGTGTCTGGCAAAGAAAACTGAGCAAAAACCAAATTCCATTAAGGGATGAATTTTGATTTGAACATTAAAGTAACAAAGCAATGTTCATCTGCTGTTATCAGGCATCATCAGCAGGCAGAGCCCGCCGCAGTTTAGGTGTTTGACCTCAGAGTTTAGTTATCATAACAGGGTGGTGACCTCACGACCTGCAGTCATTACTGCTGCCTCCTCCAATCAGCCATCCACAGCTCTGATAAAGCCCTCTGGGGAAAAAACAGGCTGCTGGATAGAGGTGACATTAGATTTGTGTGTGTGTGTGTGTGTGTGTGTGTGTGTGTGTGTGTGTGTGTGTGTGTGTGTGTGTGTGTGTGTGTGTGTGTGTGTGTGTGTGTGTGTGTGTGTGTGTGTGTGTGTGTGCGTGTTAGTGTTTAGGATTAACACTTTGGTTTAGGGTTTAGATTAGAATTAAAATGAAGTACAGGTGAGGAATGGGGTTAAAAATGAGCATAGTGTGGTGTTGGGTTAAACGGTTACTACAGCACCTGACAGACGGTAGGTGGAATGTTATGTGATTGACAATTTGGGGTTAAAGCAATATACATTTTTATATTCTAATGGATTTAACATCAAATCAAAATATATTCTTTCCTACTCAAAGGCTCAAAATGTCACTGAAATCAATTTGAATTAATCTCAAGTCACAACATGAATCTGTGAGGGATTTAAATAAGCTACTTTTGGGGCATTTTTTTGCCTTTAATTGAAAATGTCTGGTTGAGAGTTGACAGAAAAAGAGGGGAGGTTGCAGGGGGCATGATCCTTGTTTGAATTTGAATCTGGGACTTTGACTACATTGTATGAACTGAGCCTACAAGAGAGACGGTCTGCCCAAATTCTGGGATCTTGAGCAAACCAAAGAACTTAAAAGCATAGTATCATACTACATTATGGACTTTTGTATCAGGTTTAGCAGATTATTATAATACACAAGTATAAGTATAATAATATCTCGAACACACGAAACTGAATGCTGAAAAATCATGTGACGTTTTCCATTTCTGAGTTATTTTTGTTATTTAAAAAAACTAAAATGTCCCATTTTTGAGGGCTGCAGTTTTATTACAAATTTGTTGTGAATACAGACAAGGAGAACGGCATTACATCGCTGTCAGCGTCTTCGGTGTGCATTTTTATTTCCTCATCAATGCCCAATGGGTCACATTGTCACGCAGTTCATAACATATTGTAACTTAAGTGGCTCCCCTGGATGGGAGAGCGGCGTTCAGGGTGTAACACATCATCAGGTCTATCTGAGACCAGACCACCTCTTCTCTGTCAGCACACAGATCACGATTTTATATACAAAACATGTGAAGATCTTATGAAATTGGATGCACCCTAACAGTTTATAAAATAGCTTAAATTAGCTCCGGCTCAACCAACAGTAAATACTACTTACATTAATGCATCTGTAATAATAATAATCTAATAATAAAATATAAAATAGGGGCCATTTCTTGCTAAAAATACCTTCATTTTGTCAATGCGGCACCTCTACTTGTAATGGAGTATTTCAGTGTGGTATTGCTACTTTTACTTTAGTAAAGGATCTGAATACTTCCACCCCTGGCTCAAGTTTCTACTTAAAATGCACACAAAACGTTTTGCAATCCCAGTCTGATTTGGATCCAGTCTGATATGTTATTCTACACTGAGTTTCAATAAAATCTAGAGTCTGGCAAATATTTATGTGCAGTTGCACTCCACTGAATTTACATCTTGAGGGTCAATGTGTTGGATACGCCAATGGTAAGAGTATTTCTCACTAAAACTAAGTCCCAAGGCAAAATACAAAAATGTGTTTGAGACCCTGACAGGAAAAACAAAAGATTAACCATTTGTTTGACTGACAGGTGGAGAAAGAAGTTAACTAATCTAAATATAAATAAAATGTATATTTTTGTCCTTGGGGTGGGGGGGAATGAAACAAGATATTTCATTCATGCCATGATATGGCTACTGCGTTTCTCTCTTTTACCCCACAAAATTGACATAACTCTATTAATGCTTTTCTGCATTGCAGTTTAATCAGGACTCTTATCATTGATCCAGAATTTGAGACAGTTGGAGGAAATTAGCAGACTGAACAAGAGCAAGTGAGGTAATGTAGGTTGTTTGAAGGGCCTGTTGCATTCATTGTCAGTACAAAGTCTTCAGGTTACCACCCTGTAAACGTCATTATGTTTGTTGTAGGTTGCACAGAAATACTTGTAAGAGGTATTGTAACCTGCTCTTCTTTTGTTCCATTATGTTAAATGTTTCATGGTGTTAATAGCAGGTGAGTTCTCTAATGACGATGTGTTGTTCTTGACTGCATGGTTAAATACAAAATCTATTCTAAGTTAAATACCTTGCACGTAATTTAGGGGATGCTTCAGGCTCTGGTCAAATAAATTCAGGAGTCTCAGAAATGAGTTCAAATAGAGGTAGTCCTTTCTCATCGCCTGTAATATGTACAGAAGTAGAGCACAAGACGATCTTAGTCCTTTCTCACCAACTATACATCAAAACACTGCTTTTCATCTTTTACCTTCAGTCTTCCATCTTGCTACATATACAGAAATTCTGACCAAACAATGTGGGATATTGGTAACCCACCAGTAATGTGTGGTACGTTTTTATACAGACGCCTCTAATAACTGTTAATAGAACAGTAGTATTGAGACTTTCATTTTCCTTCAAAACAGATCAAAACAGTACTTGATGAAACTCCCCCTTTAATAAATCAATATCAACTGTTTCGAACTTGAAAGTAATTTGTTTGAATAAAAAGAAACCTATCTGCTAAACTTATGCAACCAGATCAATCCAGATCATTTTAAGTAAGACACGATTTCGTTAACTAATCATAATATTAAAAAGAAAAACTGCACAAACAAGCTCCAGAAATGTTATCAAGTAAACATGTTAAAGGTGGTTAATAAAGTATGAGCATGTGTCAAAAAGCCAAGTATGTATGAACGTATCGTGTCAAAAAGCCAAGAGGAGCATCACGTCTATTGGCAGAGACGATGAAGTCACTCCAGAAAATGATTGGTCAGGAAAATAATCAACTGACAAGAGGTCACAGCATCATCTATCAAAACCCAACGGAGCAAACTAGCACCCAGTTCAAACTAAACCTGCGGGAGAGTTTAAGGGTTTCATTACCTCCTTCGGTGTTTTCTCTAATCTACGGGTAATTAAAGAGAAAGGGTTACATAACGGAGGAAGACAGCTTCACCAAACTGCACACGAAGACCATCTCGGAAACTTCTAATCAACTGATGACAAAACTTTTATCATCAGGTAAATCTTTCCATAAGGATTGAAGACAACAGTGCAAAGCTCACTGCTGTACCAAAGCATGCAGATCACCTCGGTCCACATGCATTTCAGCCTCCTCAGTGCACAACGCAAATGCAACTCACAAAACACAGTCAAATGCAGCCCTGCATGATGAAAACTTCATTATCATCCCTCTTCATCTCCTCCAGGCAGCCTCATAGTCTACGTAATAAAACCCTCCCTGTCCCTAAAGTCTCTTATTGTCATTCCTAATCACTCCTCCGAATCATAAACAATCTCACAACTTTTTTTTTTTCTTTTTTTTTTATTCCTATTCAGCCCTCTCTGTTTATGCAGTTCCCAGAAGGCATTGCCTTATAGACTCTCCCTCTCCGGTGGCAAAGATGTCATGAAAACAAATAACGGCGGGGAAGCAAAACAAAACAAAGTCTCCTGAAATACCTTGTGGATGCCCAGAGGAAGGCGCTGGACAGACAGATGAGCAGATAGGTTTCCTCTGTCCTCCTCTCTCAGGCTGCCTCCTCTCTCGGCGTGCTGTGGAGAGTGACTGCTCACAGCCCGCCTGGCATATCTAATTAGAGCCAGGCTGTTGCCACTATCGGGCAGAGGATCTACCTCTCCAATCTCTCCTGACTCAATCTTCCCCATCTCTGATTTTCTTTTATATTTATGCTGGAATATTTAATTGTAGACAAAAGGTTACTCTGGGCTCTATTCATCGCACACAGGCAGAATAATCTCCTTTAAAAGGCTTGACATTTCAGGCTTTTCAAAAGGGGCTGAAAAAATTATATCCCCGCTTTTGTTAATCAATGAAGTAGAACTCCCCCGAACAAAAGAATTAAATTGCTTGGTTGGGTTAATAAAACACACAGAAATAGCTGCTTCCTGTGGGCTTTTGTGCTTGCCACTGGCTCCCCCCATATGCAACCAGCACTGTAATTCCATATGATTTGGGGGGCAAAACTCTCATTTCTCCACACAGTTGGCTTTTTAAATCCTATTGAATGAGCAGTCTGTGAGGCTGGCTGATTGGGACCTCTTGCCTGAGCCTGGCTGCCTGGCTAGCAGAACAGGCTCTCTCCATTCAAATATGACTTCCACTGAGGAGAGACAGCGGGTCCACTACAATTTAAAATTTCTATACTGCCCTTGCCTCAGAAAAACATTGTAATTATGCAAATGATAGGGGCAATAATTAGGCCCTTCACTGTCCCATTGTGTTAGCTGCTGCCGTGGTTCGGTCCAACGGTAGGAGAGACGCAGCAGGGCACGTTCGGGTTTAAATTGCTCCTTACTGACAGCCTGCAGATGTTCACAGCATCTTCTGTCCTGTGACTATAGCCATCACCCCATATATGACACAGTGGCAGCAAACTCTGGTTTAGCTGTGGGAGAGCTGTCTGGGAGCTGGATGCCACTGCAGCAGACAGCTGTTGTTTATCCAGAGGCCTGCTGGCACGTGATGCACTATTGTAAACGGTAAAACAGCCAGCCGTGTGACATTTGAGAAGCTTGAACCTGATGCTTTTTGCTTGATGAATGACTTGAAAAGTGAATTGATCCCAAACGTTTGCATCTTTGTTGATTACGATACACCTACAATACAAGCAGGCCGATGGCTATTGAGCTGCTCATATACGTGGGCATAACACACAGGTAGAGTTCACGGGTAAAATAGTGTAACATGACTTCCAGAAGCTCTCTTAATAATTAACATTATGTTATGGTTGAAACACTTTCAGAGTTTGATGATCTCCCACACTTTGTATGCTTCATCACTAGTATGAACTCAGTTTCAGCGTCATCCTGTGTAGGCCTGAGTTACCATTCAAGTTTTAACTGTAAAGTGACCACTCCTCTAAATTTAACCTTCAAATGTGCAAAAACCCAGATAACTGTACTATATGAATTAACTCTAAATAGTCTGACAAGTCACTTGTTGAATGTCATTCAGTAATACAGAAAGAAAGAAGACAGATTAATGAATGAATGATCAATGGCTACACATCAAGCAGTATATTGTTGCTCTGCAAAGAGCTCTTTTTTACTATCTAATAATCAACACATTTCTCTATACATTTCCTGTGCAGTTTCCCATCTGCATTCCATCATGTCACCATTATATAAGGATATTAAGGCCATCATTGCTCTCAATGTGCCATTTATTAAATTGACAGTACTAACCTAATGTGTGGAGTGGAACTTGTCACAGAACACTTTGCACAGTTTAAACTGAGTGACGGCAACAAAAAGTTTGACATTATTGTCATCTTTTCAGCGAGGAAACCATTTCATAGAAAGGCCCTGCTCACCCACACAGGTAACGTTGTTTGAACGTTGATGTCTATCAAGCAGTCCAGACATGCTGACCCAGTCCTGAGCAGAGACCTATACTCTGCCAATGGCCATATGGAAGTGCAATACATTGAGGGAGTCTGCTAAAATCATTGCGCCCATTTTCTCCAAAACAGTTCAGTGGAGGTGGGTCACTGGTTAAAGGGGTAGTGTACTCATTTTGTAATCATGTAGGCCTACGTACTATTATTATGCACAAAATTCAGTCAGCAAGTCGATCGGAAGCTCTTCTCAACCGCCAACTGCTTTCTGTCCAATACATACACGCACGTAGCAGCAAAGTTATAACTCATAATGTGTAGCAACAAAGTTACAACTCATAATGTATACAGGTTTGTTTTGTAACAGACACTGTAAAGTACTACTTCCACACACACCAAAATATCTTCAATCAGCAAAAGTGAGGAAATCAAGACCCATTGGTACTTTTAACGTTTTATTGAAAAAGAGACAAACCTGTCAACAAAAGTAGATGAAACATAAATTAACTCATTATTAATTGTGTTGACTTAAAGCAAGGCTTGCACTTTCAAATGAAGAGTAATTCATATTAGACAAATTGCACCATTACTCAGCTAAATGTTAGAACATATCAGAGATGTTGCAGTGTAATGGACATGGATAGGTTCTTTGAACATGCTACACATTTATTTTGCATTTATACATCCTGTAATAAGTCACTTGTGGCCACTCTGTTTAACAAACAAAACAAGTTACATTGCTAATGTACTTGCTGTAGTTTCCCATGCATCCCTCTTGGTGCTCTTAGCTGCCTGTAGTGCAGCTTAAATGTTTAACGTTACATAACTAACTAACTTGGAGCTTTAGCAGAGCCGTATGCTAATGCTAACTAGCCACCACAAAGCACTCGCAAATGCAAGTTAGCTTTTAAACTGTATTCAGCTAAATGGCACGCAAACATTTTGCTGGAGGTTATGTGAATGTTTGCATGTTGGTAGCATTTAGCTCGACCACGTAGCAACCTACAACTGGAGTAACCTTTCAAGGCAACAACATTGAAGTAAAGGAAAACACTTCAAACTTCTCCAGCAGTCACGAAGAGGACTAGACTATCAAACGTCAACGAGGTGATGTGAGGGGGCTTGAATAGTATTGTGGGCGGAGCTGGATGTTCAGTTATACCGGGAGAGGAGAGAGAGAACCAGCGGACGTCAACGCTTTACGACAGTTCTCCGCCATTTCCGGTACAAACACATGCACCCCCGAGCGAGGAAAACATGAGAGGTCAAAAGTTATGGTCCTAATCTTGAACAGAAACGGAACGTAACACCCAGACATGGTAGGTCGGACGTGCTATTCACTAACTGAAGCGAAAATCCGAAAAACGGTAGCATGAGCAGGAGTCTGCCGAAAACGTTAGATAACGTTCATTCTAAACGGCTAAGCTAACGTTAGCTTTACTCGAATGTGCATGACCCAGCACGACATGACCAAACCTAGATAACGTTTAGCAACCAACGTTAGTGTGGTACACAAAGACATCAGCAGTAGAGGTTCGAAACACACGTAGCTAACGTCACTTGCTTAGGCTTCACAGTAGGAGACACCGTGGCCATGTGGTACGTGTTTACATTGCACCGGTAGGACAGCTGGTTAGTTGGTGCAGGTAATGTTCTGTGCGTCTTCATAATGGTTTATTTCCTGATACCTCTCTCTCTCTGTCTAACTCCAGGCCAGTTCCATGGTGGCAGTGGGACTGGCTCTGGCAGCAGCTGGATTTGCAGGTGAGTATCTCCTATAAGAGTTAACTGTTGAAAAGTTTAACTGCGCATTTAGTTCTTCAGTGGTGCAACCGATCACCTTGACACGACTGCTGGTTCAAGGGCGACATACTCGATAAGTATGCTTCACAGAGAAGAGCAGCTCTGAACAAGTCATTTAACAACTATTGCAAACTAAAAAGGAACAATACAAACATGAAATGCAGAAAGTAAAAGAAGTACCAGAAATTCAATGTTGCACAACCACCAGCAATTGATCAGATGGATCACCTCATGAGCTCTGGTTTCATTTATAATACCAGCAGCAATCCAAGTTACTGTTAATAAAGGACATAATTCAGTATCATCTATTAATATAATGCATAATTGTTATCATAGGGTCACATTGGTTATCATGTACTCTTATTTTAAGAGTTTTCCTGATATAATGCATAAGTGTGCAATATGGTTCATTCATCACGTTCATGTGATTGTCCATATAGTGATTTAGATATGGGGAAAAACTAAATTGCTTTTAAACATCTCCCAGCCAAAATAACACTCGGGTTATCGGTGCTTATGTAAATATAAATGGTAGAGACAATTCCACAATTATCATATGGTGTAAATATGCTGCATGCTTCCCCTCTGCTCCGTCTGTCAGGTCGCTATGCCATGCAGACCATGAGGCTGATGGAGCCTCAGATGAAACAGGCCCTTCAGAGTTTCCCCAAGACGGTAAGAAGGAAGACACGCACACAATAAGTTTCTCTCCAAATGGAAGTATACATTATAGATACGCCTAATCTTTGAGTTTACTTTTCATAAGTATGTTGCAAGTAAGCGTCGGGTTAGCAGGCCCATCATGCTGAGCTGTGAACTGTACATGTTGCAGGCTTTTGGAGGAGGCTACTATAGAGGTGGGTTTGATCCAAAGATGTCCAAGAGAGAAGCTTCCCTGGTTTTAGGTATCAGGTAAGTGCACACTTACATGTTAGAATCAGCTAACCACTGCTATTCACACTGATTATTAGAACAATAATTCACTGTTGTGCCACCGTTCTGTCCTGCAGTCCCACAGCCAACAGGATTAAGATCAGAGAGGCACATAGAAAACTGATGATCCTGAATCACCCAGATAGAGGTAAGTGAGGCAATACAAGTTCACCATCGGTTCCTGTTGACCATGTACGTTACAATAAAGTGCTCCACAGACTGATGGAGTAAATAAACATTGTAGCTACAGTTCACTGTTTATGGATGACATGTCACTCAGGTTACTTCAGGGTGTAGTTTATTTTAGAAAAGAAAGGTAAATGTAATGGCTACACTTATTAACAGGTTTTATGCAGCATGATTACCAAAAAGATTCAGTTTTGGCTTTTCTGAAACATAACCATGGACACTGTGTGTATGTGTGTGTGTGGGCCACAGGTGGATCTCCCTACCTAGCAGCAAAGATAAATGAAGCGAAGGATTTCTTCGATGCCCAGACAAAGAAGTGAAGATGCCAACAATGCCAACAGTTCCACACTGCTCTTATCCATGTGGTTTGCACTGACCCGGCTTGAGCGATTACCAGAGTTTTCTAACCGATTGTTCTCAAATAAAATCACGCTGTACAAATTGTAACTGGAATTGTCCCTCGTTATTATGTTGTATTTTAGATTTACTTTGTGTACTTTTCAGGGAAAGTTTCCATTGTGGTTTTCCACAAGATGGGAACTTCAAACAATAGATTACAATTAGTTAAAGTCCGTCGTGCATTGTTTCCCTCGTGCTTAGGTTGGTCCTGCCACCACCAATAAAACTATATAGAATGATAACAATTCAAAGTATTTACATTGACTGGTTATTACAGCAAACCATGAACAGAACCAAAATTGGGGTTTGATGTTATGAATATTTATCAATAAATGATCATTTGAGATCCATGAAAAACTGCACCAACTTGCATTGTACTTGTACTACTTAAGTCATATTTACATAAGAGAGCCTGACACAGTTGAGTTTTAGATCTACATGGAAGATCAAGTTTATTTAAGAACTACCTGCATACAAAACATATTGCACATCAACCAACCAGAATGATCCTTTAAAAAAAAAAAAAAAAAAAACATACTGTAGTTGACCCAACAAAAACACTTTGGGGATGTCACAACTCTCAGTAGTCCAAATTTTCATTTTGTCTCAAAAGAAAACCCTCGGTAACGTATATTTTAGTGTCAAGAAAAAGAAGAGTTTCTCTTGTTTTTGCCTTTTTTAAATACTGTACATTTTTAAATAAATAAACCAAATAAATCTCCTTTCTTAGTGGAACAGTCGTGACCAGTTTCCAGCCAGCCTGTGGAAGAACCATGAAAATGACATCATCGTCACCTGGGCTTGGTTTTTCCAAAAACATCTCAACCGAGCATTGATTTTCTTTTGATATAGCTGGAATTCTGGAAGAAAAAAAAAAAGCACTCATTATCCCTCGTCATATATTTGATGAAAGCGCCCGCTGTTTAGCAATGAGATGTTTCCAGGAAACCCAGCACTTGACGGCTACATCTCTTTCCAGCACTTAACAGTAACAGCCAGTTTCCAGACTCACCTACAATCAACTTTTAAAACAGAAAAAGGTTATGTTTCAGTGCAAAGAAAACAACTCTTCTATCGTTTGTTTCTTTTCCAGACACGCTGTAATAACATTTCTTGTATGACCAAAGTGGTTGCATATTGAAAAAACAGAAAGCAGCTAATGTCAAACTCCTCAACAGAGACGTATATATATAGAGAGAGAGAAAGAAAGAATAACTGGACTCATTCTCCCCACAAACATTAAGAATAGACACACCTGATTTTAAAAAGATATGCCTCTGAAATCCTTTCAGGGTCTTTCGGTGTTTGTCTTGCCTACAGTGCCATGAGGGTACATTAAGCACAAGGAGACAGCTCATCTGGTTCCACTGTGGCAGAGAGGGTGAGCGCGTAACACAGAAACAAGTGAAACAATTTCAGACGGTGTGCAGAGCCAGGCAACAACATGTTGAATCTACTCTCAAGGCACAACAGATGATCACATGTATGTCAAACATACTTGGGTTTCCAACAAACCTATCTGCACTGTGGTACTGCTCTTGCAGAATATTGAATTTACAAACTACTTCAGATGCACAAAACATCCTGAAAAGGGTCGTGGAAGCATCTTTTCGAGTCCACCTGGTAAAAGGCAGACATGTTTCTGATCTAAAAATCCTGCTGTGATATTTTTTACTGATAAAAAAAAAGAACCGCTGCATTCATACCAGAGTATGGGTTTGAGTTTGATTCCCCGTCTGCGTTTTATAAATACTGCATTCGGTCCGACCTCTCCCTGAGCTCTCAATGAAGAGCGGACCGAAAAGTACAGTTAATTAGATGTTTGTAAGTCTGTGTGTGTTTGACTATCTTTGGCAAGCTCATACAGGAAGAACTATTGTAAAAACAAAAACGGTAGTAAAATGAAGAGTTGGATAGAACACGTGTGTAAAGGGAAGGTTAAGGTTCAGATGTCCAAAACGTTGCGCAGTGGAACGGGTTTCAAATATTTGTAAAGTAAAAGAAGAACAGTGCTTGTTGTGTTTAAATGTTTCAATTTTAAGGCTGCTCCAGAGACGGGGAGATTAAATCAAGTGCAGCCAAAGAATTTCAAATATTTGAAACCATTTCCTTCGCTCAGGTCTGACTAGGAGAGTCCGTTAGCAACAGGTTGTTGGTTAGAGTCCTCCTGGGAGGAGGCTTTGGCGGGAGCTCCGGTGGCATTGCTGCTCTCAGTGTCGGCAGCGTTGTTAGAACCATTGGTGGTTGCCGGCACGGATGGTGGGCTGTCCTCAGCGATGGCATCCACCTGACCCTGAACAAAAAACGTGGGAAAAATCAAATAATGCAGCATCTACATTCAAAAAGTGCTTCTTCAAAAGATCCAGGTTAAAGAGACTTTATAAAAGGTTTATGAACACATGACGTTTAGGAACTAACCACATCCTTGTTTTTCTTGGTGTCCTTAGTGGCCGTGATCTGTCTGCTCTGAGAGTCAGCCCGGGATATGTAGTCAGCCACCGTCACTGTGCAGGCGAGACAACAGAGAAAAGAAACACACTAGGAAATTGTCCGTTTTTTTTTTTTTTTAAATAACCGAAGCCGAAAAGTTATTTCAGTGCTGTGAAACTCTTACATACACAATATTGATCTCACAATTTACACCTCCTGTGGTTTAATTAGTTAAAATGGACGATAGTTTGACAGTTTTTGAGAATCTAGCGGTCGATCCTGTCTGGCAGCCTGAAAGGAGCTTTTCGGCACCTGGAGGCCACACTGTGTACTTGACATCCGACATCACAGAGAAGTAAGTTAGGGGTCACGCCCACTATGACACACCACACAAACCAAGAGTGCCATCGGTGTTACTGACAGCCCGACAGCGTGAAAACAAACCAGCTGTAGCCTAGTTGTTAGTAAACCAGTGTTGCACAAATAAAATAATACAAGAAAAAAGGTAGATGCATACTTTCAAATTTGCATTCCAGTGAGGACCGTGTCGGTCAACCAATCACATCCCATCGTTGAGCAGAAGCAAGCAACACCAAGTCGTTAAAGAGATCATTAACGATTTTAACAACTTTTTGGGTTTAGTTTTTTGGTTTGTGTCACACCGGCCTGGTGTGCAACCTTTAAGCCGAGCCATTAGGAGACCTGTTCGGGGGGGGGGGGGGGGACACACTGGCAGTTGCCATATGGTTACCTGGCTGCTTCTCCTCAGGCAGGAGGATGCGGCGACGTCGACTACGGTTACGACGCTGAGGTTTAACTTCTGAGTCATCTAAGGACGTCAGGGTAATCACAAAGAAAGGGATTTGGAGCTTAAAACGCCCTTAAAGCAGAGACCTGTCTCTGAACAGCACAGGCTCCTTTAACACTTCAAATGTGAAAAGTATGAGACTTTCCCACTAGGATATTCTGTTTGTGACCAATGCTTTACATGTATGCACTGTAGAGTTTGTGTGTGCATGAAGAAGTCCTGAAAGAAATATTGGGACTTCCCTACCTATTCCATTTTCACTCATTGAGGCGTTGTCCGACTCGCTCATGCCGTCCATCAGCGTGGTGTCCTCGTCTGTTCGGCGCCGTCGAGATTTTCTGCGTCGGTTTGCGGGCAAGTTGGACTCGCTGGCATCGGTATCGGCCGTCTGGTCCGTCTCTGTGGTTGTCTCCGTGGCCCCGTAGGCATGGTTATCCTCAAGGTCCCGAGGCCCTGCTGCAGAGTCAGAGTTACAGAAAATAGCTTTTATCTAAAGTCAAACTACCACAGGACAATGCTTTTACAAGAGAAAGATACTCTTTGTAGTCTCTAAGACAGTTCTCAAACTTCGTTCCTGACCATTGTCACTGCCATTTCAGCATCAACTATATTATCTAGAAAAGGTAAACCAGCAATTTCAAAAAGATTGCTAATTCGATGTTTTATGCGCGTGTTATTGAAAACATATACACATGTTAGATACTTTATGATTTAGATCAAATAAATGCATTTAGGCAGAGTTAACAGGTTCTTGTTTTTTTTCTTCCTCTCATGATTTAAACAAACTGAAATCTGGTCTATCGTGTTAGATTCAGTGTGATCAGTAAACTACAGTTATCAGAACAAGAGGAACATTCAGGCTGCCTCATGTGGCTCAACGGTGAACTGCAGATATAAATCTTAAAGGAAGGACGATGGAAGAAATTCTGCAAATCTATTTGTCGAGCCAAATAAAACCTCCTGCGTCCCACCTGCGGGTCTCGACCCGATCTCTGTGAATGGCTGCTCGAAGAGTGAATTTTACCAGAGCTGTTGCTGTATCCTCCTCTTCCTCCTCTCCCCCGTCCTCCAGGCCCTCCTCGGCCTCTGCCGGGTCCAGGCCTCCTGCGGGCATCTCTTTGTGGCCGTGAGCCTCTCTCTCTCTCCCTGCAAGTCAGTCAATAAAATAGGTATGTGCACGCTGTAGTGACAACACAACACAGCTATGAAAAAAAAAAAACTCACCTGTCCTGGTCTTCTCCAGCCAGGGACCAGTCACTGAGCTCATCCTTGCGCTCTGAATCTGTCTCAGAGGCGTTGGACTGCTCTGAGTTGGTGCCTGGATGAATCAAGCAAACACACGAGAGAGAGAGAGAGAGAGAGAGAGAGAGAGAGAGAGAGAGAGAGAGAGAGACCGCCACACAGAAAAGGTTACGGTTTCTTGCACAAATGGCACATTTGTATACAATTGTTAACACCGAAGTATCTGGCAGGAGGTAAGTTGAGTCTTTCTTTGTTGAATATTGGACTTTAACAGGTGCCTACCGTATCCAGTGCTGTAACCGTGGCCTCTGCGTCCGCGCCCTCGACCGTTGTAGGAGCGACTGCCATGTAAAGAGGAGGAGGAGGCATTGGCGCTGCCATCTGTATTATAGCCTCCTCCTCCTCCTCCTCCTCCTCCTCCTCTTTCCCCTCTTTCCCCTCTCTCTCCTCTTTCCCCTCTCTCTCCTCTCTCTCCTTTCTCTCCTCTCTCACGGTCACCTTGGCGATGAACCTGGGTGATCTGACGTAACTGTTCATCGATCTGCATCCTCTCCAGGCGAAGCTCCTCAACTTCCTAGAGGATAAAAAAATAGTAAGATGGTAAGAATAAAGAGAAAGAAAACCAGACGAAAGGAAAAGCAGGAAACTATGCTAAAATTAAATGAGAGTAAATGAAGAGAATCTCTGAGAAATGTTTTTCTTTTCTTATGTAGGGTCATCACTGGATACAAATGCATAATCATCATACACACATCTACATCACATCCAGTGTGCCTTGTGTTGCATATTCTGAATCTTGCTAGGCTGCTTCCCTGTGTATAATCCATAGTCTGCCTCAGCTCTTCCTCTAGCTGCTGGCCTTCTGCAAGAAGCTCCGCCATGTCCTACACGTACACACACACACACACACACACACACCGTGCAAAACACACACAAAGCATCAACACAGGACACACGCATGCATGCAAAACGTGCACACAGTGAAATTCACACCGCAGAGCAGCAAAGTGATTACACATGAAGATTAGAAAGCATTTGTATGGCATTCACAAATAACACTGTAGACATATAGATATAGAAATAATGATAATATTCAGAGTTCCTGCCAGGACATTGTTTACTAGAGATGGTAATAATCTATATGTCCAGCTGGTCAATGTCTAAAACTTCAAGTCAATGTCTAGCCTCAACTGAAACGTTGTTTTCATTGTCACATTTGTCTCAAGAACACGTTGACGTTGAGGACAAGAGGAGTCGGGGAAGGAGCTGGCAATCTGGTGATTAAAGGGACAACCCGCTCTTCCCTGTTAACCACAGCCGTCCCCTCCCGCTGGTGATTTTCTTCAAACCAACTTCACCTCCTTGCACTCCTCTGCTTGTGCCGTGGATATTTCCGTCACACATCACATCAAACTGTGGCTGACTGAGCTGTTAGCCTCAAAATGGAATACATTTTAAAAGAGTTGTTGTTTTTTCTGATGCTGCAACACCAGAACTAAAACGTAACTTTTACCACCACCGTCCCAAAGTAAATGCTGGCCATCCCAATTATATAAGTACTGTTAATACACACACATATACTGTATATATATATATACTGTATATATACACACACATACATATGTGTTGTGTTTTTTGGTTTATACATACTGTATAGTATATACATATATATATATATACACATATATAAACATATGAAGGTGTTGGGAAAAATAGACAAACATGCATGAAAAACAAGCCCTTTAACCCTATTTAGCGCACGCACACACACGCACACACACGCACACACACACACACACACACTCACACACACTCACACACACACACACACACACACACACACACACAAAGGTATCCTTACATTAAGGTAAGAGATGTGGTACTCCAGCAAGACCTGAACATTGCCAATACTCTCCTTAGTACCGACAAAGGTGAATGGGACCATTCCCTGTGTCAACAAAACAAAAGAACACAACACATGTTAGTATGGGACTGACTGAACCAAGTGCAAAGAAAGTGTTATCAGTACTTTATCAGTAGCAGAAAAGATATGGCAGTAGCAGGCTTACTTCCTGTCGGGGCTGCTTGTTGTCTTTGTCTCCTTCTATCCTGACCCTCACCACACCGGACTTGTCCACAAGCTCCTGGATGACCTTCCCGTTCTTACCAATCACTTTGCCTGAGGACACAGAGCAGGGAAAAGATGATGAACTAGCCAAACTGAGATCACCTCATAAGGGAGTAAATAACTATGCTATATGAAGGAGCTGCACAGATATTGTTATGAATTTTAGATGACTCTCTTGCAATGTGGCAGTATGATCATGACTAACGTATGGAGCATCTCGTTTTCAGTTGCCCGTGACTGCCCAAAGTAAAAACACAAGTTTTGAAGATTTCCAGCTCAGGGAGTAAACGTGTGTGTCTACGTACCGACAAGGGCCCTGGGCACCTGGACAGAGTCCTCCAAAAACTCCAGGTAGTTCCTGGCCTTCTTCACTGCCTCCGCTGTCTGAAAGACAACACAGGGTTACTTTAACTGTCATACGTCCAACACACATGCACCGTCTAAAGTTAACATCTATATGTTCTACAAACCGAATACGGTCACTTAGTCGTGATAAAATCTAAATAAGGTCAAATATCAACAAACGCCATCCTTTTACCCATCACTGAGCCACTCATGCATCCTCCAACACTAAAGCACAAAACATCCTACCTCTCCGTAAATCCTGAAAGTGCCAGTCTCTTCATCGAGGTCAATGGCAGAGACACCTGGAACTTTCCGTGCTTGCTGGATGTTGCTGCCGTGGCTGCCGATGGCCAGGCCCATCAGATCCGTTCTCACCATGAACTCCTCCTGGAAGGACGACACCATCTGCCTGGAGCTCTGCACAAACACAAGAGCAGAGTTTCAGTTGTCATTAGTTCATCTTTTGTGCTGAAAATATTAATGATCTTCTCTCTGATCTGAAGTACAGCGCACATATCGTATGTCTGACCTTTCTATTTTACGCTCATTATCAGGAGTAATAGCTATTATACATTATTCATTCTTATACATGCACTACGCCAACAATTCCAAATAGCCCATGACATAAAGAATAGTAACAACACATAATTTATTATGCATCCACATGAATTATTATTGGTTATTCTCAGACGGATAGCGCTGTTTGTGTGTAGAGGGGCCGTGTGTCGCTGTCCCGGGTACTGAAACACAGCAGAGGAAATTGATAGAGAGACAATCTCAACAAAGCCGGCTTACGCTAGTCTATTCATTCATTCATTTGTTTATGGGCCTACATATGTGCAAACTTGTTTTTCAGGGGTGCATATCCTGGAATATTTCTCACTGAAGCGTCTTAGCTCCAAATATGGTATTCCGGACAACTCCAATTCTTTACTACAAACTCCTTAACTATCACTTTTTGCTCTGACGGACACCCAAAGTGTCGTATAAAAAGTTTGACTTTATAACTTCATATGGTATGGTCACATTGTCATTAACTGCCCTTCATGTCCCCTTCATACTAGGTTTAAGGTTGCTAGTTGTCCCCCCTCCAAGTGTACTAAGCTGCCCATGTGATCTCCAGGTTACCATCGAGACTGAACCACAGCGACCTCATCACCAACTAACCTCCAGGTGTTTTGTGGCCTCATGGTTGCGGGACATTAGCAGCAGCTTGGTCCTGATGCTGCGCAGGTGCATGTCACTCAGCAAAGAAACACGCTTCACTGTCGTCTCATTGGTGGACTACACACACACACACACACACACACACACACACACACAGGAATAAAAGAAGAATTAACATATGTTGAGCTGCTCCCTTTATGATGATGACTAGAAAGAAAGGAATAGCTGAGTCATCCAGTGTACAAACATCAGCAGCACAAAGTTGCGACGTATCATATAGTAGTTTAGATGCTATTATGAATATCCAAATGTCACCACAGGATTAATAGTGAGCCAGTTACCACAATCACTAGCTGGCTGGTCTCAGGGCAGTACGAGATCCGACAGGCTCCCACGGCTTTCTTAAATTCTTTATGGGCATTCTCACCCTGGCACCTGCAATATGAGGAAAATGTATTATTTTAAATTTGCCAATTCCTAATGTAAACAAATGGTTTTCCCGCACATCTGTCACACCGCTGACAGGCGATTGGGATTGGATCAATCTTAAGAGAAAAGTACAGACCATATGTAACACCTACAATAAACAATCTTCTGTATCGTTAATTATGAAGAGAACAAGCATGTGTATTTAAGATGTATCCCTCCCTACGCTCGTTAGTGTAAAGCTGCTGTACATACGCTTCTTGCAGATCTTGAGGAACAGGGACAGTGCACTTGTGAAAGGAGTTCTTGGTGATGGCCTTGCTAGTGTTGACTGGACGCAGACGCTCAAAGGTCACTATCTCATTGTAGGTGGCGTCGCAGGCTGCATACTCTATCACGTAGAACTGTAAAGACAGACAGGCATGTATATATCTCATTATGGGGTGTCACGATATACTATTGATGATAAACATGATATCCAAAAAATGTAATACTGATATCATGTCAATAATACACATATGACAATATGATAGAAATATTGTATTTTGGTATTTTTTTTAAACTGTATTTCAGCTACATTCTTGACTCAACGCTCTGCTAGTTACAAAGTATTATAGATTGATAGCTGCAATATTGGTCAATTTTAATTAATTTTATTATAATAACGCTACAATAGAGTATCAGTAAGAATTGTATATTGTTGGCATTAATAAGCATGTAAATATTAAGTGTATAGTATAGAAACGTGTCTTCATAAAGAACATTACTCACAGCTCCCTTCATCATGCGGACTTTAGCCAGCCACCAACCACAAGGCTCCTGATCATTGGCTTTGGAGAGGATCTGACAGGAGACGAAGACCGAGAGACAGAGTGAGACACAAACATAACGGTATCGGAAAGGAAACAAGGAAAGAAAAAGAGTAGACTATGCGTGTGTCCTCCTCACCTCCACCTCCTCGCCCTCGCCAATCTCCTTCTTGGCGTCAGCGGCCGGTGGCATCCTGACATCATTGAAGGGCACCTGGCGCTCTGGCTGCCAACTGTAAACAAGATGGTCATGTCTTACCTTGTTAAAACACGGTCCTACATTCGTCTTCAAATGTTGAACTCAACATGTTTCATGAAGACAGCTTGAATACAGGAGAAGGGAGAAACTCACTTGTTCTCAAAGGCAACGGTGAGAGAGTCATCGTGGATATCTTTGACAACGCCCTGCAGGACAGACAGACACACAAACAGGGTAAACACATCAGAACAGCTGACTGATATTAAGTGCCACCTATTCAAGACACTGACTGTACAGGACAGAAATAATTGACTTTGATTCTTCGTGCAAGTTCTCTCCTTTGTGATGAGAATAACAAAGATTCAAACGGAATGAATTACAGGTTTGAATTTACAGGAGCTCAATTACAAGCTTTTGGCGTACAGTCTAACTTGTTTGTCAGTGTGTGTGAATAACTAATTGAGGTTTTGACTCAGGCATACAACAGCTCACAACTAAGACTATTCACAGCCAGTTCTGCTGATTATTGAGAGAAACAGAGACAGTTTGTATGTCAATTTACAAAACTATTTTCAACCCCAATTCGTTCTGGTTGTTGGCATGAATCTTAGTGGCAGATATCTTAAAATATGGGCAAAAACCACCTATAGCATCTGCATGGGAAGAGGCCACAAGGTTTAGAGCTGAAATGATTAATTACCTTTTTATTTTGGTTATCAATCACTGGTAATGTTTAGAGAAATTATGCCAAATATTCTCTGGTTCCAGCTTCTCAAATGTGTGGATTTGTCTCTATTCATTGTCATGTATGATAGTGAACTGAATACCTTTTGGGTTTTTGACAAACTGGGTCAGACTAGACATACAATGTGAGAGACATTGTAATAGACTAATTTTAAAGATTAATCTGCAAATGAATTCATAACACAATACAAAAACATTAGTTGCTGCCCATTAACACACACCAGAATTGAACATGTGTTAGGTGTTCAGGAGCTTTAAGACCTGTGCAATGTAAGCAACCTGCTCATCTCTTTTGACATAAAACTCAAGATTCAGCCAGGGCAACCGACCAGGAGGGAAGTGGACACAATGAGTCATGAAACCAGGGCTGGGTACACACAGAGAACAGCAGTGGGGAGTGGGACAGTCCCCAAACAGTAGTAGCAGGAGTCATGAGGAATAGAGGCGAGGCCAGAAAGGAAAATGAAAGAAAGGAAAGGAGTACGATTAGCAGAGGAGACGAGAGAAGGAGAGAGGAAACGCACAGAAGAAGAGATGGTAGGAGAGGAGACTGTTGCACACAGCACGTACAGAAATAGCCTTTAAGTCTACGGTATCAGTGATCCTCTCCTGGCATGCCAGCTGGTCAGGATTGACAAGTAACAGCTGGCTCACTCACACACACACACAAAATAACTTCGGAGTGATGAAGTATCAAATAATAGACAGCCGTCGAGTAGGTGCAGCTCAACGAGAGCTCAAAGTCACTGTCATAACGAGCCACGGTGCCTCCTAAACATGACATATTTTAATAAGATATATGATTAACAGCGTTAGTAACCAGATACATGATATGTCAGTTACTTACAATGGGCAGAAGATATGTTACAGCACAGCGTGTAACCGCAATATATCGCTACTTGAGCCACATCTCTTGACGTCAACAGTTCGGCAACTAGCAACGTAGCTAACTTTTAGCTCGGGAAAGCTGCAACCGAACGTCAAGCACAATTAATAAATAACTGTATCGGTTGTATGTCCCAATAATCGAAGATAAGATCTTGTTTAGTCCACTCCGAGTATAAAGAAGTTTCGCTAAAAAGTGACAATTGGCGAAGACTTGCGAGCGATGCTAGCTTAGCCCGCTGGTGTTGTAGCTAGCATTGCTAGTTTAAGCTAAAGGCGAGCAGCTAGTGGGTTCAGAGCAAGTCGGAAACTGTTGCCGTGGTCTGTGAGACGTCAACTAAAATATTGCATGGTATAACGTGGCTATTGTGTTGGACGCTGAATCGATAAGCAGGTTTATTACCTTGTAATAAGCCCCGTTGGAGCCACGGACCTCCACCACCAGTTCTTCCATATTGGACACGCAAAGGATGTCGGGACGACAGGTGCTCTTTGAGGCATCAGGGCAGAAGTTTGAAGGCTGGAGAGGTAACTGCTCCATGATGGTGGTGTGCTTATTGCTTACCTCGATACAAACATGCAACCCTAAAGAAGCTTGATTGTGTTTCCTTACACCAATAATTCAACAGACGGAAGCCTCGTCTGACGTAGTCATCTTCCTGCTGTATTTTGGTTGTCCTGTCCCTTTAAGAGAGTGTAGCGGTGGAAAGTAACGAAGTAGACTACTGTAAGTACTTTTTTCTAAGGTAGGGCTATTTGTACTTTACTTGAGTATTTCCATTTAATGCTACTTTATACTTCTACCTAATTACATACTAGAAGCCAATATTGTACTCTTTTACTCCACTACATTAATTTGACAACATTAGTTACTTTGCGGAATCAGATTATTACAACATATAAATCAACTAATACATTATGATATATAATAATAATAATAATAATACATATATAATACATTTTATTTGTATAGCGCTTTAAAAGGTACTCAAAGACGCTTATTATTACACTTACAGTATACTTGTTTATAGTACTGTTATCTGTTTGTTTGTGCACTATATTTTATATTTTATTGTAAATTTTAATATGTTTCTATTTTTTGCACTGTGTTGATTGTCATTGTTGTTGATTGTTTAATGTTATGCACCACCCGCCATGTCAAATTCCTTGTATGTGCAACATACCTTGGCAAATAAACAGATCTGATTCTGATTCTTATCATGGAATAAGCTCCCCAGCAGTCTGTCTAATGGTTGAAATTAAGCTCCACCTTTACCAGTTGCAGTATTGAAGTCATGTATATTTAATTAATGCATCAGTAATTAAAATCCATTGATATTACATGGAATAGTTCAAATTAGGTCCTTCTCAACCAGCTACAACATTAAAATTCAGTTTACACATACATGCATAATTAATAATATGCAACTACTATAATATAACAGAGGTCATTCCACATAATGAGTATTACTTTTGAAGCTCAAAGTACATTTTTTCTGATATTACACGGTTTAATTAAGTAAGATTTTGAATGAAGGACCACTTGTAATGGAGAATTTTCACAGTATATATGACAGCAGTAGTAGTTTTACTTTTTTCTTGAGTAAAGGACTGAAATACTTCTTCTGCCACTTCCTAGAGCAGTCAGTTAACAACAGTTATATATTTTCATTATATTATGGGGATTATTAGTTTGCTCAGCTGGCATGCACTTGTTTTGACTTCCTTTAAATCAAATAGTTTCCATAAGTGTCCATGAGAAAATGTCACAGTAAGCATACATTCATTTCTAAAAATGTCATTCACAACATTTCATTTCTTTATTTTAAAACACATTTTATCCCAATTAAACCTTGGTTTCTTCACCTATGTATTAGTTATTTGATATTTATGATTTACCATGTATCTTATAAAAGCAAAACTATAAAGCAGACTTCAAGTTGTGCTTACATCAAGAGGGAGAAAGAAGATTGAGACCGCACCTGGAGACCATAGCACACTGAAGTGAAGAGTTGTGGTTGCTTCGCTGTATTTTACAGGTGTGTATTAGATCCACTACATTCCTGCATGACCATTTTAAATGCAAGTCAATTCAAGAGCATTCAAAGTGATGCCATTTGACCAATTGTGCAGCAGCTCTGTCCAGATGAGGGCTCAATATTCTTAAAGGTTAAAAACACACAAAACAAGTTGTGTTTTTTTTCCCCATCTGTGCAGTCCAGCTTCAGACACATTCGGACTGTGACTCACTTGAGCTGTTCTTGCACCTTGTGGGGAAAAAAAACAATATTGAGACAATTTAATTCATTTTGATGTTCCTGTTGTCATGTGTCTGACATGAACCGTCGATCTGGATGTATAATTCAGTGTAATGAAGCGTACAGAGCTCACGCTCAGCTTGTTTATCTGCTGCATTAAAACCAGTTCACATTTGTGGGCATGTGGCATTTTCCTCCTGCTGATGGCTTGTGATTCCAACATCATTCAAGCCATCATTCATCCACAGATGCAGCTAATAAATAAATAATTAAATAGTTGGAGATAGTTATATGTTTGTTTTTCATTCACATTTCAGAATTATTCCACAGGGTTGATTTAACACAAACACACATTAGACTCAACATTGAGTGTAGCACTCAGTCAAACAGAGAGCGTCTTTTAGAAACAACCACTGTGACACCTAGTGGCCAACAGATAACCTCCTGGGGACTGTTACCCCAGTGCATCAGATATTTATCCTGATTTGGCACCACCATGAGACTGCACCAGAGATACTCTGCAAAGCTTAACTTTAAAACAGACTTCATTGGCTCATATCGGTGTCAAATCAACTCAATATATACAAAATAATGTTATGAGCGATTCACTACAGGAAGTCATCTGAGCAATTTGGGTTTTGGTAAATTTTGGGTAAACCTGTCATGTTTGGTCAGGTGATCAATTTTAAGTTTTCACCAGTTTGGAAAAGCTGAACACCAAAATTCCAAACAAATGACTGGAAGCAGCTATAACTCCCAGATTATACATAAATACACAGATTAATGCAGGACAACGACTAATCTATCATAATTCATGTTTACTGATGCTGTAAAAGGTTTTAACCCTAAATGTCTTTATTTCTAATTATGATCAGTTGAAACACAGATATTTTTCATCTGTAGTCAAACTCTCTCAGTACACTGGTGACCAGGTCTTTCAGGAAGTGTACTTACTTCCCCAAAGGTGTTACATTCAACAGGTGTAATAGTAGATAAGTGTTGTCTTACACTCTTTGCCCTTTTTGTTAAGATGAGGACAAAAATAATAATTCGCTACAAAAGAGGCATATGATGTCCCAAACAAATGACATTGTCATCATTGTCATGCTTTCGTTTACAACATGAGAGCCAAACATTTACAAAATGGTATCCATCATTTTACTAATACTGGACTTTTCTTTATTCCACAACGACCCTGTGAGGAGCTATGTGGTCATAGAGTAGTTACACGTGTAGGAAGACTAAAGAAAGTTAAATAAAGTGAGGGCACATCGACAATTTATTGCCTGATAACTGAAATAGAACTCTGGGCAAATACCAATAAAATATAAAAAGATAAGTAAATTAATAATAAAAAATAAAAAAGACATAGCAGCCATTAACACAGAATGCAATATGAGTATTAAGTCCTACCAAAATAAAATGACTGTAGAGTGATACTGTAGAGCATTTAATCCAATAGATTCAGATTAGATATATTGTGATTCACATCTGAAAATAAATTGTTGATATGTAATGATGTCTTGTCTGCCTTTTAAGAACAAGACATAGTGCTCACACTGTACGACTGAATTCACTATTAAATTCATGTAAAAAGCTTTAAAGAGGCAGAGAAAACTGGCACACAATGAATTAAAGATAAATTATACTACAACAAATACAAAAATATGAATATATATCTTTAGGGATGTTTTTTAAGGTATCTTTTGATGTATTCTGACAATGTGATGAGGCAGACATGAAGACAGCGTGTTCCTGTAGTGTTTGTGTGATTCAGTGTGTATGTGCAGCTCTGTGGTGAAAATATTCTGCTTGGTCTGAA
The DNA here is from genome assembly GCA_032191485.1 of Leptoclinus maculatus. Lineage (NCBI taxonomy): Eukaryota > Metazoa > Chordata > Actinopteri > Perciformes > Stichaeidae > Leptoclinus > Leptoclinus maculatus. The sequence continues at coordinate 12,386,818 of JAVDOI010000004.1, read as the reverse complement.
GACATTACCACAAGACCCTCACAGTCTGCCTGATAGTCTGTTCTCACGTTCTGATTTAAACCAGTTTACCAATTCCATTATGCTAAGCCCGAACACTGGTTGGGAAATGATGAACGATTATGTGAAACACATAATCTCCCTGCTGCACCATCATTGCAATATGACAGCCAAATTTCATTCATCCTATCCAATTTCTTCCTTATTTAAGGAAAGAAAATTACTGGTCCCAGTAATCAGATATGTAGCGAGTCTGTGTGGAAGAGTTAAGCCCACTCCCATTAGGCTTTCTGCCTTGCTCCTGCTGTAGTCAAATACACACACACACACACACACACACACACACACACACACACACACACACACACACACACACACACACACATGCACACACAGGAAGACAGATACACATGTTCCACATGTCTGACCCTCCTCAGTTCTCACATCCCCTTTCACCCGTTTCAAGGACTATTATTTGGCCTTGATATATTCTCCACAACATCATCCGTTAGCGATGCCAGTTTGAAACACAGTGTCTCTTAAGTGGTTTAGAGAGCTGCAGACAGGCAGTTCGCCCACACACACACACACACACACACACACACTTAAAACTCTCTCCTCCTCTTCTCTCCCTTCCGAGAAAAGGGTCGTACAAATGTTCTTTTTCCAAACAAAAACATAATTTTGTGAAATTAGGCTAAATTAGATAAGAATGCAATTTGGTCTTTTTGGCTACGATTATCCTCTGACAAAAAAAATGTAAATGTAATGAGGAGACATCATTTAGCACAAATATTCATTCCCCTTCTCTGTCTCTCTCTCTTTCTCTTTTTCTATCTCTGTGGAGTAAAAGCACCAGCGAACTGCTATATTAAACACCATGTAATCTATTGCTAATACACTCTGGATGGAGGTGTTTTGAGCCTATGACTGTTTGTTCTCCTCCACACATGTCCAATTTCTCTCTCCAATTGGGAATGCATTATAGGTGTAATTGAAAATTAATAGAACATCTTTTCTGCTTTTTTCTTTTTATTGGGGGGGGGGGGGGGTAATTTATCAGGCTTCATTGTTCCTGTGTGACACCTCCAGGGCCTCTTCCTAACAAGGAGCCTGGAGCACCGAGAGGCTTTCTGCATGCCCAGGCCCCGCAGCGCTTTCTCTGCTTTGTCACTAATTGTGGCCTCCTCTCCACTGAATTGTGATTCAGGTAAAAGAGCTTGTTGGCTCGATGCAATGAAGCTGCCGGTGACGCTCTCACCATTATCAAAGATACTCTTGATCTTTTCAAAAGCAGGAAATAGATTTTTTTTCCCAAGCCCCTGTGTTCAATCACACAGGGGGTTGGGGGGGGGGGAGTAATTTGCAATGCGTCCATTAGTTCTTCATTAAAGCAAGATTAAATTGCACCTCAAATCACATCTGCCTTTTCTAGAGTAAAGGGTGACAGTTTTAGGGCCAAAACTAATTACTAGTGCCAATGAATGAGAGAGGAAAACAGGGCTGTTTTTACATGAGATAGTGTGGCCTGTCATTATATTCAGACTAATTCCACTCTGCCTGCTCTCTTAATGAGACCAGAACGTCCTCACATCTCTTTCTCTCTGTATCTGTATCTGCGCTCGCTCCAAATGTATAATTTTGATAGCACTTGGAGTTTGCATTAATTAATTTTTCTGCGAGACCTGCTACAAGTGCCAAATCGGTGATGTTCTGAATTATCATTTAGAGAGAAAGAAAAGACAGACAGGCAGGCAGACAGACAGACAGACAGACAGACAGACGGACAGACAGTTGCTGAATCAGTGACAGAAGAGAATACAATTGAGGCAAACTGTAAACTTCCACTCTGCTTCAATTTCTCTTCATCTTCTTCTTTGTCTGTTATGAGGTGTTTGTTCTGTCATGTCACTACGAATCCCGTTACTTTAATTAAGTAAATTTATTATTTCATGTTTGGCGTCTTGAATGAAAACAAACTTTGTGGGAGATACAGAAAACTTTAAGTAAATTGAGTAAATTAAGTACACTCCCCATACATAATAAATATAATGAAGGAACATTTTACTCTGCAACAGGGATACTCACTTTGATTTGCCCGGGGGCCACCTTTGCAAAATTACATACAAAATAATTATCAGATGAAATGAATAAACATTAAAAGGTCCGTAACTCATCTCTATCGAGGATTCGAAGACATTCAAGCCCGGACTTATTCGGGGGGTTCGGGGTTTCTCCCCTGGCATTTGATGAACAAACTCTATTAGTCTATTTTGATGATTTTTTTATGTACTCTGGCACCTTATTTACATTCAAAGTACAAAAAAATTCCCATTGTGAATCAATTTATTTTTCTTGGGCATAAGAAAATGGTCGGTGGGCCCCTCGGCACCCTATCGCTGGCCATATATGACCCATGGGCCGTGGGTTGAGTATCACTGCCGCACAATATTTCAGATACTGTTTAATAAGGTCTGCTTTATTTTTTTAAAGAAAACTACCATGTATACTCAGTTCTGCTCTAGAGTTACTTATTGTTTTACAACATCATTTAATAATCTTATTTGCAACAATAAATATAATTCGGTGATGTTTAATGTTGACTTGCTCCAAAGAAAAACTTGATGATTTACCTTTTTCAATAGTCTGTTATTTCTTCTGCCTGCTATGTGAGATGTTAAAAGCAGAATTAGGAGCAACAATTTGCATTCAGAGTTTTTGCACAGTGAAACCCTGTAACAAAAAGAAAATTTGCCAAAGCTCATAAATTCATTATTGTTAATTTGAAAAGAGCTTAAACAGTTGGGTGATTAATCGATTGTCGATCAACAAAAAAGTTATTGAGCAATGATTTGGATTACTGATCATTTGTCATTTTTCAATCAGAAATGGCAAACTTTCTCGCTGTCCTTATGCATAAAGCACTGCAGCTGCCATAACGATCTGTTGGCTACACAATCAGCCTTATGGTCACTTCATTACGAAGTCAATTTTCGGCAAGACACAACCTGAGTTACCAAACTCTTATAAATGTACTACAGGTCGATAAAAGTAAAAAACATCCTGTTCATAGTTGCAGTTTACCAATTCAAGTATGTTGCCTTGACCGACGGATGCATGAGAAGCAAACTTCCTTTGCACTTTTCATTTGCAAACAACCCTGTTTATTAACCGGGTAATCTGTATTTACAGTAACGTATATATGGCCCGCCGCCCTCCTTCCTCTCCTCTCCCCTCTCTGCTCGGATTGACAGACGCTCCTCTCCTGTGCTCGAGGTTGAGGGTGGTTAGATTAGAGCTAAGAGCTGAGAGCAGCCGAGTCTCACAAACAGGATTTATCATGTTGTCTCACAGTGGCAGCCCTGCCTAGGATCACATGGTGCTGATGAGCCCTGGGGCATAACATGCTTATGGCAGATACACTGCGATTTACAGAGACAGGAGAAGTGCAGAGTACACCAACTTAACATGTGTGCATTTGTTAACAGTGCACAAAGTTGAGATGTTGGCATCTTCAAATGAATCAACAATGTTGCGAGGCTTTACCTCTGCACTGTGTATAAATCGCTTAATGCACATTACAGGCTTTTCAGAGTTGCCAGCTGATTAGCCCTCTCAAGACGATTTTTGCCATCCTTAAAATATATATTTTTTTTACATACAGTGCATTTTTCTCCTCGCAAGGTACCAAACCTCCTTTCCTTGCAGAAAAATATATATGCACTAGCACTAATTTTTTAAGCAGAGGAATCACCCCACTGGTTTCTGCTGAAGTGAGATTTGGCTGCAGAGACCGCGCTGGTTCCAGAAATTCAAACCTCATACCATTCCAGGCTGGGCTTATCCTAAGCTTGTTAGTATGTGTGATGCCGGGACCGATAGGACCTCTACATTACCATAACGCTGCTGAATTAACTATGATCTTCCACTGCACCGGGAGAAAAACTGGCCCACAGAAGTTTTGCAATATGCTGTGCAGGATATTATGATAACATGCTATAATAAATGTTTATAATCTACTTAGTGGAGGACCAGGGTTCAAATATGTTTCTATATTAGGCTTATTAATGCTCCCACAGATTTTCTGTTCCACCGTCGCAGTGGGCGAGTGAAATATGCACACTTAACCAGAAATGGGAAAATAAAAGGTCTCAGAGTGATGATTAATTAAAGTGATTGTGATTGTGCGGTGATACATCACCCAGCAGAGAGAAGTGCTGCAGTCCATGCTGCATCAAACACGACCAGTGAGGACACTGAGGACATATCCTCTGTAGTGTCTCTGATAATGGGGGGGGGCTTTAACTACCTGGGGAGGTTACATTCTACTATTTTACATAAATTACACATGATGAGTTTTTTAAAGCTTGTATTTCAAGTCAATATTATTCATACTTTTAAAAATAAAGAGATTTTGTATTTGTATTGTATAACCTGGCACTGTGAAGAGACCTTTGAAATAGCATTTGGCTCATCACGCAGAGTTTAACATTCAAATTAATATAAAATGTTCTAAGGGGTTCTAGTTCTAATTTCTGGAGGTGGAGTTGCGATGGGTGAGTCAGACCTTATCATTTCTAAAATCACAGCTACAGACCTGATCACACGGGAAACAAACTGATTTCAGTTGTTTTTATCAACATGGTGGTTCATTTCTTAGCATACAAAGTAACTTTACGGTTGGAAAGACGTCCAACAGTATCATATGTAATCTGTGTTTGGTTATTCCGACTCTTTGTTGAATCTATATGATGTTTGCATTAAGTGAAATATTCAAACCCAAGTGTTCATCATTTTTTTGCCTGCGCCAGTACATCAAGTGGAAATACTCCAGCTGTCCTGACATTTCTTATAGTTTGGTAACTTTCGGCTTTCGCCAGGAATAAAAAGAATAAAGTTCTGTGGGTTTTGAACAATGTTTGGCTGCACAGCATGAGTTATCTGCCTGTTTCCTTCGCGTCGGGTTTAGCTGAGAAGAGTGATGCACTCTCATGACAAAACTCGCTAGTAGGACAATTTCTTGGCCCGGCGCTCTAGAGATGCTGGATGGCATATTTCTTTAGAAAGAGCAAGGCTAGCTGTTCCCCCGTCATTATGTTAAGCTACGCTAACCGGCTTCTAGCTGTAGCTCCATAGCCTATTCACCGTACAACCACGAGAGTGGCATCAATCTTCTCATCTAAGTCTCAGCATGAAAGAGAGTTAGATGAGAAAATGTCCCAAAATGTCAAACTATAGTTTGCCTAATTCTAAATATGCAATAAACATTATATTCCAAAAAAATAATCTGACTTTACCTCGAGATCACTGTTCTGTGTGTAAATGAATAATCAATCATTGCAGCAGCTAAAAGTCCTCCTCTGACCTGCTCCGTTAATCTGACTGCCGGGTGAATGTTTCTGCAGAAATACCATAAGGCCTGTACACATTCAAGACGCATTAGATGACACACTCCTAAAGTATCCTTATTATACTGCTCGTCTTATTTTGATAAACAGTAATTTGGTGTCACGGAGGACAGTACGGAGTGAATGGGACTTGTCTGTCTATCTGCCTCTCAGCCATTCACACCATTTGTCTGTTGGGTTAAGACTCCCTTCTCTCCCTCTCTCTTTCTCCGTGTTGACACATATACATATCACACACCGGGATTAGCATGACGGTGACTGTAACAAACCTCTCTTTGAAAAAAAAAAAAAAAAAAAAAAATAGACGAAAGAAAGAAAGGGGGGAAAAAGCACCCTATTCTATAGTGGAGGTGCCCAGCCAGAAAATAGCATACTTAGACAACAATGGCGTGGTAAGTACCTTAGCAAGGATCAGCGCTGGCAGAGTGAAACACATTACAAAACAATGGCTGACTGCCTGCCTGCTTGGCTGCTTGGATGGCTGTCAGGAGCTGTGGGGCTGCCATGAGCTGCCATGCTGTTATTTGTCAGGGGAGAGAAAAGGAGACAGAGACACACATCATCATCTCGCTCCTCATCGCCTGTAACGGCGAGTCTAATCCCGCATGCAGACGGATCTCCCATGATCCCCCTCTGCAGAGTGCGGTGTGTGATGTTGTTCCACTACAACAACATGGACGTGGATGCAGTGATGACATGAAGGATATCAAAGTGGCAGTTAGAAGTGGTTTCATCTTTGCATTTAAAGTTTAAAAGGTGATTTATGGATATAGATATAGATTAAAAAAAAAAGGATAACAAATACCGTATTAGAGCTACAGCAAATAGTCAGCTATTCTGCAACTATTCTGATAATTGATTAACTGTTTAGTTCATTTTAAGCAATTAAGGCACTTTTTGTGGTTCCAGCTGCTGCTCAAGTGAAGTTCTGACATTTTGTATTTGTTTTATATCACAGTGAACTTCATATCTTTGGGTTTTGGACTGTTGGTCAGACGAAACAAGAGATTTGTAAACGTCACCGTGGACTCTGGAAACATGTGGTGGACGTTTTTCATTGTTTTCTGACATTTTTAGATCAAACTATCAGCCAGTAAATTGAGATATGAAAATAATTGTTAGTTACAGCCCTAACAGAAGAATAATACATTTATAAAAAAAATGTAAGACTAATAATACATTTCAGTGGGTTTTGAGGATAGAATTTAATAAACTGGAAGCAGCTCCCATCATGCAGTAACATAAAAAGATTAACAGTCCAAAACAAATTAAAAAGCATAAATCGTATTTTAAAAAATGACTAATAATCCGGCTGTTGAATTTTGCTAAAATAACACAAGGAATATCCAGCAATTATTAACCTCCATATCATGCGTTCAAAATTACACATTTACATTCCAATATTTTGATAGGATCTAAATCAGGAAGTCAAATATATTCCAGTTTTATTATTGGGCCAATAATGAGCAGAGATTGTTTAATGCCAGTTAAAAGAGGAAACGGGCTGCTGTAAGTAGAGGAGGGAGAGGGGCGTTACTAATGATATAAGAGCGAATGTTGGAGCATCTCCTGAAAATCTGGCAGAAATCCTAATGTCGCTCCTGTCCCTCTTTTAATGCAAACCAAATGAGCCTGCACTGTAATAAGAAGCTTCCCCAGAATTAGTTTCCGTTTGCAGAAAATTGCGAGAAAAAAAAAAAAACCCTAGTACTTTTATCTATGAATTTCACTCCAGCATAAGCAAAAAAAAAAAAAAAAGGCAGACCCTCCTCCGACATTATTTGGATGACGTTCCATCAGTAGCAGCAGCAAGAAATAACATTGTGCAAATTCTATGCATGTTAATGATAAATAGGAATCCACCTGCTCACAGATAAAATGAGTTTAATTTCCCCCCCACCCACGCCCATGTGCCTGCCTGGCCTTTTAGAAATTACTTATGCACAGCTATTATTAAAATAGGGCCAGTGCAAATGAGAAAGAAGCGCTATCTCTGGAAAGAGTGGCTGGGTTTAGACTGCTGCTGCTGCCAGGCCTCTCTGCTTCACACAGTCAGCGTTTCTTCCTCACACACACACACACACACACACACAAACGTGCACATATGCAATCTCACGCACATACTGAAGCTTGTGCACACACACCTCACCTCCTCTCAGCTTTTATGGCAGCTCTGACCCCGTGTTTACTAAATTAACCCAAATCCTTTTTTTGGGGGGGGGGGGGGGGTAATTTTTGAAGTGTAATGGAATTTGCAAGCTTTTGGTGAAAACATCTATTTGTATGTGGGTCTTTCTTGCGTGTATGCGTATGCTAATCTGCATTTGTGTACCTGTGTGTGTGTGTTGCAACATTCGTACACTTGAGCATGTATGCTTGTTTTGTATCGGAGTGTAATTTTGTTGTTGTGAGGAAATTTCCTTTGGGTGTACAATGTGCTTGTCCCTGCATCTTCAGAGTAGCTGAGGATGTAACAATTGAATGCTGAAGGCTTGGAAAATATCAGTCATAAGTGGTGACTAGAATATTTATCTATGCATGGACAGAAAGGGAGGGAGGAGGGGGAAGGAGGGGAGAGAACGTAGGCCAGGTGTAGAAAGGGTAAAAAAAAAAAGTAAAAAAAGAGGTCAGAGCAGGAGAGTTTTTGTGCACAGTGTGCTGTATATTCTCCACCACCTCTGCTCCATTAGCAAATCAACAGATTCCTCTCATCTCTCACTTTGGCCTTGAACACTTCCAGAACATTCATCCTTTTTATCCACGCAAGCTGAAGGATGTTCTGATGGCTGGCTGCACAGCCTCTCTCCTCAACCTGAACTCCTGCCTCTTCATCGCTGTGATTCAACAATGAGTGGAGGAAAAAAAATAAATAAATACAACAACATCCAAACTGGAACTCATTAGGCGAAAAAATCTAAACTGGAAACTGAATTGAACACTCGAATGTGACATCCTGACATTGTGTGAAATTAAAAACTGCCTGGCAGCGAGGTGTTCACCTGCTGACAATGACGCTGTTAAAACTGCATGGCAAAAACAATGTTTTAAGCTTTGCGCATTTTATATTTAAAAATAAGTATGGTAGACACATAGTAAGGCATGTTGAACACTGGATGCCCCCTGAATGAAATAAATTAAAGAAACGTTATGCCATTAGGCTGTGAGAAATAATTCAGAGGATACACTGAACAATGATGTGCGGACTTGTTTGCATATTGACTTGGGGCTTCCTGCTGTGTGTGTGCTTTCTAATGACTGCTCGCTGGGGGAAAAACGACCTCTGGGGGATGTTAAGACTCTAATAAATGAGGTTCACTCTCAACTTCATGCACTCTCAGAGCAGCAATTATGTCAAAACAGTGTTTATAGTTGGAACGGTAAAGAATCCTTCTCTCCTGTGCTTGACAGGTTTTCTTTATGCCCGAGAGCTGAAGTTGAAATTACTATGGCGCTTTGTGATGATGTCACTACATAATGTTTCTAAATGATAGAGTGCAGTTTACAAATACTATGGTTATTATTATTATTATCAAAGAGTCTGAGGACTGAAGAAAAACCCTATGCAATTGTGTTGGCACACTTCACCATGTGATGCCTGCAGCATATAGTTTAAGAAGGAATAATATATTTATATACACATACAGCAGCCTATATTCTCTTTGTAAACCGGTAAATCAGGATTAGTATTTTAGCAACCTACAATTGATTTAATGCAAAATCGTCTGTTCAAATTAGTTCATTTTACATGAGTGATCTATCTCAAAACCAGATTTAAGGATCTAAATCCACAAGCGGATGATGAAGTCAAAACATGTATAGACAGAAATTAATTTTTTTGGTGTAATTACACGGCAGTAGCCAGGATTTTAGAAATACCGTGGCTGAGAGTCCAAAGACCCATGTAATGCAACCCCCACCTCACTATGAAACCTTTGACTGGTCAGCAGAAAAGGACTGATATATATATTTTTTTCGTGTTTTGTATATTAATTCAAAAATATATTCTGCAAATTTTCTTTTCCCTACAAGATGAAAGAAAATGCTATTTCATGCCTTCCCCACAATGTCAAGAACACAATTTTAGTGAAGAAATATGAACAATCACCTTTGTTCTAATTGATGTTTTTGGCCTTAAACTGACAAATTTAATGGACGATGAAAAGTGTATGAATCTGCCTTAAAGTATAACCATGTGTATTTGTCTGGTAAGTGTAGATTGTAAACTGCTCCTCAGGCCGTTAAAAATCCCCAAAATGTCCTTAATAAGTATAGAGGACCTTAGTCTTTTCTCTCATAGCTACGGCCATATGTAGCTTAATTAAAAACCATATAGGGGTTATTTCAATTTAGGTCAAAAAAATATAAATATATATTTCCAGCTATACACTTATTATGTTTACACCCATGTATACAGATACAGAGTAATCAGATTATGGCAATAGCTTGATTTAACTGAATTTGATCAGATTTTCTGAGAGATTTGAGTTAGTATGCGGTTGTTATTGTCAATTTAGACAACCTAATTGTGTATCATATCTCGATCTATGATTTCATCACAATATGATTCCATTGAAAGATGATATATTATCATTTTGAATTATCACCCAGCCCTAAAACCATATAAACTCTCCTGTAAACCTCATAGTTGACATAATGACATGACTGACTAACATTGTGGCAACTATAAAGCACTTCAAATGTACTTTTCACTTATTTTTGAAAGTATGTGGAAACTCGTACTCAACATGAATCCATCATGCAGACTACAGAGGAGCAATAAGAATGATCAAACAAATCAAACCAAAAAGATTCCAATTCATTAAGCAGATTCAGTACTTGAAGTGATCAACTCCAACCCTGAGCCAGTGTCCATTGAAGGAATGATGGCTGGTTATCTTGTTTCTCTTACTGGTGTTTTAGCTGTTTCAATAATGTTTGGAAAGCATTTGGGCAACACTGTTGAAGAAAGTGTGCTATAGGAAGACATGTTGCTCTGATTTTAGACATCTATAAATGCACTTAAACCAAAATGTGAAAGCCTGGCAACATTAAGGCTGAAAACATAATTTCCAGAAACAATATTGTCAGATTTTACGGCCAATATGCTAATCAATATGTGAACTTTGGGTGCCCTTGATGGTCAACCTGTGCCTGGTTGGTAATCGTGCCCTTGTTATCGTACTGTACAATTTTAAATACTGTGGTAGAGTGGGTTAGCAGGATATTAAAAGGGTACATTTTGCTTGATTGGCTAATGCCCAAAACCCCCTTCGGACCAGTTCCGGACGACTACAGAAAAAGAAGAAGTTTGAGTCTCCGTGCAGTATTGTGACAGCGCTGAGACGAGGGCCAGTGACAGCGACGGGGTGAGAGTCTGATTGAATGGCAGCAGAGGACCGTACATCTTTAAATTCCTCATTATCCACTAACACACAGACACCACGTCTGCTCCTATTCCATTACTTACTCCTCCGTATTGTCATGCTCCGAGAATTCAATGTAGTACCTTTTATTGTAGAAAATGAAAAATGTCATTTTCCCCTTCTCCCTCTCTCCCCCTCTCCTAACACTAATTTAAAATGTCTCATCTCCTTCTGCGTGTTCAACAGTCTGATTGCCTCCGTGCTGAAGAAAGAGGCCTAAGAGGAGGAATCCCCTCTCTTTGTGAAAAGGAGTCCAGGTGGGAGCAGAGGAGGAGAATGGAGCGGGATGATTCGTGAAGGCGAGAATCTGCAGCTTCATCAGAGTCGGTCAAGCAGGACAGCTGCTGCTGCTGACCTTCCGAACCAGTGGAGAGACCCACACCTTCAAGGACCGAAGGTCCTCCTATTCTTTTCCCTCCAGCGGTCACGTCGCCCTCCCTCCCTCCCTCTGTCGCTCTTTCTTTTCTTTCTCTCCCACTTTTTCACTCTCAGCTTATTGCAACAGAGCAGGGTCAGGACTTAACCCCCCACCCCCCCAGAGAAACAAAGTCCTTCAGGTCTGCAGAAAAGGACAGTGATGAGGTGCCTCTGTGCCTGAAATACAGTATACATGAACATGCAACACATTCTCACTCCCAACTCGTCAAATACTGACGCTCAGTGGCCCTAAGCTTCGAACCATGACTCTCTGGGTTACCCTCTGGCATCAGTTACCCACGTGTCAGAGACGCAGTTACCACTTGTTACATGTATGGGGACATTTCAAAATAAACTTCCATCTTCACAGGAAGTAAGGTTTAGGCAACGAAACCATTTAATTAGGTTTAGGAAAAGGAAACTCGACTAGCGTAACTACCGAGTGATTTACGACTCAAGTGAATATCGAGTGACAAACAGGTCACCTGACTAGCGGCGCATGTGACCAACGACACCAACGACTGATGGAACAAAATGTCAACTTTTAGTTTTGCGCTGGACACCAACAGCGGTCTCCTGGGTGGCGGTCCTGTGTTAGTTTGACCACCGAACCCCGTGTGGACTATCTCGCTCTTCAAAGATAAGTGATGGAGTGGTAAACACAAAACGTTGTCCTCCCTCATGAGGCAAAAAAAGAGCACACTTAACACTAAAAATAGTTAAGTTGGTCCTCATAATTTACTCTATAGTAATATCATATATAAGAAACACATTCGTCGTTACCCATGCCTTAAAGGTGCATACATTGAATACATGCTTTCTACCTCTCAAATGGGATGAGTTTATGATTTCCTTTCCCTGATATGATTAAAAAAAACTGGGTATCAGTAGTATTTTCTAAATACTTTGACATTTTACTGACATAACGATTAATTGATTAAGCAAGCAATGTGTTTCAGCCTTTCTTCTTCTTTCTTTCTCTTTTTCTATTATTGTGTTCTTTCCTTCTCTTCCTTGGTACATTGTTTGCCGTACACAATATTTGAAGGATTTACATTTTTTTACTCTTCTTTATTCCTAATTTTATTCTCATTATTGCTTTATTCGTAGTGGATGGAAAATATATTTCAGGACAACAGTTTTGTTGCTTTTGTTTAGGTTGTATAATTAAAATCACAAACCCGTATTTTTTGCAGTTTTTGTTGCAGCCAAGAGTTAGCAAAACAAATCTTATGAGGTGTGATGTTTTTCACTGGAGATGAAACTTAACATGAATAAAAGGGGGTCCGGGCAATCCATCAAAGATTTAGGATATCTTATTAATATATTTATGATTCAGGGTCAAAAGTGATACATGTTTCAGGGACCCAGAATTTCTAGCAGCACCCCTGTTAACAACAACCACAAAGGCTGCATCTTTATTAAAACCACCACAATGAACCAGAATGTCTGTTTCAGATTCACTCACAGATGGATCGAAACATAAATCCATGTAAAATGCACTTTCTTATGAAAAAAAAAGCACACACCTCCATCACTATGGATGTGGAGAAGACTAATGTGATCTGTTCCATTTCTCAAGATCCAGTTGTTGTCCACAGACACAGTGTACCACTGCCCTCCAGTGGAGAACTGCAGAACTGCAGATTTGATGCATTTGAATTTGTTTCTTAAATTATGCCAATTGGAATTTGAGAAACATTAAAGTGTTCACTCATGGGTAGGAGGAGGCTGAATTTTCCAGCAGCAGGTGAGTCAGTGTGTCTCTCGAGGACATGTTTGCTGTGGAAAGCTCAGATTCTAACTACAGTGTTAACATAAATCACTGGTGGCACGTTATCAAGACCCTCTAATGCATAACGATGTTAAACTGGAGACCTCTGAATACATAGAGCTTGCACATTTATTTCATGTTAACCATGATTAACTAACCAGACACAAAGAAATACAGAAAAAATATATATACATTTTTCATCAGACACTCTTGGTGTTCCAGTGATAACAGTGAATAAACATTATTTTTTTCATTACTAAAGTTGGATTTGTTGTGAATTAGGGTACACAAAAATAATTAACATCAGACTTGCACTATTTCTGTCAAGCCTCAAATACAAAGTTATGGATATGGATGAACAAAACATTATTACCATTATATCATCCGTCATTACATTTCACTGTATGTTTTATTTATTTATTTTTATCCAGTATTTGAGAACTATAATTGAAACTCAAGCTGCGATCCCCAGTCATTTTTAGGACGCATAATGGCATCAGAATAATCCATGTGCTCAGTGATGCGTCTTGCTCAGGACCAAAAACTCCAACAGTGGCTCTTTATAGGACTAATGATGACCCACGGAGTGAGCACTCAGTGAGGCCAGAGGAGCGACTGCAGGATCTCCTGTAGTCAGTATTTATAAAGATTAAGATGTCAGGCGTCTGAGACAGAAAGCACAGGATCAGGAGCCTGTGTGTACAGTATTAGATGAAGGGGTTGCTTTACTGCCTGTATATTAGTGGTTAATCTGCCCTAACAAGATAGACTGTAGCCCCTCGGCTGCATCGCTGATGATGGAACCAGTAATGATGGAGGAGGAAAGCGAGAGGTTGGCAGCTAAGCCTGAAGTAAGCTACTTTGGCACGGGGCGACGCACGGCTGGTCGCACAACCACTGGTGTGTGTGTGTCCAGTTATTTAATCAAATATGTGACACCAAGTAGCTTAAAGCACTAATAAGACATAATGCCACTTTGGGTTTAATTTGCTTAGTTGAAGGATGAAAGACAACCAGATGTGTTTAGGCCATCTCATGTTAGGGCAGTGTTGCTTCAGTAGCGACAAGAATAACATGACAGAAAGGAAATATGGAAATATACAGGCGGCTACAAAACTCCACTGTCAGAAACTCAAGTTTGACCATTTAGCAAAAGAATAGCCACCGGACCGTCATCAGTGCCACCAGACTGTACAACAGCAGTGGAGACCACAGACTGTCTAAAACACACACACACACACACACACACACACACACACACACACACACACACACACACACACACACACACACACACACACACACACACACACACACACACACACACACACACACACACACACACACACACACACACACACACACTCTTTCTGGTGTCTCCGCTGGACTTGAGTTGAAATTATTGCACACTAAATATTTACTTAAGCATTTACTATTTATTATAATTTATCATATAATATACTATATTTATCATTAGTAGCAGCCCTTATATCATTAATTATATATCTCTCAATACAGGATAAGACGAAAATATTTAGTCAGAACATTTGTTAATATTTAACAAAAGGTGAACATTTCCTAATGTTTGACTTCTGCTTTCATCATATCTTCAACATTTTTCCAGCTTTACTCAAGGTCAGTTTACCCAAATCAAAACAAAAAGCAAAAACACTGCTGTGCTGGAGCTTTTCTTAAACGGCTCAAAATAACAGACTATGAACTACCTCTTACCAAAATAATACTTCATTTCAACAGTGTTACAATAGAGTAAAATAGTGTAACATCTCCAACAAGGGCAAATAACACCATAAGTGCACGGCTGGATACCACGTACTGATTTTGTAATGTGAGTGAACCAACCCTTTGACAGGATCCCAGATTAGAGGCTTGTGAAGTTGCTGTGTGTTTCCTCTTTCCACTTTTGGACTTTTCCACTTTTTGTCAGTAAACTTTAGGTCTGGTGAGGAAGGAACGCCACACAAGGCAGCAGTGCTTGCTCCTCTTCCTTGGACTTCAAACGGGCCTGGTATACAGCAGCTTCCATGCATGTTTAGGATCAATATGCTGCTGGAAAATGAATCCTCTTTGACACATATTACTGAGCCAGAAGGGGTAGCATGCCTCTGCAAAATAAAGTGGTATTTCTCTCTCTAGCAGGTCATCCTGTGCAAGTCACTTGAAACAGCCCCACAGCTGAATATTTCCACCATAAAGTTTGACTGGAGGTTTTCTGCACCGCTGCATTTACATCATCATGGACTGTGGCCTTGAATATGCAAACATCAAGTTAAAACTGACTCTTTTAGCGGTGCCATGTCCATTTGACATTAGGTGCTGTCCTCCATCATAGATCTGGTGTCTTTACGTCCGTTTTGGTCTTGTGACATAGAAAATGACTTGAGTTTGTGAAAATCTCTCCGATACGCTAAACAGCCCCTCAGACAGACTTTCAATTTGAAATCTCATTTCACTGCAGCCTCCTGTACTTCGCACAAGCAATAGTAACACGGACGGTTATATTAACGTAGCCATTATCTGGTAAACTAAGTAACTATTTGAATGAAACGTATGGTGGAAATAAGAGAAGCAAATGGTAAGAAGGTATTCAGATGGTATATAGTAAGAAGAGCACAGGCGCCAATAAGAAAATGAGCGATGGCTGAATTCCATTTAGTTGTTTCTGTTACATGCACGTATTGTGCATGCTGGCTCACTGTCAGGACTCACTGTGTTAACGACTGATTAATTGCATTTTCATCGTCATCGCGATATGAACACAGCAATAAAGACATTGCAAAAAATTGGCTGAAATAAGACAAATCATTGCATTTGGGGATGGTTACCAAAACCCGGTATTAAACGGGCCCCGGGGACAAAGACCGTAGTATTTATTATCGCATTGAAACTCCCCTGCTCTGTGGAGGAGCTCCTCCACACACACACACACACACACACAGACACACACGCAGCCAAGTGTGCAACCAGCAGATCAGAGAGGCTGCAGTGGAGACAGAGCGGTGAAGGAAAAAAACAGTATTTTAATCTGCTCTGTCCGCAGTCTCTCATCCACCGCTGCTGTTGTTTTACACAAGCACAGCGCCCTAGCAAGGACAAAGTGACACGGCGTGTAGTTTTGACATTTTAAATGCTTTTATTGATTCAACAGAGTTTGTTCTACTACAGAGAAAATGTGTCGGGGAGACAGCCGGAACATCGGCATTGTGTGTGAAGCTTGAAAAAAGTACCGCAGCACCAACAGTCAGGTTGGTTGAGATTTAACGAGCCACAGAGAGAATGCACAAAATGGCACAAGGCAGTAAACATAAGGCAGTATCTCCTCCAACAGATAACAGGTCTCAACTTAAGATGAACACAAAAGAGGTATCAAAGCCTGGAGCAACTGATGTGACATCAGACGTGCTGGATAATGTAATAACGTATGAAGCAATAATGACTAATTATAGAATATCTGCAGTCACCCATGTCGATTTTTCAATAAGTGGAAAATGTTCTTCTAATGAAATACCCTAATAATCACCAGTTACAATAATAACATGCAGATCACATCATTTGTGAAAGTATTTACTTAAATTATAGCTTCAACCAATTCAGATGAACATTGTACCACATTGTGAACACGACAGTTGCTCACAGGCCTTAAATCTACTACGAGGACTAAAACATTTCAAAGTAAAACGGCGTTTTTTCGAACAATAAAAGGTACAACAACTGGGAACATTCAATCAGCTTGATACACAGTCCAGAAATAATGGCTTCATGGTACAAACATCCATATTTCACAGCCTTGTTTTTCACTAATATTCGGGCACCTTTTGAACTTTTGGTTTCGAGTTATTATTTTGGCCCGACTTCTTTCTCCTTCTCAAACTTGGCAATCTGATTGAAAATATTCAACAGGTTCGATGGGAGGTCTTTTTTAGCCCTTGCTTCTGGCACTGAGGTCAAACTACTCTGTCTGTTGTGATTTCCAGCACCTTCTGATCTTTTACCGTTTCCAACATCTGACCTTCTGCTGCCGTCCACTACTTTCCCCTTTCTATTGTCCTTCTCCCTCTCTGCCTCTTCCACCTCTTGAATTTCCTCCCGCCCTCTGCTCTCATACCTGCCGCCATCGAAGGAGTTCCTCTTGGAAGAGTCGTGTCTCATCCCTCTCTCTACGCGTTTTGATGCGGAACCCGAGTTCCCTAAATATTCAGATTTGAAACTGGATTTCCGTGAATACTCGGACTCCGCGGACGAGCAGGATACCTTTCGCTTTCTGTTCTCGTCCGAGCTACTTCTCCTCTTGGAGTCACTGTCTCTCCTGTCTTTCCTGTTATCCTCCCTACCTCTCTCCCTGCTCTTATCCAGACTCTCTCTACTCCCCCTCTCCTCTCTTTCTGGGCTTCTGCTCAGACTGTTTTTCCTTCTCTCCTCTCTGTCCCTTCTCTTCTTTTCTCTGCGTGAGGAGTCAGACTCTTCATCCTCTGAAGCTGCAGACAAGGAGTACAGTTGAGAGATGCGTCTATCGTCAGCATCCTTCACCATTACCTCCTCCTCCTCCTCCCCCTCTCCAAAACCCGGGCCTCCCTTCTGGTTGAGAAAGGTGGCGGCGGTGTTGGGAGGAGCGGGGTACCACTCCAACTCGTCGTCCTCTTTCACCTTCCTGTCTTTCTCGCTCTTACCCTCCTCACTCCTCCTGCTCTCCCGTGAGGAGATCCTGCGATGGCGCTTACTTCCCCGCTCAGACCTCCTCTTCTTTTTCTTCTTCTTGGACCTCCTGCGAGAGGAGGAAGACGATGACGATGGAGAGGAGTTCCTGGAGGAAGTGGCGGAGGACGAAGAGGAAGAGGCCGATCTCTTCCGTTTTTTCTTCATCCTGTAAAAAAAAAAAGAAAGACACTCACTGAACATTTTATTCTCATTAAACAACTGATGCTTTGAAGTTACGAAATGACTTGCATGGCTTCATCTGCAGTATATTTACCTGCCACACTTTCTAAAGATCAGAGTCGACTCACCTCTTCTCCTCTTTTAAGATCTTCCGCAATTTCTCGGCACTGATCTGGCTGCTCGTAGCTTTGTCCTGCTCCTTAGCCAGCGCTTCTTCTCGCAGGCGAATCGATTTCTTTATCGCCGCCGGGCAAAGCAAGACAGGACAATGGCAGGCAAAAAGTCCACAGAGACACAATCAAACACGCAATGCCCCAAGACATGCAACGGAGACCCCGAAATTGATCGGTATTCAGCCATTCATTCATTTATTAGTAGTGGAGTAAAAAGTATGGGGAGGAGGCGGCAAGTCAAAGGTTTGAAAAGGACAGAAGAGCGTTAACGATCACACACACCAGATGACAGAATGATCGAGAAATATACAGAGAGTCACATATTTACCACAAGAAAAAGTGGTGTGATCCAAGAGAACAGTAGTTGGCAGAGAAATAGATGGATGGACAGAGGAAGAGGCAGAGATGTGCAGAGAAAACAAACATCATTTGTTCCCCATATAGACAGAGAAGGTTTCAACGTTACCGTATTTGGGTCAGGGGCACGGCAAACACATGTGTCCAATGGAGGAGTCGTTGTCATTGTGCCGTTTATTTATTTTCACACCAGCAAGGCAGGTGACAAGACCATGGCAGTTGGAGGGTCAAAGGGCAGAGTCCCAGGGTCGCAGACACACACACACATACACCAAAGCACTTCATCAGTATTACAAACCCAACAGTGTCGGGACCATGTAAGCGTTTGTGCACAAAATTCAGTGTAAGAGGACGTTGTGTTATTTTAGATGCTAGTAAAAACTAACTTTTTTAAAGTTGTAGATTTAGTAATCTGCATGAAAATAATAAAAAAAAAACATTATTTAAAAGCAAAGATTTGTTTTGCTAATAAAATGAAATAGATTTACATTTTTCAGGTCGATGTATGACCCCAACCAGTTTATAGCTGTGTGATACTGTGTATAAACAAACCAGGAATGTTTTATGTTTTAATATTAATCTTTAACTAACATTAAGCTGGTCAACCATTAGCAGACACACGGAAGTTTCAGTCCTTTCTGTTTGAATCACAGACATTTTATTACCATGATTGGTGAATGATCAGAGAGTGTGGAGTGGCAAACAGGGAACCAGTTTGACAGGCCATGCATGTATAAAATTTAACTCGACCTTCGGGCTGGGCGGTATGACCAAAAATGTATATCGCGGTATTTTGTAAGATTATACCGGTTTCACAGTATATCACGGTATTCTTTTCTCTCGCATTAATGCAGTTTATCGCGCGTTAATAGATGGAGCAAACATTTTATCACAGTGTTTTTAGTGTAAAGGTTAAGGACTGTTGTCTTTATGGCAATTTGATTCTTTGAAGCGATCATAAAGATATTTAACTCTCACATCTGAAATTGCAAGAGCTCTGCTCTGTGAAGTCTTTCCTTGTCTCTCCCCCCTGTGTCAGGGTGTGGGTACTCTCACTGGTGAAATCAGAATACCCTTATTTGATTGGCTAAACTGCATCACGTGACGTGATTTACAACGCATTGGTCGGTGTTTTTCCTGCACCGCTGAACAAGTGCCGTAAATTCTGGAAAGGAGCGTGAATAACTCCGCTGCATAAAGTAAAGGCCCGCGACCCACTGAAAACGGGTCCGCAACGACCCACCAGTTGAGAATCACTGGTCTGCAGGATTGTGACGTGCGGTGAACAGCTGTTTTGGCGTGTCTTCCATCTCTTCCGGTTTCCTTCACCTACATTCCCCTGGGTCCTAAGCCCCTCCCCTCCCTTCCCCTGTACAGCTTCGTATCACCCTCTATGTACCAACGTACATTTATAACAAATACCACACGGTAATCAGCGTTGCATATGTGTCAAACTCTATCGGTGCATCTCCGGTCTGTCTGTCTTTGTTCATTCATTGTTCTTTAATGTAACGTTACTGTAGCAACGGAGCCTCCAAGCTGTTAGCAGACTGTTAGCAGACTGCTAGCAGGCGAGTGAGCTGCACCCAGCATGCAGTTCGGCGGTAAAATTGTATAAATGTATAATTATTAGTGTTACAAATTGTTTATGTGTCACAGACTGTTGTGTCGTGGTGTTTTGCTCTGTTAAAGAGCGTTAGTTGTGGGTTGTTAATTGTTATAAAGTGATGACCATGACTAGGGGTCCCTCTCAATACAGATAAGCTAACTAGCTCCGACTGCAGCGCTCATAGCGGTGAACAATATATTTAGCTGCCTGTTGAAGACAGACAGCAGTTGTTCCGGCTTGGCACCGGTATGACGGTATGTGACAAATTCATATCGTACGGGAAATTAAAACCGGTTCAACCGGCATACCGCCCAGCCCTACTCGACCTATATTCTGAGACATCTGTCTCTTTAGTTGCTAATTACTTCACTATGTTCACCAGCTAGTCATGAATTGTGTGTGTGTGGGTGGTGGCCTGCTCACCTGTATAGCGTCTGTGATCTTGCTCAGGGCCTCTTGCGCCTCAGGGTTTGAGTCATCCAGAGATAGAGCTCTCCTGTACAATCCCTCTGCTGTAACTAGTTTCTCCTGTTCCGCAAGCCTAGAGACACACAAACACAAGAGACCGTTGAGTAAATAAGGTCAAAGATAAATTAATTAATAACAAGTAATGTCAGCAGGAAAATGCTGCGTTTGCCTGCAGCACAGAGGCAAGAAACAGCAGGAGCACAAAAGCACCCTTCATTCTTGAGACTATAATAGCAATGTCAGCATGTTTCTTTATTCCCCTAAACAACCAGGACAGATGAATACATTAACACTGCTTGATTGCTATTACTTTGGAAGATCTTACACCTCTGAACTATTATCAGTGCTTACTGTTTTCCTCTCTCCACCAGCGTCTGGCAGAGGTACTTCTTGGCGTTGCGGTGATCTGGACAGCTCTTCAGGGCCAGTTCAAAGTCTGTTATAGCCTTCATGATGCTGCCTTTGTTAGCATACCTGAGAATATCCAATGAAGGAAAGACACAGTGAGGAAAAACATCTTAAAAAGAGAATTCAATCCTTCGATCTACAGGGACTATCACAACTGAGATACAATAATGCTCTGACAAGGATTTATTTCCATGTTCTTTTTTATGACTTTTGCTGGTTTTGTGGCATCACGAACTAGATTTTTGAACACTATTGCAAACAGAGAGATTATAAAGTCTAAGTTGCAGTCTAAATGTGTAAAAGAGACAATTATGTGAATATGTACAAAGGCATTTGAACATTACTGCCATTTTTTTCTGCATCATTTATCTGTTATGTAGTTCATAAACGAGTTCCCTTTCTGTTATCTCAGGCACCAAGTGAACGACAGCTTTTTATTGCAACATAGACAAGTTATGAGTGTGTGGTTTCTGTCAGAAAATATGAATAACATTTCAAATTAACTGATGCATACTCTGTTCATTTTACGAATGTTTTAGAAGAAAATTACATCGACCATTTCTTATTAAAAACAAACTTTTAAAACACTCACCAGAATAAAAATAGAGTATATAGCTTGTGAAACTCAAGCACAGGTATGCAATGCATGCATGTCTAATTATTGAAAAACTTCCACAGGAAGTGGGCCCCATGTAAGGCAGTAAAGAAGTTACTGGAAATTGTGACTCCAAAGTAGGTTACAGGAAATGAAATAAGAAACCAACTCACAGAGCTCCACGAGCCACCAGTGCTTCTACATTATTAGTGTCGATATCCAAGGCCTTGTTGTATTCGTTCATGGCTTCAACGTGGTGACCGTGTTTGAAGTGGCCCACACCTGCACGGACACTGGAACAACAAAGACAGACATGGAAGAGGAAATGGGAATATCAAGTGAGACGAAGCTAGAGGAAGAAAGACTATATAAAAAGGGGGATGTTGTTCACTTTGTACTGTGATGAATATGATAGACAAAATATTTTATCATTACCACTTCAAAGCCCATGATGCAGACTGTTTCTTCCTGATTGCAGAGGCAAAATCTTCCTCTTGAAAAAGTTTACTGTGGAGAAAAGAGGCACACGTAAGAACTCTGTTGACCCTCAAAGCGTTCGTCTCTCAGCATTGTAGGCTTCCTTTTCCTAAAGGGTACCACACTACTTACCAGCCTACCCCGAAGGATAATCCTTTGCATTAGGACAGAGAAGTCTCCTGACATGTAAATGCTCAGAGTAGTTATTGATGATAGAAACGATGAAAGTTTTTTTGTTTTGTTTAAAAAGTATAAATGTCAGAAGATAGTTAGTACTATTCACCCATCTTTTAAGTGGTCTCGTCTCCAATCTGATCTCCAGCGCACAGCTGATAGGTATGTGGTTTGTTGACGCAAAATAGCGCTTGTTGTAAGGACAGTGTGTTCCTCTCTCTGCAGCAGAGTTCTCTGCTATCATACGGTTGCTGGAGAATTGTCCAATAAAATATGGCGGTACTTAGTCAGCCAGTGGCCATGCTTATTACCTTTGTAGTCCTCTCATCATTGATGGTGGGTGGCTGTCACTGACTCCCACCTTTTCCAGCAGGTAGGCCACTACAGAGGGGTTGTGGTAGCCATGGCAGCTCTTCAGTATACACTCGTACGTCTCATTGGAGTCAGTGGCTGCACGAACGCTACGGCTAAGAAAAGGGGAGAGGAGGCGAGAGGAGTCAGCGTCGCATGCTACAACTGAACACTTGGGCTTTGTTCAGGCTGCCAGCCCTATTCCGTCTTTTGGCATCCCCACATTTATTAGCCATATCCAGACTGTATCCAGACTGATTTTATGAAGTCGGGACAGCAAAAAAACTTTTTGCAAATTGGATCCAAACCACATTTGGAGCTGGTTTGAAATGCGATTCCAATTGGATTTCTACAGATGTGATTTCCAGACACTGGCCGCTCAAATCAGATCTCAAAGTGTCTTTTTTGTGTCACTCGCTACTAGCAGAGCACAATGGAGAACAACAGTCCGTGTTCAGACTCCGAAATAAATCGTCTGCTGGCACTTTGTATCTCTCCGTGACTTCAACAGGGAGCATCGCAATGTTTGCCAGCCTTCAGTTCTGCACCGCGGCTTGACAGCGCGATTGTCTGGAGGGTGAAATGATGATGCAATGATGTTTTGCATACAGTCTGAACGTAGCCTAACTTGATGTACAAGATTATTCCATGCTACAATTAGATGTGCTCGGAGGGCTTATTTGTATTCTCTGGTGATAACAAAGAAAATGTTAACGTTTGAATGAGTCGTGAACTCAGTTTATCGGTGTTAAATAATGAAGCGCAGCAACAGACTAGTTATTGTAAACAGATATACCAGTTTGATATACTTCTTGATTAATCTACATCCCGTATCCCTTCATCCTGAAACAAATTCAATACAAATGTTTAAATAAGTGTTCAGTAAAGAAAGCTTTAGTGTTACTCACACAACAAACATCTCAAGCATATTTTTAATTCATTTTAAATAGTTTTGTAAGTTCAGAGTTGTATATTTTGTAGTATTTTATCACGTCGTGTTGTGTATTTACCTGTAGTGTATGGGCAGCTCCTCCCGAGGAACGACACCCAGTTTGATGTGCTCCAAGTTGGGAGGAAGAGAGGCCTGTTGGAGGGAGATGGTGATTTTCTCCTGGTAGCGGTCGATATCTTTCACTGCAGCTACAGAACGAGAACGTTGAGAACTCAGAAGATTTGAAAGATATTTCTCTGGGGTGACCAAATGTCAACACTTTTTCTGACGCCCATGTCTGTAATGCATTATAAACATACTTATAATGCATTATAATCTGCTCATAGCACTAAATAGTGATAGTTATAAACACTCATATATTTAATATATTCATAAAAAAACATAAAGCATTTCATTATGACTTACAAATTCAAGTATAATAGTTCATGATTGCATAATTGTTTTTTGCAAGGATCATAGTGTATTTAATAAAACAGTTGAATAGTACGTGAGTCAGAGAAGCTACTTCACACGTCGTTCTCCACAAAGAGGAATGTGGACAGCGAAACCAAGAACGGACAGACTCGTATATCTTCATTCTTCTAAAGCGCAGTTCACAACCAGTATGTCTCATATGTTCAGAGGCACGGGAGATTATTAAAAGCGAGAATGTGAAGCGCCACTACTATTTGAAATGAGAGAAGAACATTTATTTATTATTAGAGTATTTATTATTTATTATTCATCCAGTTAAATTTGAAAACTGACGATAAATATTGTTGAGATTGAACTTTCTTTATTTGATTTGATAACTACAACATAACTATGGCTGCCACAACCACAACTCGGGTTCCAACAAACGATATGACAATTTAGGATTATATCGTTGATCAAGGTAAAAACACTCAATAAATGGATTGAGGTCATTTATTTTCAGGATAACTGTAAATATTGTCACAAGTGACTTCAAAAAGCTATCTAACTCGCTATCATGATAGAGAGCTGAAAAATAGAGCTCGATTGTCTAGTACTGAAAATGTAATGTTTCCCCAAACTCTAAAGACACAATTGACTCAAAACAGACAATCTCTACTTTACCTGTAGTTGTATTTAACAGGTATATAATACTTTGAGGAAGCACTGAATAATTCTTATAAGTTATCACAATGGCAATCATTTCATCCTCCGACATTTAATTTAACAAATGCACTGTAATGTCAGATAAAATAAAATTGTGTTGCAGCAAATATTGAGCCAGCTATAACTTGTCTCTCAAACGACCCTGTTGTTTTGATTTCAAGAGTCAAAAGTTAACTTGATGAGAATTAAAGCCTTGTAACAGCTTTAGAGAAAACACGCCTATGGTCTGGCTGTCAGAGAAAGTCTGCACAGAGGTGGTTGTTTAGGAGAAAGCAACTAAGTTACTGACCTCTGATGAAGTCTCCGGTCTGGAAGTAGGACAGAGGATCATCATGGCTGCCAGTGGAGGGAATTTCTCTGATGTGACAAAGAGCCTGTACGTAGAAGGGAAAGGAAATTCCACCAGGTGTGGAGTTGCACGATTTACTACAGTTATTATAGTTACACAAATTGTATGTGTCATGTATTAAAACCTCAACTTGTGCGGTGGTCATTTAAGTCGGCATTAGTACTGGTACAGCTGGACAAGACAATCAAAGTCTTCTGCATCTACAATGGTTGACTGATTGGTTTCGATCCGTTACCAGGTTTTATGACATGGCTCAAGGGCATTCAATTGATTTAGCTTGTTGACATACCGACAGCTCTAGGTCCTCTACGTCTCTCTTCAGTCCTCCTGCCGTGCAAAGCAGAGTGAGAAAGAAGCCGTACTCTCTAATGTTGTTGATCCTCCCCACCAAAATGTCTCCTTTTTCCAAGTCCCTGTACAGCATGGATCTTCTTTCTTCATAGGACACCTCCATGAATAACTCCACTGGTGGCATGATGGCATACGGCTCTGGGAAAGTAAAATCAAAACTGAATCAAACATGTTGCATCTGAAGATAGATTTCTCTATATTAGGGTAGATCCACATTAAGCCGGTTAGATTTAAAAACATACTTTCCTCTGTTTTGGCCGTCCATATTCACGAAGCTGGAAATTTTTCTCACCCAAAAATGGAGCCTTCTTCAAAACTCTCTCCAGAGTGGATATATCTTAAGACGCCAGTTCAGCATTTTAGTGTTCATTGGGAAAACTGAGCTTTTGCTAATCAATGACATAAGTCTGCCCAGTCACAACCGGGGGCTGTGTGGCAGTTCAGAGAAGGAGCTTCTTACTGTTTATAACTCCATTTTATATGTCAATATAGACACATCACAGCTGTCACCATGAAGATGTAATGTGTGACCCCATATTCATTTGTCAGATGACGTGGAAATCATAAATGTGTGATTTGGTTAACAATTATGAGCAACAAGCCTCTATTTTAATCCATCCAGCTGTTCACACAGGCCGCCCTACATTCTACATGTTTGGAATTGAAAAGAGGACAAATGCAAAGTGATTTAGCTATTTTGCTGTCGACCGAGTGTTTTAGTGTGGACAGAGGTCTTTACAAAATGAACATGTTTGATGACTTAGTGTGGACCGAGCCTGGGCGATGTAGTAAAAACCAACACACACCTGCAGCGTCGTCGTCCTCCTCATGTTCCTCATCCAGATGAGTGGTGGTCTTCCATGCTGGACAGAACAGGATGTCAGCCTTCCGGGCAATGAACTGCTCCACAAGGGGGCTGTCCTGCCCATCACTCTTGCTGCACACAAAACACACATGCTCGGCGAGGCTCTTAGGAGAAAAACCTTTTGTCAAACTGAGCGTTGTGTAGAGCACGCCTGGCAAACAGGTGCATAGGAAGAGGAAATCAGGCAAAACAAACAGCTGAATTCTCGCACACTATTAGTGCCGAGTTCATTAGAGATACAACTTTTCAGTAATGGTCTTCATCATGCATGAAATTCACAATATGAAAGAACATCTTTTTTTCTAAAACCACAGGCTGCAACAACCAATAAAAAGGGACACCTCAGACACTATTACTAATAAAAACGACTAGAGCTGAAACAATAGATCAGTAGTTAATTATTAGGCAAACAACAAAAAAATTAATCAACAATGAATGTGATAATGAATTAACAGGTTCTGTCTTTTTGAAGCAAAAAGGCCAAATTCTTTAATCCTAGCCAGTTTGAAGTTTTTCTGCCTTTCTCTGATTTATATAATAGTAAAATCGATGAATTGGGCTTTAAACTGCTGGTCAGACAAAACAAGTCATTTGAAGCCGTCATCTTGGACTTGTGGAAATTGTGACTGAATTCAATTGTGCACTTTTCACTATTTTAAGGTTTATTGACCACAAATAATTGTTAATTGCAGCCTTAAGTGAGACGAACAATTCATCAAGATCCATATCATACAAATTAAAAGATTATATGGGCAATGCAAGACAAGTGATTTGACAACAATTCGTCAAAGCTCACATGTAAACGAGAATCTTCATTAAAACAAATCATACAAAACAAAAATGAACTTGCTTAAATACCTTTCACACGAGACCTTGCACAGGTCAGACACCACAGCTTGGAAGTCTGGGTTTTCTGTTTGTTCACATTTCAGTTTGTTGAAAAACGATTCTCCGTGATAGGTCAGACACTGCCTCAACAAGTCTCTGTCCATTCTGTTTTCACAGGACTGCAGTCACATTATTCTACAAGTCAAAGGATATAGTAGCCACTGAGTGCCGTTTGCTATGGTTGAAACGTTTTAGCAAAATTTAGCAAACGTGTTACTTGTATCGCGGTGGAGACATGATGTTTTCCCCCATCTATAGGCACGTCTATTCAACAGATGTGTGCGCCAACTCGAATTGTAAAATGTTAAAGGTCCATTAAATACACGTTAACGTTAATGGATGCAAGTTAGCTAGATAACAGCGTTGCTCTGCGTCGTTTAGCTAGCCACCAAAACAAACGCTAGTTAGTCATGCTATAACACTAGCAAGTTGAAATTATCTTCGTAATGAACAATATTACAATAGTCTTACACATGCAAAGTACCTCTGTTTCCTAAAACGCATAAACACAACTATCTTTTCAATTCCAACAAGTCTCGACTCCTCTTTTCTCCTACATCGCCCATTACTATCACACATGGACGAGTGAGCATGCGCATGGTGTGTTACACTGAAACCGTCGGGAGAAACAAATCCCACCTAGGAACTAAAGTGGACAATCAAAACATTAATACATTTTTTAAATGTGTAGCCGAGGGTTAATGTTGCGCCTATACTTTAGGGTAATAATAAAATAATAAACACGGGGCCCCGTGTTCTGCGCCAAGATGGCAGCAACTTTATTCACTTCTCACACACTTTGCCAGAATCTCTTTTCTCTCCAACTCTTTCCGTCTCATCCTTCACAATAAAAGCACCAGAAACATACACAGGAACACTGCTTCCTAGAGAGCTCTTAACATACTCAACATAATAGCTTACAAATGTGTTGAATTCTAAAAAAGCTATATTCAAAATCAAATCAAAATTGTATTCCAAAGTAACTCCTCTTACAGCAATTATGTTAAAAGTAAAATATCCTACCACAATTTAGTCATACACAGCCTTTATGAGCCAATGGAGGAAGAAGTACTCAGATCTTTTACTTATGTAAAATACTATAGTGTAAAAATACTCTGTTCCGAGTAAAAGTCCTACATTCAAATTTTTACTCAAATAAAAATATTGGCACACTGAAGTATAAATGTAATTTAGTGTTACAAGTGAACAGACCAGTCCAGCAGAGCAGTCTGGAGTGTCCATCAGAGCAGTATAAAGAGATTATTATATTATTATTATTATACAGCTCTGGTGTCCATTATCAGGAATGAATGTACACCCTGCAGCCAATTAGAATCTAGTATTCACCGAGACCATGGATACAAAGTAATAATCTAGAATAGTAGAGTTTGAATTAACAAAAAACGGAGACGGAAGATAAAGAAAGGAATTCCATGACATGAATAAGAAACCTGTTTGATAACCTTGATGAGGGTTTCCAGTAATGGCTTTGTTAGGAGCAATGGCATTTTAATTGTGGAGTGTTGTAGGCATAACCTAGTTTCTTAAGTTACATGAAAATATCCTCTGTCATCAATGCCATGCCACTCCCTAGTTGAGGAAGGAGTGATCCACACTATGCAACAACAACTCATTGACAAAGCACTTGTCTGTACCTGGAATTCATCATGGAAAGAAAAATCCTTTGTTTGATATTTCTGTTTGGATATTTACATGCATCCTCTGGACAAGGTAAATATTCGAGCATTACTATTGTGGCTTTGATTGTTTGTATTTTACTTCGGTCCGGATTTCAGTATTTTCTGATTAGAAATAACTTGACTTTGGTGAGACAAAGATGTTGTACAACGCCAAAACTTGCTCATCTGGTCTTCGTCATTGCTTGTGTGAGTGTTTGTGTTTGGCTGGTGACACGGTGAAGTGGATGATCTTGACATTACTACAAAATCTCAACACGGTGGTTCTTTGATTATGTCAACCACTTGAGGATAACGCACAAGCAGTTAAATGAGGAGACTGAAAGAAAAAGAAAGAGAGAGGATGATGGCGATGACAGAGGAAGAGCATGTACTGCCTAATGCAACCAGGGTAGTAATAGCATTACGGGGCTTTGAATGGTTGCAATGCTGCACAAAAACTTTAAATCAGCCCCCCTAAAATAGGCCTAACGACGCCCCTAGCTCAAACTACCCCACCTGCAAGTAACACCACAATTGCAACAACCACAACTGCAGCCACCACAACTCTGGCTGTAACTATGACAGCTACAGTCACACCAACTTGTCCCTAAATCAATATCATTTTTTCAAGAAGAAATGAGAGGCCAGCCTGAAGTAGCAAGTAGAATAGCGAATGGAATGTGAGACGATTTCCAATATGTGTCACTAAGTTCAGGTTCAGTGGGGCAGTGTAAAGTGTTGTAAATGAGATATTTAAAGGTATATATTTCTTAATATAATTTTACCAGCGCATTCATTTAGACTGGGCTTTGAATGGTTGCAATGCTGCACAAAAACTTTAAATCAGGGGTATTCAATTGAATTTCAATGAGGTCCAGTTAGAGAGAATTTCCTCATGCAAAGGTCTGGAACATCACAATAGTATCTAACTTGCACTATGATTTAGTCCCATATATATTGAAGTGACCTAGTAGTTGTATCAACCTCTGTATTTGGTCAACAACTGATTATCAAATCAAATAAATGAAGTTCAATTGAATAATATCTAATTTTGAAAAATGTGACTCTTAAAAAGAAGTTCTCAATTTTAGAAAAATGTATTTAACTGAATTGTCTTTGCCCTGCAGCTTTAAATTCAGTTCATCCAGGGTAGAGCTGGGCGGTATACCGGGTATACCAGTTTTGGGTATACCGGTTTTAATTTCCCGTACAATATGAATTTTTCACATACCGTCATACCGGTGCATACCTGTCTTCAACAGGCAGCTAAATATATTTTTCACCGCTTTAAGCAATGCAGTCGGATCATATTAAATCATATGTATTGAGAGGGACCCCTAGTCATGGTCATAACTTTATAACTTTATAACAATTAACAACTCACAACTAACGCTCTTTAACAGAGCAAAACACCACGACACAACAGTCTGTGACACATAAACAATTTGTAACACTAATGATTATACATTTATACAATTTTACCGCCGAACTGCATGCTGGGTGCTGCTCACTCGCCTGCTAACAGTCTGCTAACAGCTTGGAGGCTCCGTTGCTACAGTAACGTTACATTAAAGAACAATTAATGAACAAAGACAGACAGACCGGAGATGCACCGATAGAGTTTGACACATATGCAACGCTGATTACCGTGTAATATGTGTGGTATTTGTTATAAATGTATGTTGGTACATAGAGGGTGATACGAAGATGTACTTAGAGGGACTTAGGACCCAGGGGAATGTAGGTGAAGGAAACCGGAAGAGATGGAAGACACTCCAAAACAGCTGTTCACCAATCATCACGATCCTGCAGACCAGTGATTCTCAACTGGTGGGTCGTTGCGGACCCGTTTTCAGTGGGTCGCGGGCCTTTACTTTATGCAGCGGAGTGATTCACGCTCCTTTCCAGAATTTACGGCACTTGTTCAGCGGTGCAGGAAAAACACCGACCAATGCGTTGTAAATCACGTCACGTGATGCAGTTTAGCCAATCAAATAAGGGTATTCTGATTTCACCAGTGAGAGTACCCACACCCTGACGTAGGGGGGAGAGACAAGGAAAGACATCACATTTGTAATGTCAGATGTGAGAGTTAAATATCTTTATGATCGCTTCAAAGAATCAAATTGCCATAAAGACCATAGTCCTTAACCTTTACACTAAAAACACTGTGACAAAAATGTTTGCTCCATGTATTAACATGCGATAAACTATGCATTAATGCGAGGAAAAAAATACCGTGATATACTGTGAAACCGGTATAATCTTACAAAATACCGCGATATACATTTTTGGTCATACCGCCCAGCCCTAATTCATGGTGAAGTGATGTCAACCAAGAAAACCGTAAAAAGATAAATTTGTGTGCGCCGAGATCGAAAAGTGGCCGATGGTATGCCACTGTTGTTCAGCGGCATGTACCGATCCTTGGAGTGGTATAACAATCCTTTTCCAACGGCATATACCATTTACTGAAGATAGGTGCTACTTGAAAGTTGGTAAATGCCATTGAATCAGAGTGGTATGCCGTTCATATCAGTGGTATATGCCATTGATATATACGTATATATAGATAGCCTGACATTAGCCATAATATCTGTTTCAGGGTACATCTTTTGCCATATCAAAAGCCTTGCATATATCCCAAGAAAATGGATGGGATACAATAGATACATTTATTTATTTAAGATGCTGTGTTGTGCTACTTTGTCAATAAATTCAGAAAAAAATACATTTATGGCATCACTGTTCATGAATTAGACCAATTTGCATAAAACCTGAAGCTACTTTAGATGACTGTCTGTCTTGCTTCTCAACAAGCCAACTGCATTTTGGTTGAAAGACCACTTCTGCTAACATTTTTAATCATAAATACACTTCTACTAATTAAAACAATACTTCAGGGAGTGAAGAGTATTTAATCAGTATTTAAAAATAGAGCAACTTTCTGGAAACTGTTTAGAGACAAGTCCTTGCAATGCTTTTTTACTTTACTATTTACACTACATTTTAATAGACATGGGACGGCTCTAGCTAGCTAATGTAGCACATAGAAATCCAGTGAGAAACGGCAGCTAGGAGCAAAGCAGCTTTTTATTTTTAAATCCAGCCCTTATTGTAATTGAAATGAGAGAAGAACATTTATTTATTATTAGAGTATTTATTATTTATTATTCATCCAGTTAAATTTGAAAACTGACGATAAATATTGTTGGGATTGAACTTTCTTTATTTGATTTGATAATCAGTTGTTGACTACATATAGATGTTAATACAACTGCTAAGCTACTTTAATAATCATGGCACTGAATAAAAGCACAAGTTAGACATTATTGTGATGTTCCTTTGTGTGAGGATATTATCTCTAACTGGACCTCGTTGAATATTAATTGAATCCCCTGCTCTAGTACTAGTAATGTATTGTTTCCACAAAAAAACGAACTCTAAAGATACAATTGATTCAAAATGTAGATAATACCTGAAACAATCTCTACTTTACCTGTAGTTGTATATAACAGGTATATAATACTTTGAGGAAGCACTGAATAATTCTTATAAGTTATCACAATGTCAATCATTTCATCCTCCGCCATTTAATTTAACAAATGCATTGTAATGTCAGATAAAATAAAATTGTGTTGCAGCAAATATTGAGCCAGCTATAACTTTTCTCTCAAACAACCCTGTTGTTTTGATTTCAAGATTCAAAAGTCAACTTGGTGAGAATTAAAGCCTTGTAACAGCTTTAGGGAAAACACGCCTATGGTCTGGCTGTCAGAGAAAGTCTGCACAGAGGTGGTTGTTTAAGACAAAGCAACTAAGTTACTGACCTCTGATGAAGTCCCCGATCTGGAAGTAGGACAGAGGATCATCCTGGCTGCCAGTGGAGGAAATTTCTCTGATGTGACAGCCTCCACAGCTATTGCTCAAACTATCACAACTGCAGCCCTGACAACCGTGGCCCCACATCCATGGCCTCCACAACCGTGGCCCCCACAAAAGCAACCCCACAACTACAGCTCCAACAACTGCGCCCCTGAACATCTACAGCCCAGACAACTGCGGCTACCAAACCTGCAGCCACCACAGCTATTGCTCAAACTATCACATTTAGAACCACCAAAACTGCGGCAACCACATCTGTAGTTCCAACCACCACAGCTGAAGCCACTGTGGCTCAAACTACCCCACCTGCAAGTAACACCACAATTGCATAGACCACAACTCTGGCTGTAACTATGACAGCTACAGTCACACCAACTTGTTCATGAATCAATATAATTTTTTCAAGAAGAAATGAAGAGACAGTTTAACCGGAACTAAGTGTCCATCAGATCAGTATAAAGAGATTATTATATTATTATTATACGGCTCTGGTGTCCGTTATCAGGAATGAATGTACACCCTGCAGCCAATGACAATCTAGTATTAACCAAGACCATGGATACAAAGTACTAATGTAGAATAGTAGAGTTTGAACTAGAAAATCCCTAAAGAAATTTTGACAGTGTGGCTTCTACTGCCCGACGACGTCGCAATATATATACACGCCGATGTTACCGGTAGTGTTGTTCAGGTTCGATTGAGATAGCGCTTCTCTCTTTTCTGCATTTTAGCTCCAACAACTGCAGCTCCAACAACTGCGGCCCCCAGACCTGCAGCTCCAACAACTGCGGCTCCAACAACAGCTGCCCCCACAACTGTGGCTCCAACAACTGCGGCTCCCACAACTGCGGCTCCAACAACAGCTGCCCCCACAACTGCAGCTGCAACAACAGCTGCCCCCACAACTGTGGCTCCAACAACTGCGGCCCCCACAACTGTTGCTCCCACAACTGCAGCTCCCACAATTGCTGCCCCAACAACTGTAGCCCAGACAACTGTCGCTCCCACAACTGCGAATGCAACAACAGCTGCACCCACAACTGCGGCTGAAACAACCGCAGCTCCCACAACTGTGGCTCCCACAACTTCAGCTGCAACAACAGCTGCCCCCACAACTGCGGCCCCAACAACTGCGGCCCCAACAACTGCTGCTCCAACAACTGCTGCCCCAACAACTGCAGCCACAACAACTGC
Source organism: Leptoclinus maculatus (assembly GCA_032191485.1). NCBI lineage: Eukaryota > Metazoa > Chordata > Actinopteri > Perciformes > Stichaeidae > Leptoclinus > Leptoclinus maculatus. The sequence goes on along the minus strand of JAVDOI010000004.1, from coordinate 12,353,012 downwards.
AGCTCCCACGACTGCTGCCCCAACAACTGTGGCTCCAACAACTGCGGCCCCCACAACTGTTGCTCCCACAACTGCAGCTCCCACATCTGCGGCTCCAACAACTGTGGCTCCAACAACTGCGGCCCCCACAACTGTTGCTCCCACAACTGCAGCTCCCCCAACTGCTGCCCCAACAACCATTACACCAACGACGACAACCATTCCACCTACGACCACAACCATTCCTCCAACGACGACAACCATTCCTCCAACGACCACAACCATTCCACCTACGACCACAACCATTCCTCCAACGACGACAACCATTCCTCCAACGACCACAACCATTCCACCAACGACGACAACCATTCCTCCAACGACGACAACCATTCCACCTACGACCACAACTATTCCACCAACGACGACAACCATTCCACCAACGACGACAACCATTCCTCCAACGACGACAACCATTCCACTTACGACCACAACCATTCCTCCAACGCCGACAATAATTCCACCAACGACAACAACAATTCCTCCTACGACCACAACCATTCCACCTACGACCACAACCATTCCTCCAACGACGACAACCATTCCTCCAACGACCACAACCATTCCACCAACGACGACAACCATTCCTCCAACGACGACAACCATTCCACCTACGACCACAACTATTCCACCAACGACGACAACCATTCCACCAACGACGACAACCATTCCACCAACGACGACAACCATTCCACCTACGACCACAACCATTCCACCTACGACGACAACCATTCCACCAACGACAACAACAATTCCTCCTACGACCACAACCATTACACCAACGACGACAACCATTCCACCAACGACGACAACAATTCCTCCTACGACCACAACCATTACACCAACGACGACAACCATTCCTCCAACGACGACAACCATTCCACCTACGACCACAATCATTCCTCCAACGACGACAACCATTCCACCTACGACGACAACCATTCCACCAACGACGACAACCATTCCACCAACGACGACAACCATTCCACCTACGACCACAACCATTCCTCCAACGACCACAACCATTCCTCCAGCGACCACAACCATTCCTCCAACGACGACAACCATTCCACCTACGACCACAACCATTCCACCTACGACGATAACCATTCCACCAACGACGACAACAATTCCTCCTACGACCACAACCATTACACCAACGACGACAACCATTCCTCCAACGACGACAACCATTCCACCTACGACCACAACCATTCTTCCAACGACCACAACCATTCCTCCAACGACCACAACCATTCCTCCAACGACGACAACCATTCCACCTACGACCACAACCATTCCACCAACGACGACAGCCATTCCACCAACGACGACAACCATTCCACCTACGACCACAACCATTCCTCCAACGACCACAACCATTCCTCCAACGACCACAACCATTCCTCCAACGACGACAACCATTCCACCTACGACCACAACCATTCCACCTACGACCACAACCATTCCTCCAACGACGACAACGATTCTACCTACGACCACAACCATTCCTCCAACGACCACAGCCATTCCTCCAACGACCACAACCATTCCTCCAACGACGACAACCATTCCACCTACGACCACAACCATTCCACCTACGACGACAACCATTCCACCAACGACAACAACAATTCCTCCTACGACCACAACCATTACACCAACGACGACAACCATTCCTCCAACGACGACAACCATTCCACCTACGACCACAACCATTCCTCCAACGACGACAACCATTCCACCTACGACGACAACCATTCCACCAACGACGACAACCATTCCACCTACGACCACAACCATTCCTCCAACGACCACAACCATTCCTCCAACGACCACAGCCATTCCTCCAACGACGACAACCATTCCACCTACGACCACAACCATTCCACCTACGACGACAACCATTCCACCAACGACAACAATTCCTCCTACGACCACAACCATTACACCAACGACGACAACCATTCCTCCAACGACGACAACCATTCCACCTACGACCACAACCATTCCTCCAACGACCACAACCATTCCTCCAACGACCACAACCATTCCTCCAACGACCACAACCATTCCACCAACGACGACAGCCATTCCACCAACGACGACAACCATTCCACCTACGACCACAACCATTCCTCCAACGACCACAACCATTCCTCCAACGACCACAACCATTCCACCAACGACGACAACCATTCCACCTACGACTACATCCATTCCTCCAACGACGACAACCATTCCACCTACGACCACAACCATTCCTCCAACGACGACAACCATTCCACCAACGACGACAACCATTCCACCAACGACGACAACCATTCCACCAACGACGACAACCATTCCACCAACAACAATAATTGCTGCCTTAACAACTGCTACCGAAACAACAACCATTCCTCCAACGACCACAACCATTCCACCAACGACGACAACCATTCCACCTACGACGACAACCATTCCTCCAACGACAACAACCATTCCTCCAACGACGACAACCATTCCACCTACGACGACAACCATTCCACCAACAACGACTACCATTCCACCAACGACGACAACCATTCCACCTACGACCACAACCATTCCTCCAACGACCACAACCATTCCTCCAACGACCACAACCATTCCTCCAACGACGACAACCATTCCACCTACGACCACAACCATTCCACCTACGACGACAACAATTCCTCCTACGACCACAACCATTACACCAACGACGACAACCATTCCTCCAACGACGACAACCATTCCACCTACGACCACAACCATTCTTCCAACGACCACAACCATTCCTCCAACGACCACAACCATTCCTCCAACGACGACAACCATTCCACCTACGACCACAACCATTCCACCAACGACGACAGCCTTTCCACCAACGACGACAACCATTCCACCTACGACCACAACCATTCCTCCAACGACCACAACCATTCCTCCAACGACCACAACCATTCCTCCAACGACGACAACCATTCCACCTACGACCACAACCATTCCACCTACGACCACAACCATTCCTCCAACGACGACAACGATTCTACCTACGACCACAACCATTCCTCCAACGACCACAGCCATTCCTCCAACGACCACAACCATTCCTCCAACGACGACAACCATTCCACCTACGACCACAACCATTCCACCTACGACGACAACCATTCCACCAACGACAACAACAATTCCTCCTACGACCACAACCATTACACCAACGACGACAACCATTCCTCCAACGACGACAACCATTCCACCTACGACCACAACCATTCCTCCAACGACGACAACCATTCCACCTACGACGACAACCATTCCACCAACGACGACAACCATTCCACCTACGACCACAACCATTCCTCCAACGACCACAACCATTCCTCCAACGACCACAGCCATTCCTCCAACGACGACAACCATTCCACCTACGACCACAACCATTCCACCTACGACGACAACCATTCCACCAACGACAACAATTCCTCCTACGACCACAACCATTACACCAACGACGACAACCATTCCTCCAACGACGACAACCATTCCACCTACGACCACAACCATTCCTCCAACGACCACAACCATTCCTCCAACGACCACAACCATTCCTCCAACGACCACAACCATTCCACCAACGACGACAGCCATTCCACCAACGACGACAACCATTCCACCTACGACCACAACCATTCCTCCAACGACCACAACCATTCCTCCAACGACCACAACCATTCCACCAACGACGACAACCATTCCACCTACGACTACATCCATTCCTCCAACGACGACAACCATTCCACCTACGACCACAACCATTCCTCCAACGACGACAACCATTCCACCAACGACGACAACCATTCCACCAACGACGACAACCATTCCACCAACGACGACAACCATTCCACCAACAACAATAATTGCTGCCTTAACAACTGCTACCGAAACAACAACCATTCCTCCAACGACCACAACCATTCCACCAACGACGACAACCATTCCACCTACGACGACAACCATTCCTCCAACGACAACAACCATTCCTCCAACGACGACAACCATTCCACCTACGACGACAACCATTCCACCAACAACGACTACCATTCCACCAACGACGACAACCATTCCACCTACGACCACAACCATTCCTCCAACGACCACAACCATTCCTCCAACGACCACAACCATTCCTCCAACGACGACAACCATTCCACCTACGACCACAACCATTCCACCTACGACGACAACAATTCCTCCTACGACCACAACCATTACACCAACGACGACAACCATTCCTCCAACGACGACAACCATTCCACCTACGACCACAACCATTCTTCCAACGACCACAACCATTCCTCCAACGACCACAACCATTCCTCCAACGACGACAACCATTCCACCTACGACCACAACCATTCCACCAACGACGACAGCCTTTCCACCAACGACGACAACCATTCCACCTACGACCACAACCATTCCTCCAACGACCACAACCATTCCTCCAACGACCACAACCATTCCTCCAACGACGACAACCATTCCACCTACGACCACAACCATTCCACCTACGACCACAACCATTCCTCCAACGACGACAACGATTCTACCTACGACCACAACCATTCCTCCAACGACCACAGCCATTCCTCCAACGACCACAACCATTCCTCCAACGACGACAACCATTCCACCTACGACCACAACCATTCCACCAACAACGACAACCATTCCTCCAACGACCACAACCATTCCTCCAACGACCACAACCATTCCTCCAACGACGACAACAATTCCTCCTACGACCACAACCATTACACCAACGACGACAACCATTCCTCCAACGACGACAACCATTCCACCTACGACCACAACCATTCCTCCAACGACGACAACCATTCCACCTACGACGACAACCATTCCACCAACGACGACAACCATTCCACCTACGACCACAACCATTCCTCCAACGACCACAACCATTCCTCCAACGACCACAACCATTCCTCCAACGACGACAACCATTCCACCTACGACCACAACCATTCCACATACGACGACAACCATTCCACCAACGACGACAACCATTCCTCCAACGACGACAACCATTCCTCCAACGACAACAACCATTCCACCAACGACGACAACCATTCCACCAACGACGACAACCATTCCACCTACGACGACAACCATTCCACCAACGACGACAACCATTCCACCTACGACCACAACCATTCCTCCAACGACCACAACCATTCCTCCAACGACCACAACCATTCCTCCAACGACGACAACCATTCCTCCAACGACGACAACCATTCCTCCAACGACAACAACCATTCCACCAACGACGACAACCATTCCACCAACGACGACAACCATTCCACCTACGACGACAACCATTCCACCAACGACGACAACCATTCCACCTACGACCACAACCATTCCTCCAACGACCACAACCATTCCTCCAACGACCACAACCATTCCTCCAACGACGACAACCATTCCACCTACGACCACAACCATTCCTCCAACGACCACAACCATTCCTCCAACGACCACAACCATTCCTCCAACGACGACAACCATTCCACCTACGACCACAACCATTCCACCTACGACGACAACCATTCCACCAACGACGACAACAATTCCTCCTACGACCATAACCATTACACCAACGACGACAACCATTCCTCCAACGACGACAACCATTCCACCTACGACCACAACCATTCCTCCAACGACGACAACCATTCCTCCAACGACCACAACCATTCCACCTACGACCACAACCATTCCTCCAACGACGACAAACATTCCTCCAACGACCACAACCATTCCTCCAACGACGACAACCATTCCTCCAACGACAACAACCATTCCACCAACGACGACAACCATTCCACCAACGACGACAACCATTCCACCTTCGACTACAACCATTCCTCCTTCGACTACAACCATTCCTCCATCGACGACAACCATTCCTCCAACGACCACAACCATTCCACCAACAACGACAACCATTCCTCCAACGACAACAACCATTCCACCAACGACGACAACCATTCCTCCAACGACAACAACTATTCCACCAACGACGACAACCATTCCACCAACGACGACAACCATTCCACCTTCGACTACAACCATTCCTCCAACGACCACAACCATTCCTCCAACGACGACAACCATTCCTCCTACGACCACAACCATTCAACCAACGACGACAACAATTCCTCCTACGACCACAACCATTACACCAACGACGACAACCATTCCTCCAACGACGACAACCATTCCACCTACGACCACAACCATTCCTCCAACGACGACAACCATTCCTCCAACGACCACAACCATTCCACCTACGACCACAACCATTCCTCCAACGACGACAACCATTCTACCTACGACCACAACCATTCCTCCTACGACCACAACCATTCCTCCAACGACCACAACCATTCCTCCAACGACGACAACCATTCCACCTACGACCACAACCATTCCATCAACGACGACAACCATTCCACCAACGACGACAACCATTCCTCCAACGACCACAACCATTCCACCTACGACCACAACCATTCCATCAACGACGACAACCATTCCACCAACGACGACAACCATTCCTCCAACGACCACAACCATTCCACCTACGACCACAACCATTCCTCCAACGACGACAAACATTCCTCCAACGACCACAACCATTCCTCCAACGACAACAACCATTCCACCAACGACGACAACCATTCCACCAACGACGACAACCATTCCACCTTTGACTACAACCATTCCTCCTTCGACTACAACCATTCCTCCATCGACGACAACCATTCCTCCAACGACCACAACCATTCCACCAACAACGACAACCATTCCTCCAACGACAACAACCATTCCACCAACGACGACAACCATTCCTCCAACGACAACAACCATTCCACCAACGACGACAACCATTCCACCAACGACGACAACCATTCCACCTTCGACTACAACCATTCCTCCAACGACGACAACCATTCCTCCAACGACCACAACCATTCCTCCAACGACGACAACCATTCCTCCTACGACCACAACCATTACACCAACGACGACAACAATTCCTCCTACGACCACAACCATTCCACCAACGACGACAACAATTCCTCCTACGACCACAACCATTACACCAACGACGACAACCATTCCTCCAACGACGACAACCATTCCACCTACGACCACAACCATTCCTCCAACGACCACAACCATTCCTGCAACGACCACAACCATTCCTCCAACGACGACAACCATTCCACCTACGACGACAACCATTCCACCAACGACGACAACAATTCCTCCTACGACCATAACCATTACACCAACGACGACAACCATTCCTCCAACGACGACAACCATTCCACCTACGACCACAACCATTCCTCCAACGACGACAACCATTCCTCCAACGACCACAACCAATCCTCCAACGACGACAACCATTCCTCCAACGACAACAACCATTCCACCAACGACGACAACCATTCCACCTACGACGACAACCATTCCACCAACGACGACAACAATTCCTCCTACGACCACAACCATTACACCAACGACGACAACCATTCCTCCAACGACGACAACCATTCCACCTACGACCACAACCATTCCTCCAACGACGACAACCATTCCTCCAACGACGACAACCATTCCTCCTACGACCACAACCATTCCACCAACGACGACAACAATTCCTCCTACGACCACAACCATTACACCAACGACGACAACCATTCCTCCAACGACGACAACCATTCCACCTACGACCACAACTATTCCACCAACGACGACAACCATTCCACCAACGACGACAACCATTCCTCCAACGACGACAACCATTCCACCTACGACCACAACCATTCCTCCAACGACGACAACAATTCCTCCAACGACGACAACCATTCCACCTACGACCACAACCATTCCTCCAACGACGACAACAATTCCACCTACGACCACAACCATTCCACCTACGACCACAACCATTCCACCAACGACGACAACCATTCCTCCAACGACCACAACCATTCCACCAACGACGACAACCATTCCACCTACGACTACATCCATTCCTCCAACGACGACAACCATTCCACCTACGACCACAACCATTCCTCCAACGACGACAACCATTCCACCAACGACGACAACCATTCTACCAACAACGACAACCATTCCACCAACGACGACAACCATTCCACCTACGACTACAACCATTCCTCCAACGACGACAACCATTCCACCTACGACCACAACCATTCCACCAACGACGACAACCATTCCACCAACGACGACAACCATTCCTCCAACGACGACAACCATTCCACCTACGACCATAACTATTCCACCAACGACGACAACCATTCCACCAACGACGACAACCATTCCTCCAACGACGACAACCATTCCACCTACGACCACAACCATTCCTCCAACGACGACAACAATTCCTCCAACGACGACAACCATTCCACCTACGACCACAACCATTCCTCCAACGACGACAACAATTCCACCTACGACCACAACCATTCCACCTACGACCACAACCATTCCACCAACGACGACAACCATTCCTCCAACGACCACAACCATTCCACCAACGACGACAACCATTCCACCTACGACTACATCCATTCCTCCAACGACGACAACCATTCCTCCAACGACCACAACCATTCCTCCAACGACCACAACCATTCCTCCAACGACGACAACTATTCCACCTACGACGACAACCATTCCACCAACGACGACAACAATTCCTCCTACGACCACAACCATTACACCAACGACGACAACCATTCCTCCAACGACGACAACCATTCCACCTACGACCACAACCATTCCTCCAACGACGACAACCATTCCTCCAACGACCACAACCATTCCACCTACAACCACAACCATTCCTCCAACGACGACAACCATTCCTCCAACGACCACAACCATTCCTCCAACGACGACAACCATTCCTCCAACGACAACAACCATTCCTCCAACGACGACAACCATTCCACCTACGACAACAACCTTTCCACCAACGACGACAACCATTCCTCCAACGACGACAACCATTCCACCTACGACCACAAACATTCCTCCAATGACGACAACCATTCCACCTACGACGACAACCATTCCACCAACGACGACAACCATTCCACCAACGACGACAACCATTCCACCTACGACCACAACCATTCCTCCAACGACGACAACCATTCCACCTACGACCACAACCATTCCACCTACGACGACAACCATTCCACCAACGACGACAACCATTCCACCAACGACGACAACCATTCCACCTACGACCACAACCATTCCTCCAACGACCACAACCATTCCTTCAACGACCACAACCATTGCTCCAACGACGACAACCATTCCACCTACGACCACAACCATTCCACCTACGACGACAACCATTCCACCAACGACGACAACAATTCCTCCTACGACCATAACCATTACACCAACGACGACAACCATTCCTCCAACGACGACAACCATTCCACCTACGACGACAACCATTCCACCAACGACGACAACCATTCCACCAACGACGACAACCATTCCACCTACGACCACAACCATTCCTCCAACGACCACAACCATTCCTCCAACGACCACAACCATTCCTCCAACGACGACAACCATTCCACCTACGACCACAACCATTCCACCTACGACGACAACCATTCCACCAACGACGACAACAATTCCTCCTACGACCATAACCATTACACCAACGACGACAACCATTCCTCCAACGACGACAACCATTCCACCTACGACCACAACCATTCCTCCAACGACGACAACCATTCCTCCAACGACCACAACCATTCCACCTACGACCACAACCATTCCTCCAACGACGACAACCATTCCTCCAACGACCACAACCATTCCTCAAACGACGACAACCATTCCTCCAACGACAACAACCATTCCACCAACGACGACAACCATTCCACCAACGACGACAACCATTCCACCTTCGACTTCAACCATTCCTCCTTCGACTACAACCATTCCTCCATCGACCACAACCATTCCTCCAACGATGACAACAATTCCACCTACGACCACAACCATTCCACCTACGACCACAACCATTCCACCAACGACGACAACCATTCCTCCAACGACCACAACCATTCCACCAACGACGACAACCATTCTACCAACAACGACAACCATTCCACCAACGACGACAACCATTCCACCAACAACAATAATTGCTGCCTTAACAACTGCTACCGAAACAACAACCATTCCTCCAACGACCACAACCATTCCACCAATGACGACAACCATTCCACCTACGACTACAACCATTCCTCCAACGACGACAACCATTCCACCTACGACCACAACCATTCCACCAACGACGACAGCCATTCCACCAACGACGACAACAATTCCTCCTACGACCACAACCATTACACCAACGACGACAACCATTCCTCCAAGGACGACAACCATTCCACCTACGACCATAACTATTCCACCAACGACGACAACCATTCCACCAACGACGACAACCATTCCTCCAACGACGACAACCATTCCACCTACGACCACAACCATTCCTCCAACGACGACAACAATTCCTCCAACGACGACAACCATTCCACCTACGACCACAACCATTCCTCCAACGACGACAACAATTCCACCTACGACCACAACCATTCCACCTACGACCACAACCATTCCACCAACAACGACAACCATTCCTCCAACGACCACAACCATTCCACCAACGACGACAACCATTCCACCTACGACTACATCCATTCCTCCAACGACGACAACCATTCCTCCAACGACCACAACCATTCCTCCAACGACCACAACCATTCCTCCAACGACGACAACTATTCCACCTACGACGACAACCATTCCACCAACGACGACAACAATTCCTCCTACGACCACAACCATTACACCAACGACGACAACCATTCCTCCAACGACGACAACCATTCCACCTACGACCACAACCATTCCTCCAACGACGACAACCATTCCTCCAACGACCACAACCATTCCACCTACGACCACAACCATTCCTCCAACGACGACAACCATTCCTCCAACGACCACAACCATTCCTCCAACGACGACAACCATTCCTCCAACGACAACAACCATTCCTCCAACGACGACAACCATTCCACCTACGACGACAACCATTCCTCCAACGACGACAACCATTCCTCCAACGACGACAACCATTCCACCTACGACCACAACCATTCCTCCAACGACGACAACCATTCCTCCAACGACCACAACCATTCCACCTACGACCACAACCATTCCTCCAACGACGACAACCATTCCTCCAACGACCACAACCATTCCTCCAACGACGACAACCATTCCTCCAACGACAACAACCATTCCTCCAACAACGACAACCATTCCACCTACGACGACAACCTTTCCACCAACGACGACAACCATTCCTCCAACGACGACAACCATTCCACCTACGACCACAAACATTCCTCCAATGACGACAACCATTCCACCTACGACGACAACCATTCCACCAACGACGACAACCATTCCACCAACGACGACAACCATTCCACCTACGACCACAACCATTCCTCCAACGACGACAACCATTCCACCTACGACCACAACCATTCCACCTACGACGACAACCATTCCACCAACGACGACAACCATTCCACCAACGACGACAACCATTCCACCTACGACCACAACCATTCCTCCAACGACCACAACCATTCCTTCAACGACCACAACCATTGCTCCAACGACGACAACCATTCCACCTACGACCACAACCATTCCACCTACGACGACAACCATTCCACCAACGACGACAACAATTCCTCCTACGACCATAACCATTACACCAACGACGACAACCATTCCTCCAACGACGACAACCATTCCACCTACGACGACAACCATTCCACCAACGACGACAACCATTCCACCAACGACGACAACCATTCCACCTACGACCACAACCATTCCTCCAACGACCACAACCATTCCTCCAACGACCACAACCATTCCTCCAACGACGACAACCATTCCACCTACGACCACAACCATTCCACCTACGACGACAACCATTCCACCAACGACGACAACAATTCCTCCTACGACCATAACCATTACACCAACGACGACAACCATTCCTCCAACGACGACAACCATTCCACCTACGACCACAACCATTCCTCCAACGACGACAACCATTCCTCCAACGACCACAACCATTCCACCTACGACCACAACCATTCCTCCAACGACGACAACCATTCCTCCAACGACCACAACCATTCCTCCAACGACGACAACCATTCCTCCAACGACAACAACCATTCCACCAACGACGACAACCATTCCACCAACGACGACAACCATTCCACCTTCGACTTCAACCATTCCTCCTTCGACTACAACCATTCCTCCATCGACCACAACCATTCCTCCAACGATGACAACAATTCCACCTACGACCACAACCATTCCACCTACGACCACAACCATTCCACCAACGACGACAACCATTCCTCCAACGACCACAACCATTCCACCAACGACGACAACCATTCTACCAACAACGACAACCATTCCACCAACGACGACAACCATTCCACCAACAACAATAATTGCTGCCTTAACAACTGCTACCGAAACAACAACCATTCCTCCAACGACCACAACCATTCCACCAATGACGACAACCATTCCACCTACGACTACAACCATTCCTCCAACGACGACAACCATTCCACCTACGACCACAACCATTCCACCAACGACGACAGCCATTCCACCAACGACGACAACAATTCCTCCTACGACCACAACCATTACACCAACGACGACAACCATTCCTCCAAGGACGACAACCATTCCACCTACGACCATAACTATTCCACCAACGACGACAACCATTCCACCAACGACGACAACCATTCCTCCAACGACGACAACCATTCCACCTACGACCACAACCATTCCTCCAACGACGACAACAATTCCTCCAACGACGACAACCATTCCACCTACGACCACAACCATTCCTCCAACGACGACAACAATTCCACCTACGACCACAACCATTCCACCTACGACCACAACCATTCCACCAACAACGACAACCATTCCTCCAACGACCACAACCATTCCACCAACGACGACAACCATTCCACCTACGACTACATCCATTCCTCCAACGACGACAACCATTCCTCCAACGACCACAACCATTCCTCCAACGACCACAACCATTCCTCCAACGACGACAACTATTCCACCTACGACGACAACCATTCCACCAACGACGACAACAATTCCTCCTACGACCACAACCATTACACCAACGACGACAACCATTCCTCCAACGACGACAACCATTCCACCTACGACCACAACCATTCCTCCAACGACGACAACCATTCCTCCAACGACCACAACCATTCCACCTACGACCACAACCATTCCTCCAACGACGACAACCATTCCTCCAACGACCACAACCATTCCTCCAACGACGACAACCATTCCTCCAACGACAACAACCATTCCTCCAACGACGACAACCATTCCACCTACGACGACAACCTTTCCACCAACGACAACAACCATTCCTCCAACGACGACAACCATTCCACCTACGACCACAACCATTCCTCCAACGACGACAACCATTCCACCTACGACGACAACCATTCCACCAACGACGACAACCATTCCACCAACGACGACAACCATTCAACCTACGACCACAACCATTCCTCCAACGACCACAACCATTCCTCCAACGACCACAACCATTCCTCCAACGACCACAACCATTCCTCCAACGACTTCAACCATTCCTCCTTCGACTACAACCATTCCTCCATCGACCACAACCATTCCTCCAACGATGACAACAATTCCACCTACGACCACAACCATTCCACCTACGACCACAACCATTCCACCAACGACGACAACCATTCCTCCAACGACCACAACCATTCCACCAACGACGACAACCATTCTACCAACAACGACAACCATTCCACCAACGACGACAACCATTCCACCAACAACAATAATTGCTGCCTTAACAACTGCTACCGAAACAACAACCATTCCTCCAACGACCACAACCATTCCACCAATGACGACAACCATTCCACCTACGACTACAACCATTCCTCCAACGACGACAACCATTCCACCTACGACCACAACCATTCCACCAACGACGACAGCCATTCCACCAACGACGACAACAATTCCTCCTACGACCACAACCATTACACCAACGACGACAACCATTCCTCCAAGGACGACAACCATTCCACCTACGACCATAACTATTCCACCAACGACGACAACCATTCCACCAACGACGACAACCATTCCTCCAACGACGACAACCATTCCACCTACGACCACAACCATTCCTCCAACGACGACAACAATTCCTCCAACGACGACAACCATTCCACCTACGACCACAACCATTCCTCCAACGACGACAACAATTCCACCTACGACCACAACCATTCCACCTACGACCACAACCATTCCACCAACAACGACAACCATTCCTCCAACGACCACAACCATTCCACCAACGACGACAACCATTCCACCTACGACTACATCCATTCCTCCAACGACGACAACCATTCCTCCAACGACCACAACCATTCCTCCAACGACCACAACCATTCCTCCAACGACGACAACTATTCCACCTACGACGACAACCATTCCACCAACGACGACAACAATTCCTCCTACGACCACAACCATTACACCAACGACGACAACCATTCCTCCAACGACGACAACCATTCCACCTACGACCACAACCATTCCTCCAACGACGA
Organism: Leptoclinus maculatus; assembly: GCA_032191485.1. Lineage (NCBI taxonomy): Eukaryota > Metazoa > Chordata > Actinopteri > Perciformes > Stichaeidae > Leptoclinus > Leptoclinus maculatus. The sequence goes on along the minus strand of JAVDOI010000004.1, from coordinate 12,338,001 downwards.
CAACCATTCCTCCAACGACCACAACCATTCCACCTACGACCACAACCATTCCTCCAACGACGACAACCATTCCTCCAACGACCACAACCATTCCTCCAACGACGACAACCATTCCTCCAACGACAACAACCATTCCTCCAACGACGACAACCATTCCACCTACGACGACAACCTTTCCACCAACGACAACAACCATTCCTCCAACGACGACAACCATTCCACCTACGACCACAACCATTCCTCCAACGACGACAACCATTCCACCTACGACGACAACCATTCCACCAACGACGACAACCATTCCACCAACGACGACAACCATTCAACCTACGACCACAACCATTCCTCCAACGACCACAACCATTCCTCCAACGACCACAACCATTCCTCCAACGACCACAACCATTCCTCCAACGACGACAACCATTCCACCTACGACCACAACCATTCCACCTACGACGACAACCATTCCACCAACGACGACAACAATTTCTCCCACGACCACAACCATTACACCAACGACGACAACCATTCCTCCAACGACAACAACCATTCCACCTAGGACCACAACCATTCCTCCAACGACCACAACCATTCCTCCAACGACCACAACCATTCCTCCAACGACAACAACCATTCCAACTACGACCACATCCATTCCACCAACGACGACAACCATTCCACCAACGACGACAACCATTCCACCTACGACCACAACCATTCCTCCAACGACCACAACCATTCCTCCAACGACCACAACCATTCCTCCAACGACGACAACCATTCCACCTACGACCACAACCATTCCACCTACGACGACAACCATTCCACCAACGACGACAACAATTCCTCCTACGACCATAACCATTACACCAACGACGACAACCATTCCTCCAACGACGACAACCATTCCACCTACGACCACAACCATTCCTCCAACGACGACAACCATTCCTCCAACGACCACAACCATTCCACCTACGACCACAACCATTCCTCCAATGACGACAACCATTCCTCCAACGACCACAACCATTCCTCCAACGACGACAACCATTCCTCCAACGACAACAACCATTCCACCAACGACGACAACCATTCCTCCAACGACAACAACCATTCCACCAACGACGACAACCATTCCACCAACGACGACAACCATTCCACCTTCGACTTCAACCATTCCTCCTTCGACTACAACCATTCCTCCATCGACGACAACCATTCCTCCAACGACGACAACCATTCCTCCAACGACCACAACCATTCCTCCAACGACAACAACCATTCCTCCTACGACCACAACCATTCCACCAACGACGACAACAATTCCTCCTCCGACCACAACCATTACACCAACGACGACAACCATTCCACCTACGACCACAACTATTCCACCAACGACGACAACCATTCCACCAACGACGACAACCATTCCTCCAACGACGACAACCATTCCACCTACGACCACAACCATTACTCCAACGACGACAACAATTCCTCCAACGACGACAACCATTCCACCTACGACCACAACCATTCCTCCAACGACGACAACAATTCCACCTACGACCACAACCATTCCACCTACGACCACAACCATTCCACCAACGACGACAACCATACCTCCAACGACCACAACCATTCCACCAACGACGACAACCATTCCACCTACGACTACATCCATTCCAACAACGACGACAACCATTCCACCTACGACCACAACCATTCCTCCAACGACGACAACCATTCCACCAACGACGACAACCATTCCACCAACGACGACAACCATTCCACCAACAACAATAATTGCTGCCTTAACAACTGCTACCGAAACAACAACCATTCCTCCAACGACCACAACCATTCCACCAACGACGACAACCATTCCACCTACGACTACAACCATTCCTCCAACGACGACAACCATTCCACCTACAACCACAACCATTCCACCAACGACGACAACCATTCCTTCAACGACCACAACCATTCCACCAACGACGACAACAATTCCTCCTACGACCACAACCATTACACCAACGACGACAACCATTCCTCCAACGACGACAACCATTCCACCTACGACCACAACTATTCCTCCAACGACGACAACCATTCCACCAACGACGACAACCATTCCTCCAACGACGACAACCATTCCACCTACGACCACAACCATTCCTCCAACGACGACAACAATTCCTCCAACGACGACAACCATTCCACCTACGACCACAACCATTCCTCCAACGACGACAACAATTCCACCTACGACCACAACCATTCCACCTACGACCACAACTATTCCACCAACGACGACAACCATTCCTCCAACGACCACAACCATTCCACCAACGACGACAACCATTCCACCTACGACTACATCCATTCCTCCAACGACGACAACCATTCCACCTACGACCACAACCATTCCTCCAACGACGACAACCATTCCACCAACGACGACAACCATTCCACCAACAACAACTGTAGCCCAAACAACAACTGTAGCCCAAACAACAACTGTGGCCCCAACAACTGTGGCCCCAACAACAACAATTGCCGCCACAACAATACCTGCCGCCCAGACAACAACTGCTGCCTTAACTTCAACTGCGCCCCCACCAACTGCGGCCCCCACAACTATGGCTCCAAACCAAGGCTTGTGACTCCATGATTTTTCCATTTATATCTTTCCTTTTCTTTCCACACTGTCAATAATACAGGAATTGTCTCTACTGCGTATTAATAAAATATCTATCAAAGAAATACGTGATGGTTAAGCTCACACTGACAAAGACAGATCATAGAATTTATTTTGACTCCAAGCATAGCTGTACTCTGTGATTGGGTACTGAAACTGAAAACAATGTCAATTAACATAAGAAATGAATAAGAACATGTAATGGATAATATAGTCTACAGAAACTAATATGCTGTATAAGTCATCTATAGCTATTTCTAATCTTCAGATATCTAGTTGGGCTTTTACAATTAAAGTGTAGTTAAAACATAAATCTTCACTATCATTAAAACAATAATACAATGCAAATACGGAGATACAGTAAATCAGATCACACATTTCACGTGCCACAATAGACAAATGGATATACCATACACCAAGGTTAATAACATTTCAATCAGCTAAAATTGGGTACAGCCTTGGTTTTCTTGTTGCTAGCAATGAACCTTTGTTGTAAAATATTTTTTATCTGGAATTAATTTTATTTCAGTTGGTAAAGTGTTCCAGGGTTGACAGCCCTTTAAATCTAGTGTGGTATTTTACAGTTGCCATTCACCACGCTAATCGGTACTTTGTTACTTTGGGGATAGACTGTTAACACATATTAAAACTAATTTGAGTTAGCTAAGTAGAAAAATTAATCTCGACATGCAATGTTTTTAATACCTACAGGCTTTGTATTACTGGCCCTTCAGATGAGGATAATTGTCTTTGGAGAGGTTAGCAATGGAACCATCATTGAACGTGTTAAAGAGGTATGTAAAACAGAATGTGTAAATTTACAGTTTTGCAAAGGATCTTCAACTAACATTATCAATGATAATGCGTTCACACATGATAAAGGGTGGGGTGACGGGAATGAGATGAATCTCCTGATGTATATTCTCTGTGTTTTCTCTCAATTTAGTTCTTTGATAAGCAGCTCCCGAATGGAACAGCTCACAAAATCAACGTGGCAAACATTCAGAGGGCTAGAGATCCCCAATAGAAGCTTCATGTTGATGTTTAAAGACAGCGGTTCAAGGTTATGCTGGTAGAATTGTTTCAACACAATGTCAACTGGTAGTTCACCTTAATTGTTTCTTCATATCTGGAAAAGAGTCTTTTGACAATTTGAGCATAACATATCAAATGCCGTTGTAGTCCACTGTGTTGCGGTGATCTACAACCAATATCTCAAAATTACCAGAAGTATCCTGATTGCACCAACAACAGCGGCACCTACGACTGCCTCACCTACGACTGCAGCAACAACAGCCGCAGCTGCAACTGCAGCACCGACAACAGCTGCACCTATGACTGCAGCAACTACAACAGCCGCAGCTACAACTGAAGCACAGTCAACAGCTGCACCTACAACAGCCGCATCTATAACATCTGCACCTACAACAACAGTTGCACCTACAACAGCAACACCTACGACTGCAGCTACAACAGTTGCACCTACAACAGCAGCACCAACAACAGCGGCACCTACAACTGCTTCACCTACAACGGCCGCAGCTACAACTGCAGCACCGACAACAGCTGCCCCTACAACAGCCGCACCAACAACAGCTGCACCTACAACAGCTTTACCTACAACAACAGCACCTACAACAGCCACACTTACAACTGCAGCATCAACAACTGCAGCGCCGATAACAGCTGCAAGTACGACTGTAGCACCTACAACAGCCGTACCAACAACAGCGGCACCTACGACTGCTGCAACTACATCAGCCGCACCTACGACTGCAGCAACTACAACAGCCGCAGCTACGACTGCAGCACAAACAACAGCTGCTCCTACAACAGCTGCACCTACAACATCAGCATCTACAACAACAGCCGCACCTACAACAGCCGCACCTACAATAACAGTTGCACCAACAACAGCAGCACCTACGACAGCCGCACCTACGACTGCAGCAACAACAACAGCAGCAGCTACAACTGCAGCACTAACAACAGCTGCGCCTACAACAGCTGCACCTACAACAACAGTTGCACCTACAACAGCTGCAGCCTTCGGAGTTGCGTCCAAGCTGTATTAATGACAGTAACCTGATCTCTGGTCTGGTCTATAATGCTAACCACGTTGGCTACCTAGCTTGCCAGCTAACCTGCCAATTCAGACCTTATTGAAACCGGAACAATATTCGCCTGGCTAAGTTATCACGGCTGTTCCACATATTGTGGTCATGATTACAGAATGGAAGCTTGACAGCGAGGTACATTCCAAACTACTACTACAAAAAAAAAAAAAGTTACTTACTAAAGAATGGACTGTTGCCTGCGGTCGGTATGAGTCGGTTTGAATCTTGCAGCAGTCAGGAAAAAAGGCGGAAAGACCACTGAGAGCGCGTGATCTGGCACATGAGCAAAGGGTAGTCCCCCAATTAAACAAATTTATTTTTGCGTTGATACACACGCCATCTAACGTCTAATGTATGAAAGTATTCATACATTTTATGTTATGTTAAATATAAAATTTTTATAATTGATATATTTAAATAAATCAAACAATATTTAAATGTGTCACCTTTAAGAAGGGCTTGAATCGTTTTTTTGAGTGCATACAGTAAAAACTCTCATTTGAGTGCTTTGGGAATGGAAGTCATCCAAACTATTTTAATATCTACAAACCAAAACCACATTTAATGTCCTTTGCTGTATCTGAATTGTAATACATTCCGAGGGTCGCAGACAAACACACGCACACAAACACACACACATACACCAAAACACTTCATCAGTATTGATTAATATTGATTGATCATTATTATTGGTACAAACCAAACAGTGTCAGGAACATGTAAGCGTTTATGCACAAAATTCAGTATACATTTTTTTGACAAAGTAGAGCTGTACTTGAACGTACATGCAACATAACATGCCCTTGTAAACGCTTTCAGACTAGATTCGGCACCATGGACAGCACTCCACCGTGCTCTGGTCCAGATATTGCTAAGTCCCTCCACACCCCCAGTACCCCAACAGATGTTTTCACCTCTTTGACTGGTTGGACTTTATTAGAAGGTGTAGGTGTTTACAGACTTTGTGTGTTTCTTAATGTCAAGAAAGTGTTCCAATGTTGAGGATCCTTTGAAGTCTACCAAGGACTGAGTCCTTCGTCCAGAGGATTTTGAAGGATGCATGTGTGTATCCTCAGTGCCCATATTCAAATGTTGCCCACCGACAAACTCGTTCAGCAAGCCATTAATAGCACTGAGGCAACGGCAGAGAGAGACAGCAGTAGAACCAGCATATTATTTTAATTTTTACTTATAAGACCCAAGACGCTTATAGAAATATATATATATGTATATAACATAAAAAACATTTGACTTGTCTTTGTTAAATCTAAATGGCCAAAGGGCCTTTTCCGCTCAGAAAATTAAAAAAATTATGACAGTGTGGTTATTATTAAAAAGATGTCTGTATCTAACGAATAATATGTAGTAACAGGTATCAGGTAGATGTATGACCCCAACCAGTTTATAGCTGTGTGATACTGTGTATAAACAAACCAGGAATGTTTTATGTTTTAATATTAATCTTTAACTAACTTTAAGCTGGTCAACCATTACCAGACACACGGAAGTTTTAGTCCTTTCTGTTTGAATCACAGACATTTTATTCCCATGATTGGTGAATGATCAGAGAGTATGGAGTGGCAAACAGGGAATCAGTTTGACAGGCCATGCATGTATAAAAATTGAACTTGACCTCTAATCTGAGAAATCTGTCTCTTTAGTTGCTAATTACTTCACTATGTTCACCAGCTAGTTGTGGATTTTGTGTCATTTGGGTTTTTAAAGCTGCCTGTGTAGCTGAAAACAACACTGATGATCGTGGTGAGACTCAACCAAAACAGAAACTAACAGTGAGCTAAAGGCTCTAAAACTCTCTGTAGAGCAGAGTTGGAGAAAATTATCTGTGTTTTGCGACCCCCTTCACACACACAAGTAGTAATGTGATTCATTGTTAATATACAAATATTAATTAGAGTTGCTTTATGGCCTTCTCACCTGTATAGTGTCTGTGATCATGCGCAGGGCCTCTTGCGCCTCAGACACACAAACACAAGAGACCATTGAGTAAATAAGGTCAAAGATAAATTAATTAATAACTAAATTCCCGTTACCACTCTTATTTCTACATTAGCCTGTTTTTTATTACAGTAACAAGCAAAGCCAGTTGATGCTCATTCATTTGTTCCTAAACAGCATTTCTGTGTATTCAATATTGACTAAGCACAGACATTTTCAAACTGTTTTAGGATTGTCCTGTCTCCTTAATATACTTTTAGTTGTACACCAGTATATAAAAAAAGAAAATTTACATGAAAAATGTATTTAGAGGCAGCAGAGGAGGCGTTGTCTCTAATGTGCTGTGCAACTGCTGGCGACGCCTCTTCAACCCCACATGTAGGCAGAATGAGAAGCATGATAATGATTACTTACATGGTCAATCATGGTTAATCACTACAGATTAACTAGACTGTGACACATCTACTCAGGGAGAAACACGCAAGTCTCAGACAGGTTCTTGTACTTGAACCACTTGAAACAAAGCCCTGGCACTGAACTTGCCCTTCTATAAACTCAACAAAAATAAAGCAATTAATTGGTGGAGCTTGTTGCAGAGCCTGGGAGTAGTCAGTGCCTGACAGTTTAGCTAATTCAACCTGAAGCTACTTTAGATGACTGTCTGTCTTGCTTCTCAACAAGCCAACTGCATTTTGGTTGAAAGACCACTTCTGCTAACATTTTGAATTATAAATACACTTCTACTAATTAAAACAATACTTCAGGGAGTGAAGAGTATTTAATCAGTATTTAAAAATAGAGCAACTTTCTGGAAACTGTTTAGAGACAAATCCTTAAAATGTTTTTTTACTTTACTATTTACACTACATTTTAATAGACATGGGACGGCTCTAGCTAGCTAATGTAGGACATAGAAATCCAGTGAGAAACGGCAGCTAGGAGCAAAGCAGCTTTTTATTTTTAAATCCAGCCCTTATTGTAATTGAAATGAGAGAAGAACATTTATTTATTATTAGAGTATTTATTATTTATTATTCATCCAGTTAAATTTGAAAACTGACGATAAATATTGTTGAGATTGAACTTTCTTTATTTGATTTGATAATCAGTTGTTGACTACATATAGACGTTAATACAACTGCTAAGCTACTTTAATATTCATGGCACTAAATAAAAGCACAAATTAGACATTATTGTGATGTTCCTTTGTGTGAGGATATTATCTCTAACTGGACCTCGTTGAATATTAATTGAATCCCCTGCTCTAGTACTTATAATGTAATGTTTCCACAAAAAACTAACTCTAAAGATACAATTGACTAAAAATGTAGATAATACCTGAAACAATCTCTACTTTACCTGTAGTTGTATTTAACAGGTATATAATACTTTGAGGAAGCACTGAATAATTCTTCTAAGTTATCACAATGGCAATCATTTCATCCTCCGCCATTTCATTTAACAAATGCACTGTAATGTCAGATAAAATAAAATTGTGTTGCAGCAAATATTGAGCCAGCTATAACTTGTCTCTCAAACGACCCTGTTGTTTTGATTTCAAGATTCAAAAGTCAACTTGATGAGAATTAAAGCCTTGTAACAGCTTTAGGGAAAACACGCCTATGGTCTGGCTGTCAGAGAAAGTCTGCACAGAGGTGGTTGTTTAAGAGAAAGCAACTAAGTTACTGACCTCTGATGAAGTCCCCGGTCTGGAAGTAGGACAGAGGATCATCCTGGCTGCCAGTGGAGGAAATTTCTCTGATGTGACAGCCTCCACAGCTATTGCTCAAACTATCACAACTGCAGTCCTGACAACCGTGGCCCCACATCCATGGCCTCCACAACTGTGGCCCCCACAAAAGCAACCCCACAACTACAGCTCCAACAACTGCGCCCCTGAACATCTACAGCCCAGACAACTGCGGCTACCAAACCTGCAGCCACCACAGCTATTGCTCAAACTATCACATTTAGAACCATCACAACTGCAGCAACCACATCTGTAGTTCCAACCACCACAGCTGAACAACTGTGGCTCAAACTACCCCACCTGCAAGTAACACCACAATTGCATAGACCACAACTCTGGCTATAACTATGACTGCTACAGTCACACCAACTTGTTTCTAAATCAATATAATTTTTTCAAGAAGAAATGAGAGGCCAGCCTGAAGTAGCAAGTAGAATAGCGAATGGAATGTGAGACGATTTCTGATATGTGTCACTAAGTTCAGGTTCAGTGGGGCAGTGTAAAGTGTTGTAAATGAAATATTAAATGTATTTTTTTTTTCATTTAATGTTACCAGCGCATTCATTTTGACTGGTGAACAGACAGTTTAACCGGAACTAAGTGTCCATCAGAGCAGTATAAAGAGATTATTATATTATTATTATATGGCTCTGGTGTCCGTTATCAGGAATGAATGTACACCCTGCAGCCAATTAGAATCTAGTATTCACCGAGACCATGGATACAAAGTACCAATGTAGAATAGTAGAGTTTGAATTAACAAAAAATGGAGAGAGAAGATGAAGAAAGGAATCGCATGACATGATGAAGAAACCTGTTTGATAACCTTGATGAGGTTTTCCAGTAATGGCTTTGTTAGGAACAATGGCATTGTGGAGTGTTGTATGCGTCACTTAGTTTCTCAAGTTATATGAAAGTATCCTCTGTCATCAATGCCATGTCACTCCCTAGTTGAGGAAGGAGTGATCCACACTATGCAACAACAACTCATTTACAAAGCACTTGTCTGTACCTGTAACTCATCATGGAAAGAAAAATCCTTTGTTTGATATTTTTGTTTGGATATTTACATGCATCCTCTGGACAAGGTAAATATTCTAGTGGTACTATTATGGCTTTGATTGTTTGTATTTTACTTTGGTCCGGATTTTGTTATGTTCTGACTAAAAATAACTTGACTTTGGTGCGACAAAGATGTTGTACAACGCCAAAAACTTGCTCATCTGGTCTTCGTCCTTGCTTGCGTGAGTGTTTGTGTTTGGGTGGTGACACGGTGAAGTGGATGATCTTGCCATTACAACAAAATCTCAACATGGTGGTTCTTTGATTATGTCAACCACTTGAGGATAACGCACAAGCAGTTAAATGAGGAGACTGAAAGAAAAAGAAAGAGAGAGGATGATGGCGATGACAAAGGAATGCAGCCAGGGTAGTAATAGCATTACGGGGCTTTGAATGGTTGCAATGCTGCACAACACCTTTAAATCAGGGGAATTCAATTGAATTTAAATGAGGTCCAGTTAGAGAGAATTTCCTCATGCAAAGGTCTGGAACATCACAATAGTATCTAACTTGCGCTATTGATTTAGTTCCATATATATTGAAGTGGCCTAGTAGTTGTATCAACCTCTGTATTTGGTCAACAACTGATTATCAAATCAAATAAATTAAGTTAAATTGAATAATATCTAATTTTGAAAAATGTGACTCTTAAAATGAAGTACTTAATTTTTGAAAAATTACTTTAGCTGAATTGTCTTTGCTCTGCAGCTTTAAATTCAGTTAATTCAGGGTGAAGTGATGTCAACCAAGACAACCATGAAAAGATAAATTTGTGTGCGCCGCGGCATGTACCGATCCTTGGAGTGGTATGACATTCCTTTTCGGCATATACCATTTCCTGAAGACAGGTGCTGCTTCAAAGTTGGTCAATGTCGTTGAATCAGAGTGGTATGGCGTTCATATCAGTGGTATATGCCATTGATATATACGTATATATAGATAGCCTGACATTGGCCATAATATCAGTTTCAGGGTACATCAGCAAATATGAAATCACTTTATTGCCATTTCAAAAGTCTTGCATATATTCCAAGAAAATGGACGAGATACAATAGATACATTTCTTTATTTAAGACGCTACTTTGTCAATAAAATCAGAAAAAGATACATTTACGGCATCACTGTTCATGAATCAAACCAATTTGCATTAAATTTGCATTTGCATCAAGAGGCGGCACTGGTGTGTCTGTCTGATAATGGACTTCCACTTTCAAGCGGCACCTGCCTTTAGGAAACGATGTATGCCGTTGGAAAAGGAGTGACATACCACTCCAGGGATGGGTAAATACCGCTGAACAACAGTGGCATACCAATCCAGGGATCGGTACCGTGTATATGGCGCTACTGCAGGGACTTTATCTGTGGTTATTGAAACAACTTTCACTTTCAGCTCTACTCCCCTCTCTGTTAACATCATTGTTGGGCAGTGAATGAATGTGTTAGGATTCAGATCATATTGGGCTCTTCGATTGTATATTTTCTGTGCCTTTTGGATTTGAGTGGGTGCGTTTGCTCAAAAGATTTGTGCTTTGTCTCGTAGTGGCGCTTCACATTGCTGCTTTTATTAATCGTCACGGTCTCTGAACATATGAGATACTGGTTTTAAACTGCCCGTGGGAAGAATGAACATTTCAGAGTCGGTCCATTCTTGGTTGAAGGCTCTGGTTTCGCTGTCCACAATTCTCTTTTTGATTCCATGTGAAATAGCTTCTCTGACTTACATACTTCTCCTGTTGGGTCTCTCTCCCCGTTTCTTCTGTGTGTATGAATCTCACTGGCATTGCGATGCTAATCGGAATACACATATTCTTGGCTGAGTAGCATTACGTGAGAAGATTTACAACGCATGTAATTGGTTGGTGTGTTTCCTAGACCGCTGAATGTAAAGGCTAGTAAAGCTGTGCCAGTTAAAATAGTCAAAATTAAATAATTCTCAATTATCTATCGGTTGTTGGTCCAAGGTCCATATACAACGACGTCTGGGTCCGGACCCGGACTGCGGTCCACCTTTTAATGACCCCTGGTTTAAATCAAACTCTATTTTACAGCTCTCTACCATGATAGCGAGTTAGATAGCTTTCTGAAGTCACTCGTGACAATATTTACAGTTCCAGCTGCAGTTGTGGTTGATCATTTTGTATTGTTAATATAAAAGAATTTCCGAAAAAACTATAATTTCAAATACCTCAGTATTTCCATACCTCTTCTCACATTCATTTTATACGAGGAATTTCACCAAGGATTTCACCAAGGAGATATGTATGTTTAACTTGATGAGATATGAGGCCATGATTTAATTTATAAAATTACTAACACCAAGATTAACAAAATAGTTGAATGGAAAGAGGCAGTGCCACCATCTGGAAGATTGAGGGCATATTTGTTGAGCAGCATTTGCACACAACTTCCAATCATTGGTGAAAATTCCATATGATGTACCATCTCACTGGAATTTGCGCAAATATTTCTGATGTAGAAGCTTAATAAAAATACATGATTACTATTATTAGTATTAATACTAATAATAGCAACAATTAACAATGGCAAAAGTAGCCTCTGTCACCAATGCCTTGTCACTGCCTCCATAGCTGAGGGAGGAGTAATTCACAAACTAAGCGCAACATGCGATCACAGACAAAATACTTGTCTCAGTCATCATGGAAAGACACATCCTTTGTTGGATATTTTTGTTTGGATATTTACATGCATCCTCTGCACAAGGTAACTGTTAAAATTATATTTTTTTATGGCTTTCATTGTTTTTATTTTACTTTGTAATATGCCTTATTGTATCAGCATAGACATGAGACAGAATTGTTAAATACTCAAAAAGTTAAGGATTTCCTTACTTCTGTGTTTCCCATTACACATTCCACAAAATATTGTCAACTTGTTATCGCCTACTATTGTTTTGATTGTTTCATGTTTTTTATTTAATTGTTTACTTTTCCTTTTATTATATTTTATTCTTATGAAGCACTTTGTGAATTGTGTATTCGTATTATTATTATTATCTCTCCTTATTAACCAACAAATATTGGAGTGACAATCAATTTATTTGTTGCTAGAAATTGTAATAGAAATATAAATTACAAACATGTTTGACTGAATAGTCTTAACGTTAAACCCCCAAAAACATTCATTCCAAATTAAAGCTGCATTAAAAAAAGCACATTTATAACAATGAAGCACTCATTACCCTCTGTCAAGGTTTAACCATTTCTGAGTTAGACACTGCATTTGAAGACAGTATTGAATTATGAAGAAGACAACTTATACAAGGTTTGGCCTGATGGTCGGTGCTCAAGAAAAGATGGTAGTTTCAACTAAAACACTAGGATCTTCTTGTTAACAATATGGATGTTCAAAACAGTAATTTGTGCAAATACTTCCTGAGATGTTTGATAACAGTTGTACAAACTAACAACCTGACGGACAACAGATCCATTCCTTACAAGTTGAACATGACATAATCTATTGAAATACTGAGGTATTTTATTTGATAATTGTTTGGTCATTCTTAATATTACTCATAGATTCGGCACCATGGACAGCACTCCACGGTGCTGTTTTCACCTCTTTGACTGGTTGGACTTTATTAGAAGGTGTAGGTGTTTACAGACTTTGTGTGTTTCTTAATGTCAAGAAAGTGTTCCAATGTTGAGGATCCTTTGAAGTCTACCAAGGACTGAGTCCTTCGTCCAGAGGATTTTGAAGGATGCATGTGTGTATCCTCAGTGGCCATATTAAAATGTTGCCCACCGACAAACTCGTTCAGCAAGCCATTAATAGCACTGAGGCAACGGCAGAGAGAGACAGCAGTAGAACAAGTATATTATTTTAATTTTAACTTATAAGACCCAAGAGGCTTATAGAAATATATATATATGTATATAACATAAAAAAATTTGACTTGTCTTTGTTAAATCTAAATGGCCAAAGGGCCTTTTCCGCTCAGAAAATAAAAAAAATGATGACACTGTGGTTATTATTAAAAAGATGGCTGTATCTAACTAATAATATGTAGTAACAGGTATCAGGTAGATGTATGACCCCAACCATTGTATAGCTGTGTGATACTGTGTATAAACAAAACAGGAATGTTTTATGTTTTAATATTAATCTTTAACTAACTTTAAGCTGGTCAACCATTAGCAGACACACGGAAGTTTTAGTCCTTTCTGTTTGAATCACAGACATTTTATTCCCATGATTGGTGAATGATCAGAGTGTGGAGTGGCAAACAGGAAACCAATTTGACAGGCCATGCATGTATAAAATTAAACTTGACCTCTAATCTGAGACACCTGTCTCTTTAGTTGCTAATTACTTCACTATGTTTACCAGCTAGTTGTGGATTTTGTGTCATTTTGGTTTTTAAAGCTGCCTGTGTAGCTGAAAACGACACTGATGATCGTGGTGAGACTCAACCAAAACAGAAACTCCAAACATTGAGCTAAAGGCTCTAAAACTCTCTGTAGAGCAGAGTTGGAAAATTCTCTGTGTTTTGCGACCTCCTTCACACACAAATGTGATTTATTGTTAGTATACAAATATTGATTAGAGTTGCTTTATGGACAAAAAGACTGGATCAAGCATCCTCGTAAACATCTCTATATGTATTTGCTTCACCTGTTTTGTTTTTTTCAAGTCATACTTCATTGATATGTAGGACTTAACAAAGCTTTGATATGGCAATTATTGTTGGCAAGTTCTATAATAGTTAAGCCTTAAGTACATACAGTGCATACCCGCCAACTTTTCCCCAACCCCTTGAGTGTGAGTGTGAGTGTGAGTGTGTGTGTGTGTGTGTGTGTGTGTGGTGGCCTGCTCACCTGTATAGTGTCTGTGATCATGTGCAGGGCCTCTTGAGCCTCAGGGTTTGAGTCATCCAGAGATAGAGCTCTCCTGTACAATCCCTCTGCTGTTACTAGTTTTTCCTGTTCCTCAAGCCTAGAGACACACAAACACAAGAGACCTCCGAGTAAATAAGGTCAAAGATAAATTATCAGGAATGAATGTACACCCTGCAGCCAATGAGAATCTAGTATTCACCAAGACCATGGATACAAAGTACTAATGTAGAATAGTAGAGTTTGAACTAGAAAATCCCTAAAGATATTTTGACAGTGTGGCTTCTACTGCCCGACGACGTCGCAATATATATACACGCCGATGTTACCGGTAGTGTCGTTCAGGTTCGATTGAGATAGTGCTTCTCTCTTTTTTGCATTTTAGATTCATACTCTTGGATTGAATCTTGTATTCTGTACGAACCTCATTCTGAGCTTCATGTTAAGATACAGTTACTCTATGGGGCTTTTATTTTGAAAGGGTGGGACTGGGTGGGTGAGAGAGGGGGAGAGGAGACATATTCATAATGTTTGACACACAAACACAGAGGTTATTAAATGACAGGCTTCATCACAAGCATTCCAGTTAGAATTCACTCTGTGGAGCTTTTATTTTGAAATGGGAGGGGGGTTCTCTAAAAATATCTAAGACCTGAATGACTGCAAGAGAGAGAGAGAGAGAGAGAGAGAGGGGGGGGGGGAGAGAGAGAGACAGAGTGAGTGAGTGAGAAAGGCAGACAGACAGGAGGTCTAACAATCTTTCCCTGAATATCTCTAAGTCATGTGTAACTTTCTTCACTAATTAGCTCAATCACAAACACCTGTCCGTGAGAGAAATTTGCCTATATGAGTCTAACCATTCTTGGTTCAAGACTCTGATGTCTCTGGCAATCTTTCTCATTTGGAGATTGTCCTATGTTTTAACATTTTACAGCTTGCTTAACTATTGTCCTGCTCTGCGATGTCTTTCCTCGTCTCGCCCTCTTGTGTCATGGTGTGTGTACATGTCACTCGAATCAGGAAACTTGTCAGAATACCCACATTTGGTTGGCTGAGCTGCATCACGTATATCTCTAAGTCGTGTATGTGGGTGTGGGTGTGTCTGTGAGTCAACATCACTAATTAGCTCAATCAGAATCACCTGTGTGCCTGCAGCCTGTTCATGGCGAAAAAAGCAGGGAAACAAATCTCAAACAAATCCTCAAAACCCCCATAACCGTAGCTCCTATTGCTCCGATATTAATAAATGAGAGGAAAGATGAGTTGAAGAACAGATCATGTGAAAATTGTGTCTGTAGTGTAAAAAATGTGGCTGAACAGGCGATTTAGAAATGGGGTACCGTGTTCTGTCGAAGATGTTTTTGAAGCAAGATTTAACATTGGTCTCTATGGAGCAGAAAGTTGGGTTTCCTCTCAATTAAAGGCTACTGTGCCAAATGTGTAAATCTGTGGGATTCCACAGTCAGTTTTTTACAAGGACAAGATTAGGTACTTTTCCATACAGAAATTATGCATGAAGAGTGAAAATTGTGGAGACAGTGGCAAAAGACAAATCCTTTTTTCACAAGATTCTGAAGCTGCTCTTCACTCTAACGGTGACATCACGCACTCTAAGCTGCGCAATACACACCCATTATGAAGTCAGAAAAGGACTGAAAAATCATAAAAGTAAAAATGCTACAGTTCAAAAAGTTTAAAAGATATCAACAAGCTGAAAAGAAGAAAGAGAACTAATACAAGGTTTGGCCTGATGGTCGGTGCTCAAGAAAAGGTGGTAGTTTCAACTAAAACACTAGGATCTTCTTGTTGACAATATGGATGTTCAAAACAGTAATTTGTTCAAATACTTCCTGAGATGTTTGATAACAGTTGTACAAACTAACAACCTGACGGACAAAAGATCCCATTATCCATTCCTTACAATTTGAACATGACATGATGTATTTAAATACTGAGGTATTTTATTTGATATTTTTTTGGAAATTCTTCATATTACTCATACTAAATGATCAACCACAATTGCAGCCACAACAACTGCAGATCCCACAACTGCTGACCCCACAACTGCGGCCCCCACAATTGCGGCCCCAACAACTGCGGCCCCAACAATTGCGGCCCCAACAACTGCGGCCCTAACAACTGCGACAACTGCGGTCCCAACAACTGCGACAACTGCGGCCCCAACAACTGCGATTCCCACAACAGCCTCCCCAACAACTGCGGCTCCAACAACTGCGGCTCCAACAACGGCAGCTCCCACAACTGCTGCCCCCACAACTGTGGCTCCAACAACTGTGGCTCCAACAACTGTGGCTCCAACAACTGTGGCTCCAACAACTGCGGCCCGAACAACTGCGGCCCCAACAACTGTGGCTCCAACAACTGGAGCTCCAACAACTGCAGCTCCCACAACTGCTGCCCCCACAACTGCAGCCCCAACAACTGCAGCCCCCACAACTGTTGCTCCCACAACTGCAGCTCCCACAACTGCTGCCCAAACAACTGCAGCCACAACAACAGCTGCCCCCACAACTGCGGCTCCAACAACTGTGGCTCCCACAACTGTGGCTCCAACAACTGCGGCTCCAACAACTGCGGCTCCAACAACTGCGGCCCAAACAACTGCGGCCCCAACTACTGCGGCTCCCACAACTGTGGCTCTGACAACAGCTGCCCAGACAACTGTTGCTCCCACAACTGCGGCTCCCACAACTGTGGCTCCAACAACTGCGGCCCTAACAACTGCGGCCCCAACAACTGTGGCTCCAACAACTGCAGCTCCAACAACTGCAGCTCCCACAACTGCTGCCCCCACAACTGCAGCCCCAACAACTGCAGCCCCAACAACTGCGGCCCCCACAACTGTTGCTCCCACAACTGCAGCTCCCACAACTGCTGCCCAAACAACTGCAGCCACAACAACAGCTGCCCCCACAACTGCGGCTCCAACAACTGTGGCTCCCACAACAGGGGCTCCAACGATGGCAGCTTCCACAACTGCTGCCCCCACAACTGCAGCCCCAACAACTGCGGCTCCAACAACTGTGGCTCCAACAACTGCGGCTCCAACAACTGCGGCTCCAACAACTGCGGCCCAAACAACTGCGGCCCCAACTACTGCGGCTCCCACAACTGTGGCTCTGACAACAGCTGCCCAGACAACTGTTGCTCCCACAACTGCGGCTCCCACAACTTTGGCTCCAACAACTGCGGCTCCGACAACTGCGGCTCCAACAACTGCAGCCCTAACAACTGCAGCCCCAACAACTGTGGGTCCAACAACTGCAGCTCCAACAACTGCAGCTCCCACAACTGCTGCCCCCACAACTGCAGCCCCCACAACTGCTGCTCCCACAACTGCAGCTCCCACAACTGCTGCCCAAACAACTGCAGCCACAACAACAGCTGCCCCCACAACTGCGGATCCAACAACTGTGGCTCCCACAACAGGGGCTCCAACGATGGCAGCTTCCACAACTGCTGCCCCCACAACTGTGGCTCCAACAACTACGGCTCCAACAACTGCGGCTCCAACAACTGCAGCCACAACAACAGCTGCCCCCACAACTGCGGCTCCAACAACTGTGGCTCCCACAACAGGGGCTCCAACGATGGCAGCTTCCACAACTGCTGCCCCCACAACTGCAGCCCCAACAACTGCGGCTCCAACAACTGTGGCTCCAACAACTGCGGCTCCAACAACTGCGGCTCCAACAACTGCGGCCCAAACAACTGCGGCCCCAACTACTGCGGCTCCCACAACTGTGGCTCTGACAACAGCGGCCCAGACAACTGTTGCTCCCACAACTGCGGCTCCCACAACTTTGGCTCCAACAACTGCGGCTCCGACAACTGCGGCTCCAACAACTGCGGCCCTAACAACTGCAGCCCCAACAACTGTGGCTCCAACAACTGCAGCTCCAACAACTGCAGCTCCCACAACTGCTGCCCCCACAACTGCAGCCCCCACAACTGCTGCTCCCACAACTGCAGCTCCCACAACTCCTGGCCAAACAACTGCAGCCACAACAACAGCTGCCCCCACAACTGCGGATCCAACAACTGTGGCTCCCACAACAGGGGCTCCAACGATGGCAGCTTCCACAACTGCTGCCCCCACAACTGTGGCTCCAACAACTACGGCTCCAACAACTGCGGCCCCAACAACTGTGGCTCCAACAACTGCAGCTCCAACAACTGCAGCTCCCACAACTGCTGCCCCCACAACTGCAGCCCCAACAACTGCAGCCCCCACAACTGTTGCTCCCATAACTGCAGCTCCCACAACTGCTGCCCAAACAACTGCAGCCACAACAACAGCTGCCCCCACAACTGCGGCTCCAACAACTGTGGCTCCCACAACAGGGGCTCCAACGATGGCAGCTTCCACAACTGCAGCCCCAACAACTGCGGCTCCCACAACTGTGGCTCTGACAACAGCTGCCCAGACAACTGTTGCTCCCACAACTGCGGCTGCAACAACAGCGGCTCCCACAACTTTGGGTCCAACAACTGCGTCCCCAACAACTGCGACAACTGCGGCCCCAACAACTGCGGCTCCAACAACTGTGGCTCCAACAACTGCGTCCCCAACAACTGCGACAACTGCGGCCCCAACAACTGCGGCTCCAACAACTGCGGCCCCAACAACTGTGGCTCCAACAACTGCAGCTCCAACAACTGCAGCTCCCACAACTGCTGCCCCCACAACTGCAGCCCCAACAACTGCAGCCCCCACAACTGTTGCTCCCACAACTGCAGCTCCCACAACTGCTGCCCAAACAACTGCAGCCACAACAACAGCTGCCCCCACAACTGTGGCTCCAACAACTGTGGCTCCCACAACAGGGGCTCCAACGATGGTAGCTTCCACAACTGCTGCCCCCACAACTTTGGCTCCAACAACTGCGGCTCCAACAACTTTGGCTCCAACAACTGCGGCTCCAACAACTGCGGCTCCAACAACTGTGGCTCTGACAACAGCTGCCCAGACAACTGTTGCTCCCACAACTGCAGCTCGCACAACTTTGACTCCAACAACTGTGGCTCTGACAACAGCTGCCCAGACAACTGTTGCTCCCACAACTGCGGCTCCCACAACTTTGGCTCCAACAACTGCGGCTCGACCAACTGCGGCTCCAACAACTGCGGCCCTAACAACTGCGGCCCCAACAACTGTGGCTCCAACAACTGCAGCTCCAACAACTGCAGCTCCCACAACTGCGGCTCCAACAACTGCAGCCCCAACAACTGCAGCCCCCACAACTGTTGCTCCCACAACTGCAGCTCCCACAACTGCTGCCCAAACAACTGCAGCCACAACAACAGTTGCCCCCACAACTGCGGCTCCAACAACTGTGGCTCCCACAACAGGGGCTCCAACGATGGAAGCTTCCACAACTGCTGCCCCCACAACTGCAGCCCCAACAACTGCGGCTCCCACAACTGTGGCTCTGACAACAGCTGCCCAGACAACTGTTGCTCCCACAACTGCGGCTGCAACAACTGCGGCTCCCACAACTTTGGCTCCAACAACTGCGTCCCCAACAACTGCGACAACTGCGGCCTCAACAATTGCGACAACTGCGGCCCCAACAACTGCGACAACTGCGGCCCCAACAACTGCGACAACTGCGGCCCCAACAACTGCGGCTCCAACAACTGCGGCTCCAACAACTGCGGCCCAAACAACTGCGGCCCCAACTACTGCGGCTTCCACAACTGTAGCTCTGACAACGACAACGACAACGACAATGCCAACGACAATGCCAACGACAACGCCAACGACAATGCCAACGACAATGCCTGCCGTGCCAACGACAATGCCTGCCGTCCCAACGGCAACGGCAATGCCAACGACAATGCCAACGACAACGGCAACGACAATGCCAACGACAATGCCAACGACTATGACAACGACAATGCCAACGACAATGCCTGCCGTGCCAACGACAATGCCTGCCGTCCCAACGACAACGGCAACGACAATGGCAACGACAATGCCGACCGTCCCAACGACAACGGCAACGACAATGCCGACGACAATGCCGACGACAATGCCGACGACAATGCCGACGACAATGCCTGCCGTGCCAACGACAATGCCTGCCGTCCCAACGACAACGGCAACGACAACGGCAACGACAATGCCAACGACTATGACGACGACAATGCCGACGACAATGCCTGCCGTGCCAACGACAATGCCTGCCGTCCCAACGACAACGGCAACCACAACGGCAACGACAATGCCAACGACTATGACGACGACAATGCCGACGACAACCCCAACGACAACCCCAGGCGGCCCACTGACAATGCCAACGACAACGCCAACGACAATGCCAACGACAATGCCAACGCCAACGACAACGCCGACGACAACCCCAACGACAACCCCAGGCGGCCCACTGACAATGCCAACGACAACGCCGACGATAATGCCGACGACAATGCCGACGACAATGCCGGCGACAATGCCGACGACAATGCCGACGACAATGCCTGCCGTGCCAACGACAATGCCTGCCGTCCCAACGACAACGGCAACGACAACGGCAACGACAATGCCAACGACTATGACGACGACAATGCCGACGACAATGCCTGCCGTGCCAACGACAATGCCTGCCGTCCCAACGACAACGGCAACGACAATGCCAACGACTATGACGACGACAATGCCGACGACAATGCCAACGACAACGCCAACGACAATGCCAACGACAATGCCGACGACAACCCCAACGACAACAACAGGCGGCCCACTGACAATGCCAACGACAACGCCGACGACAATGCCGCCGACAATGCCGACGACAATGCCGACGACAATGCCGACGACAATGCCGACGACAATGCCGACGACAATGCGTGCCGTGCCAACGACAATGCCTGCCGTCCCAACGACAACGGCAACGACAACGGCAACGACAATGCCAACGACTATGACGACGACAATGCCGACGACAATGCCTGCCGTGCCAACGACAATGCCTGCCGTCCCAACGACAACGGCAACGACATTGGCAACGACAATGCCAACGACTATGACGACGACAATGCCGACGACAATGCCAACGACAACGCCAACGACAATGCCAACGACAATGCCGACGACAACCCCAACGACAACCCCAGGCGGCCCACTGACAATGCCAACGACAACGCCAACGACAATGCCAACGACAATGCCAACGCCAACGACAACGCCGACGACAACCCCAACGACAACCCCAGGCGGCCCACTGACAATGCCAACGACAACGCCGACAACAATGCCAACGACAATGCCGACGACAATGCCTGCCGTGCCAACGACAATGCCTGCCGTCCCAACGACAACGGCAACGACAACGGCAACGACAATGCCAACGACTATGACGACGACAATGCCGACGACAATGCCTGCCGTGCCAACGACAATGCCTGCCGTCCCAACGACAACGCCAACGACAACGGCAACGACAATGCCAACGACTATGACGACGACAATGCCGACGACAATGCCAACGACAACGCCAACGACAATGCCAACGACAATGCCGACGACAACCCCAACGACAACCCCAGGCGGCCCACTGACAATGCCAACGACAACGCCAACGACAATGCCAACGACAATGCCAACGCCAACGACAACGCCGACGACAACCCCAACGACAACCCCAGGCGGCCCACTGACAATGCCAACGACAACGCCAACGACAATGCCAACGACAACGCCAACGACAATGCCAACGACAATGCCAACAATAATGCCTGCCGTGCCAACGACAATGCCTGCCGTCCCAACGACAATGCCAGCGACAATGCCAACGACAATGCCAACGACAATGCCAACGACAATGCCAACGACTATGCCGACGACAATGCCAATGACAATGCCAACGACTATGACGACGACAATGCCGACGACAATGCCGACGACAATGCCGACGACTATGACGACGACAATGCCGACGACAATGCCTGCCGTGCCAACGACAATGCCTGCCGTCCCAACGACAACGACAATGCCTGCCGTCCCAACGACAACGACAACGGCAACGACAATGCCAACGACGACGCCAACGACGACGCCAACGACGACGCCAACGACGACCCCAACGACGACCCCAACGACGACGCCGACGACAACACCGACGACAATGCCAACAACAATGCTAACGACAACACCAACCACAACGCCGACGACAACCCCAACGACAATGCCAACGACAATGCCAACGCCAACGCCAACGACAATGCCAACAACAATGCTAACGACAACGCCAACCACAACGCCGACGACAACCCCAACGACAACCCCAACGACGACCCCAACGACGACGCCAACGACAACACCGACGACAATGCCAACAACAATGCTAACGACAACGCCAACCACAACGCCGACGACAACCCCAACGACAATGCCAACGACAATGCCAACGACAATGCCAACGCCAACGCCAACGACAATGCCAACAACAATTCTAACGACAACGCCAACCACAACGCCGACGACAACCCCAACGACAACCCCGACGACGACCCCGACGACGACCCCGACGACGACGCCGACGACAACACTGACGACAATGCCAACAACAATGCTAACGACAACGCCAACCACAACGCCGACGACAACCCCAACGACAACCCCAACGACAACCCCGACGACGACCCCGACGACGACGCCGACGACAACACCGACGACAATGCCAACAACAATGCTAACGACAACACCAACCACAACGCCGACGACAACCCCGACGACGACCCCGACGACGACGCCGACGACGACGCCGACGACTGCCGCCCAGACAACTGCTGCCTTAACATCAACAACTGCGCCCCCACCAACTGCGGCCACCACAACTATGGCTCCAAACCAAGGCTTGTGACTCCATGATTTTTCCATTTCTATCTTTCCTTTTCTTTCCACACTGTCAATAATACAGGAATTGTCTATACTGCGTATTAATAAAATGTGTATCAAAGAAATACGTGATGGTTAAGCTCACACTGACAAAGAAAGATCATAGAATTTATTTTGACTCCAAGCATAGCTGTACTCCTTTGATTGGCTACTGAAACTGAAAACAATGTCAATTAACATAAGAAATGAATAAGAACATATAATGGATAATATAGTCAATACAGAAACTAATATGCTGTATAAGTCGTCTATAGCTATTTCTAATCTTCAGATATCTAGTTGGGCTTTTACAAGTAAAGTGTAGTTAAAACATAAAGCTTCACTATCATTAAAACAATAATACAATTCAAATATGGAGATACAGTAAATCAGATCACACATTTCACGTGCCACAATAGACAAATGGATATACCATACACCAAGGTTAATAACATTTCAATTAGCTAAAATTGGGTACAGCCTTGGTTTTCTTGTTGCTAGAAACAAACCTTTGTTGTAAAATATTTTTTATCTGGAATTTATTTGATTTCAGTTGGTAAAGTGTTCCAGGGTTGACAGCCCTTTAAATCTACAGTGTGGTATTTTACAGTTGCCATTCACCACGCTAATTGGTACTTTGTTAATGCCTTGTCTTTGGATGTATATGGAAAGAGGCTTTGGGGATAGACTGTTAACACATATTAAAACTAATTTGAGAAAAATTAATTGTGTAAAGTTTTCCAAGCTAAGTAGAAAAATTAATCTCGACATGCAATGTTTTTTAATACCTACAGGCTTTGTATTACTGGCCCTTCAGATGAGGATAACTGTCTTTGGAGAGGTTAGCAATGGAACCATCATTAAACGTGTTAAAGAGGTATGTAAAACAGAATGTGTAAATTTACAGTTTTGCGAAGGATCTTCAGCTAACATTATCAATGATAATGCATTCACACATGATAAAGGGTGGGGTGACGGGAATGAGATGAATCGCCTGATGTATATTCACTGTGTTTTCTCTCAATTTAGTTCTTTGAAGAGCAGCTCCCGAATGGAACAGCTCACAAAATCAACGTGGCAAATATTCAGAGGGCTAGAGTTCCCTAATAGAAGCTTCATGTTGATGTTTAAAGACAGCGGTTCAAGGTTATGCTGGTAGAATTGTTTCAACACAATGTCAACTGGTAGTTCACCTTAATTGTTTCTTCATATCTGGAAAGAGTCTTTTGACAATTTGAGCATAACATATCAAATGTCAATGTAGTCCACTGGGTTGCGGTGATCTACAACCAATATCTCAAAATTACCAGAAGTATCCTGATTGCCCTCCAGGTGTTTAAACAAAAGGGTTTTTGATTAAACACAGAGGCTTAGATTTTAGATTTACTCCGTTCTTCTGCATCTTTATCATTATTATTGTCAACATGAGGACCCATTTTCACTCTATAATCCCTGAACAATATCCCCTAGAATTGAAGATGTGAATTGAATGTGTACAGTAGAATGGGAAGCTCAAACCAAGCAATCTGATCTGTCAATAATTCCCATGCTCTGTAACTGGAGGAGGACCTGCCCGGAAACACTGCACTCTCATCATGAATGAGGAAACGTTTCACATAAACACTGGCAACAATAACCATGGTGAGTGTCTCATACAAAGTGTTTGATGACGATTGAACCTTGAAAAGGGAAAATGGATGGTCTGTCAGATGTTGCTGACAAAATGCACATGTTCGCGGAATATGAATCTGTTTGCCTTGTGCCAACAACAACTTATTTTTCAAGCTTATAGAAAAATATTTGATTTAATTAATCAAACAATATAAATAGTTTTATTTGTGTACATTTTGTTGCCCTTTACTTTCACTTAAGGCTATATAGGCATTATAGACTTTCTGGTTTTGCTTTGATGTAACACTATATTTATAAGACAAGATTGGCATTGATGTTATTTCATGTTGTGTTATGCCATTTAAAGAAATTAATGAAGAGACATCTATTTGAAGTACTTATTCTTTGTATTCTTTAATAAATCCTTTAAAAAGAAACATGTTTAAACCTTTGATTTTAAAGCAAATATAACTATATATATACACATCCATTGTCCAGATCTGCTTCAAAACATGTGAAAATACAAAAAAGGTTTAATATCTGAAAAATGTTAATAAGTTGCCATTCATTTTGTAAAACATTTCCTCAATATATCAATGTATAAATATCAGCAGAGAAACAATGCAAGAAACAAGCTATTTGTAAAATGTCAAAAAGACGCAGTGTGGTGCAATCTTTATCACAGTTTAGTATATTGGATTAACTATTAAAAGATTAAAACAAAACATGGATGACAATCTTAACTTGAAGAATTCACCTATGGAGTTTCCTTTATCTGTGTCAACAACTGAGTACAGTATGTTGACACAATTCATCATATCTGATCTACAACAGCCAAAACTCACAAACCATTCCTTCCTGTTCTTCTGAAAGACAATTGTTCCCATGAAACAAAATAAATTAAAGTATGTGTACAGCTGCTATTATACGCCTGACTCTGAATGAATGAAGCCTGAAACAATACAAACATTGATTTCTGCTTACTAATCAGGTCGGATGAGTTATAGTGACAAACTGTTCACAGACCAGCACATATGCTTGGCTTTCTTTACAGTCACATGGTTCGTATTTTACAGAAATCTTTGAGCTCCACAAAGTCAATTTCAGCAGGACCTCAATAATCCATCCACTTCAGAAACTTGTCACCATGTCCATGCGGCCACCCTCTCCATCTCCCTCTGTCTGGAAACGTGTGAAGCCAAGGCCTTCACGCACGGCTCTGCTTAGCAGCGCCAACAGGTCTGCAGCCCCTGCTGCTCCCCTCGGCAGGAAGAGCTCGAGTGCGCAGGTGGAGGCGTGAGGCAGTCGCACGCCTGACATGCTCGCGTCCTGGAAAATGAATTCAAGGAGAGGTGAATATGACATTAAAGTTCATCTCTAATCTTCCTAATTGTGAAATCCAACCACAAAATACTTACCGTTTGATTTTAAATAACATTGAATTGACATTATTCCTAATCTCACAAAGAATATCTTATTTTGAAAAATATCTATTAGCCCTGTGAAGAGCCTGTTAAAGACAGAAGTCAAGTATTATATGCATTATGAAACAAAAGTTGAGTATCCTGTCAATTTGAATTGGCTGGAAAAATATTTACACAGATGTAGATTTGTCAGATCGCCTGTTTCTTTAGCATTTAAAAATGAATTGGTCATCTTTGTAAAATCCTCAGACATGTTAATCGTGCTTTTATCAATAAACTATTTGTGACAGTCACGTTGGAAAAGTCCAGAGCATACGTGGGAGCCTAGTTACAAAAATTCAGAGGTGCATGACTCAGCGCCTGCGACAACTTGCAGAGACTTTGCACTCTTCCTTCCGTTAGCTGTTAAACTGTAATCCCACCTCTCTGGACACAGAGTAGCGGATGGGGGTTGGAGATGCACTCATTACATTACAGTCATTTAGCAGACGCTTTCATCCAAAGCGACTTACAATTCAGATTCTATCACACCGTTGGCACAGCTATGTGAGCAATTGTCAGCACTCAGCTGTGTTATCACTAGCGACCCCTACCAGCAGGGGCCAGTTAAGAGTAGTGAGTCAGGAATCAGCAGGCAGTCAATAGCAGGATTAAACAGGCAGGGCCCTAATAGTACTGGCCCAGTGAGGACAACAGGGAGAACAGTACTGCATGTAATGTATCAGTTTGTAGCATACAGTCATTTAACAATGGCTGGCTTGTGAGATAGATACCAACCTGGGAGTAAAAACGTAGGGAGATCAATCTGGGGAAACCGAGAGGAGGCAGATGATCAGCTCCAGTGATGAAGGCGAGGAGGTCTTCAAAGGAAAAATCTGCCTTACCATCTGATTGTGCACATGGAAACATTTTTGTTAAAAACTTCTCATAATAAACCCTGACACACCTTTTCACTCTCATCCTCAATGCATCCCTCTGTTCTTACCGCTGACCAAAGTAAGGACGTTCTGCCAGTGTCCAGCTGTTGCCTCCTCGGTCGCCCTCAGCTGGCTGTCTGGACGGCTGTAGCAGATGGTGAAAAGCTGTTTGAACTCTTCCGCCGTCAGAGGCTGCTGCTGTGCGCTCGTCATCACAGGCACAAACTCCTCCCGGTTGGACTGTACTGTTTCCCACAATCCACCACAGCTGTTCAGCCCCTCTGTGAACTGGGAGATCATACTGGCCACCCTGAAGGACAGCAGACGGGCTGTGGGATTGTTTCATTGGTTCACTAGGTTTTTTTTTTATTGGACAACGCCAACACCAACGCCAACACCAACGCCAATGCCTGGCGGCCCAACGATATGTGTCACTAAGTTCAGGTTCAGTGGGGCAGTGTAAAGTGTTGTAAATTAGATATTTAAATGTATTTTTTTCATTTAATGTTACCAGCACATTCATTTAGACTGGTGAACAGACAGTTTAACCGGAACTAGTAAGTGTCCATCAGAGCAGTATAAGAGATTATTATATTATTATTATACGGCTCTGGTGTCCGTTATCGATTTCAATTATTATTAGGAAACTAACATCTTTATCAATGAGGACTTTACGGAGGATGTCCGCCAAAGAGAAAGGATCTCATGTCGTGAGGGCAGTGCGTGAGAAAGGGGAAATTGCCTTTCTCTGGCACGACAGACTGATAACATACTCTCACAAGAAACCGACACAGTGAGAAAACCACCAATCTTGTAAATGATTTGGGTCATTAAGCCCTACTCTTGCCATCTAACTATTTACTGCTTGGTGTTATTTTAATATGGGCTCAAAAACTCTCAATATCCCAGGCAAAGGCCTGCTGATAGCTGATGTAAACATTTGTAGATTAAGAAATAAGATCTGAATTAAGTTGTATGATGCAACCAAACAATATCCATATACTTGCAATATCTGAGACACATTTAGATCCCTCATTTTAAAATACAGAATTAGCGGTTAATGGATATACAATGTTCAGGAAAGACCGGAATAGATATGGGGGAGACGTAGCTTTTTATGTCCAGAATAACGTTCCAGTAAATATACAAGGTGATTTAATGGTGTGTGACATGGGGGCACTGTGGCTACAGGTTCACCTGCCACAAACTAAACCTATACTTGTGGGTTGCTGCTATTGGCCGCCTACTGCATATATAGCACACTTAGACTCAATTTGTGAAATACTGGATAAATCTAGTGATGAAAACCGAGAACTGTTTTTTGTAGGTGATTTAAACATTGATTGGTTAGCTACCTGTCCGTTAAAGACAAAGCTTCTTGCAATTGAAGAAGGAAAAGGGAGATTTACTGTTTCTCCAAGAAACCTACTTGTTACAAAAAGAACATGAAAGTTAAATAAAATAAGAAATGCACAAGATTTTGTTGTAACAATTATAAAAGCCCACATTCCCTTTGAAAAGATAAACTGTATACAGGATAAGGAAGGGAGATTTGCTTTGCTTGTGGGAAAAGTAGAGACAACTGAAGCATCTCTGATGAATGTATGATATTCCACCGGAGTTATTGCCTCAATTTATGACTCAAATAAAAGAGTTAATAATGACACAAGGGAAAGGAACAATTATCATTGGTGGGGACTTTAACCGAAGCCTTAACCCCAATGTAGACTCAACAGTTTGAACATGTAAGGCAGAAAAAGCAGCTTCAATACTTAGGAGTACATGTGCAAAGATAGGAATAATAGATGTATGGAGAACACTACATCCAACAACTAAAGATTATACATATTATCCAGGTAGACATTCCACATACAGTAGATTAGTAGATTGATACATGTTACATTTTTTTATTTAATTTATCAGTCAATCTGCTATTGGAACAATGACTTTTCCAGATCATGCAACCATTACCCTAAATGTGAAATGAAGTTCTAAACAAAGCCTAAACAACTACTTTGAATTGAACAACACAGGGGAAATCACTGAGATCACCTCATGGGAAGGGGCATAAGCTCCTATCAAGAAGAGAAATAATAGCGAATACATCTGAAAAAAATTGAATTACATATTAAACTGGAGGATAAGCACAGACTTAAAATACCCCAATTACCACACAACTTAAAAAGACTTAAAAAATCTTAAAAAGATTGTTGTCAGAAGAAATAGAGAGATCATTTACATTTAAAAAAAATAAAACATTACTTCGGGGTACCAAACTTACTTAAACTAAAACAAGCCTCCTCACATCAGAACGTGTCCTTCATAAAAACGTAAGCAATAGTCGGAATATCAAGACAAATAAAGAAACTTAAAAAGGGTAAGACTCCAGGGAATTATGGATATACAAACTAATTTTTCCAGGTTTAATGCAATACTGACACCAAAGTTTATAATTTTGCATTAGATTTGGGAACCTGGGCACCGACCTCTCATCAGTCATCCCTAAAGAAGGCAAGGATTTAACTGAGTGTTCATCATACACGCCAATATTGCTATATGAAAAATGTATTAATAATAGCAGTGAGGTCAAAAGAAATGCCAAATATAATAAATAGGGACCAGTGTGTTTTGTTTGTAATGGTTATGGATATGGCATTTATATAGCGTTTTTCTAGCTGTCCAACCACTCAAAGCGCTGAACATACATGTCAACATTCACACACACATTCATACACTGATAGCAGAAGCTATTCCAATTAGAGGACGAGCCCTCTGAAATACATGGGCTGTGATAATAAAAGGTGTACACTAAATATAATTGATCACTGTCAAAAAAAACTGTTTTGATTTGCAAACAATGTAGAAAAAGCATTTGGGTACTCTGGCTCTATATTTTCAATACAGCAAAAGCTTTTGATTTTCATCGCAAATTTATCTTACAGCTCAAATAAGTGTACAAGAATCCTGTAGCAAAATTAAAGGTCAATGGTACCCCCATATAAATTCATAAGGGAACCAGACAGGGAGACTCACTATCTTGCCAGATCTTTGCCATGTAACCTCTTGCTGTAAGGCGACAGACAGTACATTACATTACATTACAGTCATTTAGCAGATGCTTTTATCCAAAGCGACTTACAATAACTGTATTCAACATAGGTATTCAAGAGAACTACTAGTCACCAGAAGTCATAAGTGCATCTCCTTTTTTAAACAAGCATCTAAGAGCATAAACAGAGCATAAACCAGAGCAAAAGTACAGTGCAGAAACAAAGTAATAGCCACCACACCACCGTGCAGCCCTTGAGCAACATGTATGAAATGAATCATCAGCCTTTAGAAAATTAAATTAAACTCAACTTAAGTAGGTGGAAAATGATACCAGACTCAATTTCTTTCAGAGCAGATACAATTAATTATGATTCTCCCACAGTTTCTCTATCTGTTTCAGAGATTACAAATTCCAATTCCTACTGTATCTTTTAAACGGAGGAATATATTAATAATTAACTTCATATAGAACAATGAAAGGAAAAGCAAAACAAATATGTGGTCAGCCATTCCTAACCTGCAGAGCTATTTTAATGCAACAAAGAAATTTACAGTATGATATGGTCGAAGGACAGAGCAGAAGCAAAGTGGCTTTCAATCGAGAGAGAATCCATACCAATATCCTTAAAACACTGAAAAGACAAAAAGGATTATGTACAATTGAAAGGACTACATTCATCCTTAATTATTTGATTAAAAATCAAAGTAAGGTAATCAAAAACTCTGTAAAAAATACAAGGATATAAGGATTTCTGAATAGGAAACCAGTAGGAAAATCCTCACCAGAACACACAGAATCGCAGTCATGAAGTAAATAACTAGGAATTAGTTAAAAAGTCCAAAAGTTCAAAGATGGAAGGTAACTAGAGGAAATCTCAGAAAAGGAGAGAATAACTTCTGAAGCTGGAAACAAAGAGACAAAGTATAAAATATGTGTGTTTAACTTGATGGGATATGAGGCCATGATTTAATTTATAAAATTACTTCCACCAAGATTAACAAAATGGTTTATAAATGGAGAAAGGCAGTGCCACCATCTGGACAATTGAGGGCATATTTGTTGAGCAGCATTTGACCTGCACACAACTTCCAATCAAGATTTCTGATGTAGAAGCTTTATAAAAATACATTATCATTATTATTATTAATACTATCATTATTATTATTAATAATAATAATAATAATAATAATAATAGCAACAATTAATAATGGCAATAATAATGAAGGTTCATCAGCACCAAACAATAGGGTTTCAGCCGTTTGGACCCCTAATAAGGGACTCAGCTTGCTTAGAATGTGAATTGTCATCCTTTGTGAAAAGAGTAATTCCACTGATGAAAAACATTCAAACAAAGACCCAAATATGCAAATCATGACTAGAAACTGATTAATACAGCAGTTAAACTAGTCACTAATTATTCTTTAAAAAAACTGGATTGTCAACTTAATGCCGCATGGTGTAAGGTCATTGTATGATGTAATTAGTGATTTAGTTTGGAGTGGGCACTATTTTGTAAACATGTGTGACTTACCTGGTTTTTCAGGTTGTATGAAAGTAGCCTCTGTCTCCAATGCCTTATCACTGCCTCCATGAGGGAGGAGTAATTCACAAACTAAGCGCAACATGCGATCACAGACAAAATACTTGTCTCAGTCATCATGGAAAGACACATCCTTTGTTGGATATTTTTGTTTGGATATTTACATGCATCCTCTGCACAAGGTAAACATTATATATTTTTTAGTTTGACTGAATAGTCTTCAAATATAAGAATAACAATAGTAGTTATGTAATTAAAACGCTGTTTTGTAGCTGATTCATTTCCAAGATGACATTTACTGCCTGAATGGTCTTCTGTCAAGAACGTTGAAGAATAAAAACAAGAGCAACCACATAAATCCTGGCTACCAGAAAGAATCAGGTGCCACTGTCTCACTTTTTAAATGTTACTAAAAATTAAAAAAACATCGTTAAAAGTTATCTGTACTTTAGAGCAGTATTGTATTAATAGCATTGCTACATTGGAATTTTGATATTGCAAAAGATTATATGTGATTGTGATTAACATTTAACCCCAAAAAAACAAATTAAAGCTGCATTAAAAAAGCACATATATAACAATGAAGCACTCATTACCCTCTGTCAAGGTTTAACCATTTCTGAGTTAGACACTGCATTTGAAGACAGTATTGAATTATGAAGAAGACAAATAACTTATACAAGGTTTGGCCTGATGGTCGGTGCTAAAGAAAAGGTGGTAGTTTCAACTAAAACACGAGGATCTTCTTGTTGACAATATAGATGTTCACACAGTAATTTATGCAAATACTTCCTGAGTTGTTTGATAACAGTTGTACAAACTAACAACCTGACGAAACAACAGATCCCATTATCCATTCCTTACAAGTTAAACATGATAATGATGTATTGAAATGCTGAGGTATTTGATTTGATCATTATTTGGAAATTCTTAATATTACTCATACTAAATGATCAACCACAACTGCAGGCTCAATAACAGCTTCTCTCACGACTGCGGCTCCAACGACGGCAGGTCCCACAACTGCGGCCCCAACAACTGCGGCTCCAATGACGGGAGCTCCCACAACTGCGGCTCCTACAACTGCTGCCCCAACACCTGTGGCCCCAACCACTGAGGCTCCAATGACGGCAGCTCCCACAACTGCGGCTCCTACAACTACTGCCCCAACACCTGTGGCCCGAACCACTGCGGCCCCCACAACAGCTGCCCCAACAACTGTGGCTCCCACAACTGCGGCTCCAACAACTGCGGCCCCCACAACTGCGGCTCCTACAACAGCTGCCCCCACAACTGTGGCTCCTACAACGGCTGCACCAACAACGGCAGGTCCCACGACTGCAGCCCCCACAACTGCGGCCCCAACAACTGCAGCTCCCTCAACCACTGCGGTTCCAAACACTGCGGCTCCAACAACTGCGGCCCCCGCAACTGCGGCTACAACAACGGAGGCTCCCACAACTGCTGCCCCAACAACGGAGGCCCCCGCAACTGCTGCTCCAACAACTGCGGCTCCCACAACTGCGGCTCCAA
This sequence comes from Leptoclinus maculatus, assembly GCA_032191485.1. Lineage (NCBI taxonomy): Eukaryota > Metazoa > Chordata > Actinopteri > Perciformes > Stichaeidae > Leptoclinus > Leptoclinus maculatus. The sequence continues at coordinate 12,304,577 of JAVDOI010000004.1, read as the reverse complement.
CAACTGCGGCTCCTACAACGGCTGCCCCAACAAGTGCGGCCCCCGCAACTGCGGCTCCTACAACAGCTGCCCCAACGACTGCAGCCCCCGCAACTGTGGCTCCAACAACTGCGGCTCCCACAACTGCAGTTCCAACGACGGCAGCTCCCACGACTGCGGCTCCCATGACTGCAGCCCCAACAACTGCAGCCCCCACAACTGCGGCTCCAACAACAGCTGCCCCAACAACTGTGGCTTCCACAACTACAGTTCCAACGACGGCAGCTCCCACGACTGCGGCTCCCATGACTGCAGCCCTAACAACTGCAGCCCCCACAACTGCGGCTCCTACAACGGCTGCCCCAACAACTGCAGCCCCCACAACTGCGGCCCCAACAACTGCTGCTCCCTCAACCACTGCGGTTCCAAACACTGCGGCTCCAACAACTGCGGCTCCTACAACGGCTGCCCCAACAACTGCGGCCCCCGCAACTGCGGCTCCAACAACGGAGGCTCCCACAACTGCTGCCCCTACAACGGAGGCCCCCGCAACTGCGGCTCCAACAACTGCGGCTCCTACAACGGCTGCCCCAACAACTGCGGCTCCCACAACTGCGGCTCCAACAACTGCGGCTCCTACAACGGCTGCCCCAACAACTGCGGCTCCTACAACAGCTGCCCCAACCACTGCAGCCCCCGCAACTGCGGCTCCAACAACTGCGGCTCCCACAACTACAGTTCCAACGACGGCAGCTCCCACGACTGCGGCTTCCATGACTGCAGCCCTAACAACTGCAGCCCCAACAACTGCAGCCCCCACAACTGCGGCTCCAACAACAGCTGCCCCAACAACTGCGGCTTCCACAACTACAGTTCCAACGACGGCAGCTCACATGACTGTGGCCCCCACAACTGCGGCCCCAACAACAACTGCCCCAACAACAACTGCCCCAACAACTGCGGCCCCCACAACAGCTGCCCCAACAACTGCTGCCCGATTAACTGCGGCCCCAACAACTGCGGCTTTCACAACTACGGCCCCAACAACTGCAGTTCCAACGACGGTAGCTCCCACAACTGCGGCTCCAACAACAGCTGGCCAAACAACTGCGGCTCCAACAACAGCTGCCCCAACAACTGCGGCTTCCACAACTATAGTTCCAATGACGGCTGCTCCCACGACTGCGGCCCACACAACTGCGGCTCCAACAACTGCGGCTCCCACAACTGCGGCCCCAACAACTGCAGCTCCTATAACTGCTGACCCAACAACAGAGGCTCCCACAACTGCTGTACCAACAACGGAGGCTACCACAACTGCGGCCCCTACAACTGCGGCCCCCACAACTGCGGTTCCAAACACTGCGGCTCCAACAACTGCTGCCCCATTAACTGCGGCCCCTACAACTGCGGCTCCCACAACAGCTGCCCCAACAACTGCAGCTTCCACAACTACGGCCCCAACAACTGCAGTTCCAATGACGGTAGCTCCCACGACTGCGGCTCCCACGACAGCGGCCCCCACAACAGCTGCCCCAATAACTGCTGCCCCAACAACTGCTGCTCCCACAACTGCTGCCCCAACAACTGCTGCCCCAACAACTGCAGCCCCCACAACTGCGGCTCGAACAACTGCGGCTTCCACAACTACAGTTCCAACGACGGCAGCTCCCACGACTGCGGCTCCCACGACAGCGGCCCCCACAACAGCTGCCCCAACAACTGCTGCCCCAACAACTGCTGCTCCCACAACTGCTGCCCCAACAACTGCTGCCCCAACAACTGCAGCCCCCACAACTGCGGCTCCAACAACTGCGGCTTCCACAACTACAGTTCCAATGACGGCAGTTCCCATGACTGCGGCCCCAACAACTGCGGCCCCAACAACAACTGCCCCAACAACTGCGGCTCCCACAACAGCTGCCCCAACAACTGCTGCCCCATTAACTGCAGCCCCAACAACTGCGGCTTCCACAACTACGGCCCCAACAACTGCAGTTCCAACGACGGTAGCTCCGACAACTGCGGCCCCAACAACAACTGCCCCAACAACTGCGGCCCCCACAACAGCTGCCCCAACAACTGCTGCCCCATTAACTGCGGCCCCAACAACTGCGGCTTCCACAACTACGGCCCCAACAACTGCAGTTCCAACGACGGTAGCTCCCACAACTGCGGCTCCAACAACAGCTGCCCAAACAACTGCGGCTCCAACAACAGCTGCCCCAACAACTGCAGCTTCCACAACTACAGTTCCAACGACGGCAGCTCCCACGACTGCGGCCCACTCAACTGCGGCTGGAACAACTGTGGCTCCCACAACTGCGGCCCCCATAACAGCTGCCCCAACAACTGCTGCCCCAACAACTAAGGCCCCAACAACTGCAGCTCCTACAACTGCTGCCCCAACAACTGCAGCTCCCACAACTGCTGCCCCATTAACTTCGGCTCAAACAGCAGCTCCCACAACGGCAGCTTCCACGACTGCGGTCCCCACAACTGCGGCTACCACAACAGCTGCCCCAACTACTGAGGCTCCCACGACTGTGGCCCCCACAACTGCGGCCCCAACAACTACTGCCCCCACAACTGTGGCTACCACAACTGCGGCCCCAACAACTGCTGCCCCATTAACTGCGGCTCCCACAACAGCTGCCCCAACAACTGCGGCTTCCACAACTACGGCCCCAACAACTGCAGTTCGAATGACGGTAGCTCCCACAACTGCGGCTCGAACAACTGCGGCTTCCACAACTACACTTCCATTGACGGCAGCTCCCACGACTGCGGCTCCCACGACAGCGGCCCCCACAACAGCTGCCCCAACAACTGCTGCCCCAACAACTGCTGCTCCCACAACTGCTGCCCCAACAACTGCTGCCCCAACAACTGCAGCCCCCACAACTGCGGCTCCAACAACTGCGGCTTCCACAACTACAGTTCCAATGACAGCAGTTCCCATGACTGTGGCCCCCACAACTGCGGCCCCAACAACAACTGCCCCAACAACTGTGGCCCCCACAACTGCGGCCCCAACAACTACTGCCCCCACAACTGTGGCTACCACAACTGCGGCCCCAACAACTGCTGCCCCATTAACTGCGGCTCCCACAACAGCTGCCCCAACAACTGCGGCTTCCACAACTACGGCCCCAACAACTGCAGTTCCAATGACGGTAGCTCCCACAACTGCGGCTCGAACAACTGCGGCTTCCACAACTACACTTCCAACGACGGCAGCTCCCACGACTGCGGCTCCCACGACAGCGGCCCCCACAACAGCTGCCCCAACAACTGCTGCCCCAACAACTGCTGCTCCCACAACTGCTGCCCCAACAACTGCTGCCCCAACAACTGCAGCCCCCACAACTGCGGCTCCAACAACTGCGGCTTCCACAACTACAGTTCCAATGACAGCAGTTCCCATGACTGTGGCCCCCACAACTGCGGCCCCAACAACAACTGCCCCAACAACTGCGGCCCCCACAACAGCTGCCCCCACAACAGCTGCCCCAACAACTGCTGCCCCATTAACTGCGGCCCCAACAACTGCAGCTCCTACAACTGCAGCCCCAACAACTGCAGCTCCAACAACAGCTGCCCCAACAACTGCGGCTCCAACAACAGCTGCCCAAACAACTGCTGCCCCAACAACTGCTCCCCCAACAACTGCAGCCCCAACAACTGCAGCTCCCACAAATGCTGCCCCAACAACGACGGCTCCCACAACTGCGGCTCCTACAACAGTTGCTCCCACAACAGCGGCTCCCACAACAGCTGCCCCAACAACTGCGGCTCCAACAACATCTGCCCCAACAACTGCTGCCCCATTAACTGCGGCCCCCACAACTGCAGCTCCCACAACTGCAGCTCCCACAACTGCAGCTCCCACAACGGCTGCCCCAACAACGGCGGCTCCCACAACGGCTGCCCCAACAATGGCAGCTCCCACGACTGCGGCTCCCACAATGACGGCTCCCACAACTGCGGCTCCTACAACTGCTGATCCAACAACGGCAGCTCCCACAACTACTGCCCCATTAACTGTGGCCCCAACAACTACAGCTCCCACAACAGCTGCCCCAGCAACTGCGGCTCCCACAACTGAAACCCCAAATACTGCGGCTCCAACAACTGCGGCCCCCACAATTGCAGCTCCCACAACAGCTGCCCCAACAACTACGGCTCCAACAACTGCGGTTCCCACAACTGCTGCCCCAACAACGGTGGCTCCCACAATGGCTGCCCCAACAATGGCAGCTCCCACGACTGCGGCTCCAACGACTGCTTTCCCAACAACTGCAGCCCCCACAACTGCTCTCCCAACAACTGTAGCTCCAACAACAGTTCTCCCAACAACTGCGGCTCCAACGACAACGGCCCCCACAACTGTGGCTCCAATGACAACGGCCCCCACAACTGCGGCTCCAAACCAAGGCTCGTCTATAGCTATTACTAATCTTCAGATATCTAGTTTGGCTTTTACAAGTAAAGTGTAACTAAAACATGAAGCTTCACTATCATTAAAACAATAATACAATACAAATATGGAGATACAGTAAATCAGATCACACATTTCACACACCACAGTACACAAATGCATATACCATACACCAAGGTTAATAACATTTCAATTAGCTAAAATTGGGTACAGCCTTGGTTTTCTTTTTGCTAGCAATGAACCTTTGTAGTAAAAAATGATATATCTGGAATTAATTTTATTTCAGTTGGTAAAGTGTTCCAGGGTTGACAGCCCTTTAAATCTACAGTGTGGTATTTTACAGTTGCCATTCACCATGCTAATTGTTACTTTGTTACTGCCTTGTCTTTGGATGTATATGGAAAGAGGCTTTGGGGATAGACTGTTAACACATATTAAAACTAATTTGAGAAAAATAAATTGAGTAAAGTTTTACAAGCTAAGTACAAAAATTAATCTCGACATGCAATGTTTTTTAATACCTACAGGCTTTGTATTACTGGCCCTTCAGATGAGGATAACTGTCTTTGGAGAGGTTAGCAATGGAACCATCATTGAACGTGTTAAAGAGGTATGTAAAACAGAATGTGTAAATTAACCGTTTTGCAAAGGATCTTCAGCTAACATTATCAATGATAATGCATTCACACATGATAAAGGGTGGGGTGACGGGAATGAGATGAATCTCCTGATGTATATTCTGTGTTTTCTCTCAATTTAGTTTTTTGAAAAGCAGCTCCCGAATGGAACAGTTCACAAAATCAACGTGGCAAACATTCAGAGGGCTAGAGTTCCCCAATAGAAGCTTCATGTTGATGTTTAAAGACAGCGGTTCAAGGTTATGCTGGTAGAATTCTTTCAACACAATGTCAACTGGTAGTTCACCTTAATTGTTTCTTCATATCTGGAAAGAGTCTTTTGACAATTTGAGCATAACATATCAAATGTCGTTGTAGTCCACTGGGTTGCGGTGATCTACAACCAATATCTCAAAATTACCAGAAGTATCCTGATTGCCCTCCAGGTGTTTAAACAAAAGGGTTTTTCATTAAACACAGAGGCTTAGATTTTAGATTTACTTTTTCTGCATCTTTATCATTATTATTGTCAAACTCTTGGGTCAACATGAGGAACCATTTCACTCTATAATCCCTGAACAATATCCCCAAGAATTGAAGATGTGAATTGAATGTGCACAGTAGAATGGGAAGCTCAAACCAAGCAATCTGATCTGTCAAAGAGTTTTAAACAGTTGTCAATAATTCCCATGCTCTGTAACTGGAGGAGGAGCTGCCCGGAAACACTGCACTCTCATCATGAATGAGGAAACGTTTCACATAAACACTGGCAACAATAACCATGGGGAGTGTCTCATACAAAGTGTTTGACGATTGAACCTTGAAAAGGGAAAATGAATAGTCTGTCAGATGTTGCTGACAAAATGCACATGTTCGAGGAATATGAATCCGTTTGCCTTGTGCCAACAATAACTTATTTTTCAAGCTTATAGAATGTAAGGTTTGCAGCTAAAAATGTATCAAACATTATAAATTAAAAATTGTATTTGTGTACATTTTGTTGCCCTTTACTTTCACTTAAGGCTATATAGGCATTATAGACTTTCTGGTTTTGCTTTGATGTAACACTATATTTATAAGACAAGATTGGCATTGATGTTATTTCATGTTGTGTTATGCCATTTAAAGAAATTAATGAAGAGACATCTATTTGAAGTACTTATTCTTTGTATTTTTTAATAAATCCTTTAAAAAGAAACATGTTTAAACCTTTGATTTTAAAGCAAATATAACTATATATATACACATCCATTGTCCAGATCTGCTTCAAAACATGTGAAAATACAAAAAAGGTTTAATATCTGAAAAATGTTAATAAGTTGCCATTCATTTTGTAAAACATTTCCTCAATATATCAATGTATAAATATCAGCAGAGAAACAATGCAAGAAACAAGCTATTTGTAAAATGTCAAAAAGACGCAGTGTGGTGCAATCTTTATCACAGTTTAGTATATTGGATTAACCATTAAAAGATTAAAACAAAACATGGATGACAATCTTAACTTGAAGAATTCACCTATGGAGTTTCCTTTATCTGTGTCAACAACTGAGTACAGTATGTTGACACAATTCATCATATCTGATCTACAACAGCCAAAACTCACAAACCATTCCTTCCTGTTCTTCTGAAAGACAATTGTTCCCATGAAACAAAATAAATTAACGTATGTGTACAGCTGCTATTATACGCCTGACTCTGAACGAATGAAGCCTGAAACAATACAAACATTGATTTCTGCTTACTAATCAGGTCGGATGAGTTATAGTGACAAACTGTTCACAGACCAGCACATATGCTTGGCTTTCTTTACAGTCACATGGTTCGTATTTTACAGAAATCTTTGAGCTCCACAAAGTCAATTTCAGCAGGACCTCAATAATCCATCCACTTCAGAAACTTGTCACCATGTCCATGCGGCCACCCTCTCCATCTCCCTCTGTCTGGAAACGTGTGAAGCCAAGGCCTTCACGCACGGCTCTGCTTAGCAGCGCCAACAGGTCTGCAGCCCCTGCTGCTCCCCTCGGCAGGAAGAGCTCGAGTGCGCAGGTGGAGGCGTGAGGCAGTCGCGCGCCTGACATGCTCGCGTCCTGGAAAATGAATTCAAGGAGAGGTGAATATGACATTAAAGTTCATCTCTAATCTTCCTAATTGTGAAATCCAACCACAAAATACTTACCGTTTGATTTTAAATAACATTGAATTGACATTATTCCTAATGTCACAAAGAATATCTTATTTTGAAAAATATCTATTAGCCCTGTGAAGAGCCTGTTAAAGACAGAAGTCAAGTATTATATGCATTATGAAACAAAAGTTGAGTATCCTGTCAATTTGAATTGGCTGGAAAAATATTTACACAGATGTAGATTTGTCAGATCGCCTGTTTCTTTAGCATTTAAAAATGAATTGGTCATCTTTGTAAAATCCTCAGACATGTTAATCGTGCTTTTATCAATAAACTATTTGTGACAGTCACGTTGGAAAAGTCCAGAGCATACGTGGGAGCCTAGTTACAAAAATTCAGAGGTGCATGACTCAGCGCCTGCGACAACTTGCAGAGACTTTGCACTCTTCCTTCCGTTAGCTGTTAAACTGTAATCCCACCTCTCTGGACACAGAGTAGCGGATGGGGGTTGGAGATGCACTCATTACATTACAGTCTTTTAGCAGACGCTTTCATCCAAAGCGACTTACAATTCAGATTCTATCACACCGTTGGCACAGCTATGGGAGCAATTGTCAGCACTCAGCTGTGTTATCACTAGCGACCCCTACCAGCAGGGGCCAGTTAAGAGTAGTGAGTCAGGAATCAGCAGGCAGTCAATAGCAGGATAAAACAGGCAGGGCCCTAATAGTACTGGCCCAGTGAGGACAACAGGGAGAACAGTACTGCATGTAATGTATCAGTTTGTAGCATACAGTCATTTAACAATAGCTGGCTTGTGAGATAGATACCAACCTGGGAGTAAAAACGTAGGGAGATCAATCTGGGGAAACCGAGAGGAGGCAGATGATCAGCTCCAGTGATGAAGGCGAGGAGGTCTTCAAAGGAAAAATCTGCCTTACCATCTGATTGTGCACATGGAAACATTTTTGTTAAAAACTTCTCATAATAAACCCTGACACACCTTTTCACTCTCATCCTCAATGCATCCCTCCGTTCTTACCGCTGACCAAAGTAAGGACGTTCTGCCAGTGTCCAGCTGTTGCCTCCTCGGTCGCCCTCAGCTGGCTGTCTGGACGGCTGTAGCAGATGGTGAAAAGCTGTTTGAACTCTTCCACCGTCAGAGGCTGCTGCTGTGCGCTCGTCATCACAGGCACAAACTCCTCCCAGTTAGACTGTACTGTTTCCCACAATCCACCACAGCTGTTCAGCCCCTCTGTGAACTGGGAAATCATACTGGCCACCCTGAAGGACAGCAGACGGGCTGTGGGATTGTTTCATTGGCTCACTCTGCTTCTTTTTTTTTTAATAAGATATGCTAATTGGTGTTAAATAATGAAACAGCACAGATATTTTTTACTGTTCTGATGAGTCACTTCACTTGATAAAAAAAGGACATGCAGTACTTTTATAAATACATTTCTGGTTACTCTACATACAAATAAGAATGCAAGACTTAGAGACACAAGATCAAAGGCCAATGAGTACTAAAATAAAGAAAAGTTACACCACACTCCAAACCAGTGTATGGGGCGTGAACTACAAGTGTGTGATTGCATAAGTATTATCTGTGTTTGTGTGTCAAACCTGTGGTAGATGTAATGTTTGACCAGGCGGACATAGATGGATGGTAGTTCATCAGAATGGGCTGAATTGACTCCAGGGATCCCAGCGCTTGACACCCAGTCACACAGACTGGGAGAAAGCAGCTTCACATCAGTACAACTGTGCATCTACAAGAGGAGCAGAGGAGCATTAATGGTGTGTGTGTGTGTGTGTGTGTGTGTGTGTGTGTGTGTGTGTGTGTGTGTGTGTGTGTGTGTGTGTGTGTGTGTGTGTGTGTGTGCATGCTAAATGCTGTGTATGTGCACGGCCCTGCAGAGGTTACATTTTTGTTTGGATAGTGGACAGTTGGGAGTTGACAGAAAACAAGGGTGTGAAATGGAAATGTCATGCAACAAAGGCCCCCTGCTGGAACCAAACAGGTTTGGTGAATCTATTTGTGGTCAGGTTCTCTCTAATTAGGTGGAACAGTGTCAATTAAAAACAAAAACTGGAAAACAGATAAACACTGGATTAATTCACCATTTTGTTTTTCACCACCTTTATAGTTTTATATCTAATACAACTAAAACTATGATACACAGCAGTGCATCAAATAAATCACAGCAATCCAAAATTGATTGGACCTACTTTTTCAATGTCGTCTGTCCGAAGTACAGGTGTGTGAGATTTCTGAGTGTTTGTTACCTGTTGCAGCCTGATCTGTGCTTCAGCATCAACAATGTCCCTCCAGCTGAAGTCCTCCAACGATGGATTCTGGCCACACACCAACTGTGACAATAAAATACAATAAAATGACTAAGAGAATATCAGCGTGCAAAAACAATTCAACACAGCTGCTAGGTATAATATACAATGTGTTTTAAATACTGTGATTTAGGAAACTTTCTATCTACATAAGATAATGCACACTACCTGGAAAAGTGCAGGGTGTAAACAACGGGGTCCAGGCCCGCCCTGAGTTAGAGACCAGCCAATCAGAACGCCTGCTTCGTAATACTTCCTGTCTTCAAGAGCTTCAAGATTGTAAGTCAAGAACAGACGCCCCGGATGACCCTCAAACACGGAACTTTGCTGCAGCTCCAGCAAAGTCAATCTGTGTGAGAAGAGGATATAAAAATGTATATATATATATATATATATATATATATATATATATATATATATATATAGAGTACTATTATAAAGAACAAAGACGTAATTCCTCTACAAAACAACATATTCATTCTAAAGATTGATCAATTAGTCAAACAGAAAATTATTTGGCAATATTTTACTATTACATTAGTAATGAATGTGACACTTTGTTGCTCTCTTTTGCTTTTCATCATTGTAAATAATAATGATCAATATTCTTGGTTTTGGTATGTTGGTCAAACAACACACACCTGAATATGTCACCTTGGGCTCTGGGAAATTTTTATTTATCATAATTCTAAAATAAAAATCAGCAGGTTAATTGATAAAGAAATGTTTGTTTGTTCCAGCATGATCATTTTTGTGATGATAATCATTTTGAAAGCAATTTCATCCTCAAATAATGTAAATGTCGGTCTAAAACATATTTATTTATATTGGATCTCATGCTAATAAATAATCAAGCAAAGAATAATATTAAGCAAGTATTACTCGGTTTTCATAATTCTTTAAACTACATTAATTTGGAAAGAAAGCTGCAGGAGTGTAGAAAACCAGAGATCGTTGACAGCTCTGTTCATATTTCACAGTCAATAATCATAATAATTATCAAAACCTAAAGAAGTCTCTGAGAGGTCCGTCATGGCCGTCAGTCTCCTCTCCACTGAAGGAGACGATGGGTGTCGTCTTGAAACAGAAGTCTGGCCTCCTCACCACCTTCAGAGCGCTGTGGAGCAGGTCTTTCCTCCTCACCTGGATGTGGGTTTCTACGTCTCGATCCATATTCTCCTGTCTGAACAGTCTCAGGATGGAGTCCAGGTCGTGTGTGAACTGCAAACCATAGAGAAAGATTTGAAGGGAGATGGAGAGGAAATGGTGTCCTTCCTGTCCTAGCTTCTTGGACTATTGAAAAACTTTTAAAGATTTGGTCAAAAAGTTGGATTTGTACTTGTTTCTATCTGCTGAGTGGAATAAACTCACCTCCTCTGTGGTGCTGGAAACACATGGTTGGGTCTGTCTTCCCAGCTGATTGTCTTTGTCCGAGCAGCTCTCTGTGATGTTCCCCCGGCAAAACTCCTTCCTTGCAAAAGACAACGCACATTCATATATTTATATTCAGGGAATTCAATTATACAGTTCACCATTTTTAAACTTTTCTTCGCAGGAACAGCAACTGCTTTCTTACCTGTTCACCAAAGGTGTCTCGCTTGCTGACTTCTCAGATTCCGCCTGTTGAGAGAAGAGTATATACATTTAATTATATGCACTTTAGAAGAAGTATGTAAAAGTTAAATTAATGACTTTAATTTAATATATATTGCTGAAAACTACATTAACATTAGGGGAACTCACACACTGTCACAACCATTATTTGTATGCAATATACCCTTAGCACTGAATCCATATCTGTTGGAGCCCTCACGTCACATACCAAAAGACAGATGTCAACCATTTTGGAATTATGGCGAAGCTAATGCATTGCATGTAATGCGTGCATTGCATTTTCATGATCCTGCGTAGTGCATACACATTGGTTGATGTCTTTAATTAATGATGTAGTTATGGAGGAAGATTTAAATGGGACTAAAAACAGATATAAAATTGATTCACATCTTTAGAAATGTACTTTAATTAATCATAACTGCTGAAAAGCCCAGTTTTAAAAAGAAATACGGAGCAGCTGTGGTTTACCAGTGGGTAGTCCTGTTGGCTCAGGATGTACAAAGCACCATGTCCAGAGGTCCTGAGTACCTGCTCTCCAGTCCAGCCCTCTGCAGGAGTGTCTGGGACAAATAGCACCCCGGATCCCATGACACACTGGAAACCACACATACCGTCAGACATAAATGTACCAAAATGTGGAAGAATAGGAGGGACACTTTCCAGATTCACTGTCGGATGTAAGATTTACTTTGTAAAGCTAAACTTAATCCTACATTCAATCTTTATTTGTAACACGAGACCTCTACAGAAAGAGTGAACCATTAAATATAAAGTCCAACTAACTCCCACAGGTATAGAAATACACTACACACACCTGTAGAAATGTGAAGGAGAACCTTTGTCCGGCTCGTTTTACAAACCGCCCCCGGAAGAGCGTCGCCAGACGACTCTCCATCTGATTGGCCGACCAATCATAATCAATGGAGATGCGAGCAGTGAGTCCCACATCCGCTAGAGCTGCTTGCTCTCTGCCTCGTGGAACAGTGTGTCTGAAAGAACAGAAAGGAATATTTCCTTCATTTATATATTTTTACTGGATAATAGAATATTTATATACATCAACATTTAGAATGATGTCACCGGCTGTCACTATCACTACCATGGTCACAAATGAAATTGTGTAAATTGCGATCAATATTTTAGAAAGAACACACTTGGCGTTTAAGAGAACATGCACGCATAAAGCTAATTTTAAATGGCAGTTTGCCTCATTCAATAATGAGTTCAATAAAACTTATCATGGACTAATAGTGGTGCTGGAGAAAAGGTTAGAAAGGGTCACAAAATGTTAAGAATCACCAAAAAGAGACCATGAATATCCATACCACATTTCATACCAATATGGGCAGTATGTTCGAGTATTTTGGGAAAACTCCTTACATACCAGTCCCAACAAGCAAAAACAACCCTCTTAGTCCTCACTAGCGCTGAGTAGTGCTTATAAGAGAGGTGGACGGGGAAAGATGATCTTACACTACAATAACACCTTTCACCTCTCCAGCTGTGCCAGGTAGTATCCTCTGGGGAGACAGACCACATCTTTGACCACCAGTCCTGTCTTCTGCAGAGTCAGTCTTTTCCATTTAAGACGTCTGGCTTTGTTCGGAGACGGCTACAGCACACAGACGTCACACAAAATGAATCAAGCGGACATACAGGTAGATCAGACATATTGTTAAATGACATTAACAATACACACAGTTTCTCATATTGTAAATGTGTTGCTTTTTCAATGCACAACCATCCAGGAAAAGGACAATAAGTCTTAAATTATTAGTTGATAAATTAGTCAATCAAGAACAATTTCCATAATTAATTTCCTAAATCAATAAAGTGAATTACTTTGGGTTCAAACTGATGCTCAGATAAAATAACATCTTGCTAAGAAGGCAACCGATTGGGCTCTGGGCATTTGCACATTTTGTACGCTAAACATGCATATAAGCAATAAGCAAAAATACCATGTAAGCACGTGAGCAGACATGCCTGAAACTTTCAACACCGACAAGAGATAAGTGTTGATTGATTGAATCAGTAAACACCATTCGTTTGGTTTCAGTCTTTCCGTAAGGGCTCAAGATTAGTGCACAACAACCCTCTATCTTTGCCAATACACTCATAAAATTATACTTTCATATTATTGAGATGGAAGGGGGCAGAGCAGAGAACCAACCAACAGGGGAAACAGTTTCATCTTCCATGTTTGCACATGCTACCGTGCTGAACTGTTGAGTCACAAAAATTGTGATAAGCTGATCAGGAAACGACAAAATAACACCTGAGTTGACGGTACGAGGGTTATGATGGAAGGATCATCTGGTTTTAAAGCCACTCGCTCAGTCACTTTGAGGGGAGGAAAAACCTGAACGGAGGAAAGGAAAGAGAAAGCGGTTGTTTTGGTTGAAAAAAAAACATGCTAAAGAAAGCTGCTCATTGAGCTCCTGAACAGCTGCTCAGCAGAGTTTACATTTCATTCACAAGCTGTAGTTTCCATTTCTTTTCCACAGTATTACAAAAAGTGGGGATGGGATGCTCCTTTGAATTGCTGCCCTATCAATTTATTTACGTACCTCCATTTCTATCTCAATTTCCTCCATGAACCCTGGGAAAGGGGGGCAGTGCTCGGCCTCTGTCTTGGCCTGGTGCCTGAGTGGTGGGGTCTGGACCTCTGGCTCTGGTTCCTCCTCACAGTATTTGGTTTAATCAAAAGGTTATTCTTGCCATGTTAAGTCACATGAACTTTACAGTGATTCATTTGTAAAGGAATCAGCAGCATCTAATCTCACTCCATTTAACTACAGTTCCTACTAGACTTCCACTAGATCACATGACCCCAACTATAAATGGAAAACATTTACATACAGCAACTTTTATATGGCTTTAGTCTGAAGGTATGAGGTCACATTCTGGGGGCTTACGTGCAGAACATACTGTTTGGACTTTCTATAAATTAGAACAGGGCATTACTAAATAAATGAATAGCAGTCTGAGGATCACCACAGTCTGGTTGTCATTTTAATTTATAATTCAACCTGAATGCTCAGATGCAATTAGACAGAAGACACACCTGGTCATAGCTCTGTTCTTCCTCCGTCTCCTGTGTTGATGTCCCCACGCAGAGATCCCCTGAAGAAAACAGCTCCATCTCAATGTTTTCTGTGATGGCCAGCAAAGCCACATTCTTCACACTCAGCTTCATCTTCTCTGATGGAACCTTTTATTTCAGTCTTACTTTTTCTTAAACTCTACTTTGTTGCTCCACTCCTTGTCTCAACAAACTGCTTTTCACTCTTCCTTTACTTAAATCTTCTCTGACCTTTTTGTGTTTTGTCCTTGCTCCAGCCTTCGCTTTCCTTTGCTCTCTCTTTATTTATTGTCATCTACTTGACCGCTTGTCCCCTTGTATATTGTCTTGCCTGGTACTGCTTTCTACTGCCTCTCTAGTATCCCCCCCCCCCGAAACAGTTGAACCTCCAAACAATGGTGGACCTCCAAACATCTAAACAGCTGAGCTCTCATTACCTCAAGCTGAGATCTATCAGAGTCTAACGCTATGATTGGCTCAGAGTTGTGCTCTCCAGATGTGATTGGTTCTGTGGACTGTGCTGAAGTTCTCATTGGTTGAGAGGTTTGTGAAATAGCTCTGGTTGGTTCTGCAGTTTCTTTGGAGTTACATGTTGGCCTGTTGTTGTGGTTGGAGCTTTTAAATTGTTGATTCAAATTTCTACATAATGAATTCAAGTGTTAAAATGAGTTTCGGGTGGCTCATTAAGGTCAGGTAGATAATACAGAAGGTTAATTAACAAGATTGAAAAGGCAAATACACAACTAGAGTCATTAATCAACCCCTCTTCACACATTCTTTGTGGCCTGTTTCATCATTGACCTGATAATTGAGTCACTTGATTTATCACTTAAAAATATCTCATACCTGTCACTGAAGCAATCACAGGAACAAAATACTATCTTAGAAAATTAAAAAAACATATATTAATACATTGGTCTCCTTCTTCTTTAGTGTCTTTGGTAATCAATTAAAGTGGGACATTCCTTGAACTTTGTATTCAAAACAGCTAAAGCTTCAGCAGGAGCAGATATTACACAACAGGGATCTACTATCTAATCATGTGTTTTCCTGGCTCAGTGTTGCTTAAAGGCAAAACTGAGTGAAACTGTGGTGACTTAACAAAACCACAAACAATACAATCTGAGATCTATGTGTCAGACAACTGAGCTGAACTGTCAGCAGCTCAAGTAATCTTTGCCAACTTCCTGCAGTCAAACTCAAACTCGCAAGAAACTTAACACCTACTAACTTACATGAGTTTCACTTACACCATAAGACTTAAAGGCAGGAATTGACAATCTTGAGATGTTTCTTGTGAGGACAAAAAACTAAATCAAGTGAAAGGAAGTTGTGAGCAAGAATACGGTAACAAAACATGTTGAAGGACTAATAACTGCAGTTTGGATCAGATATATTTGGATAAAACTCAAATACTTCCTGCTTGAGTGAGGACAGTGTTCCGCCTTCCTGAGAAAAATCTCACATGACAAGGTGCATACCTCATAAGGGGTGAAAAAGGTGACAAGTCCAAAACCATGTCCGGGGGGGGGGGGGGGGGGGGGGGGGGGGGGGGGGGATTGGTGCTGGTGGCATGAATTTTCATTTCAAATATGATCTTTCAAATGTAGCATTCTGGTGTACTCTGAGAATAACATTAAGTGATAAGACCATATTTACTTTAAGCAAAAGAATAATTTATTATTCAGTTATTTATCACTATTTCAGCTCGAGTTGTAGAGCTAGTTAGCTTTTTTTTTTTTTTTATTATTATTATTAACAACCTTTATTTAGACAAAATCCATTTAGAACGAGGTCTCATTTTCAAAAGTTTTAGTCAAATAAAAACAAAGATAGCAGAGTAGCGAGAACCATCGCCTGCAAATAAAGTGATTAGTCTTCATTGAACCCTGTTACTGTATGTCTTCATATTAAGTGCTACTGTTACTGTATGTCTTCATATTAACTTCCACTGTTACTGTACAGCTGTTAGAATAGTGGCCTATCTTCTATTTGCAATTAATATGCATTCAATCCAGTTCTATTATTTAAATTAAAATGATAATCTACTCTGGCTGTGGTCATTACAGTGAACGGTGTGTACAGTGTGATGAGAGGGCACGTGAGCCCTTGTTGCTGTACTTTATCTCCTTGGAGCAGAGGCTGCATTCAGCAGACCTGCCTCATCAATGTATTTAAAACACTGCGACAGCGGGAAGCTGTACTCACGTCTGTTTAGACCTCCACCTTTATCCAGGCCCAGCTCCACTCACATCTCAGCCCTGAAGCTCTTTGACCTCATCATCTCATCAGTATCTGGGCCTTTCATTCTACTTTGAGTTAAAAACAGCAACCAGATCCGCCGGTGTTCTGGTTTAATGTTAACGAGTGGCCGCGTGAACTGAACCGGAACACGGGGGGGGCTTCATGTTTCATCACGTTACGTTTTTTCCTCCTAATTCGCGATAATGACGAACGTTAAAAGTCGAGAGTTCCGCATGTAGTGGACGTTAACTTAACCCAGCAAGTCTGAACGGTAACGGAACATAACGTAACTTAAACTGTAACGGAGGGAAATGAAGACGGTGTAGACATCTTAACGCTGATTGGACAAGACTCGACACGTCACATCAAAGATGTTTTATTGCGAAGATCACCACGTCACCTTTTCTCCTCGTCTCACTCCAATCGGAGAAACGCTGGCTGGCGTAATGATACGTTTTCATACTAGCTAGACATTTAAGTTTATATCACCACATACAGTATGGCCCACAAGAAGACACAAACTAATTCTTAAAATGCTACAAATATGACAATGCAAGTGGCAAACAAAACTCAGAAATGTGAAGCAATATTGGAGTACAAACAACAAACTAAAAATCCAAGAAAAAATAAGCATATTGGATATAGAGGTTGACATGCACCCGAAGGGAAACCTGAAACCACTTTTTATGATCCATATCTGCTCTGCATGACTTGCTCTATGTACTGCAGTCTATTCTTGTGTATCCTGCATATTCTATTCTCTTCTATATCTACTTTGTCAGCTAAAAACACAGAGGATACATCACCAGAGTGACTGATTAAATGTTCAATTTATTTGCCTATTACTCAAAAGTTGGTCACGTATTTGTGCGATCGTAA
The DNA here is from genome assembly GCA_032191485.1 of Leptoclinus maculatus. Lineage (NCBI taxonomy): Eukaryota > Metazoa > Chordata > Actinopteri > Perciformes > Stichaeidae > Leptoclinus > Leptoclinus maculatus. The sequence goes on along the minus strand of JAVDOI010000004.1, from coordinate 12,287,241 downwards.
ACATACAAAAACCTGTACATGATTGTCTGAGGACAAACAAAGTGCTGACAGCATAGAGATTAGAGAGCCAGCATATTTTCAGTATGGTTAGGTTGAATCATCCTCAAGCAGCGCTGTTGTATGTGTGCGTGTGTGTGTGTGCACGTGTGTGTGTGTGCGTGTGTGTGTTTCAGGCCATCATGCGTCTCTGGCTACAGGTCAACAGGTAAGGCAGGAAATACGAGGCGGTGCCGTCATCAGGCATCAGCTCCAGGAACTCTGTGGGGCTCGTCTCCATGGCAACCACTACCAGCGTCTCTGTTGGCATGGGAACCGGCCAGAAAAAAATCATTAACATCAGAGCTGATCTCAACTTTCTGACTTTCAGAGTTATTATCGTCTTTCTAGTCAAGCATTCTTGTCAAAACCTGGAGCCTACATTAGCCACAGGGCAACTTGACTCACTGTACAAACCATATTATTATTAATTTAATGCGTTTGTTGCTCATTTGTGCTCTGTTGCTTTGCATTTCTACATATAATGAACAAATTCTAAGATGTTTAAATTATTTAAATTCATCATATTTTCTATATTCAGCTAATCAGTTATATCTTCTGTAAATAGTATTTACCTTCGTGAAGGTCTAAATGCTGTTTCAAATCCACTCTGTAGCCTACTGCCAGTAATAAACGTGAGGTGAGGGAAAAGTAAATCCTTAAAAAGTGGGTTACATTGAAATAGCATAACTCATTCCCACCATGTGTACATTTGTTACACCCTGTGACCACAGTGTCCTCAGTGGAAACAGCCCTGATTGAGTTCCCTGACCTTGTTCGGATGCCCTTTTTAGATTGTTGTCTAACCTGTTCGGTATTTGCGTCATCAGTAAAAAGAGCAAAATTGTCACTCTGTTCAATGTCAAGTCAAAAGTGACTCTGGGTAAACATGAGAAGCTCTTTGACTAAACTATGTCAAGTGACCTTAAACTCTAAACACAATACTGGGGTACTTTTGACAGACTGATGGTATTCTGAGAGAAGCTTCTACCTTTGAGAGCAGCCAATAAGATGCTGTTGTCTGCGGCAGCTCTCGTCCTGTTACAAAGCTCTGGGAGCAGCTTCTGCCACCATAACACCTGCAGAGATTAGACAAGACAGACAGGGTAATACCTCTCATAATCACTGGCTGTAAAATGCAGAATATACTAAACATTCAGACATGAAACAGAGCGAAAACGTAACACATTTGACAGTTCAGGCTACTGCTCAGTACAAACCATATGTTTGTCTTGTAACTGGTGGTTAGCGTAGGCTATGATGGCCTGAGGACATCGGTCCAGCAGCTTTTCAATGCTGCCGTCGTACTGCCCCCTTCTGGTGGCGCAGAGGAGGTGCAGGCTGAAGCCCCATAAGGTTTCCTCTGACAGACGCTCCATCAGAGGCACGACGGAGCCCACTGACAGGGACGGACCACACAGGAGAGACTGCAGATGGATATAGGAATACAATCACTGGACAATTGTAGAGGAAAGGAAGACTATGTCACTTTTAAAATATGAAATAACACAATCTTTGTCTTACAATTAAAAAGTGTGCTGTCACAGCCTCAGTTGGGCTTGTATGACCAGTAGCTTAGGCTGGCTAATGTTAGCAAACTATGGATGGATTTATGTGTGCTGCTGTTCAGGTCCATATCCAGGGTTTTAGATAGACTGAGGCGCTATGTCCAAGTAGTTTCACAATCTCAGATTTTCTATTAACTTGTATATTTTTCCATATTTGATTCTTATAAATATTCTATATATTCTTTTAATGTAAAAACAGCTGTATAGCCCTGAGTTTGGCTGACAATATTGTAAAAGTTTTTATTTCTGAGAGTTTCCTGGTTTCTTCTAATTGTTGTATTTATTCATTCATTTATTGCTTGGTATGATTATAAGACATTCAAATTTAAAGACACTGGGTCCAAAAAAATATTGATATCCACCTTTAAAAATGTGTAACTTAAAACATAAAATTTAAACTGTACTCCACATCCTCAAATCCCAGAAAAAAGTACTGAGGACATGACCTGTGTCCTCGGTGGTAGTAAGGGCACCAAGTGTTTTTATGCTGTAATCGCCACATGTGAGGTCGATGTTGTGCAAAAGTTAAATAGATGCACTTGAAAGATACATTTGGGTGAGAAAAAGGTCTTGAGTCATTGCACTGTAGTTCTACTAACAGCTGTCATTGCCTCTCATCTTGGGTTCAAATCTCCATAAATGTATTTCCCTAATATACAGTACAAACACTGAAATTACGTTTCTTTTGTACATATACTGTAAATAGTTGTATTGTTTACTCCAACTAAATGTGGCTCTATTGTTGTAATTTAAGTTTTGTATGTATGTATATGAGTCTATTAAGTGCCTGGCCCTGCTTTACCATGAATATCTTATCATTTTAATTATTCATTTGGTTCATTTTTAAGTCTTATTTTACACCTTGAAGGCAGATGGTCTCTCCGCTATTCATAACACTTCCAGATACTTACTGAAATAACGTATTTTATGACGTATAGAAGCAGCCTTGTTGTGTTCACAGACAGATTACCTGCAGTTTGTAGAGCGCCTCCTGGTGTTGTGAGCTGGTGGTGTGTGCTGGATTGAGAACAGTGAGCCACGGGTACAGAGCACCGTAATGGGAGCACGAGTTTATCTGAGACACACAGAAACATGCGGGACTCTTAGTGAATGAGAGTGATGTTCACATGAACTAATTTCTGACGCTGGTTATACACAATGATAATTTTTGGCAGTCAATTAAGGTGGTGGTCAAACATCACGAGGCATTTTACGAGAGTCAAACTGAACATAAAGGGTGATTTTGGAATCTTGAATAGCTCACTACCAAACAAAGAGAACAGCAGTCATTTTTAGCTACTGTACCAGATCGTCAGCGCTCTTCAGCGGCCTGCGTCTTGAAGGTGTGTGTGGTTCGCTGGTGTGTGTATCCGAGGTTGTATTTGTCAGTCGGTCGATGTAGACAGACGCCACTCGGAACAGAAGTTCCTGGATGATAGTTTCCTGTGAAGACGCCATGAGCATCGCCTCCCAGAAATCCACCTGTAAGCAGTTCTCACAGCCCAGCTCCTAGAAACACACACACACACACACACACAGGATGGATCAAAATGGACAAATATCTTGTAAGCTTGAAACCAACATGACAAATCACTTAAACTTCCCTTGTAGCCTCCTAGCTGTGAATTACCAGGTGCTAACGACACGCATGTATACACACACACACACACACACACACACACACACACACACACACACACACACACACACACACACACACACACACACACACACACACACACACACACACACACACACACACACACACACACACACACACACACACACACACACACACACACACACACACACACACACACACACACACACACACACACACACACACACACCTTGAATATGTGATCAGCCTGTTCCAGCTGGACTTTGTCGTTTTCATGTAAAGCCACCACGGCAGCCACCAGCAGTCCTGGTTGGGACTTTGCCAATTGTCGGGTCAACGCTGTGGGACGGATGTGTGTGTGCTGGCCTCCACCTCTGCCATGCAGCAACAGCCTCGGCTCCTCGATGAACCCGTACACCAGCAGCATCTGAACACAAACAGACAGTCCTCTGGAATGACTCATATACGTTTTTGTAAAGGAGACCTAGCAGACAAAGAAGCGTCATGTCTTAAAATCAGCTAATGTACAACGTCTTCATGACTTGAAACAGCAGTGGCAACCAGGAAATAAGATCAGAATGCCTGAATGGATGTTTGATGGTATCAGACAAATACAGTTTCTAACCATTCCACGTGTGTTTCTCAATCAACTGTGATCTGCAAGCAACATTGTATTTCTCATTTCAGACTAAGATCAATTCATCACCTCCTGTGTATTTCCTGCCAGTGTATGGCACATCCTGACTTAAGGATATGCTGTGACATGTCCAACCAGTTTCAGTAATCTTCCTAATATGATTTAATGTAATGGTATCAAAAGCACTTGATACATTTGTATCATGCTCTTCCTCTGAAATATTAAATAATTATTGAATGCAAACATTAAAGAAAGTTTCGGCGTGTTCAAACAAACAATATAAACTGTACAAATAGCAAACACACTGGTGTGACATATTTGCATTTAAAAAAAAAATACTTATTGAAACCCAATACTGTAATTATTTGTCAAGATAATTAATTAATATAGAGCTAATACATGTTTCTATCAAAGCTGTAAGGTAGATCATCTAGTTGAATATGAATGTGCTTTCATATAGCAAGTGTCTAATTTTAGATCACTGAGATGGACTGTCGATCTACGAGATGCCGTTACATGATATACATACTTAACACACACACACACACACACACACACACACACACACACACACACACACACACACACACACACACACACACACACACACACACACACACACACACACATCTAACCTCAGCGTGTCTTTCAATCAGATGTGTGTACTGTGGCAGGTCGTCCAAACGCAACATCATGGTTGCCATGGTGGTTGTCAAAGGAACAGACACGCCAGCTGTGTCTTCCAGATGTTGTAAGATTCGCAGCGTCTGGGCAGGACTGATGTTTACCAGGGACGGGCTGGCACAAACACTGACGAGCTGTGAGGGCTCTGATTGGCTGAAAATGTCTATGACATCATCAGCTGCCTCCTGCAGAAAAATGTTTAATATGTTTCTTTAGTTTCCATGTGTATTTACCATCGTATTTTGGAGAACTGGTGGCAAACGTTTAGTTGTGTAACACAAATAAATGAGCTGATAAACTGATGACTATAAAAACAATACAGCGTACTTGAATAATTACTAAATTACATGTTTAATAGACAATATATGGTTCGTATTATAGACTTCTGAAGCTGAGGAGAGACTTTTTGAAGACATTAACATTAAAATTTGGCTGTGAATGTCTAAGTTAGAGTGCACAGAAGCAGATAGAAACAGACAGTTTTTAATGTAAATGTAAAACTAATGTATTCTATATGGGACCTTCAAAACACATCTCTATAAGCCTTACATGATACAAGCAGCATGTGAAGCTTTATGGTTTGTGTTTACCTGACTGAGGATCTGCTCTGTTTCTTCTAACAGGTAATGCTTCAGGTAGAAGAGGAAGCCGGGGCCGTAGGAGTGAGGGCTGCTGGGAAGCGGCCGGTTCCTGGCCATGATCTCTGTGACTGACAGACCAGACATCCTGTAGTACGGCAGAGCCAGGTGGCAGTCCTTCTGACTGCCCCTGACAGAACAGAAAAGCATATAATTAGTACTGAAATATCTTTAAGTCTACCAACAGCAACAACAGCACTTCTGATTATCAATAAATAATATATTAAGAAAGAAATACCAAACATTCAGGCAATTAGACGGGATGTAAATGCCAACATTTGACTCCTTTTCAGGCGATTTGGTTTTGTTTATTTATCCGGGTGAGGAGTTGGAGGTCCAATGGGTTATTGTGTGTTTAATTTGCTTGTTTCCAGTCTGTCTGCCACGTTTCTTGTGTCATGTTTTTAATAGAAATTATCTATACATTCTGAATTGCAAAGGCTCAATCTTGGACATTGTAATGGCTATTTTCTAGACATTTTATAGATTTATAAAAAAGAAAAGAAATAATAATAATTAGCAAATCATTCATTACCAAACATTATTGTTCATTGCCGTCCCAAACAGAAGGGAACATACTCAAAGTACATAAGGGGTTTTACAATTAAATTGTATAGCCCAAAATTGCTAAGTGTGGCTAATATGCTCATCGTTCCGCTCTTAATGTTTTATCTTTTTATTTTACTTATAATAATTATGACATTAAACCATTAAATTTAACAAGTAACTCAACAGCAAAGACAAGATTTTAGGGGGTGTTAAGGTTTGCAAATCTAAACTTGTTGAACCTATTTCCGTGATATCGGGGAACCTCAGTTCATATTAAGAGGTGTGTGCATATTAAAAGATTAAGGTATTTCTAAAGCTGTTTTAAGGGATGTTTGTCCTTTTGCGATGTGTGTGCATGTGTGTTACCTGCTGAAACAGTCTCCCAGCTGTGCACAGTTTTGCCTGAGTGCGTCTTCCAGTTCTTGACTGTCTGTCTGTACAGCCGTCTGTTTCTCAGCTGGTCCGTCTGCATCGGTCTGCAGAGACAGCACGGAGTCTTCCTCAATGCTTCGTTGCTGCTCTGATGTTTGGAGTAAGGAGGTGCGGAGGAGGAGGTGAGCTTCACTCAGGAGGTGCCGAAGGCTTTGAGGCTGCGGGTTGGTCTCTGCAAACCGCTGGCTGTATTCAACCTGACTCACAGAGGCACACGGGTGAGTGTATAGACTCAAACATGCAGTATGTACATATTCAGTAAGCTTCACATCTTCAGAGTAAATCTTTGTATCTTATCTTTTCTTTCTGTAATCTAGCCCTAAAACCTTTTTTCAAGAATTCTCTAGGAATTGAAGTTGAAATAGTCTGTACAATACCCTGTACAATTTGAATTTTGTTAGAAAATAAAAATTTAAGGAATGAATTGCAGCTGGAATGACTTGAGAAAATAGACTTTGCAATGCAGATACATATATTAATGTACTTTTTATGTTTTTCTGTTTTTTTTCTTCCCTTTTCTCTATTTCTTTTGGTTTCATTTCTTTAGTCTATCATGATTATCATTAATAATTGTGAATATAAACACAAATACAACAACTGACATTCAGATAAAGTGGATTTTTTTTGCAGTCAATGAAGTGGGTATGTTTGTGTTACCATCTCTTGGTAAAGAGTGAGGGGGGAGACGGTGGCGACCACATAGAGGTTCCATCCGTGTCCTGCAGTGCTGGTTTCTTTGGGGGAGGAGATTGTCCACTTCCTGCTCCTGAGGTCAGAGGTCAAAGAGAGAATAATCAAACAGAGAGATGCGCTGAATCTCTAAGTCTTATCTCACAGAGTAGATGTTTAGCTGATCTCAAAATCTGTTTAAAGTGAAGTTCCCACGATTCATGGAAAAACTTTTGTCAACAAGAAAAGACAATGAGAGTAAAAATGTGAACATGTGCTGATTCGGCTCCAGTCTGGAGTCTAGAAACTGGCATTCAGCCGAAATATTTCCTATTTAAAGTCATTTTAAAGCTATAGAATTATATAACTCCTAAACATGTCAATAGTTCTCTGCAGTTTCTTTACCTTCATTTGTTGTTCTTATTGTGGACAGGTTTGTTGGGAGCCAAACAGGCGTAAGTGCGTTATATCAGATTTTACAGGAGAGACAAAAACATTTTGATCTAACTCTAATCAGCTGCTGTTGTAATGAACACAATATTTGATCTGTATTATCAGATTAAGCATCACCATAAAGCTAGAGTTTAAATTAAAAAATATGCATTTAACATTCTAAAAATGTCAAGAGAGTGAGATACACTTTTTTGGCACAAAATGTTTTCCAACGGACTAATGTAGAATATGGGTGTATGTAAGTAAATGTATTTAAACAAATAAAAGGTCTATGTACATGCAATTATATGTATGTGTGTGGTGAACAGTAACAGTATAGTTAACATTTCATCAACATTAAATTCCATGAACCAAGCGGAGGAATGCTTCCTGCTTCCATTTCCTGACTAACTGCTACTGGAACTACTGAACCAGAAATACTACCGTCTGCATCACCAACATACTCCCAATGAAGAACAACCTTTGGGGTACAGTTCCTATATAATACAGTCTAAGACATATTACTACATTATACATGAACAAACAAACAGTTAGTAAAATGTTAGTGAGCAGTTTAACATGGTAAGAAGGTAATCAGGGGCCATGATGGGTAACTCTTTGTGTGTGTTTGTGTGTGTTATGCTGGTCACACGTCATGACGTGGCCTCAAACCTGTAGATTTACCAATCACACACCCTTTATAACTTTCAACGTTAAACGGGGATGATCGTTGGAAGATGTGTGTTTAGTCACCACTCTTAAACTTCCAATAAAACAAGCCCTGCTCAGCAGGATACTTTTTGAATCATCTTTGCACATTTAGTTTATAACCTGGACCATCCAAGGAGCCGACTGACACCAGATATGGACTTTTGGGTGTTCCTACATTACCTGTCAAAGACTTGTGCTTATATTTGGCAGTGCGAGTGTCCAGAATCGCTCGGTGAGGGTGTCATGGACGGCAGCGATGTCCAACCCTGAATTACTTATAGAAATTGCTCCGGTGAAGGCGCCATTATCTAAATCCTTAAGATGCAACCATAAAGGTATGCATTACTTATTTTCATTTCAATAAGAATATATACATTTTATTAAAAATCTGTACTGTAAAGCTGGATTATTAGGTTAAGATAATTAGTTTGTGAGCAAAAAGTCACACACACCGAGGACCGTTAGGGAGGTTATGGTTGGATTGGTGTAGGAACTAAAACAGGAAGTGTTGTCACTTTTAGACCAAACTGCAAAGGCACGCAGACATCAATTAACCACGGGCTGAAATGACTGGCTGGTTTAGAGTTTTAGTATATTGCCATATGGAGAAACTTGATTCAAGAAAATATGTACCAGGCATTTGCAGACCATAGATGCTTCATTTTTTTAATCAAATGCAAAAAAATTGGCTGCTTTCAAATATAATCAAGAAGTAAAGTTTTTCTAAGCAGGTTGTGGATTTTCAATATCCACGTCAATATGTAATAGGTTTTGTTATTCGTCATATACTTTACTTCACCATAATCTCTATAAACAGCGGGACAAGATTTTGGTTTCCGAAGCATTCTGGTTTTCGGTTTATAGTCTTAGTAGTATTGACCAATCACGTTCGAGCAGGTAAACAGTCCGTGTAAAGAGCAAAAGAGGTGGAACGCATTGGCCGAAATGAAATCTTGGAACGCTTCTTAACGGTTTGAAATTAGCTTGTAAACTGGCTACTTGTGAAACATTGCGGTTGTTAACTTGACCTAATGAATATTTGATGACTTATGTTGATGCAAGGCAGCTTACAGTGGCAAAATCCTAGTACCTTTACTTCCCTCCTTTTTCAAACGAAGTAGTACCTTTAAGCCCCCTAAAAAGTTAGCCTGACGGTGTTGCATGAGGGCAAAGAAATACCGTAACATGTTGAATTCCCCTTTTCTTCACAAAGTTTTTGTCATGTATTAGGAAAAACCTGCAACACCGATGTTCCAGTTCAGGCTAATTTCCATCAGCTTGCAGCTAGGAATACAGCTTGCAGCGAAAAATGCAAAAAGGGGCTTCAATGAGAAAAAAAAGCCTTTCATTCTGTGACATTAAGGTAAAATAGAATCTCCCTTTAAATAAGCGCTGATTTAAGGATTTGGTTAACAATCATCCGCTAAACTAGCATTTGAAGGGTTTCCTGGCGTTGCAGCTTGGCCTAGAAGTGACAACTGAGACTGTGGTGGGGTTTGGGGTTTGTCTTACAGGAAGGGGCGTGAAAGAAGGCTCTCCAGAGCCGGCGTGGTTGCGGGATCGATTCCCACCGCCAGGAAAATACCAGTCAGCAAGGTGTGTTCTTTCAACTCACTAAAATAACAACATATACACACACAGTAGACAGGTTTATAAATGCATATATGCCTGCACACACACACACACACGCGCACACGCACACACACCACCAGTGCTGATAAGGTATTCTGGTACCTGAAGGGAGGTATCTGATGACATAAAAGGTGTATGATCTATACACTATCATAGTCAAGTGTGTTTGAGTGTGTTTAACTCTGTGTATTGTATGCGTGTGTGAGAGACCTACAGGCCTCTGCGTTGTGTGGTGCGTTCTGGTTCCTCTGGTGCGTCGGCGGTGGAGAGCAGGATAACATGGCGGCCGTAGACACACACTGAACGCAGACCAATAAACAGCTGCATCCTGAGCGCACACACCTCCAGGCTGCAGGGTGGACAGGCCTTCAAACGCACACAGAGTGGAGAGTGGTGAGACTGCATCAGTGAGCAAAGTAATCGAGAGGCCACATAGCAAGGTATTCAGGTGAGGCCCATACCTTTAAGGTGCTATCGATGTAGGGGTCTTCAATCCTGGCTGCTACTGCTGCACAGCGCACGGTGAAACACTGCAATGCACTCCTACCAGCCACACAGGAATCAAGATAAAACTTACTGGTATGCCAAACAAAAACATATTCCATCTTAAGTCATTTAGTCTAATACTGAGGCTTAAATATGTGAGGTCTTTGAATGGAGAATAATCATTCATATCACTCTCAAAAGACTCATTGGGCCTCATGCAAGTGATTTGTGAGGTGACGGGTGATTTGGAGATTTAGGAAAACTTGACGTGTTCACCAATTCACACATAATCTTATATGGTATTATTGGGGATTAATTATGCTAATTTACAATTATCATGAACACACACTCATTTACACACAGTGGGCATGCATCGGTGTTTACGCTGCTCATTTACACAGTTATCTGAAATTAGAAGTGTTTGACGTGGCACACTCGTACGAACCCACTGTACGGAAAAAAGTAAGAGAAAGTTAAGTTAAGAATATGAAAATATTCTTGCATGATGTTCAAAAGTTTTTCAAGACATGGATGTTTTTACAAGCTGTGATCCAGCGAAGATGATCGGATTTCCATATCAAAATCAGACTGCGGACGTACTTTGTTATGACGTGCAACAGGTGGTCTGTCAGCACCGCCTTCAGGACCTTCTCTGGATACTGATAGGCCGAGAGAAGCTCGACACCACCCTTCAGACTGTACAGGTAGCCGGCGGAGGGGAGAGAGAAGAAGCAGAATATGCATGATGGTTCTTCCAGAGACACCGACTGGTTACCTGGAGCGAGTAAGACAGAGAGGAATACAGAAATACAGTGTTCTGATGCTGTGGTATCCAATTCATGTACACAGTTATTTTGTCAGTTATTGAGTCCTAAAACTTAGAAATTGTATAACCAGTGAAAGAATATGACATAATTTCACCCATTTCCAATACTAACCAACTTTTACTGGAGAAGTTAAACTGTTTTCCTGGAGCCTACCCGCCCGCTGATAATGATTTACAAATCAAGCCCAAAAGTTTCACGAATATCCTAGAATTATGTGTGATTTCACTGATAACCAGTGCAGAAAAAAAAGACTCATTCTGTCATGTTTCATGATGTTATTAGTTATTATAAGTCCTGAAAGAAAGGAAACTGCACTGATAAGAAAATCTCAGTCAACTGGCAGAATTTATTTTCAGAAAAATAGATCCTGAAGGTGAAGATGAGACGTTATAATTTGTTCAGAATGATGGAAGTTGCAGTGGATGTTATGCACGGCTTTGCTGCAACTAAATTAAGGTGAAACTGGTCTGAATATATTAATGGTTTGGGACTCTATTAATATTGTTCTACATGGAAGTGGAGTAGTAACCCCAGTTCCTGTGGCAACATATGCTGCTTTTGTACCCATATCTGTATCTCATGCTGTATTGCGGTACTGACTGGTGAACAGCGGGTAGAGCTGTAGGGAGTGGAGTTGAGTCTCCTCCACACTGCAGCCCTGGAAGAAGTCTGGAGTAAAACGCCTGCAAGAGAGAAGAGACACAAGTTAAATAAACCTCACAAAGCAAAAATAATGCTCACTGTAAAGATCTAAGGATCCAATTGGTCCTCAGAAACACACGTACACACCTGAAGAGAACATACGACAGTGTGTATTGTCCTGTACTGTCCTCCAGCCCGGTCTTTTCTATGCTGACAGGGATGTCACAGTCCTTAGCTCGATCACCGAGCAACTCTTGGTGTCTCGGAAGGACCTGAAAGTCAGCCTGGTCTTCCGGATGGTCTGCTGTACACAAATACGCAGACACAAAAGCTTAGTGTGAGGGGAAATCTTCTCTGAAAAGTCCCAGTAAACATAATGACAGACTCAAAAGCTAATTTCACCCATTTTGATATGTGCCTCATGGCGGTCATTTTTGAAAATGATTATAATTAAGTTAGTTACTGAGGCCTCGTCCCTTCGCCCCAAAATTGAATTTTCGGGATCTGCAGCAGACAAACACTGCAACCCGTTACAAACCCAAACTCAAACTCAAAACATTCTTTCAGACTCTGCTTTCTTACGGTCTGTAAAGTAAACTAAACCAAAAACAGACAGCGATCGCATCAATCTTTAAAGAGGGCAACAAACATTTCTTTGTGTCTAAAGATTCTTCCAGGGTTTTAGGTTCAGAGGATGCGTCCAGTTTCAGAACCAGCACTTCCAGCTCCGCCTGCACTGCCACATATACTCCACACAGCGCCACCTAGAGGTCAGAGGAGGCCAATTTTAATAGTTTGAACTTCTGATATACCTAAACAAAAGTAAATGCGTCCTGTTTGTGAAATTATCAAAAAAACGATTGAGGATTTTTGCTCTATTTATTATATTTTGTTTTCCAGACACAGTTCAACTTATAATTGTTGCAACTGCTGATCACCACGATATTTCAGTTATTAAAATAATAAACACATGAGAACCGAAAACACAATGTGGATATAGAACTGATGTTTTTGCTTGTATTCATGAAACAGTATCCGACACAAATGTAAAGCACATTTAGTGTGGATTACAATGATTGTGTTTAACAAATCAATGAAGTAGTTATACTGTTGTGTTCAGTTGTTATGGCTTATATTTAATTAGGGGATTATGTACACGCTCAAAACTCAACAACAGAAACCAGACCAGTTGGTATGGGCCTTATTTACTGCTCCAACTCTGTAGCAGATAAATAGATTACTATGAGGAAAATACAGCTAATTGAACTGAAGAGCAAAAAAGACAAATTGAAGAAATACCTGTTTAGGCTTGAGTTTTGGAAGATGCAGAATAACTGAGCGTTCAAAATCCAGGAAATTCTGGTTTGAACCTGTGATCGGACCTGAAAACAAAGAGGACAGATTATCTTTAGGTCTTCTCCTTAGCAGGAGATAGCAGGTCAGTATATGCCACATAGAAGTGCTATATTCTAGTCCTAAACCAGAAATACAAATGAATTCATTAAAATAATCTGTGAACATGTAGAAAGGCTGAGAACACTACTATGAAGTATATGCGTTACTTTGATTGAGTTACCTTGACTCTGACTGGAACTCTGCTGAGAGTTCGTCCAGGTGCTCGGAAACATCTGCTGACTTTGATTCTGTTGGGTTTTTTACAGAGAAAGATGAATTAAGCCACTGCAACATTTACTGTATCAATAAGAGTTAACTTGTGTTGTTTAGATGCTTTATATAAGAGATAAACCTGATGATAAAATAAAACTTCTACTAAATGCACTACATTTGATATTGTAATACTTTTTGAAGGCTTTAAATACTAAATTGAATTTGAATGTTGTGGAAAGCGGTCACTTCCCTACACTGGCAGGTCTGAGCTTTAACTCTAACTTTAACTCTTCCTTGTTTCAGGAATAACGCTACCTTATTTCAGTCTTTGAATTGAGATGATCTAAATAAGGTCCACAGAGGAGGTAAACGCCCAGATTAGCAGGTGGACTCTCACCAGGCTCTGCTGGTTCTGTCTCCTCAAAGCAAACAGAACCAGAGTGTTCTCGCAGCCGACCAGAAGGTCTCCTGTGACTGAGCAACACGCCACGGCAACAGGGCGCTCTGACAGCGGGATCTCGATGATCTCCATCTGCACTCCGCCCCGCACAGACGCCCCACGCAGCAGGTGGCCCAACAAACGCACCCCGACACGGGCCTTCCCCTCCGCCTGAATAGAGAGCAAGAAACAAGTAGATCAAAATACATGGAGTAAAGAAATTAATATTGCAGTAGATGTATACGGATAATAAACTAACTATTAAGCTTCATACTCAGAAACACATTGATAGATGATCTTCCATAAGTCTCAGACTGGACTGCGGAGTCTAAAAACGTCATTTCACGGGCTCATTTGTCTTTGGTATACTTTGACACACATTTGTGGACCAGAACCAAACCAGATTTAATGTTAGTGCCATAATGAGGAATACCTGAGAGAAAAATTGTTTTCTAGTTTATTTTTTGTTAGATTAAAGCGATATGTCACAGCACTACAACATTAAGTGCGTACCTGGTAGCGCCAGTTGGTGTAGGCTCTCAGGTAGGTGGCGCTGTTCTTTTCCTCAATGGTCACCAGGTAATCTCCTGGGGAGGTAGAAAGGAAAGCAAGGGTGTAAAATGCATTTCTCTCTCCAGCTCAACACCGTAATCACTAATGTTGCCGGCTGCCTCGCTCACATATAAAGCCAACAACAAATAAACGGATACTTGCAGAGATAGGGAGGCTGACAAAAGAAGAGAGGTCATGCTTTTTACCCATCTTGCTGTGCTGGATGCTCTTCACGGTGCCCATGGTGGCAAAGCGACATATGAAAGGGCAGCCCTCCTTCTCCACATTGTAGGCCTCCACCTTGGTTTAGTTCACATCACAACAGAGTCAGTAACCTGCAGAAACCTTTCATCTCCAAAATATTACCTCTTGTGTGACTCAAGAGTATTCCCACAATCTGCAGACATTCAGATGTGTTCTTTTATGAGGTTACACTGACCCTGTATATATACACGAGTTAATATTAGCTTTGTTAATAATTATTGGATAACATTTCATTATGTATCATATGTTCTACCAATGAAGTATAGTTTTTATTTTCACAGGACTATGGTTTATAAATATACATATTTTGAAGGGTAACCTTGCATCCTCCAGTAGCCACCACGAACAGCGCTCCACCTCCACAGCAGATCAGTCCAGGCTCCTGCTCCACCTGAGACACAGAGAGGGAAGGTAGATGAGTTAAGACCTGATACAGACACAAAACAACAGAATTTGAATAATTAGCTTTTTTTCTCTTTTTAATTAGTAAGTATCAGACCGCATCAAACTACCTGTACTATCTGCTGTGAGGAGAAAGGATGGCAGTTGTAGACGTGCACCATGTTTGGTCCGCGTCTTGGAGAGGCTTCATTCAAAGATGGAAATTGAACTGACTGCTGCTGCTTCCTCTTTTGTTTGGGTTTCTTGAAGGCCTCATCAAGCAGGACACCTGCAATCATTAAAAAAAGGCTTATTAGAGCTAGATAAATGGGTAAATTCTCACTTGTGAGAACGACATGAGGCTTGTGGTTTTCTGACATTCTACTTGAGATGTGTTCACATGTTACAGGCACATTGGATTTCCAGATATCCCATTTGGATTGCGAGACGTGTGAAAACATCCATTTAATGTAATGTAGCTGCTGGTCGACTAATCGATTAACAGAAAATATCAGATATGAGTTTTTTTGCTGCTTTCCTTGGTCATATATGACAGCAAATTTCATATCTTTGGACTTTGGACTGTTGGTTAAACAAAACACATCACTGTGGACTTGGAGAAATTGTAAATAGTATTTTGTTTCACTATGTTTTAACATATTTTTGACGGACTAAACAATTAATCAAGAAAATAATCTGTAGATTCAATCAATATTAAAGAATGATAGTGAATTACAGCCCTAACGTAATGTCACATGTAAACGAAATGTAACCTGCATCACATGTAATACAGCATTTCACATGTGATGAATTCACAAATAAATTGCCATTATGGTTTTCAGACACTTACATAGACTTCACATGACCGGTACAATAAAGGTAAAACACTTTAAAACCAAAATACCTAAATCAACTATATAAATCGAGCAACACAATGCAACATGACCAACCACGAACTTAACTTAAATGTTGAATTCAGCTTCCCCTGCATCTCTGTCAGTCAGACTGAAACAGGGCTGCAGTGTGTTTCTCTAATCGGTATCACATGCCGCAGTCTTGTGAGCAGCATAGGGTGTGCACATTAAATTCAGATGAACACGTTTCCTCTTCGGTTTACTCACACTGTAGTTACAGACATGCTAAACTTAGAGAGTCTTTAGAAAGTGACAGACTCTCTGTTTAGTACCTACTTTGCTGCCATGTCTTTAGTTTCTTCTCTTTTCCTCCTAGAGTAGAGTCTTCACGGCTGCTGCAGTTTATTGATTTCACGCTGTCAAGCAGGAAGTGAACAGTCAACCACAACAACGAGCGCCCGCCCACTCTCGATTTTCATTGGCTCACGTTCCTGCTTGCCACCGAGCTGTCACAATCGAAAGCGTGGATCCGCCTCTGTTATGAAGTTGTTGTTTTGTTTTGTTTGTCTGTATTTTCTCATCAGTTTATGGCTTTGTGAACACTATAGGGTGCAGTACTGTTGTCAATTTAAAAATTATATTTTATTAAAAGTTCGAAGTGAAGATCATTTCGAATATCAATTAAATAAACGGTGATATTAAACTGCATACTTCCTGTATACAGGACAATCAATTAAAAAGTTTGCCTCCTCCAAAGCAGGCTACTACTTTTGCTTTGAACACTCATCTAAGGAATATAACTATAGAGTATTAAAATAGAGGAAAAATAATAATATGACAAAAAAAAAATACATTATAAGCATAGTCACCAACCTGCTGCAATTTAAACAACTCCAGAGCTCAATTCCTGACATAAATCTCAGATTTCATGCATAATAAAGTTGGTCTATGCTGTTTGTTCAATGAAATAAAGGCAATTCCTAAAAACTATATAATATAACTGGCCAAATAATAGTACTGCAATTAATAATAATGCTACTATACCAGATTTACACATCACCCCGTATTTACTACAGTTGAGCGATAAACCCTTTCAGATTGCCTAATTTTGAAAAAGTGACGTGACCAGAATATAGACGTATTTTGTCCTGAGCCGGCCACCGTTGCTGCTGTAATAATCCTGAGTCGGACACATCCGCTCTCCCATAAACACCACCGAACATGGATTTATGTGTAAGTATAATCAATGAATCAACGTGTGTAATTTAATTTGTATACATGCATAACGTCATATATACATGGTTGAATAATATAACATAAACCTTGATAGAAGAGAGCACTCTGACCACACTTACTAACTAACTTCCCCTTAAGTAACGAGTGCATCAAGTAACGTAACAGCTATCGCGTAGTTACCGTTAGCTAGCTAGCTATCGCTTTAGCTGCAACTGGCTCGTCTTGAAGCTAGCTTAGTCTGTTTCCGGCTGCGCTGGGACCCTTCTTATGAACAGTCTATGGTTAGGACAGAGGAGACGAGATGATATCTGTGAAAGAGTTGAGCACTCAGAGAAGACTAACAGGGCCGTACTAACGTTAACCACGGACTCAGGGCAACAAAAAAAAAAAAAAGCTGGTGTTTCTCCCACGTTCTGTGTAAGTGATGTGTTAGTAAGCACAAATGTATTTAAAGAAGTGTAGGTGAAATGATAGTAATCATAGATGAACTTCATGCACTGAGTGAGTGAGAGAATGAGTGTGACAGTGCACATGTGTGTGAAAACAAGAAGCTACTTCTATCATCTGAGTGGTGGATGTATTTAAGTACATCATAGATGTATATATGTGTTTGTCGTTCAGCTCTGTGTTTGGTGATGCTTGAGAAGATAGGCTGAACGAGAAAGAACAAAGGGAAGGAAAGGACGCAGAAAGGAGACAAATATAAAAGTAAGGTAGGTCTTTTAAATATGTCTTCATGTGTGTATTTATCTTCATAGAAGCCACTTGATTTTAAAAGAAAAGGGTGATGTTTTTGTTTATGTAGTAATTAATCAGTCATCAGAATGTTGATATGACATGATACTAATTTCTTATAATATGCAGAAGATGCCCAATATCCGGCAGCTGAGGAAGAGAGAGAGTAAGAGGCCCAGATGGACCAAAGAAGCCATGGGGCAGGCCATGCAGGAGGTGCAGGCAGGCAGGCAAACTCTAAGGCATGCAGCCAAGCAATTTGGAGTCCCAAAGTCTAGCCTGTCGGACCGAATCAGTGGACGTGTAGCCACTGATTGCATCTATGGCCAAAGCCAGCTTCTCACCCCTGAAGATGAGACTTCACTGGTGGAGTATTGTTTGTACTCTGCCAGTCACGGGTGTCCTCAAAGAAAGTATCAGGTTGTGGCCCAAGCTCTGGCCATTTATAATTATCGTAATCCGCACAAACCCAGGACTGTTCTCGGCCAAACCTGGTGGATTAATTTCAAGGAGCGGAACCACCATCGCCTTATCTCCCAGACCCCAGACATTATTGACCACGGTAATAAACCACGCACAAACAAAAGGGGTTCAGTCAAAGACATCCCCCTTTCCCGGTTACCCCCGCCCGAGAGTCCGCCTTCCTCTCCATCTTCCGATCCCTACCTCACCCATCCGCTGGTAGCATCAGGGCACATAACTGTGGAACTGGTCCGTGTCTTGTCCAAAACCAACCAAACCTGTGAAATCCGAAAGGTCAGGAAAAGTGCCTATGTGCTGACAGCACAGCAAATGTCAGATGTCATCAAGAAGGTGGAGGACAGTGCAGCAAGAGTGGAGGCCAGAAGTGTGACGCGAGAGGAGGCGGAAGACACCGACCTGGCAGTCTCTTCCTCTACCTTACCTGGTGGCTCTCGTCTCGGCCACAAAAGACGCCTTCCCTCTGGGGCCCATCCAGACACCAGTTGTGGTGCTGCTGGCCCCTCAGCCCTCTTTGTTCCCACTTGTGCATCCCACAGTGCCCCAATCAGCCCCAGCAGCACACCAACCAACACGAGCTTGTCGTCCAATGACCGGCATCATAAAATTGTAGAAGGTAACGTTTCCTTTTTGACATGTACATATGAATATATGCACAAACATTATTCAGAATTATTATTTTAATGTTTAATATGATTTTGTAGAGCATACAGCAAGTCCCAAGCTCCTTCCTCGGCCTCTCGTTAGAAATACTTGATATAATCTGTAAAAACTATGTAAAACACATTCAACAACATTTTAATATGTTGGTAGCTTGAGCTATTATCAAAACAGTAAACATTTCAAGACAGCTAAATCATGTGTTTTCATATGCACAGCTTCCAACCTGTGGCAGACCTCCTCCATGCCTCCAGCTCCCCCGTCTCCTGGCTCCTCCTCCTCAACTGCTGAACCCACAACATCCACTGGTACGTATGCAAAACAGTCTTAACTTGTAAACCACTCATGACAATTCAGCAATTTCCTCACATGTGTTCTGTTTTGTTTTTTCCCCCCTCTGAGTAGGTCACATAGCTGCAAAGAAGAAAAAATGGGAAAAGAAGATTTTGCGATGCGGACGGTGCAGACAGCCTTATCCTCCAAAGGATCCAGAAGGATTGGTTTTGTGGCTTCAATGTGACAACTGCCACAAGATGTTTCACACCATTTGTGTGAGCTCAGAGATAGACTTGGACGACGATGAATTTTGGTGTTTTTGGTGCCTTGATGTTTGAATTTGGTGTGATTTGGCTCGTGATAAATTCACGTTCATTTTCAATTCATTTTCAATTTAACAACATTGACATTAAAAAGGGTTAGAGACTCCTAAGACTGCTGTATTTGCAAATTGTAATAACATTTTGCTGTGCATTATGTGTGCAAATGCATGTTTTGCAGAACACACAGTTTGAAATGAGGGGAGCATTTACATAATCTGCAATGTATGTCTTAAAACCAGAAAGGCGCAATTTTACATTCAATTTACTCAGTTTCTGAAAAATACCACATGGGGGCAGTAGTTGACAAACAAGGAAGCCAGTCATGGATAAGAGACATGACTAAATGTATTTGCACATGCAGATGTTATGTTTGTGAGGCTTACTACAATAAAGATGTTATAAAAATGTGTTTGACTCCAAAACATATTTACATGCTCAGAGATGGACATTTTCAGAGAAATGTTGGTGTTTTGGTGCCTTGATTGTTGGTTTTGTTATAGTTTATTGTCTCGCTCATAATGAATACAATTTCAGTTTGACTTGATTTTCTATATACTTGAATTTTACAACATTGACATTACAAACCGTAAGGTTTACAGACTCCAAAATCTCTTGTTTGAATCACATTTAAGTACAGTTTTATCGTGCAGTGCATTACATTGAGTAATTCAACTACACTTGGATTAAAAAATGCATTAAATGCAGGGCATAGTTTAAAACTTGGTCTTCTATGGAGATCTCTCTCTCTCTCTCGCTCTCTCTCTCCCCCCTCTTCCCCCCTCCTCTGACAGGTACTTCAAGGTTGTGAGTTTTTGCAGACATCAGCTGAGGTGTCGACGGCAATTGAAGTCGCTGTCATTCGCGGACTGAAACTTTGCAGTAACCAGTGCAACGCGCCGAAACGAGTGTACGATAGAGCTCTGACCGGGGGCTCCTGGCTCAGACAATCTATCCTCAGCCGGTGGTGTCCACACTGCACTGCATGCAGCAGTCCGCTGCACCGCCTCTGTGTTTCTGTCGCTCTGCAACTCCCGCAAGGTAAGACATATCTTTCATCTTCAATGATTGGCGTCTTTTGATTTATGAACATTTGCTGGTGAAAGAAACGCAGCAGCGTTTCAAAACATTGGAGATGCAGCCTGCCTTGCACCTGGCAGGACGCACGTTTGTACGATGCACTTGACTTGCAATTTGAATATAATTTGGTGCAGTTCCAATCAGGCAAAGATTTAAACAAGAAACAGCGAGGAAAACTAAATAAAAGCAGTTTCGCAAGAGTATTGGTCTGAGCTGGGGGACCCCTCATACCATGTTAGACCTCCTCCATAGCTCCTTCAGATAAACAGATGCTGAGCTGTTTGAATGTCTACAGTTTGTGCAGAAGCCAGGCAGTTCCCCGAAGGAATGCCCTTACCTCAGAGCTGAGTCATGCAAATTATACCTCCCTTCTCCCATCTCCCATCTCTCAGCTGTTACCACCAGGCCACCATCATTTAATCTCAACACAATTTACAGTTCTTTTCCAGCATAGAATTTTTTTTTTTCGATGTCTGTCTGGAGTGACATTTGCAAATTGTCTTCACACATGTTCCCGAAACAAGTGAATGTGTTTGCAACAGGAGTAGAGGAAATAACCAAACTCATTAAATATTTCATTAAAGTTCCAAAGAAAGATGGATTTTCATCCCACTGGTAAGATTTTACCAATTTTTGAAGACGCATAAACTAAAAGAGATTCCATACGAGTGATGACGAGTTGCAACTGTTTCTCTGCATATCCAACGTGTTATGTTTTATAGGCCAACAAACAGTGATGTGGAAACATGTTGGCTCACAGCCCCCAAAATATTTTGGAGATTCAAGCAGCGCACTAAGCCACTTTTTAGGATTAAATAAATCTTTTCTTTATTGATGCACAAACTCAATTATACTAATTAGTGTCTGAGTGATTTAAATACTATGAGGGTTTATTCCCTCAAGGACACAGTGCAGGAGATGAATGTTGACTAGAACATTTATTTTATGGGGTTAAATTACACTGCCAAAGTATTTCCCTGTTACCCTCGGGGCTTGTAAAAGAAATGCAGAGACACTTGTATTTAAATACCCAATAAAGCAGGGAAAAGTAGCCTCTGAGAGAACATTTGAATCAGTTTTGGGATCAGAGAAAATGTTTAAATGAAATGCAAACCTCCTAGAGGCACAAACCCAAACCAAGTGAAAACTGCCGGTATTGTGGTGCAGTGTGATAATAGCCCCTCTGCTGTAGCACATGCACAGTGAAAGTCATCTAGCATTTCACACAAATAAGATGTTTGCTGCTGTGTGGCTACTTAGCTGCAAGCCCAGCCATGCTTGATATGCACCTGTGTGTGTGTGTGTGTGTGTGTGTGTGTGTGTGTGTGTGTGTGTGTGTGTGTGTGTGTGTGTGTGTGTGTGTGTGTGTGTGTGTGTGTGTGTGTGTGTGTGTGTGTGTGTGTGTGTGTGTGTGTGTGTGTGTGTGTGTGTGGCTTTAACTCTTTATTAAACTCTCTGAGAAGACATTGCAGAGGAAATGGATAGACATACAAAGGGAAGATGGGAGTAAGGACAAAAAGAGATAGAAAGGATGCATGCAAGGGCAGAAATGAAGAGGAGGAACTGTATAAAAACAGCTGAGGCAAGGAGAGGAGTAAGGAGGTGACAGCACACGGAGTAGTAAGGTGGTGAGCAGTCAGCAGAGGAGAAGATTGAAACCAGAAAAGAAAAGAAAAAAGTTTAGAAGATAACATGCGAAGAAACAAATAAGACAAGTTTTGAGGATTCGAAGAGAGGAAAGAAAAGGGGTGATGTTTTTAATCAGCCCTAAGATTACTGCCTCCTACTTATTCAGTGTCTAACCTGATCCTGACATATGATCCTCTGTCATATTCCAGCTGCTTCTATTGCTGCTGAAACCTACAGGTAAACATATTCAGGCAGCTTCAGACATGTTCTCAAGGCAAGAACACAACCACAGGAAAATGAAATGATATTCCACCTCTGTCGAATGTTTGTATTCACATTTCAGAAGTAGTTCAGGGAAGGTCATGGATCATCTCATAACCAGAACACAGAAAAATACTGAACAACAACAATAGGTTTTGTTGGATTTTACACGTTAGTTTGGTGTGATAATTTACCTAAGCTGGCCAAGTATATATTTTTTTATGATTAGACTTGAGATGTGGAGGTCTGCGCGTAGGGATACATTGTAAACTGTCAAGAGGCCACGTGTCCTTTAAAAAGTACACACTGACGTCTGGGCAACGAGTCAATATTATAAAGTAATTTATCAACTTTTGGACGTGTCTTGGTGATATGGTAACTTCTTTTTTCTTATACAAAAGTTTTTATGAATTCATGCAACATGATTAAAAACTAAGGACTTGTCTTTTGTTTGTTTGTTTGTTTATTTTCCATCTGTTAAAGGCGCAGTGCATACTTTCTGACATAGTTCTTGTCATGAAATTGTAGTTTGATTGTTTTATGTGATTTTTCAACAGCCACATATCATAGTCTGAAAAATGTAAATATAATGATATTGAGCTCAAAACTGTCCTGCCCTAATAGCTACATTGTGCTATTTGTGGAGGAATCATTGCAAGCTAGTAACAGTTTGTGCTTTGCTTGTTTAATTGTGTACGTATGTATTGAACGAGAAATATGAACTGAACTTTGTTTGTTGCACTGACGTCGGTTGTATTGTCATGTGTCCTTTTTAGTCATTGGACAAATGGGAAACCATCTTACCTGCAGCCTAGATTTTAAACACAGTGGCCTCAAACTGGAACTCAGTGACAAAGTCTCATCTTCTCTGCGTGGTCATTGTGCTCCCCGGCTCAATAACAGGAGCCTTGAATTGCCTTGGTGGTGATGCTGATGTTATTTTTGCAGCTTAATTCAATTGGTTGGATTGTGTCAGTCTAATGTGATTGGCAAAACGCATGCCCTTGGACTATAGAAGGCAGCCAATACAGACATTGGAGAGTGACTCTCCTCTAATGCTGTCATGGCTGCTCCGGACTTTGAGTTTGATATTTGCTATAGTTGCTTTGATATTTGTTGAGTGTTTGTCAAATAGCCAGGCCTGTTTAGATCATTCAGTGAATAGGATGCTGGGATAGGTCAATTTATTTATATTCTATAGTACAATGGGCACTGTGACCGTGTTCCAGAGAAATGTGGTCATGGGAAAAAGCTGAGGTCAAACTAACAGGCAGAGGAAGTTGGATTGGACAGGAAGAAGAACCCCCGAGGGACGAGAGTACGGGTTCAGTTTTCTGTATGGGGAACTTGTTCGCTGGATCAACTGGGAATACTTTTCCTCAGTGCTCACGTCTTTTCTTCTCATCAGTGTTGACCTCTTCTTTTCTATCTTGTCCTGTCAGCACTATTGGGAATGTGTACAACAAGCATGTCCTTCCATTGTAAACAAAAATAAAAAAATGTCAGAACTGTAAAAATGAGATTGGCATGAGTTACACATGAAACCTTCCGCTTTGGCCAGTTGGTAGCATCCCCACTGAGTAGCCTGTCTTATGAGGACAACCAGTGTTTGTTTTTAATCCCGAAAAGGAACCCTGATCTCCCCAAAGGACATGCAAGAAATGTAAAGTCCCCCCCCCCCCAAGCAAGTAATTTCTAACTCCTTTAAACTGCTTTCCCTCCACCAAGTCTTCACATTTATTTGTTTGTCTGGAAAAGGTTCGGTGATCTTTCAACTAGCCATGTGGAGCCCTTTGGAAGTTTTACAAGATAAACCGCTCACAAAATCAGGAGAAAGCCTCGTCACTTTAAAATGACATACAGCTGTTCAATAGACTGTAATAGCCTGTGCTGAGCAGCTACATGGATCATCTGGCTGAAAGATGCCGTGGAAGGCCCTGATATCTGTGTGCAGTAGACTGGGCCAGAGCCGTAGACAGACAGGGTGTGGCCAACGCAAGGTTTCATTGGCATCTCTTGCTGCACAAGCTTCTCAATGAACCCAGTTGTTCAGACTGTAAAACTTGATGGCACATTTTTACGGTAATCATATGGAGAGCACCGTTTTCAGACCCTTTTCCCTCTGTGATATCCCTTTTAATTAAGTAAAAGTGAAACTAAGCAATTTGGCAGCAGTTAGAGGTGACTAAATGTACTTTCTTTTAAACTACACACAGAGCACTCACATTCACTGGTTTGTGAAGTTTTGTTACGAGGGGGTAAAACGGGCAGAAAGGGCTGATGTCAATGTACTCGTGATTTCCCTGAATGAAGCTCAGGAGCTGCTATCTGTGTCGTAAAGATGTCATTACAGATATTCACAATCGGCATTATGACTCACGAAAATGCATTTTCAGATATCTTTTATTCGTTGTATAATTATGACTAGAAGCAACGCAATTGCAGATACATCCAAAAGGATAATAATATTCCAAAATGGCTCACTTCAATAATGACTATAGTAACAATGGATTGTCGATATCTGAAATGGGAGTTTCTCCTCTGAATGTTCATTCTAGATATCACAAATGCAATTGTGTACATCTGAAATGAACGTTGTGGATAGAAAAATGTCATTGTTGATATCTGAAATGTTCTTTTTGACTTGGAAGAATTAAATTACAAATATCTGCAATATATATCCAGTCTAGCTGTTAAATGTCAAACCAGTCACTTTTGCTTTTGACGGATACAAAGATATCTTGAATTTAGTTTCGACTTGTACCATCAAAGTTGTAGAAATCTTGAAAGACAATAACCATTCTGACTCGTGAGAATACAATTTGGACTAGGAGAAATACAATTGATGTCTGTAAAGAGGGCACTTCCACTAAGAAAAGTCAGTATTTGTTCATTTAAATCTTGTCTTTGTTTATTTGACAGGGACCATGCAGATAAACATCAGATCAGCAATGCAACAGATGTATTGTATATGGTGTCTGTGGTTATCCATCTAGAGTGGCTTTTAGCTTTGTTACTCTGCATCAACTATAAAGGGTCTTGACTAATTTGACAGGCAAATCATTTGTAAGTTTCTTTGATTACTAATTTGACTATTTATCATTGTAAGTATGGTGCAACAGTAGTTTATAACATTGCATGTTACAGTAGCAATCCATCAAAATGACCTCCAGTAGCTTTTAGGAGGAAGATTTAAGTTGATGAACTGGGCATTAAGAGATGAAGAGGAGGTTTGCCAGTGTGCATATTTGCAACATCAGCTTAATGTGTATCTGACACAGTATAATGAAAGAGCCAATAATGCCAATGACTCATGCATATGTATAAGTGTGTATGAACTAGTGTGTTACTGTATACAGTAACATACTGTATGTTACTGTATACAGTATGTTACTGTGAATAAGCTCATTGCTAATGGGACATAGAGGTCATTCATTCTCCTGAACGCCCTCCATCTCTCTATTAGGTTAAACTGGAAATAGTGCTCGACACTGACAGGAGTCCATATACTGTATGAACGACTCCTCTTCTCTAATCTATATGATGACACACTCATAGATTAGATTGATATGATTGAAAGAGGGGGCTGGTGTGTGTGTGTGTGTGTGTGTGTGTGTGTGTGTGTGTGTGTGTGTGTGTGTGTGTGTGTGTGTGTGTGTGTGTGTGTGTGTGCGCGGCTGAAGATGGATCCTAGGGTCTAACAACCTTTGGTGGCAGTCAGTGAAATCATGTATATCTCTGTGACATCACTTAATCTGATTGGGTGGGGGGGGGGTTACTGCACGTGCTCAGTGAACGCCTCTTTGCCTGACAAGGTTTTTGTTGTTCTGTCTTTACCAAGGCGTGTCACCACACACACGGATACAAACACACACATGTATAAAACGTAATGACAGCGCAACCCCCTTACATGCATGTGTGCTCTGCCACTCACTTAACCCATAACACAAAGGACACAATGACAACACACAAACAATGATGCTAGCACACAAGTACTCAAATACAGCAGAGAAAGTCATTATGGTTTCCATCAATAGAAATCTGGTTTCTATTGATCCGGAACAATATTATCTACATATATTTCACATCTTTTCCATTCTGGAGGTTTGCAGATTATGAAACTGTCGAGCGTTTCAGAAGAATATCAAAAATCTATAGTGCAAATTTTCTAAATCAGTAATTTTAGCTTCTCTTCACTTCTTTGTGTTGTAGCGACTATTTTTCTGTCTTTCAAACAGAATTGCAAGGTGTTGTTTTACCGCGTTGTTATTGCATGCAAATGGCTTGCAACAGTTGGGAGAGTGGTGTGTATGAATTAAAAAGAGATTTGATGGATCGGCGATATGAAGATGTATCTTCAGATAATATAAATGTGTGTACTGTTTGCCGTAAAGTATTGTGGCAGTCATCCCTTTAATACCTGTAGTTGTATTAACCCATTGTGGGCAATGTTTAAAATCAATAAGCAGAAGTAATTTATGGCAATATTAGATTCTATATGATTTTTGCTTCGGTGTGATAAAGAACCTTAATTTATCAGGTATTTCATTTGCTGAATTAGCCAATAACAGACACACGCATTGTTTTATTTAAATCCATTAACTGTTTCTGAATTGATTTATTAGAAAATGGATTATTTCCCAATTTACGGATCAATGTCTTGATAAAAAATTGCACATGCACTTTGCCTTCAGGTCAGAGACAAACCTATTGTTACATTCCCAATATTGAAGGACTCGGTTTGGAAACGGGACAAAAAATCTTGATCAGAAAAGTTGTTTTCTGTTCTGTCTAATTCTCGTCTCCGTCTGCAAATATACCTTAAAATATATCTTAAGTTTGCCTGCCAACTTAAGACACTAACAGGATTTTTCTAAATGGAGCCAGTTTAAACTCAACCGATTTTGTTCGCCAATTCTGTATATATTCACCAAGATTTATCTTTTACATGTTGCTGTAGTGACAGCCCAGTGCTTCTTGGTAAAAATTATTTCTGGTAGCAGTCAGCGAGGTGTTAGGCTGATAGCAGCTCTTATTTCCAGTATCCAATTCCTGTGTTGTTGCTGAACATTCTGTTTAATGTTTTGTGGCAGACAGAGTTTGATTCACAGCCTCAGTACCAGCCTTCTGTTGATACTGAGACATCATCACCCTTGGGTGTTGTCTGTAGCGTTTCTGCTAATCGCCCATTAGACTGATAAAGAACAAGACTTGGCTACAGAGCTACAGAGCTGCCTCGCAGTGAAAAATAAATGTCATATATCTTGTACTCACACAGAAAATGATGGGTAGAAGTGGCACATAACAATTACCCATTTTTTCAAGTATTGTGAATGTTGTACAAAAATCTTCAGCTACACTAAATGCTGCTTGTTTTTACATTGGCACAAGTCCAGTTCAAATTCAGAGCACAAATGTGAAAAAATAGACCCTCAAACTCACATTTTAGAACTGAATCAACAAATACTTTATCTTTTACAGATATTTGTTGCAGTCTGGTACTGTAGCAGGGGAGTGCAGTTTGTGAACAGCCTTGAAAAGTATCAATTAATGTCTTTAACTGACTGTAATAGCTTGGATATTTTCAGCGAAACCTCCCACATCTTGTCTGCTCTTGCAGTTCCAAGTTCCTTCTCCCAGACCCCCCTAAAAGGTTGTGAATATGTATCATTCATGTCTTGTTGTACTTTCCAAAAGACAACTAAGTAAACTGGCAGACTCCAGAGCCATGAAGAAGAAGATGAGTAATTGTATTTGATTTGGCTCTCATTGTTCTTACATGCAGTAATTGCACAGACCATTGAACCATTGTGTGAGATTAAATAACGAAGGTTTCACAATTTGTCGCTTTGGCATCAATTTCTAATTATGTTTACTTGTTTGGGTTTGACAACAATCAGTCATCTAAATTAAATTGATCTTCTCTTCCTTCTTTGTGCTTCAGGTTCCATCTGAAAGTGTGTGAGTGGCAGACTGTGTGTGCATCTCTGTACATGCCTGTGTGTGCGTACATGTGTCACAATGAAGCACCAGTCTATCTCTCGATGGCTGAGCCAGCTGGGACTGCCACAATACTGCCCAGCGCTGGAGCAGGAATATGATGGTGTAGAGGTAATACATGAACACGCCAACAAAACCTACAAAATATAAAGAGACATTTACAGAGGTAGTTATTCATTATAACTATTTAGTAAATAATGGCTGAAAGCAGGCTGGCCTGTTTCTCTGGTTTTGAATTCAGAATCTGATTCATCTTTATGAGCCTAGTATGTGTGCACATAGAAGGAATTTGACTCCGGTTTTTGCATTGCTCTCAATGTACTTGGACAAAAAAAAGACATAACAGCGAAGATCAAGGACAACAAAGCTGGACAAATAGAGTTAAGGAATAGACGGGAGTTTTAATACACTTCAATGCACCCAACCACCAGCCCAGACCTCATCCCTGAAAAGGTTTGCAATGGTGCACTTCCACCGATGCTTCTTAGACACATTGGCCATTTTTTGCATGGCCACAAGTGTTTTCTTGTCAGGAAAATGTCAGGATTGGTTGTTTAAGGTGTTTTACCATAAACAAAAACAGTTCTGTCCTTTTTCTGACAGTCTCCAACTGTTTGTCATACAACTACAGAATAACCAGTTGTTAATTATCTATCCTCACAAATAACTACTTGAACAAGTCATTGTAGATCTAAAATCAAGCACACTTCAGAATTGGACTGAACCATGTTTCATAATCTTTTTTTTGGAAACCGATTTTGCTGGGTGAAATATGATTTTTCCAGAACAGCTGCCGTGTTTTCCGATCAGGAAACCTAAAAAAAACAAACTCGTCACAATGATTGTTCACAGTGCATTTATAGTGATCAAGTAGGGGTCTAGGGAGCAACAGTAGAAACATACTTTTTGCAAAATTGTAGTATAATACCACTAGTGTAAAAGAGGCACACGATTAGTCCCTACCGGAGTCTGTTTACAATGAGAGTTAATTACGCAATTTTAAGAAACAACCGACTGATCTGGTAAAGAGCAGATCTACATTTTTATAAGCTGCCGAAACCTAAAAACTGAAGATACAGGCAGTAAGACTTGAGGCACAGCAGGAAGAATGAGGAAACTGTGAGATCTGGACATTGCGTAACGATACGTGTGCAGTGAGCATTAGCTTGCTAACACATAGCTAACATTTGTTTGCTAACAGCTAACTTGTTGATCATCATTTTAGTTATCAACTGCACCTCAGGGTCTTTCTATATCTGTCTCTATTTTGGCTATTAATCAATTGTAATGCTAGTTTTCCTATCACCCTGTACCCTGTAGAAACTTGCAACACCATTTCATGCAGGATACATCATTCCAATAAAACATGTTTTATCTCTCGGCTATGTGTGTGAGAAGGAAGCAGAGAGGGGTGACACATCTTTATTTACAAAAAATTGTGATTATTAGAATTGGAATTATTTTGGTTATCTTGTGTCAATTATTTATTTGTTGCCTCAAATTAATGATGTTACCTAAATGGTTTGTGTTGTTTCAGGCTCCAAAAGTAGTGATAGTATATGCATTTTGTTAGCATTTCAGCTCTTGGTTGCATATTGTGGCGCTGATAGTTTTCCCGGAGCTACTTTTTAACAAAGAAATGGCTCTTTTTTGAGATTCAGCACATAAAGCTGTCACTATCTGATTGGCCAGACTGTAACCATGTCTGTTTAAAGGGGGGGTTTCAGTAAATGTTGTATAAGAATGCCAACTGTTGTTGTTAAGAGTGTTTCCCACAGCAGCTTAATACAGCAGTCTAATAAAACTTAATCACAGGCCTATTAGACTGGATGCACAGTGATGTGGGGGCTGTTTTAACATCCAACCATTAGCCAACTTCAATCTGAACATTACACAGCCATTGGCTAGGAGATTAGATTGATTTGTCAATAAGACATGAATTATTCCATTACCTCCTGCTAATGTATACCCAGAATGCATTGGTGTAATTAGTGAAGGCATAATGGGAAAAGCTTAAGAAGAAGAAGGTGAAAGGGGCAATGAGGGAGATACAGAGAAAACAAGGGGAGACAAGGACAACAAAGTGTTGTTTTAGTCTTGTTGAACCATAATGGAGTTTAGATTGAAGCTTCTGTGTGAAATATTCTCTCAAAGTTAGATGACTTTCTGAGCTTAAATCTACTAATTCAATCAGTACATTTCACTGTGCACTGAGAGAAATTAGTTTGGTTGAAAGGAAAGTCTCTATAACTCATCCAAGGGCATAGGTTTGCATATGGACGGTAGGGACATGTCCCTGCCAACACTTTGGGAGGACAGAATTGTCCCTACCAATAGACTGACAGCCATCAACTAGACAGCTGTCTGGTGAGGTGAGGTGACTGGAGAAGGCAGAGAGTGTGGCGCACTGCGGCGTTTCCATTGCGCTCCCCTGACAGCACATCCATGGTCACTGCAATGACACAAAAACGATGTGAAAACTAAAATCACACTAGGTGGATGCATTATGTGGCATTATTGATATTTTACCTGGCAGGATTTGCATCCTCCTGTTATTTCAGCCAAGATTAATGTTACATGTAGAGGTTTACAAATAAATTAAAATTAATTGAATTCGTTATTGAGGTGAATAGGTGCCACGTTGCACATTTTAAAAGGTTAAAGAGACAAAAGAGGAGGGAAGAGTAAATCATGCTTACACGTTTGTTGACTCAGCAGAGATAACATTAAATGAGAAAAGTTGATCTACAGGAGAATACATATTTTAAAGCAATACAGAATGACTTCGAGCCTATTGCATTATGTTCCATTCATATTTTTAAATTTTGAATTGTCACCCGGCACCTGAATTCAGTGTTTTCCTTAACATAAATAAAGACTTATCCACCATGAATTGATGCAGAAAGATTCACCGGTTAATGTGAATGATGCCCTTGAAATCGCCTACAAATATGCATCAAGCTGATGACTTGAGCTACTGGTGCTTCTCTAACTCTCAACCGTCTCTATACAGAGTAATTGCAATTATAGGCAGCATAAGGACTAAGATTCATACTCTAACCCCCGCTTGACCATCGACCATGCATATTGAGCTCAGCTCAGCGTCGCTAACCTATCTAAAAATGATACAACAACAATATCCAGCTCAGTGCCTCCTAGACATCCAGGCTAATAGCTATCACAACAAACCGGTAAAACCAAACTCAATGTTTGGTCAATGACAGTGTGAACAAAGATGATCATATTAAATCAGTATTAAAAACAAGAACAATGACTTAAAAGCTCTGTAGAGCTGCAGAACCAAATTTACAGGCTGATTAATTTTAACATCAGAAATGTTAATGTCGAGGTCTTTATTGCCCAGTGCTGTCTGAACCACACCGCTCTGCCGTTTCGCTCACAAGCACCATTATCGTTGCAACAACATTCACGAGGGCAAAGCCAACATTCACAGCTGCTATATCAACTCTCTATGAGGACTGGTATGAGAGATCATATTGTTGTTCTGGAGAAGAAAGAAAAAAGAAAACATGTCAAGTTGCTGTTGCACACAGAGGGAGACGAGAACGACAGAGGGAGGGGGAGATGGATTCTGAGGTAGATTAGGCTTGTGATATGCCAGCCATGTCTCACGCACACGCACTAACACACACACACACACACACACACACACACACACACACACACTGTCAGCATCATGGTGTGTGTGTTACTCGTGTTAAAATCAGCAGAACTAATGTAGTGTCTTCTTCTTTAAGCTACTAACATGTAATTCCTGAGCTGTCTCTGCACGTTGAACGCATTGACCGGCTGTGTGTGTGTGTGTGTGTGTGTGTGTGTGTGTGTGTGTGTGTGTGTGTGTGTGTGTGTGTGTGTGTGTGTGTGTGTGTGTGTGTGTGTGTGTGTGTGTGTGTGTGTGTGTGTGTGTGTGTGTGTGTGTGTGTGTGTGTGTGTGAGTGGGTGACTTTGAGCGTGTTTGTGGGCATGTGCATGTGTGCTACTGGCTACCTTTGTATGCAGGTATGTGCCCAAGGTCGTGGATGCGTGTAGAACTTCTAACTTGCCGTTTGTGACTAAGAGTGACTGTAATTTGATTGTGCACTGTTTCTGTGAGAGCTTGCCGTGTGTGTGTGTGTGTGTGTGTGTGTGTGTGTGTGCGTGTGTGTGTGTGTGTGTTTATATTCATGGGTTTGCCCTGTGTAGTCTAAATAGAGCTTGTGTTTGTGATGAATCAGAGAATGGTCATATTGTTGAGAAACCAAAACAACAATGGCTTGAGCTGGGAGAGTCCTGTGATGACACAGTGGGCGTCGCATACATATGTGTGTGTGTGTGTGTGTGTGTGTGTGTGTGTGTGTGTGTGTGTGTGTGTGTGTGTGTGTGTGTGTGTGTGTGTGTGTGTGTGTGTGTGTGTGTGTGTGTGTTTTTCTGTAGTTCCATTTCTGTACATGGTTGAGTTCTGGTTCAAAGACTTTGTGGCTATTTGAGGGGTCACTTGCGTTAATACCATAGTGAGGGTTGAAGTGAGGCGGGGTGTGTGTGTTTTTTGTGTGTGTTTAAGACAATGTTATAATGACAGGAGCGCGATGAGGGGAGGAGATGACACGCTTTTGGAAGACAGGAGGTCACCAGTGGTCTCAGCAATTTTTCTTTTGCTCCTCTGGAGCCACCAACCTGTCTAGACAAACTGTGTGTGTTACTTATCTTCTACCAAGCACAACAGTAGTATCTTCCCTGTATGGAACTCAAAGTCAGTTGTTAGTACTCATGTTCTGAATGTTACCACATAATTTCTACCTCATGAATCTATTTTCATATTAGCTGTGTGTTAAAGGTTCAACATCACTGCTCGTTTGTGATTGGCCGGCTAGTGTCCTTTAAGTGGTGTATTGCGACACCTCACACATAGCCGTAGTAAACAGTTTAACCTCTAACACAGGGGTGTCAAACATGCGGCCCGAGGGCCAGCCCACCAACGAGTCCAATTTGGCCGACTGGAAGACTTTGCCAAGTAGGAAAATTGCAGAGAAGTCATTAATTCATTTTTTTCAAATGCTATTCCTATTTGTCCACTGGGGGTTGTGCTGTCCTAATAAGAGTAGCAGGCCCTATGCTGGATATACGCTATTATAGATCCCACATGCTTACGTACAGGCTACGTGACACATCACTGTCAAGCCTAGGCTTGTTTTCATGCAGAAGCTGCCGGTAGAAAATGTCTTTGTCAAAAAGGGGTGAAGTGGACACAGTGTTGAGTTTTCCAAGTAAATATGGACCAGTTCATATTGGTCCACAGAGGTAAACGGGAAGCCAGTATGCTTGTTGTGTTCACTGCACCTTTCAGTGCTCAAGGAGTATAATATTCAACGCCACTTTCAGACTCACCATGGCGAGAAATACAAGTGAGAACAGACATGAATGAATTGTCGGCAGGCTAAAGGAAAAAGCAGTCTGTTTTTAGTCCTGCTCTAACACCACAGAGTAATGCGTTTTCTGTCAAAAATGAAACCTCTTCTTGTCAATCGGCTCATCCTACTCTTGTTAATGTGTGTTGAGGATGCAATGTAAATGAAGGAAAAAACCAGAGTAAAAACTATGGTTTAATCTGTGTCTAAACTAGTGCACAAGGTGTAGCACTGCTGACAACTCATGAAATGAAGCGAGATGAAGAAGCAACCAGAAGGGGTGGGACAAGACGGGAAGAAAAAGAGGAAGAAAGATGAGACAGTCTGTCTGCGTCCCATACTTCTTTCTCAGTCTTTCAGAAAATGTAAATGTTGTTGTTGTCAATCAGTGCAACATATTCTCATACAACAGGATAATGATATCTTACGAAAAGTTATTCCTCATTTTTCGTGCGTTTTGCAACAAATGTCCAGCAACACGTGTCATTTTCCGCTTGTTACATCCATACAGTCTTTTCAAAATAAACTTCCGTCTCCGACAAAAACAGCTGGGTCAGGCTTAGGCAACAAAACTACTTAGTCATCATTAAAACAATTATTAGATTCAATGTTATAAGTACACCGCAATTATCAGAACAAAACGAACATTTAGGCTCCCTCATGTGGCTCGAAGGTGTACTGCACATAAACATGTTAAAATAAATTCAGCAAATTTATATGGTGACCCAAATAAAACCTCCTGTGACCCTCCTGTGGGTCTCGACCCAGGCTTTGAGAATGACTCTAGAGTACCGTCACTTTATGTTAACTTTAAGTTTCTGTTTTTGTGTTTTTTCAGGACCTGCTCCACCTCTCAGAGTATGACCTCTTGGAGCTCGGAGTCCACAACCACCTCCACCGCCTGCACCTTCTCACTTCTCTACGCCTCCTCCAGGAGCGAGAGAGGAGGAGAGGTAGTCACATACAGACAGGCACACACACACACACACACACACGCACACCTACACACACACACACACACACACACACACACACACACACACACACACACACATATAGTTGACCAAACATTATCTTTCCTTATCTGTTCCATCAGGTTGTTGATTCTGGCTCCGTGTTTAAGTCTTCATGGAGACTCAAAGTCTTTCTGTCCACACAGCCTTAGTACATAGGGCCCCTCTCTGCCAGGTGAGCTCCAGGGATTTTCTCTTTGTATAGCCCATTTCTAAACTACACTGAAAGTTCTTTTCAACCAAACAAAATCCAGCAAGTCTCTACGGTAAAGCGGGCACAGCACGACTAATGCCACTGAATAGAAAAAAATGAATAAATCAATTAATGCAATGATATATATTGGCTATTGTGAGTGGTCGTTCGAGAAACCAAACCATGATTTAGGGCAGCAGTTGGATTAGTAAACATTACATGTAATTGCAACAACTGCTATTAGTTTTAACGGATGTTAAAATGCAGTGTGACCAGCTAGATGGAATGCAGCGAGGGTCACCCATAGTGCGTGACGAAACGGGTTGAGAGCAGCTTTGCCCGGGTCCGTTCTTGCACACTTGCAGAAATCCCTAGACAGCTCATTAGATATTCTTTTTCACTCCTATTTATACATTTTATCATCTGAGCTGATGACATCATGATGCCACAGAAAAGACCGATCAAGAAACAGTGGCATCATCTGTGGGATCACAGAACATGAGGTGAGGGGAGGAGCTTAATTTAACATCTGAACTGTGACCTCATAAGTGAGGACTTTGGACATTGTTGCCTTTACTCAAGCACAGCTGAAGGTAGACAGGGAAAGGAGAGAGAGAAGGGACGACAGGCACCAAAGGTCCTGTCTTTTGTCTTCTCTCAGGGAGAGAGACGAAGACAGATAGCATTAGTGTCATGTAAAGACATGCTTATGCCTAGGGGGTCCGGTGGTGGGGAGGGGGATAGTCTGGTGGAGGTCAATGCTTTGTCGCACACACAGACACACACACACACAAA
Organism: Leptoclinus maculatus; assembly: GCA_032191485.1. Classification (NCBI taxonomy): domain Eukaryota; kingdom Metazoa; phylum Chordata; class Actinopteri; order Perciformes; family Stichaeidae; genus Leptoclinus; species Leptoclinus maculatus. The sequence goes on along the minus strand of JAVDOI010000004.1, from coordinate 12,251,496 downwards.
TGTGAACACTTCCAAAGCTGTCAGTAAATAAGGAGAAGAGTGCTGAGGCCTGCAGTCCCGCTGGGTTTAATCACTTCTACACTCCTACAAGTGTGTGTGTGTGGACACATGGAGATGTGTGTAGGTCTGTGCGGGACTGCCTGCTTTGTTTGCCCAGTTTCCCATGCATTATACTGTGAAATCTAACTGTTGTCTTGGTGACTGTCTGAGACCTGCACAAATTTATACCAAGCGGAGAAATTATTTTAGTGAATCTCCTGAAGCGAATATGTAGCATTTGACTTGTTGACTCCTGCAGCTGTTCTCGCATCATATTACAGGCATAAATATTCCAGGAACAAAATCAAAAGAAGTGTGTTTGCAAGGGCAAAATATGCCGTTTGTGACCAAAACAATGCATCACATTTGCCTCAATCTGCAGTGTGGAGTTTGCTCGCCCATCTGGAATGGAGTGTCTTCTAAAAAAAAAAATTGTTGCTTGTAATTTCCTTCATAGGACTATAACAGTGTTAAGAGGCAATAAAAGTGCTGGAAGTCTCTGAAATCAGAAACGAAGAGATGAAATGGTGAAAGAAACAGTTTGAAGAATGGCTTCTATAAACGTGCAACATGTAAGAGAGATGAAAAGCCTGTAGACTGTGAAATAAACACTATGGCATGTTTTACTGTTGTGGTTGATTTACTAAAGAAACGGATCATGGCGACCTAAACCTAAAACCTGTTTTTATCTAAAATATAAACCAGTTCCAGCATACTGCCAGGCTCCAGAAGAACAGAAGCCAAAGGTGTGATATACTTTCAAACAAGCCATGATTGTATATTTAATTAAACGGCCCGTAAGAAGTTATAATAACAAATAATGTATGAATAGAATGGGTCATGTTTTACTTTATATAAACATTGGCATTTCATCTAACAAGTCTTTCTTATTTAAAAAAAAAAATTCTATTACTATATATTTAGTGTCGCCCCAACCTGCAGGTTGAGCTCCGTCGCTGAGGTGAAACAGCCTCTAGTTGAAATCACTCAGTCACCAACTACTGTGGTATTATCTGTCTGCCTGGCAGCCTGCCACCCCTATCATTACCACAAAGGCCAGATTTGTTCAGCTAATGGTATCCTCCAAAAATGCCAACTCAACATTTGACCCAGATAAGAGCATTCCAGTGAGAGCACCTTCAAAATAAAGCACGTGCATACGCACACACAGCGTCCAGGCACATATTAGTTTCATCATATTCATGTTCGTGGGCTACAGTATGTGATTACGTGGCTAGAATACGAATCCGTGTGTGTGTGTGTGTGTGTGTGTGTTTGTGCCAGGTACTTTCCTCGTTGGCAGGACTTAAAATGCAGCAGAGCAGAAGAGATGCTCCAATTAGAACAATTAGACGGTAAAATGGGAGGCATCAGTAAAACACACACGCGCACGCTCATATTTCACATATTTGAGGCATTTTAGTTTCAGGTTACAGTGTGTTTAGTTACAGTTGTTGCTCTAGGGCTGAAGCTGTTCTGTGGATACTAATTAACTCCATAGACACTTTTATTAGCATTGATGCTAAGCATTGAAGCATGATTAAAAGGAAAAAAATCTTTAATCTCGCCAGAGGCGTACATAGACAGATGAAACCAGTAATGTTTAATATCACTTGAGTATATTAATGGGTGATTCTTACCAGCACTGTCATTTACAACCGCTAGGTTTATTAGATTGCTGTAGTCATCTGAAAGCAGCAGTGATTTTAAAAGCCATGCAGAAAAACACACACACACACACACATCTAGCATGGGTGGTTTTATCTAATCAGGCACCTGGTTCTACAACAAATTAGTTTATCTTTTTCTGCACAACAAACAGATCAGAGTATAGAAAAAGCATGGATTCCACTCAGTCTGATTGACGTGGTGACAACAAGTGTACCTTTTGTTCAGACTCCTCCCTCACAATATTTCCTATAATAATATTTACTATTATTTACTAAAATCACAAAAAGAGAGGTTATTAGTCTCTTTTTAGAGTATGTAATGAAGATATTGGTCGTAAAGGCATTACCATGCTCATAGAAATGTAAAGAGTAAAATTTGACTCTTTTGATGCAGCATTATTAAACACATCCTGACCGACCGGTACTACGCATGTGCAACTATCAACAACTATTTTGGACGAAGCGATTGTGTTTTCTGAAGCGGACGTATGGAAGTAGCTATAATGAGCCATCTTGATTATTTCTCCTCTCTGTCTCATCACAGTACCGATTACAGGGATTGTTAGATCTCTAGATTTGATTAGTTATTTATTTGCTGTTGTGCTGCTGTGTTTTTCACTGTTATTGTACTATTATTGTACTAAAATCGTGGTTGCAGTTTAACAATTAATAAAAGGAATTGTTATTTATTCCTAGATTTATTTATTTAAGTTATTTTTCCGACTGACTGTCAAACTAGATAATAAAAGAACGTTCTATGGCATTCATTCGCTGTATGTTTTACAAAGGGTTTAACCTGAGCCAGGCCGTACAACAATGATAGCAAACATATCACATCCACACAGGATTAGTAGTATGCAGCTGTATATAAAATTTGATATGAATTTGTTTTTTTTGCAAGTTCAGGTATCAGAATTGGTATCAAGAGGGAAATGAAATGCTATCGGATCCTCTCTGCTTATGAATACTTCCTTCTTTGCATTCATTCGTGCACTCGCTGAGCTACACCAGCTGTTTTTTGTCCAAGGGTTAGATCTGTTGTGTCTCTTCCTGAACTATATGAGCTGAGGAAGTGAGTACAGACTACACACTGCTATGCTGTGCCATGCTAAACATGGATAGACACAAGTTTTACATTGTTCGTATGTGTGTGTGTGTGTGTGTGTGTGTGTGTGTGTGTGTGTGTGTGTGTGTGAGAGAGAGAGAAACAGACAGCAGGTGTTCATGCAGACGGATTGTTTGCTTGTTTGTTTGTTTGTTTCCCTGGTGGACAGTGGTGTTGCCATGGTGACAGAATACTTAACAGCGGTCAGTTCGGGGTAACATTAACACTTACACACACACGCATAGCTGTCAGCTTACTTAGATTTCAGTGTTTTTCTCACATCATAAATTGCTCAACACACTTTCAGCCAGTTCAAATTACAGATTTGAACCTGCGCTTTTCTTTGAAAAATGACCTGCAGCAGCTCTGTGCAAATGAATCACTATTCAAATCACACTGACAGTATCCATAAAAACACAACACGCTTCAATGGAGAATGCAGAGATTTTTAAGTCCACAACCTTTGCCTTTTGGATAATGTAAGTTACACCCTTCCGCGGAGTACAGGCTGCACCAGGATAATCTCTCTTGTGAAGGTGATAGAGTCATCAACATGGCCTGGAGTTAATACTAAGTGTACTATAAACATGTTCCTCTGTCTGTCTGCGTGTGTCAGTAACACCAACGCTTATCTCTCGTATGTCAAAACAGGGAAGATCCAGTTCCCAGAATTAGGCTGGGATACATCCCAAAAACAGAAATACTTAAGGAAAAGGAAAGCTGGGACCTTGGTTGCTAGTTTCTTTTTTTACAAAGTCTTTATACGTTTGGCTAAAATGTGGTTAATAGCAACAGACTCATCAAATCCTCTAATCTCTGCATTTGACTGTATTTTTGCTCTGTATCTGTCCCTGGTATTTCATGTTTATGAAATAATAAACAGAATTGGTTTGTGCAGCGAGAGGTGTCTTGATGTTGGAAAACACGTAACCACAACTACACTCAGTTGCCAGTTTATTAGCTACACCTAGCTTAAACTAATGCAGTGTTAACACAACAGTCCTGCAATAAGTCTTAACTTCGTGAAGGTTTTAATGTTCGGTTGTTGTTGAAACTGTTTTAGAGAGGCGTTGATTCAACTGTATGATCCTTTTAGAGGGTCGTCATGTTGTGCTGTTTATGTGTATCGAGTTATACAGTGAGGTGTTTCTGTTATTCAGTCCACCTTCATTAAAGAAATGAGGTTCGACTGCATTAAGTTTAGCTGCATCTAATAAACTGGCCACTGAGTGTATATGCAGGCAATCCAAAAAAAAAAGATTCAGTAACTTTCAGTCAGTCGTGCAGGCCTGTTCCTTCCTTGTTCTTATTTTAGAACTAAGAAAATGTTGCAATAAGACAGAAACAGTCAGTAGTGTTCAACATAATGTTTCTGCTCCTCCAAAAAAAAGCAATCCTTCAAACTAAATGACAAAACAGATTGTTAGTCAGTGCGATCAAGAAGGACCCATGTGTTCTGGAGCACTCAATACAGGAATATTGTTTGTCACTGCCCTCCAAAATGCATATGCAAATGCAAAATGATTCATTTCTGATGGCTCTATTTTGTATGTCCAACCACCTCCCTAACAGGTTTTGTATTGCTATAGCAACATAACGTTACTTCTGCCATTGCTTCTGATAGACAACCGTGTCTTCTTACAGCTTTTCTCGGATATGTTGTTTTAGTTGAACAAATGGCCCGATGCTGTCCTTTCTCTGGTGAGGACAGTCTCACACAAGGGAAAAAACTTGCTCAGTTATTTTGGTACAATACATCATGAATGCATAAATCTAGGCCGCTGCATGTTGCAACCTTTACAGATTCATACTACGTAGAAGTTGCTATGAATCATGCGTGTTGCTCCTGTGCAATTCTGCATCATTCATTGTGAGGTTAATTTAAATAACCGTCAAGAGTCCCATTGATCAACTGTCGACTTTGGCTTTCTTTAGAAACCATGAAAGCGTGAGTCAGAAAAATTTGCGGATTTCATTCCACCTGAACAGATCCGGGCCAAACATTTTTTTATCGTAAGACCCTGAGGCTGCAACCACAGGAATGAGGAGTGGCCGAAACATTGAACTATTTACACTTTTCTGATCAGAAACACTCACATGGAAACAGAAGCATGTGTATATACAGATCTATAAAGGAAAAGGGAGTGAAGGGGGAGAAAACCAGTTTTACTCAAATCCAATTATGTGCAGGTGGGATCTCAAGAAGGTGTGGAAGCCAAACCCATCTATTTAATGCTTTGGGAAACACTGATGCCCTGAGGTGGAGTGGTGGTCAGTGTTTGGAAATGAGTGACTCAGCGAGGCGTTGTGCCAACACGAGGTGCTGCCTGAGTGCCAATGTGCAGAAGCAGGGCTTGGCCTGAGGACTCACATTAGCAGGAAGTGCAGGAAATGCAGGAAATGACTTTAATGATGTGGCATTCTCCAAACTCTTTTTTTTTTTTTAAGTAGTAAAATAAACAATTTCATCTGTCGACTTTTCTGAAGTTGGAGATCAAGCCTCCATATTGTAGGTTTCCTGTGCTGTACAAATTATTTGTACACAGCATAAAACGTCTAAAAATACTGTGTTAAGTGGAGGAAATGACACTGTTCGTCACAATGGCACTTCCTGCTCTGCCCTTTCATGTATAATCACATATATCTAATGGCTATAGCACGATCCCACAGCATAATAACTCTAAGATAGAGGACCGAACAAACATCATCAGATTATGAGCACAACCGGAACAAATGTGTAGCCCACTGTGAGAACAATGTGCCTCGTCCAAAGAGCATTACAGTCTATGGCGTGAAGCTACTTGAATCAGATTAATTTAGAGTGAGGATGAGGATGTGCCTGCTTTCATAAAAGGTTTGTTATTCGGCAAACAACTTGATAAGATCTTTCATCACAAGGACACATATCAGTCAAGGATTATCGTTCTGCTCAGCCGCCCCCAACATCCCCCCCCCCCCCCCCCCCTCATGCCCCCAGTTTTAGGGAAGTTTAGGTGATCCAGGAGATGATTACAGATTACCCCTCCTTGACTCACTGTACACCTTCCTGGAAATGCCACCCTCACACACATAAAGATGTCAAGAAGTTTCACAAGCCTGTGTGAAATAGTACTGAGATTTACTCAGGGGGGAAAAAAATGAAATTCAACAGTCCCTCTAACTGTACCGGAGTCCAGGAGCAACTTCTGAGCTTGGCTTTGACATTCAGGCTGTGCTCCCTGCTCACAGTGCTGGTGCTTGCTGTCAACATATCAATGTAATGATTTGATCACCATAATGCCTCATGATCTTTATATTGCATGCATTTGATTGACCACATGTGCTGTGGTTTGTCAGGAGTATGACTTTAGGATTTAGTATTTATTTAATATCCAGTGATTCTGCCTTCTGGTTTTAGTTTGTGGACCTCTTCTCTACTGTATATGGTGAAAAGGAAAGATGCTTAAATTTGAGCAAAAGTACAGCCATTGTGGTTCCCAAGCTTTTTTGTGTAATTTCCCTCTCAAAACATTGTTGCTGTATTACACAAAAAAACCTGATAAAGGATATCAAAATAATACACATTATTTAAGTGGCATCATTTTTTTTTTTATTATTTGCAACCTCTTAGATTCTGTCGTGACCCCTTGGTGTCCTGACATCCTATCATGGGAACCGCTGGCATAAGACATTTGGTGAAAATTATTAGCTTTAACACCATATGTACAACTTTTGATCATTTCTGTGGCTTATGACATTTTACTTGGCAAGTTATCTGCTGCGATCGGTGACAGTGAGGCAGGAAGAAGGACTGGCCTGACAACTAAACAGACGGTGAACCGTATTACTAAAAACGCATTCATTTAGAAGTTAAACCAAAAGTAGGCCCACCTGAAATGACTTCTCATCATTGTATTGCAAAACTTAATGGGCACTCACAACTGCAGCAAGTCAAAAAACAAAATCTTCCTTTACCACCATGACGACAGTTTGGGCCCTCATGCACTTCACCAGCTTTCTCAATCTTTACTAATGTAGTGTGAATAGCTCCAAGATCAAAAGACCTACATGTTTGTGGCAGCATCTCTCTCTCTGTGTGTGTGTGTGTGTGTGTGTGTGTGTGTGTGTGTCCGATGCGGGCCATCTGATCATCTCGACTTTCATAGCGGCAGGATGGGCTCCTTGTATTGTCTGAAAGGAAACACAAAAACGTGCACACACATGCACGTGTCTGGGTGTTATCAACTCTAGACAATACAGAGGAACAGGAGGACAAAGACAGGAGAGAGTGTTGTCTTGAGGGCCAGTCAGCACACACACACACACACACACACACACACACACACACACACACACACACACATACACACACACACACACGCACACTCAACATGACCTCATACCTGATGTAGAGCTCTTTTACATGTTTCATCTACTTTACCAGATGAAATGTGATCTGCCAGCGTCTCCTCCATATTTGAAAGCTTTGTCATAAGATCACTCAAAGTAGATTTTAAACTGAGCTGATTTATGTTTCACTCAACTCTGAGTCAAGCAGTTAAACTCCACGAGTCTCGAGTGCACCTCAAGTTGCTTAAACATGTCACAACCATGCAAAAGATACAAAAGATTTCTTCTTTTCATCCCCTCTCTGCATTTAGCTACATTCGGTCACATCTAAATCTTCTCTAAGCACCAGAGCAGTTGGTGGTGTTGGTGGAAGAGGTCCCAAACAAAAAGACTTGTAGCATGAAATATGAGGCTGTGCAGGGTACACAGAGGAGAGGGAGGAGGAGGTCTGAGTGGGGGAGAGGAGGGCAGCGAGAGTTTTGTTCAGGAGTTGGGGGGTTGTTGGGGGGGGGGGGGGGGGCAAGAGACAACTCAGCTAAAACAGAAAGAAAGAAAACTCCTCCCAAACACTGTGGGGAAAGAGGAGGGGCTGGGTGCTCGCAAATCACTCCCCAGAGAGAGAGAGAGAGAGAGAGAGAGAGAGAGGGCAGGGCTTCTGGTTGTGCTGCGCTACTTGTTGTTGCCTGTCTGAAGGAGCGCGAGTGTGTCGTCTTCCAGTCGGTCAGCTAGTCAGCAACTCAAGTCATTCAAACAATCTATGACATGGAATCATTCTGCTAGAAGTATATACATCTAAAAGATAAAGAAGAGCAAAGATCGGGAACAGGAGGTCACACTGACAGGTAAGGAATACAAATCTGTGTTTATGTGAGTGTGCATCAATATACAGAAGATGTGTGTAGGAATGTGTGGAGACAGTTATCTTGATGGACATCTTTTCCCTTAGGAAGCATTTTCATTCGCCACAGTTTCTCTGACTTCTCATCATCTCAACTACGAGTTAAAAATAGAAAGTGCTACTTTCTTTCTGTGGCGGATGCATGTTTCACCACACTCCCATGCCTCCTCTTCGTCTCTCAGCGGTCCCTCTCTCCATCCCCTTTGGTTGAATTGTTTACAGCTTGCAAGTGAGTTAGATTTGCTCAGGGACTTTTTTGAGCCATACGTTGCCTTCCCAAGACACTGGGTGTGACTGTGGTTGCTGGGATTGGTGGTGCTAACTGTGGAAACCCCAGCAGGAAATAATTACATGAAATATGACAGATAAGATCAAGAGCTTTCAACAAGGTTTTTTTCTTGTTCATTTGTTTTCGAGTAAATTTGGGATTGAGCCTTTTATAATTATAGGTTTCGATATCACTGCAAAGTCATCAATATGTATTGTAGTATAGGACCTAAAACAGTCAGTGTGATGCTCTTATCAAACGGCTCTTTGCTTAAGAAACCCTTTGACAGGTTGAATGACTGCTGCTCAGATTGAAACTGTGACCTTTCAGTGATGAGAACACATCTTTAAACAGCAAGCCACCCACGGGATGATGACAGAGGCAGACGTGTGTGTGCATCTGTGTCTGTGTGTGTGTGTGTGTGTGTGAAGTGTTGATGTTTTGTGCAGATAAACACACACATGCAGCAGGTTGTTGCAGACATTAGTCAGTGTTGGGTCTGAATCCCATAGTGACAAGAATCAAGCCAATGAGATTCAACCTTTAATTAACGCTGAAACGTGTCTGTGTCAGATTCACAGGGTACTAGCAGTGTCAGTGTGTGTGTGTGTGTGTGTGTGTGGTGTTGTGTTGTGTTACTTGCCCCAGTGGGATGAGGTGGTTGGTATTCCAGCCAGCTAATCAACCCTATGTGACTTGTAGTCTTCACAAAGCCTGACCGACTGCAGAGGTTGAAAGTAAAAAAACAAATATATTCATCAAGACCATTACTTGAGTATCATTTTGCTATATTAACTTTAGCAGTACAACTTTGTGCTTCAAACTTTACTTCATTTCAGAGGAGAATGTTGTACTTATAGGCAAATATTCAACATATACAAAGTATATGATAAGCACGTAGAATAAAACCATCCAGCACTATACCGAATGAATAACATCAATAATGGTGTCATAAGAAATCTGAAAGGGGTATTTGTACATTTGGTTCCAGAAACTGAAATCTGGAATTTGTTTTTGTTCAAGGAAATGTGCTCATGTGCTTTCTTGTCAATGCAGATAGATACTATTTTCATATACCCTAGATATGAAGCAAGAGCCAGTAGATGATGTCGTAGCTTAGAGTAAAGACTGGAAACATGTGGAACCAGCTAGCTAAAATAAAACTGATTTACCAGCACCTCTAAAGACCATATGTCTAATCCATAAACCAAAATGTCAACATGACAAGTTCTGGTTTCACAGGGACTTAAGTGCTGGAACTATTTCTTGGCCAGGCCATTGACTTCCTGGAGTCCTGTCATCACCTGCTGGTCCGAGCTTCATATTTAGCATACAGACAAAAGACTGGTGTTGATCTTCTCATCTAACCGTCTGCAAGAAAGCAAATACGCATCTAGAAGTTATAGATTAAAGACATTTAGGATATTAGGTGTGAAATGTCTGACTTCTAACGGATGACTTCTAGATGGTACTATTGTTGTTTTAACTTAATTATGGAACTAAATACTTCTTCCACCACTGACTGACTCAGCCGACTGCTTCTTCTCTGTGTGACTGACTTGTCTCACAGTGTGATGATCAGTGACTGTACAAAGACACAGTCACTCTGTCCATCTCTGTCACTGTAGACAAATGAAATAAACACACACTGAGGGTAGGTGGCGTGTGTTTGTGTGTGTGTGAGAGAGAGATTCAGAAGTGACCAATGGCAGCTACTGCTGTGGGATTTAATAAAAGCCTCATTAATATGTTGCACACATACTTCACACACACACTGGTGGACCCACGCACAGAAGAGCGCAGTAGGACACCTCTCTCTCTTTCTAACAAAGGCTGGCTCTAAACAGCGGTCATGTGACAGTTGTTCCCATTGTTCACTTCTGGCCAGGGGTGGTTTTGCTAATGCACTGGTGTGTGTGTGTGCATGTGTGTGCGTGTGTGTGTGTGTGTGTGTGCATGTGTGCCATAGCAGGAAGACACTTTAAGTCCGCTAGAGGAAACCACTTATTCCCAAACATGTTGGTGTTGTCCTCCCTACACTGTGTGTAATGCAACATGCGACAGTTGCTGTTTTAACTCCATTTCATTTATAAATCATATTATTGTTTAAAGTGTGTTTTGTATTATGTAAACCGGAGGACTTTTAAAATTCCTTCAGTCAAACCTAAATCCTCAACATGCACAGTAGTCCATGGGGCCAGTTTTTAAAACCGCTACTTCAGTGGATTAACAACAAAGCCTGCTTACTCCTGACTCATGTGTATGACTAGCTAGAGAGAAAGGGAGAGAGTTTACCTTCAAAACATTGAATTACATCAAACTGAATTTGTTAGAAAAGTGTGTGTCCTCCAACATTGTGAGACATAACTATAGGTATAATTAGGTTCATAGTGAAAAGGAGGAAGGGAAGCAAGATATTTGTTTTATTGGCAGTAATCCTTTATAATGAGCTGGCTGCCGTCTAAATGTTTATACTGCCACTTCCTCTTCCTGTTAATCTGCGCTTGTTTCCCACCCAAGGCCTTGTATATCTTTGTGTGAGTGTGTGCTGGTGTTCCCAACCCAAGGTCTTCCCCGCTGTTGGTGACACAGCAAACCTCTCTTCAGAATATTTTGTCTTTCGTACCACGGTCAAGGTAAATACGTCCGATTGGTTGCCAGGTGTCTATCAGCGGGGAAGCCGCTGGTTCTTGGGAGTATTTTGCCAATGTAAATTCCCTCAATTTTCTTTTAATGCTATTCTCAATGACGCCTGGTTGAAGACCTCTGAGTTGCTGACCACTAGAGCCATGCCGATCCAAATCTTGAAAGTGCTTCAAATAAGACGTCTAACATGGTCTAAGAAGGAAGCGGGAGTTTTGCTTCCCTAACCCTGGACGCCAAAATAACTCTGCAACGCTGTATCAGTACTTTTCAAACATAGTTCCAGTCAACACTGCTATCCTAAATCCTTATGGAAGGTTGTTTACATTAAACTGTATGTAACCATAGCAACAATAGTCATGCTTCACGCCAGGTTACCAGTTAACTCACTGTAGGAACTAACCCAAACAAACTACAAACTAACTTTAAAATTAAAATAGCTTTTTATTCCTTGGTTTATAGACTTGGTGAAGGAAATGCCAGAGCTCCTTTCTCTTTGTTTGTGTGTGTGTGTGTGTGTGTGTGTGTGTGTGTGTGTGTGTGTGTGTGTTATGCAGGGTGCTGTAGCCACTGAACAGGCTGAACAGCTGTAGGGAGGAGAGGATGATGCAGGGAGAAAGAAAGAGGAGAATAAAAAGAGCAAAGTCTATTATTACGAGAGGTGGAAGGACAAAGGATAGAATGAAGGTGACAAAGTGAGGAGGCAAGAGAAGAGCTGACATCATGATGGACAGACAGAGGGAGGGAGGGATGTCTGTGGGGGGGGGGCTAAAGATTGAGAAAGAAAGGGAAAGATGGATAAAAGGGAAATAGTGTGGAGGGAGTAGATGGGTAGGACGGAGAGAGGCGAGGTTAAAGGAGAACAGTGAGTACGATTTTCACACCTTCCCTCGAAGTGGAAATGACTTCCTCTAGCTCTTAGCATGAATAATTTATTCATAAGATTAATCGACAGTATTCATGTGCGTAAGTGCTGTCTGTCTGTGCTTTCACTCAGTGAGAGACAGTCCTTTCTCCTCTGTAGATGAGGGTGTGTGTCTGGCAGATGGTCAGGGCCACACACACACATACACATCAACACACACACACACACACACACACAGACAGAGCTGACCATCCCTGAGGGTCTTATAATAGGTCCTCCTCCTCCTGAAGTCGTTCTGCCCCTCAGAGGAATCCACACTCTGACCCAGCATGCCTTAGCAGGACTTTTACAGTGTGCTTGTGTGTGAGTGTGTCTGTATTACCTTTACTCGTCACGCTGAAGAGTCTTGAGCTGGACAGCTGTTCCTTTCCCTAAACCTCTATTTGCATTTTAATTGACATTCATCATCACAAGCTGGTGACTCTGTGACCTCCTGCTGAAGTTGGGTTTAGTTCCACTTTATATTCCAGGTTTTCTGTATTCACTAAGCTCCAAAGCTTATGGATCTTTTGTTAAATATTTGATTTCTCCTTGATGTTTTTTATTTGACAAACAAAGCCTTGTATGAAACATTGAGGTAGCAGGGCTCTGCAGTTAATCTGCTGCTTTGGCCGGTTGAAATGAATATCATTACCAGCAGCTGTCGCTAATCAATACACAGATTGTAAGTAACTTGCCAAAGTAAAACTTGAGTGGGTAATGTGCTGTCCGTGTCTCGGAAAAAGGTCGCTTGTAAGAGAAAGAAACGCACTCTCAAATCACAAATGGACAGACCAGAGTTATGGTGCTTTTAGTGTGAAACAATGTCAATCAATAGACTTTTAAAAAACAATTTAGTTAAGTGATTTGATGAAATGCTATTAAACCATACCCCCTGCACTGAGGATGTCAACATGCATCTTATCACGATTGTGTTCTGCATATCTTATATATGATATATGTTTATGATTTTCTATTATCCACTTATACAGTACAGGTACTGAGTCCCTTTGTACAGATGTGTCTACAAGTTATTCATAAAAAGCAGTTCACTCTCACTCCACAACAATATGTCCCTGTAGGAAATACTCCCAACATATCAGGGAATGTTTTCTTTCTAACTGGGAGTTAGATGAAAAGATCAATATCATCCCTGTGCATGTAGTGCAGAGCTACCTTCATGACATATTTACTTTAGTTTAGCACAATGGAAGTAGGGGAAACAACAAGCCTGGCTTCATGAAACGGTGACGTCTTAATGCAAAGTGGTCCTAGTTACACATTGCATGTTTGTAATAGACAGGTCGAAACAGGGAACAAAAAGACCAACTACAATATATATGTAAACAGGACAACTTCAGAACCATTGAACGGCTTATTTTTCCTCTTTTGGTAAAGGCTAGCTGTTTCCCTGAGGTCCCAGTCTTTGTGCTAAGCTAGACTCAACAGGTCCTGGACAACCTCTAATCTATTTAGATAAAGTTGAGCTTCTCATCTGACTTTAAGCAAGAAGGCAGACAAGCGTAATAAAACCAACATGTCATGAGTATTCCTTTCAACTCGGAAACTCAAGTTCATCCTTGGTTTCTTATATAGGTGAAAGTCTTGTTTCTCTCCGTCCTCACGTAAACATCTGGTTACAGTCCTATACCACTACGCTGAGCCCCATTTACAGAATGGCTTGTCCCACTTCTTTGGCCTTACTTAAACCCGCTTCATCATGCTCACACTTGCACACACTTTATGTCTATTTAACCTCTTCTGTTGATGCGTGGCCTTTAAATGTGACTTTTTAATGCATTGATTTGCACGTTTCTTTGCTGTCTTCTTGGCCTGATCGCCAACACAAAAGCAATTTTATCTCAATGGATTGTATCTGGTTAAATGCCACTAATGACGTTTAGCTTCATCAAATAAGGAAATTGTTGATTTACAATCAATGAACCTGGTGAAACTAATTCACAGCTTTGACAACAGATCATCTGCCTTTGAAATTATTTTTCACCGGGAGCCGTGTCGATCGCCTCGGTTCAAAACATTGCCTCTTCTTCAGGGCGGACAGCATCTGACTACTACACAGCTAAGCCCCCACCGTTTCCTCTGCTGCCTACTTTCTCTGATCGTAATCAGGTTGTCCAAATAGAGACACAATAACAAACACCAGCGAAGTTGTTCATGTCAGATTCTTAGCTAAGATTAGAAACAGGGAGGGTTTGTGGAATCTCGTACCATCCACTCTACCGACATGTCTGTCAGCTGATGGTATTTTAGTTTGTACAGTATGACTAACTGCTGCGTGGTGAGGAGAAGATAGCATGCTGTCCAGTCATCATCACAGGGCAGGGGAATTTATCAAGAACCTGTCCACTGTTTCCATCACTGCCAACCTATCTGTCCGGTTCATCTCTATGTACAGTCATTATATCTGCCCGTCTGTCTGTCTGACAAGATCAAGCCTATTAGCAAAGACAGTTGTGTGCAGTCAGTGTTGCTTCTTGTTTACGCTTTTTGAAAAGTCTGGAGAAGAAGCTGGTTTTAAGTGCCATGCTGGTATATAAAGAACTTCAAGTATTCCCTGATGGTGTGACATTCAGAGTCCGTTGAAACTGAATCGTCTGGTGAAGTTCTTATTGGCTTTGAGCCCAGCGTCATGTAAAAACTACAACTGCTGGACGGTCTGAAACATCTGTTTAACTCCAGTCTTTATTCCAGTCAGTGTTACGCCTTGGGAGGTTATTGTACAGTGTAACAGTGCTGTTGTGCACCTGTTGTACTGGATCATGTATCATAATATTTCATCTCAGTGAGTACATCAGTGTGTGTTTGTGTGTTTCAGATCATATGTCTTCACAGAAATGCATTACACAGGATTACATCTCACACCCTGTGAGGTTAATTCACTTACTTTTCTTTATGTATTTATCACCTTAATAAAGTAATTACAAAGCTTTATGCGTAAAGTAGTTTTTTCAGTGGAAGGACTGAGATCAACTCTTCAAATCCAAAGCTTTGAGGTGCTGGTTCATTGAACTCAAGTCCAATAAGTCTGACTTTGCATTTCTATATGCGTTTCTTCCCAGAGTTGAGGATGATGGCAGAGGGGCGTTTTGCCAGTCTGCCCAGGTCCCTCCATGCACACCACTCGCTGGGAGGAGGCACTGCACACCCTGGAGTCCCCTCCAACTCCCTCGGTGTCCCCAGCAGCAACACCTGCTCCTCCAGGGGGCTCCAGGCCTCCCTCGCCTCCTCCATGGACCTCCTCAGCTCCAGACCTGGGTGAGTTGGCTGACCGACACACAATCAAAATGGGTCTTCAAAGACTCTGAGCAGAATTCACGGTCTGACTGAGTTAAACAAGCGTATAGTCTTTTCTGTTGGGCAATTCAGGTTTTAGGATATTTGAGATAGTGGTTTAATCAAATACAAGTACATTTTGTTGGAATAATCAGCAGATGATCGCAAAACAATTAGACTAGATCTACTTTTTCTCTATTCTCTATTCAGACCCACAAACCATAATTTAAGGGAAACCTGACACTTTCCCAAAATAGCAAATATGTAAGGCTGAATTAGAGGAAAATATTTATAAGAGAACACACAAGACATCCAATACTTCCATTTGACGTTAAGGAGACGTGAACATAGCTTAACATGTTAGTCTGTGTACAGTACGCAGCATCAAAAGGCTTCAATGAAGTGTTTGACAGCATCACATTTATACCCTGTGTCGACTTGTTTAAAGCTTTAAAAAAGGATAAAATTCCATCTGGAAGGTTTTTTTCTCAAAGTATAGAGTCTTCAGGGTGTTTTACTGTATTTACTTCAATGCTTTAGTCTTATTCTTCTCTTTCCCCCTGTGTTGTTTTCCCTTCCCCAGTTTCCCTCCAGGGCAGGGCAGCGGCCTATCAGAGCAGTCCACTTCTTCCTACCAGCCAGTCTCCATTCACGGAACTCTGCCTCGTCGCAAGAGAGGTGGGGCCAACCTCACCCATGGGAACTACACGTGGGACCCCAGAGCCAATTACACGCAACAGATACCATGGGGGAAGGCGTCACTGGTCCCTGGACCCGCCCATCAACCCATGACCTCTCCGCTGGTCCAAAATATCATCGATGACTGTCATGGTTACAGGTAAACACATGTATAAACACACATGAACATGCTAATGTTGTTCTCTCGATTGATGAACAGAACTGCATTTTGATATTTACAATTGTGATTTTGTCTTCACGATTCATATAAAAACGTCAGTGCAGTAACCTTTTCTGCATTGCTTTACCTTAAATTATAGACTGAAGAGTGACACAATTCAAGGAACACTGCTACGAAAATGTTCCTTTTCAAATTCAAACACTCAGCCTTAATAGGCTTGAAAGGTAGCTCTGAAAAGTAGGAATGTCCTAGACCAAGGAAACTCTTAGTCGACTAACACTCGGACTCATCGATGAGTTCTCCACAAAGAATCACTTCAAAGCTTGTTTTTACCAAAAATGTGCTCATAAGATTCTGGTACATAAGTCATTCAGCATGAAATCCTAGTCGACTAAGACCAAAAGGACCTATTAGACTGAAAAGATGTTACAGCTTGCTTCTTCAGACAGACTCAGACGGAGAGTTTGGAGTCGCATGGAGGAAGGAGAGTCCGTAAAGAGCCCTGAGGGGGTGTAGCAGTTAGCTCAACTTCAGAGGGAACATGCACACCTCATTCTTCATCATGTCCTCCCATCTTTCCATCTTTAGTGTAGAGTTACGACAGACAGTATCTGATGTAGCCAGCTGTGTGTGTGTGTGTGGGTGTGTGTGTGTGTGTGTGTGTGTGGGGGTGGGTGTGGGGGTGGGTGTGTGTGGGTGGGTGTGTGTGTGTGTGTGGGTGCGTAGCCCCCAGTAGTTGGGTTACCTTTGTAGGTCAGGGTGTGGCAGGACAGATCACAGATTACTGTGAGCTCTTTGTCTACCCTCTCCATATTTCTGCCTCCATGCTGGATACATTTCATACACTGCTGACATACAGCAGGACAATTTGTCCAGGTCAAATTCAACCCATGCAGGTGGCGAAATAATGAACAGCATCTTTCTCTCACTCTGGTTCATTTTTAATGCAGTTAGACGGGTGTTGTGTCCTTCGACTGCTTACTTTTGGAATTAAACAAAAATAAGATGAGAGTCAAGTGTGTTTCTAACCCTCACTTTATGTTCCTGAATGACATCAACATGCATCACTGGAATAAAGACAGCTTTCTGTTGCTCATTTTTTGGCTAGTGGGTGTTTTTCTTTAAAACTCAGCTAGTGCTGGCCTTACTTCAAGCAGTCTGAAGTTCAAAGGACAGCACTTGGTAATAATTGAATTAACCTACTAATGGCCTCTACAAAGAAGACCCGTATATGCAAGCAACAGCAGGTAGGAGAGATGAATCTCACCGTGTCCATAGTTACTTGATCGCTTACTGAAAATCGACTTCTTGGTCCTATGAAAAGTTATGCATCAAAAATGTTTTAATTGTTGTGTCCCCATGGTTCCAAGTCAGGATGATTAAAAATTAGCTTTTTTCATTTTTTTTTTAAAGGAATGCCCATATACAGATTGTCTGCACATTGTGATATAGTAAAGAAAAAAACAACATTTCATAGGTGAAAGAAGCATTGTAATATTCCAAACGTATCTCCCAGCTCACTGTTGCTGTTTTGGAGCTACACACAGTTCATAGTTGAGTTTTCTCAGTGTGTGTCTCTAAGGTATGCAACCACTGGCCAGTCGGTCTTGACTTTCCATTGCTCATGCTGTCAGCTGACCTATGACCCCCGACCTTATGTTGCACTAGCCTCCGATTGGTCAGTTTGTCTCTCTGTTGACCTCCGTGGGCAGCTCAGCAGACCACCAGGAGAGGAAGAGGAGGAGGGGGAGGAGGAAAAAACGAGAGAGCAGAGAGGAAGAGTGGAAAGGAGTAGCGCAAAGAGGAATGACAGGGGAAGAGATCGACAGATTCATTTCCTCAACATAAGATGTGAAAGAAACGGACACATTTATCTGTTGATTGTGTTTATTAACTTCTTCCTTTTATTTTATATCGAATCAGACCGATAGCTTAAATGTATTTCTGAGCAGTTGTTACATCCGTTGTTTACACTATATTCTCTTTCAAATTGAAAAAAGATTTAAATGTTAATGAACTAAAAATGTGTTCACATCTGATGATTTATTGCCCTAGTGACACCCTGACAGAAAAAAACAGCAGGTTGCTTTAGTGCTGCAAATAAAAGGAGGATGTGAGAGGAAGAGGCATGGGGTCAGCAGAGACTCCGCTCCAGAGATAAACATTTCTTTTACATTTAAAAGGTGCCATGTGTAGGATTTGGAGGCATCTATTGCAACCAACTGAAACTTCTCCCGTGCAGGAGAACTATGGTGGCCGACACCAAAGCGCAAATGGCCCTATCTAGAGCCAGTGTTTGGTTTGTCCCTTCTGGACTACCGTAGCAACATGGCGGCCGGCTCAGTGAAGAGGACCAGCTTCGTATGTAGAACTAAACGGCCCATTCTAAGGTAACGGAAATGTATTTTCAGGTGATTATAGTTTAAAGGAAACATACTTATTAATATTATTCTGTGTCCCAATGTCAAACTACATACTAACATTACAGTATGTACTGTATGGTAATCTTTATAGGATACAGGTTTTCAGTACAGAGGTTTACAGTGTGGATTGGAAACAGCTATTAAGAGCAAATCCTAACTTTGCACTGAGTCTGTGGATCTTCATTATGAAAACACACTGACCTCTGCAGGCCGCCTGCAGACCCTGCATGTTGCTCATCGCTCTCTCTCTCCCTCTCTCTCACTCTCTCCCACGCACACAAATATGGTGCAGTCACTCGCTAAAGCCAGCTGTGGTCGTGCTGAGTATTGTGTGGTGAAGCGCAAAGAACAACAGTAGCCAGAAAAAGACTGTGGCGAGTGCTGCCTGCTTCTGCCCTCCCTACTTGTGTTATTTTTTTTTCCTCCCCTTCTCACTCGCTTCCACTCCTTCTGTCCTCGGAGCTCTATCTCCGTCTGTGTTGCAGGTCAGTTTTGTGGTCGTAGAAGCAGAAAAATCCAGTCTCTGATGCTGTTTCAGCAATATGGGCAGAAAAAAGGCAAAGTTAGCTGTGGTCAGCTTGTGTATCTCACTCTCACTATACTTTGGGTTTAAACACGATGAATCTCCATCAGCTCCAGGGCCGCTGCTCTGTTTGTGAGCCTGACCTTTGACCTCCCTGAGGAGAAGAGGGAATTTCCCTCGGTCGTAGCACATTCAGCGACAGCAGCGTTCATATGGGTGTTGTCTGGTATGTGGCGATTCTCATCTCACCCACCTCAGACAGGGTTACGAGGGGCAGGTGGTGGTTGGGGTGGTGAAGGTTTTGGGGCCAATCAGAGGTCCAGCTCACCGCGAAGTCCAACAAAGCAACCCATGCAACTACAGTAAGTGTGGTCAATGTCAAACTGAATGTCCATTTGAGACCACAGAAACGTCCTGCGCTCTTCCTCCTCTTCATCGTCTGTCTCCTTCATCCTCTGCAGTGGTGAAAATGAAGAACTATGAGCTCCTTTCACTCATCACTATAACCACTAATGAAAGCTATTTTCTGATGCACCAATCAATTGCTTTTTTTTTTTTTAAATCCAAAGGCCTGATACATGCAGCCTTTCATATGCCATTGATATAATGCAAGTTGCGAGAAACTACATTGGAAACAAGTGTCAGGACAAAATACGGCACAAAACAAGACATTTGAATAAATCACCTGGGGCATTGTGATTTGTTAGATCAGGATATGTTGGATTATGGATGTTTAGACCTGGGACAGGATCGGTTGCCGTTCACTGAGCTTCCTCAGCTCTGCAAAGTGAACTCTGCTGTAGACTCTGAGGTTGATGGAGAGGCCTGAGCACTCCACCGTCTATGAATAATGACTATACCTTGTTGTGAATGGAGTCTTCTGTTTAGTTACATAACTTAATCCCACTCATTATTTGGGGCCACGTTAAAACTGAGAGGGCTGAGAGCTAAACATATTTGGTTTGGTAAGTAATGGACTGTGCTAATATTCCCGTGGGAACACCAGTGTAGGCTTAAGGGATTTAAACTACCAACCTTGGTAACGTAGTCAGGGATTTGAGCTAAGTACCTCTTTCACTGAGCCCCTGGCTGTAAACCTCCTGTAGAGAGCTACATTTATACACTCAAGTACCAAATATTTAAGACAAAGATGGAGAGCAATGGGAATAAATACAGACACAATGTGGGGACCTTATACTGCTCAGAACAGACAAAATGCCAAAATACAGAACCTGAACATGTATTCTGTGTATTCTGACATTTAAACAAAAGTGTCCAAGAAAAGCCAATGAAACAGAAGTCAAACTGCTGTCTGATGTGGTTGTTTTTGGGATTATTGAAGGAATCAAAGAAATTGCAAAAATATATTTATTTATTTTTAAAGGAGAAAATGCTGCTGTTTTTATGTGTGTGCTCTAACCTCTCTGTGAAATTGTCAGTGGACTCTGAAGGGCAGGCGTGTGGCTGCGATGTGTGTTACGGTGGGGGAGGAGAGAGAGAGAAAGAGAGAGAGAGAGAGCAAGTGAACATGTTTACCACTGACTGAGAGAAAGAGAGTGAAAGACAGACTGCGGATGGGACACAGAAAGAGAGGGACTCTGATTTAAAGCAGTTCAGTGTGAGGTTTGGTTCCACTCGACTTCCGTCTTTCAGAAAGCAACTGAAGTCAGGACAGCACTGCCATTACAGTCAACTGTACGCCAGCTTCACAGTACAGCTGTGCCTTCTTGGTCTAGCATCTGTCTAACATGGACACGTGTTATGACCAGTGACATCCATTTGGACCTTTCAAAACAAAGCGGCACGCCTCCACCGAAACATCTCTAAAGAAAGAGCTCTAAAGAAGCAGCATCAGCACCAGCTAGGGACCCACCTGGACGTAACACAGCCAGCTCAGCAGTTTGTTTGCAGCAGGAACTAAAGATCAACAGCGAGCAGTTTGGGTCCAGTAGCAAGATGTGTTCACTAAACAGGACCATGTCTTTGTCTGTGTTCCCCAGGGAGCCTGCTGCCGGCCTGGACGCCACGGTGGACTATGTGAAGGTAGGAACGACAAATGTTTGTTATTTACAGAATGCAGACAAAAACTGCCACAGATGCTGTTGCTGCTATTGCTACTGGAACCACAAACAAGGATTGTGCTGGTTTTAAACTCCTGCAGACGCTTTCGTAGACATTTTGCTCGTGGGACATGTGTACAGACATCGACAGTTTTTCTTATCACACAACGCGTTACGTTCAGTCGTCTAGTTGTTGCACACATTTATTGGGCTTTTACAGTATCTATGGGACCGGTTGAACCGTAAAGAGATATAAGACGCACACAAGCAACCTTGTATGTGCAACACAGCCACAAGTTTCGATTTGATTCAGTCAATTGTCTTTGTCGTAGTCTGCTCGTTAGTAGGAAGGAGTATTGGTGGTACTGGCATGCAGTACCAATAGCTGTGGTATAAGTAATACTACAAAGATTCCACTCTGTTGTGAGAATACTGCAACTGTAAACACTTTGTACTTCAAGCCTTTGCTTGGTTAAATTAAGTTCAAGACATTTAGCAAAAATCTGAGAAAAGTGATTGAATCCATCGCCACCAGCGACTAAATGGACTGAAACTGGACGTGAAATGATATTCAGCGGTTTTCTGCAGGCTTCAATGTAAACATCACTCACAGGAGACGTTCATCCAATCCCCCCGGGGCTATAGGAGGATAATTCACCTGTTAAATCATAGGTCTGCCACTGTGCTTAGGCTGTCACACTGTTGTAAATCATAATCACACACACACACACACACACACACACACACACACACACACACACACACACACACACACACACACACACACACACACACACAGCACCTGAGCCCCCCTCTAAGAGAGGTGATTACAGAGAAGTCATCCTTCACTTATCACAATATCATCTAGCTGACATACAATATGTTATATTGTCTATATTTCTATCACTCTGTTTATGTCTTTGCCTTTCTTCTTGTACTCACCCTGTACAGCCTCTGCTTAATTATTAGGGCAAATATATTGATTTAGTTATTTCACCTAAATGTAATCAGAGGGCAAGACCAGAAATGAAAAAAGCAACGTGTAGAGAAACACATTTATTCAGTTATTGTATTTATGCTCTGCATAAATACAATAACTGAATAAATTCAGTTTTCGGTTTAGCGCTGTAACTGAAAATGTTACCGAGCTTCATACTCTTTCTCCACATGTGAGGATAAATGAAATGCAAACTAAATAAAACATCTTCACGGACCTCTTATTAACAAAGTGAAGCTAAACTATGATCGTGTGTCTCTCCAGGATCTTATTTGACCTGAAAACCATTGTTTAAACAGTGTTCACTACACCTATCAGTGCAAAGTAGTCTGAACTACACACACTTAGATGAGGCTTCCCCATTTCTTCTCTCTTGATCTCCTCTCTTCTCCATCCTCCCCTACCTTCCATCCCTCTTTCCCATCCATCACTCCTGTCCATCTATGAGCTCATACGTTTGGATGCTGACACCTCAGTCTGAAAAGCAAACTCAGTCCTTCTCACGAGAACATGTAGGAGCTAACCACACACACACACACACACACACACACACACACACACACACACACACACACACACAGACAGACTCAAACCTGCACTCCCACACACTCAACTCTGTGCACACACACACACACACACACAAACACACATCCAACTCTGCACACACACGTGGACAAACAGTACTTGTGTATATTTCTTTGGTCAAATTAGGGTTGTGTGCAAGTGTCAACAGAGTGTGTGTGTGTGTGTGTGTGTGCGTGTGTGTGTGTGTGTGTGTGTGTGTGTGTGTGTGTGTGTGTGTGTGTGTGTGTGTGCGCGTGTGTGTGTGTGTGTGTTGACCGCAAATGGGGCTACTGTATCCCAGGTATTATATAATATGTGTGAAAGTGTTGCTGTCAGCTGTGGTACTCCAGGTGTGTTTGCATTTCCACTGTGGATGAAAACACACACAGATGTCCGTCCATGCACACACACACACACACAGGCAGTACAATCTGTGTCATATCCTGTGGAAAGGTCAAACGTGCGGGAACTGCAGTGAGCCTTGCATTGTTTGGTGCGATCAGGCCATCGATTATGTACAGTACAAATGTGTAGGATGGATGTATGCAGGGAAGGAAGTGTCTGTGGAGAACAATCGTATAAAGATATCCCTCTCTTGTCTGACTGGAAGCCAATTTCTCTCCTCGTGGACAGTCTCATTTCCATTTGATGTCTTTCTGTTTATTGTGTGATTAGCTGGTTTCCCCTCACTGAAAGGACGCAGAAAACAACATAAAAAATCACAATTTAGCCCCTTTTTTATGTCACAAGAGAGCGGGTTGAATGTAAAAGCTGTTCTATGAATACACGCATGTATGTAGCAGTTTATACCATACATATAATGCAGAAAAAAGTAGCATACAAACAACAAATGTACTAGTCAGTGGGGCTCATGTAGCTAAACTCGCTACAATTGTTGGGAAATAAACAGGCCGAGTCAAGTCTGTGAGGGGAATTAGGAACTATTGGTACAAAGTTCCCACCGGATAAATCAGAGCAATGTTACAAAGAGGAGCTTGTTGCTGCAGCAGTAAATTCAGCAACAAGTCTTAAGAGTAAGTCTTAATGGTGCAGAAACTTATTTTCTGAGTCAGCTTCTTACTCAGAGCGATGAGATGCATGAATACAACAAAATCAGCAAGTTTGAACATTTCTGTTTATTTTCCATCAGAAATGAAGTTATTCGTGTTTTTGTCTTTTTCCACTGGTTTATGCACCAGTTAGGTTTAACCAGTTGTGGGGTTGTTGGCTTATCAAATCCGATCAAACGACGCTCAGAGAGTCCTGACTAAACAGAACAGCTGAAAGTCTTGATGAATGATGCCAAAGGATGTTATTATGAGTAGAAAGGTGGAAGGAAATGTATATTTTAGACAGCCATCAATGGACTGAAAATTGTCTTTCTATTATAACGAACACAATACTTTCTAGTACAATAGGTGGGATTATAATACTCCATATTTACCATATTCTTTGATAACAAACTGGCTGATTGTGAAAAGAGACACAGAAAGAAAGAAAGAGAGTGCAGCTGTTGATCCTCTGTAGTTCAGAATGAAAACAACTCTTCTTCTTCTCTAAAAGACTCGCCCTCTTTTGCTCATTCCCTTTCATTCCCACTCTGTCTTTGACTTGAAAACATCAAGTTGCTCTTCCCTCATGAGAACGCTTTAAGACACAATAATGCTCTGTGTCTATGTGTGTGTGTGGTCGGGGATTGCAAAAGCTTTCAACTCTCAAAGTGATGACATTTAACAGCTTACGGTGCACACACACACACACACACACACACACACACACACATAGCCAAGTGATCAAAACATCTATTCAAGTGTTTACCTACTTCAATTAACTCGTGAAATGAATTCATGTCTAAAATGATGAAAGTGCCTCGATGTGCTTGAAGGTAGAGATGAGCTCTGGTACACTCTAGTGGTCAGATTGAGGTACTACACTATTAGACAGACCCCCACAGCTGTAAATGGACCAGGAGTCATTCAGCCAGTTAGAAGTCCAAACAGCAGTGTGACATTCATCAGGATCATCACACCAGTCTGTCAGCAAGCCAGCAGGACTTCAAATAGCAACCAGCTGGTCACGCTGCCAGCCAACCATTCAGCTCCACTAACCGGCCCGCGGGCGCGTCAGTCAGCCAGTCAATGAGCTGCACAGCCAATCAATCCTCTATTTGTCAGCCTATAAGCAGAGCAGGCAGCTGGCCAGCAAGCCAACGACTCGCTACAGTAAATGAACAATGAGCCACTGAAATGAATTTTTGGGGGAATTTAAGAAGATTGCTTAAACGTCATATACAATGCACACAGTGCAAAATAAAAGAACGTTTCCTTAATTAGAAATCCTCCTGAACTTAGAAGTACTGAATAAACTTGTTTGAAAGAAACCATGAACTTCCACTTTAAGTCTTTTATCTTTAATGTATTAATATTGTTTTATAATCCGTTTCATGCATCAGACTCCATAGATTAAGAATCACAATGTAAACCATGTTTCTCGAGTTATTATCTAAACACAGATGCTTTATACATCATGATGTTGTTTAAAGTGTTGCTTTGGTGAAACTTGCCTTCACAGCGCATCTATCGTCTATGTTTTAGGATTTTTTTTAATAAATAATCTCATGGCTGCAAAATAGTTGAAATTATTAAACTATCATCAAAACCTAAAGAAATGCGCATTCTCTCAACATGCTTTCGGGATTTTCCAAGTCCTAGTTCGAGTGTAAGCTAATATTATCTTGCTAATAAAAGGTATAAAGAGTTTTTTTTCGAACAAGTTCCTGGCTTGAAGCGGAAGCACAGAAAGGATTAGTTTCAGCATCTGAGTCTAACCTACGAGTGTAAACCACACACAGAATTTACTGTGTGGAAGGAAAAAACAGTTTGAACGTATTCCGACAAAATGTTTATTCCACTTTCTGTAAATGTTGCCCATGATGAAATATAGGAAATCTGTGATATAAAATGAAGTTCTAGAAACCATTTTCAGATGCATTGTATCTATGTACTCCATAACATCCCCTCCAGTACTCCATTGTACATTACTTCGAAAGCAGAATACCAATTGTGGATTTTTTGCTTTCTCTTTTCACCAACTAACGGCACACATTGCTATCGACGTATTGAGGGCTCACACAGTGGAGGCGTCACGTTGCACAAATCAATATGTCTGTCACCAAGATCACAGTCCATTACTGATCGATGACCCGTGTCAAACACTCACACACTCAGACCCACCCAGGGGGCTGAACAGCAGTGTCACCGACATTCATTCTCTATTCAAACTGCCTAACTGGTACAGAAGGACACTGATGCAGACACTGACTGATATGAAACCATTGATTGACTATAAAGTGTGTCAGTAAATCAGATGATGTATTCAACGCCCCAACATTTGCTTGATTTGTATAACGTAGCATGAAGACTGTTGGAAAGTTGTGAAAAGTTACGTTCTGCAGCATGTTTTGCTCTTTTAATAGTTGTCACCAGACACAATTTGATAGAAATGTGTAAGATTGTTTTTTATTACAAAACACCAGCGGCGGGGCAAAAAGTAGGCTAGTAGCATTTTGTACTCAAGTAAAAGTTATGTTCCCAAAAATACAATTTAATCATGTAAAAGTAAGTAAAAGTTAGTTCAGTTAAAATGTACTCTGAGTAAACGTTTCTGCATTACATTTTTAAAAAGGAAGGGGAGGGTACGATGATACAATACTGTTAAATTAAAGAACATCTTAAGGCTACACAATAGATTGCATTAAATGTGAACTTATACACAAGCATACAGCAACAAGACCAACAGATGGGCACACTGCAAGTATGTGCTTACAACTTATTATCAATTATATAAATATACAACTCCCTTCCTCAGTGTAGAATTAACCAGAAAAGAGACAATTAAGCAAGAAAGATCGGCAATAGAAACTACTTTGTTACAGTAACAAGACTAAATGTAGCCTAATTCCCCTGATGTTGCAAAAACACAAACTCATTTTGCTTTGTTCTTTTTATTTATTTTCTACCATGTAGGCTACTTTAAATGGAGTGAAATAAGTATTTCTGATCATCAGACTATGATGGTTGGTCCACACTGAAATATCTCAGCAACTATAGGATGGATTGGCATTAAATTTAGTACAGACATCAATGGTCCCTAGAGGATATGACATGATGATGAATGATAATGTGGCTCAATAACTGCTGATTGTGTAAATAAGCAAGGTGATGTTATGTTAATGTTCACAACTTGTTCCCTAAATGGCCAAATAATCAGTTACTGCAGGTTGCAAGGTGGAGAAACCATGTAGAACATATTTACTGTGGCTCACCATTTCTCTCGTGTCAGCTCCGCTACCTATCAAAAACAAAACCTACACATTAATACTATTTTATAATACAAAAACATCTTTTACCCTCCCATGTCATGTGACTTGAAGAAGTCGCTGAAACGGCTCGGCTGTCTTTAGTTCATTTGAAAGAAACAGCAAACAGATAGAAATAGAAAACATAGAACCTCAGCACGCCGATTTCTGTCCCTCGTTGTTTTTCCAGAGCATTCCTGGAGCGACGGATATGTGTATTTTAGGTGGACATTTAGCCTAGCTGGTGATTTGGGGCTGCTGTGGTTGGCAGAAGTGTGTGTGTGTGTGTGTGTGTGTGTGTGTGTGTGTGTGTGTGTGTGTGCATGTGTGTGTGTCTGTGTTGCCCCAGGGAATGTTCGACATGTATTTCCTCCGTGGATCCTCAGAGAGTTCACACTGTAATTATAGTGGCTCCATTTCCTGCGACAGAATATTCCTTGAACTGGTTGCTGCTGGGGTGTCACCCTCAGTGTGTGTGTGTGTATGTGTGTGTGTGTGTGTGTGTGTGTGTCCTTGTTGATGTTACTGGCTGTTTGTGTGTGCACAAACAGCCAGTAACTTGTTTTTGTTATTTTCTATGTACTGGGTGCCCATCTGAGTGTGTATATGTCTGTAATGTCTGGTCTGTGTGTGTGTGTGTGTGTGTGTGTGTGTGTGTGTGTGTGTGTGTGTGTGTGTGTGTGTGTGTGTGTGTGTGTGTGTGTGTGTGTGTGTGTGTGTGTGTGAATTGGTGGGAAAGCTGTGGCACTTAAATAGTGTGTGGGTGTAATTGCTCAGTAGTCATCAAGTAACACAAATGACCAGCTATTTATCAGCATCACTCTGTAGTACACACACACACACACACACACACACACACACACACACACACACACACACACACACACACACACAAACACACATACAGCTAGTTTCTTTTTAGTACAGTGACTGAACTTAAAGCCACTTGCCATTAAAGGTTTTCACGTGGTTGTTGTCAGCGTTTGGTCGTTATTTTCTGGAGAAAAATCTTGCCAACACAGGGAGTGAGGTATTGTCTGTTTTTAGTTTTTCTTTTATTAACTAGAAGAAGAGCAAGGTAGTTTGGGAGAGCAGTGAAAGAACCATGCCTGTACACAGTGTGTGAAACGTTTTTTGAAAGACATTTTAGTGACAATTGCGAGCGACAAATAATTGTCTTGTGGTTTTAGAGAATTTTGTAATTGAGGCTATCAGGGGTCTGACGTGTCAATCAAAGGATATCGGACCCCCGGAGATCCACTGTATTTCGCACACCGACTGTATGTCAAATAAAAGACCTAAACGCCCTGAAGTTGAGGTCCACTTTGAATATATGAACTGGGAAGTTTAAACTATTTTCTGACATTTTATAGACAAAACAACTAATCAATGAATCAACAACATTATTGTCAGATTCATGAATACAGAAAATAATCATTAGTAAGTCCTAGAGGCAAATTGTTTTGAGCCCAAGTGAATCAAAAGTAACAGAGTGATATTTAGTCCAGGCGAGGTTTTATAAGATCCCTGTGGTTTATGCAAAAATATGCTCTAATGCCTGTGTTTATATTCCTCCATCCATCATCCATATGTTTTCAAGAGCAAGAGAGAGCTTCTGGGCCACTCCCAGGTCGTCCACACCCCATTGGCTCACACCAGATCACATGGGTCTTTCTCTCACCCATATATGGAGCTTGGGGGGGCGGGGCAAATGAGGGAGGGGTGGGGGGTGTGAGAAAGGATCTCCAGAGCTGAGGGCTCAGTGGAGGGTTTCACTCTGCGGGGGGACTGTGGAGGAGGGTGATAGATACGGTAGTCCTCCTGATGGGGATGTCGGGACCTGAGGTCGACAGGCTGTTCCTCCTGCAGATTCTGACTTATTGTAGTTTATTCACATCACATCGGACCACACCGCAGGTTGTTTAGCTCACTTTAGCTTGTGTAACTCTGAGATGGAAGTTTTCCCTGGAAGAGGCAAATGGGATTCGTGAATGGACTTGACAGTTTTTGTTTGCTGCTGAAGTGAGCTGGCTGCAGGCAGCAGTGGGTTACCCCAGTTAGTCCGGGCAGTCAAGAACAGTTAACAAGAATGTCGGAGGGGTGCAACCTCAAGACCCTGACAGCCGCTCTGTGCTGCTTCTACCACAAGAACTCTGTCATCACTGCAAAGGTGAGAGGAAGGGGAGTGTGTGTGTGTGTGTGTGTGTGTGTGTGTGTGTGTGTGTGTGTGTGTGTGTGTGAGAACATGTGTGCAGGTACTGGCAGTCCATGTTGTGTGTCAGTGTCTTCATGTCAGTGTTTGTGTTTGTACATGTGTGTTAAATCCTGCAAAGTGCTCATGTGCAGGTTTGTATGCTGCAGTCTTTGCTCATGCTTTTATTTCTGCCTTAACCTGTTTAGGTTTCTCTCTGTGTGTGTGTGTGTGTGTGTGTGTGTGTGTGTGTGTGTGTGTGTGTGTGTGTGTGTGTGTGTGTGTGTGTGTGTGTGTGTGTGTGTGTGTGTGTGTGTGTGTGTGTGTGTGTGTGTGTGTGTGTGTGTGTGTGTGTGTGTGTGTGTGTGTGTGTGTGTGTGTGTGGTTTCAGTGCATGAATAACGTAACAGTTTGGGGATTTGCTTTCATGCAAGCACACTTTTTCGGGGCTCCCATTGTCTATTGTTGTTGTTTAAAGGAGACCACAGGAAGCTGTGCAGTCCACAGTGAGACTTTAGAAAAATACATTATTAAAAAGACACAGGCTCCACATTGCAGGGTAGAAAACAATCTAAATAGTGCATGGTAACACTTCCTGTCTAATCACACTGAATAGTCCTCTCCTCTTTCCCTCACTCTCTCTGTGAGTTGAACACTGGGCTTTTATTACTCGGACCAGACCCTCTCATAAATGACCGACTGTGTGACTGACTGTGTGAGTGTGAGATATATGGCCGGCGTCATCCATAACTGGTGCCGGCAGACAGACAGACATGGCAGTGTGTGAAGGCAAGGGTGAGACACAGATAGTTATAGACGCAGAGGTACCGGGACGAGGGCGATGGTCCTCATGAGGATGATAAATGACTAACTCGGGGTAGTTTGTCCTCTTTATGACGTCAGTGAAGTGCATGAGTGCCATTAAGTTGATTGGATGGGCCGAGCAGCGGTGCAGCTGTTGCGATGCAGTCTGAGCCCGAATAACGGAAAATGCATGATAACAGTAATAAAGGAAATGGAAACTAAATGAAAACTAAACTAAACGTAAGGCCAACATGGGTGGTAAGTCCTTGAAGTGTTCAGAAAAATGGACATTTGAACACCTGTTCCATGAAAAGTGAGCAAAATGAATTTCTCTTTGTTATCCTAAATTAAAGTGGGAATTTAATACTTTCCTCTTGAAATTGTAACATTCAAATATGTTGTCCAAGGAAACTTTGATTCACGATCAATGCCTGAACTCTTTTCTTCCTCTTACCTCAAATAATTGACTCACATGACCAAAGCAAGTCCTCAGAATTCAACTCGCTGTCAGTGGAGCAGTCAGTGTGCTGCTTGGAATTCAAACCTTTGAGTCGTCAATAACATTCTGTGTCAGAGAAACTAACAGACCGATGCTGAAATTAGTACTAATTGGACAACTGTCTAGTGCAGGAAACGTGTAGTTTATACTGATATTGATCCCCAAAGTATTGTCTCGGTTACTTTACACAGAGAGAGAGTCAATCTGTTAATCTGGGTGTCTTCTTTGACGGGACTTGAACTTGTCATCTGCATGTGTTATGTGTCGTTGTCATCGGATCCTCTCTGGCTCTACATTGTCCCTCCAGCGCTGCTGTTTTTCCTCTATCTCTCTATCTGTGTCTTCCTCATGTCTTTACTTTTGATTCCAAAGAGCCCGGGGCTTTATTCCATTCTCGTTTCCCTCACTCCCCTCTTTATTTTCTGCTCCCATCTGTCTCTTTGGGAGGTTGCCATTTAATTGCAGAGAGCACACACTTCTTGTTTCTGTGTATCAAAACTAACTTGTACTTCAATCACGAGAGACCCCATTGACCCATTTGAATCGCTAACCGTAGTATGGGACAGCAACGGAGGCAGCGATTGAGCAGATTATCTTATATGGTGTGCAGTATGTGCTTAGCAGCACAGTAAGTAATTGTATACAGATTACACGCGTTCCCAATGGGACAAAACCTGTCACACAAAATAAACAGCACAGTACAGTAACAACAAGAAAGCTGTTTGTCTACCTTCAATCTTTTGTTGCAGTATAAGCTTATATTTATACCTCTGTACAATGAAAACGCTCGACGGTGTTTTAGCTCTCAGCAAATAATGTGAGCAAATAATTTCCCATATTTTTTTCTCTGGATCCAAATCTCAAATGCATCTCTAAACCTGCAGCAAAAGTTCATCTCCCAGGCTCAATTGTTGCAACAACCAGATTTGATTCAGCCTCGTTAGTTAGATAAACCTAAAGTAAACATGTCATTCCAAAGTTGCACAGTATTGATATGCAGCTACTGTACAACAGCCTCCACTCTTTAGTGAAGGCTTGTCACCAGGTTTGGGAACCTGATGTAGAGATGCAGAAGCCACTCGACAAACAAGATGATAACGTGACTCTTTTTAAAGCTTGTGAACAAATGTGCCTTGTAAATATAAATTGTATTATTTGTTTTTGTAACTGTGTGGCCTGCTCCTAACCCTTGCAGAGACTGACACACAGACACACACACATATGAGTCTTAGAGATGTTTCTGATGATGATCCCTCTGTAGCTTTCCCAGACACACAGGAAGAAGCGTCCATCTAGTTGTGAGTAAACAGGAAAGGTGGGGACCTTGATCCTGAAATCCAAAGATTCAGACTCATTAGCTTTCATGAACCTCCCAGAGCCTTGAGAATGTCCATCTAGTCAAATGTACAGTACGAGACAGAAACTGTGCGTCCTGTCCTTAGTTATTATCTGACTAAATGTGAAATAGAATAAATACAATGTCATAGAATTTCCTCAGTATTGCAAAACGTTTCATCCGTGGCTGAGAGATGGAAGTTTTTGCTGAATAGTCAAAAGTTTTCCATTATTTTCCTCCTGGATGTATTTTCTAGCTGCACTACTGACGGTATTTAAAACTTCACGTGGAGTTAATTTGACAGCTGGATGGATTCATGCAGCGCAGTAGCTAGAAAGAGCAGGAAACGTATGCGCCGCAATGAGGGGGAGGGACAGAAACTGAAAAGGGAGGAAGAGAAAGATAACGAGAAGAGGAAATACCAGATAAACAGCAGACCAAACTTGTTATTTGAATGGTGATGATGAGGATGATGGCCACCACCTGTCCTCTCAATGGCAAGACTGGGAAAAAAATTCAAACCTTGCAGTAACATACTTTTGATCCACTTGGTTTTCCGATAACGTGATTTCAATTGAGCTTGTTCTTGTGTAACCCGTTACAGCATTTTTCATAGCTTTTGTTATTTCTCATCCTGCACATCAGATTACACACTATTTTCGAACTGTAGGTCAATGGTGTCATCCAAGAATCTTCGATTCGGGGCTTTCTCTCATCACACTGCAGTACACGAAGGATTTGAGCGAGAACAGGGATTATATCGTCCAGTAGTGAGTGCATGTGTACACGTGTGTGTGTGTGTGTGTGTGATGATGAGGAATCAGAATTATAATGCTAAAAGGTTATTTGTCCTCACTGAACTGAACTCAGAGGACAAGCAGCTTACAGAGCTGTCCGCTGCTTCTGATTGGTCCGCGCCAGCTCAGACTGCAAACAGTCACAGCAAACAAGAAGACCTGGTTTTGAACCTGAGCATCGACACAGATGTACACCGAAACCTTTCAAGAGTTTAAGGAAACACGTTCATGTAAAAAATCCAGGAAATCCAAAAGGATTTCAACAGTGATTGGATTTTCTTTCAACAATTTTTAGACATTGGAGAGAAATATTGAATGTGAGAGTGGATTACTGTGCTAATCTTTGAATGTATTGTATTCATCCTCGCATGAACATATATATTTATACTGTAGCATGGGGACCGATTAGTGCACTGTTTCCACACTACTGAATGTCTTATAGACCAGATACAGCTCCAACTTGAGGAATTCTTATTTTTATATTCAATGCTTCTCTACAGTATGAATCAGTTATGTATGTTTACATTTATACATTTGGATTTTATCCAAAGCGACATACAGATTCAAGCCACATCAGTGACAGAGTTGTCATCAAGCTACACAGGGCTGTTTTCCAAACTTCCACATTTTGGATTAAGTGATTTTCTTTTCCCGGGTAAGATAAATTGCATGAGCATATCTAGCGCTGAATGTAAAAATCTACAAAAAGTAACTGCAGCCGACCGATAAATGTAGTAGGTAACAGATCCTTTAACCCCCCGTATTTAGTGTTTATAAGTAATATATACATATACATTAAATACATGGTTTATAATGCACTATGATGTTGTCATAATCAGATTTGAGGACATCTGTAAGTGTTTATTAATGTACAGTATTTGTCAAGTCTCTCATGAAGACATATTAATTGATTCATCATCGTTTGTACAGCAGCCTCCCACTGGATGAGTGATTGTTAACAAATACACATAAACACTGGTACCTGCTTATACTTGCATTATAGTGTGTTTGTAGACGAGGGGAACATAAAGTGTTGCCATGTAGTGACGTATGAAGGTAGTGAAGGTGTCTTAATGGCTCAATCAGGAAGCTTTTTTAACGTGTGAATACTGAGAGAAGAAGAGGAGGAGGAGGAGTGAGAGAGGAGAGGAAACAAGCATGTTGGAAAGACATGCGGGTCAGTACAGTCCACTGTACTGTACTGCCATGTTGTGGTCCATATGCACAGGGTGGTACAGCGTAAATGCAGCTGCTCCCTGAGGATGACATCATATTGCAGGGTCTTATTAAAGGCCAGCCTATAAAAAAACACTCCCATCCACCATTTCCATCTCTCCTCCTCTCCCTCACTACTTCCATTTCTCCCCCCTTCACTCTCTCCATCTGCCTTCACTCGTCTATTTCTTTCTCAGTTCTCTACATAATCCATTCCCTCCCTCCCTTTACATCTCCAGTCCTCCCTCCTTCCATACATCGTTGTCTCCTTCCTGCCATGCATCCTCGTTCTCTACAGCACTCATGGCCGTCGGCTGCAGGTGTAAAAGCATTTTAATGTTGTAATGAATGAATGAATGTCATGTCATTTATTAGAGCTCCAACACAAGCCAAGTAAACTGAAGCCAGGTCTTGTGCTTTCAGTTGATCCAGTTCAGAACCAGTTCGTCTCTGTGTGTAAATGTGTTGTGTAATGCCGGTACAACAGGAAAAGCATGCTGCCCACACATACTGCGTTTAACTGACGCGTAACAGAGAACCAAAAGTAAAAAGTAAAAGAAATCAAAGTTGATGCAACCTCTATATCTCTAAATCTTATCGTATTATACATCTCTTTGTTGCTCCTTTCTGCCTCCCTTAGCCTTAAACGGTATCACCATGGGGGGGGGGGGGGGGGGGGGGCATGGCCACGGCCACGGCCACTCTGCTACAACAGCTGGAGAAAGTCTGGCTAGCCCTAAAATGATCAATAATTGATAATGAAGTGGGCAACACGCTGATCTCCAAATTGCTGCTGATGGTCAGGCCAGAGCCTCAGTGACATTTGGTAGTAGAAGTTATACTCTCATGCAATATGTACACAAGGTTGTTGTTTAGATAATAGTTGATCTCCTTGATTCAAGTGGGTAAAGTCAAGCTGTAAAAAGCAGAATAATAACAGAAAAATTTACAATAAAAGTTGTTTATATATATATATTTATATAAACTATATACATATATAGTTTTACCTAAAACACACAGATATTATAAAAGATGGATTTTACATACAGTACGTCCCCATGCACAGAAAAACACAAATTACATTTGTCATTTTCAATTTTTGATACCTACACCAAATTTTTTTTTTTTATCATGTTCTTTATCCTCCACTCTCCAGACTGAATGAACAGATGATACTAAAACCAAAAGGTTACAGAAAAGTCAGACTCCATTGAATAAATTAGTAAAGTAAAAGTAAAGAATAAGAAACAATGTTAAACTACAGCATGTTTCTCCTGCAAATGATGATCAAATTCACATTTTCACATTTTATATATTCATTCAGTTTAAAAATAGAAGAAAAACACAGTTTGCACGTGACTGAACTACTTTGCAATTATATTGCACACAGGATCTGATTCCATACAGCGAAATCAATGCAGCCACAGGACTGCATGATGGCTCTGTTGTACAGCCTCTAGTACCACTGCTGCACCAACGGACACACAGTCACACAACACAAGTCAGGCTGCACTGACATGTTGCCTCTCAGACTACAAACAAACACAATCAGTGCACGAGCATTATGACACAGAGTCTGGCGCGCTCCAGTCAACTGTTTTCTGTGTAGAAGCTGTAATAGGATACGCTGATTTCCTGTCACACATGGAGATGTGGCAACTGAGGGCAGGGGGGGTCTATTGTAATGACTTTAGAGAGAGAGACAGAAATTATGAAAGAGAGAGAGAGAGAGAGAGAACAAGCGGTAATAGAGATGAAAGGATGCACAAGGTTTCAGTTTCATGGGGACATTATAGACATATTTCCAATTTCATGTACATGGTTCAATAATTCCCTTTGTGTGTGTTAATGTCGGCACTCTTGTAGCTCACTGTAAGATCATTGTGCCTTGAGCCTCTTCATCCATGCAGGTTTGGATCAAAGTCTTCATATATACAATACAGCATTATAGTATCATACAACTGTGGACCTGCAGTAGAACCATCCTCCAGTTTTACTTGGAGCTCAGCAGCTTGAGCATAACTAACTAGTTTCACCTGTCAACTCTAAGGGAAAGTTCAGGGAAGTGTTTGCGTCACTGGAGTATGTGTGTGTGTGTGTGTGTGTGTGTGTGTGTGTGTGTGTGTGTTTATGCACGTCATGTGAGGGTGTGTATGGAGGCAGGTCTGGGCAGTTGGGTGGGGTCAGGATGGAAAGCCAAGAGAGGGAAATCACAGATGACGCAGAGAGAGAGAGAGAGAGAGAGAGAGAGATCAAGAGTGTGTGAGAGCATGTTGCCTGAAAAAAAGGACTTGTGTGTGTGTTTAATGTTTGTATGTGTTTGATATGAAGTGTGTATTTGATTGAGGGAGAAAGAGGGAGCGATGCAGAGACCCAGCAGCTGTCATGTAAGTGTCTGTGTGTGTGTTGTATGGTGCATGGTGGTTGTGCTGACTCTGCATCCTGTCAGTTACCAGATCGTTCTGTCCTTCACTTTCCAAACTTTCCAAACTTTCTGGGCTCGCTGTCCGGATTTTACTGCCTGATCAATCACTCAATCATTTGTCATGTGTCTGAGTAAGATTGAACTAGTCATTCCTGTGTTTTGGGTTATTTTCAATCAATTTGGTTTTAAGTATATATTGTGTGTTGTTGGTTGCACAGATTGTTAAATCCTTTGAGGCAAATTATTAATTTTGGGTGGTAAGGTAAAACTTAAAAAAAAAGGTCTGATGGCTTCTTCATGTCATGTTATATAAGTTGAGTTGGGCCTCATCACATATTTTTAAACTGCTGCTATGATTTGATACTGTACTGTTTACTTTTGCTTTTGAATTGTAGCACATTGTCTTTTCTCTTCTACTTTAATTTGTGTTTAAAATGAAACTATTATTATTATTATTATTACTGGAAGTAGTAGTAAAAGTGGCAGCAGCAGTTGTAGCAGTAGCACAAGTATCAATACCAATAAATGCATTTACATAGTGCTAAAAGAAAATACAGAAAAGAATTAGCTTGAGCCTTAGCTTTGTGACTGAGGTCTGAGTGAAGAGTTGTTTAGTTTAGTTGTTGCTGCTAGACCAGAGATTCCTAACCTGGAGGTTGCAAGATAACTCTGAGATCGTAAATAGTAAGTGTATCGGAAACTTTCAGCATTAGCTATCATCAAAGCTGTGGATGGATGAATGAAGACACTGACGTCTGTCTCTGTGTGTTTGTAGAAGTCAGCCCCTTTATTCGGCTCTGTTTTTGTATATTCTGTTATCGCAGTTCTCCAGAGATCAGTTCATCGTGGACTGCCCCTCAGAGAAACTCCGCAGGGAGCTGGAGGAAGAACTAAAGCTGAACTGTGAGGAGCCGAGAAGCCACGCATGGTACCACGGAGCGATTCCCAGACAGGTAACACACACACACACACACACACACACACACACATAAATCTGAGTCAT
This sequence comes from Leptoclinus maculatus, assembly GCA_032191485.1. Taxonomy (NCBI): domain Eukaryota; kingdom Metazoa; phylum Chordata; class Actinopteri; order Perciformes; family Stichaeidae; genus Leptoclinus; species Leptoclinus maculatus. The sequence goes on along the minus strand of JAVDOI010000004.1, from coordinate 12,214,293 downwards.
GAGTCCCTCCCTTTAAAAGCCGAGTTAAAAACTTGTTGAACCAGATCACCTATTATTAGGCTGCCGCACTGCACACACAGTGCGTACAGAAAGATTATAACTTAAATAGTGGCCTCTGCAGCGGGGCTTGGGTTATAACATAAGGTCAGTGCATAAAAAGCTCTCTTTCTGTATGGTGTGTGTGTGTGTGTGTGTGTGTGTGTGTGTGTGTAAGAGAGAGAGATTGTGTGTTCCCTCTGAAAGCTACTCTGAGATGTAATCATTTTTAATAAGCTGCTTCCTTTGGCTAAACTAAACTACCATTATATACTATACAAACACTTGCTTAATTAAAGTCTGTAACTGTGTGTAAAGGGTTATAGTGTGTGTGTGTGTGTGTGTGTGTGTGTGTGTGTGTGTGTGTGTGTGTGTGTGTGTGTGTGTGTGTGTGTGCGTGTGCGTGTGCGTGTGTGTGTGTGTGCATGAGTGAGAAAGAGAGAAACAGGAGAGGAAGTAAATTTAACAAGAGTGTGATGGATACAAAGATAAAAAAACAAACATTTACAGCTGTCAAACCAACCCAAATACTTTGACAAAAAAGAAAAGTCTAAACTAATTATTAATTAATTAGTTTAGACTTTTCTTTTTTTGACGGCTGAAACTACTGTACAGTCAGGAGGATTTGGCTGAAATCTCTGGTAAATTCAAGTAAATGGACCTTGAGTTGTTGTTTTTTTTATTTCATATTATGTACATCCTTATGTGCTTAAAATGAGTCAAATAGCACATTTCCCATTTGAACTTTAAGTTATAAAACATAAATGTAAAAATCTGATTATTTTCTAAATTCTGTAAGAGGTTGATGCTTTAAATATCTTCTTGTTTTATGTAACCGCTGAAAACCAGCCGGCACTGAGCTCATAAAGAGCGTAACAGTATAACAGCCGACCATTATTAGATTTAATTAAATGTTTGCACTATAAACACACACGGTTTCCCCGTGTGTGTTTGTATGTATGTATGTGTGTGTGTGTGTGTGTATGTGTGTGTGTGTGTGTGTGTGTGTGTGTGTGTGTGTGTGTACCCATATGTAATCTTCTGTGTTGCTCCAGGTTGCAGAAAACTTGGTGCAGCGTGACGGAGATTTCCTGATCCGTGATTCGCTGTCCAGTCCAGGAAGTTATGTTCTGACCTGCCAGTGGCGAAATGCTGCCCAGCACTTTAAAATCAACAAGAAGGTAAAACTACGTGTACTATTAAAGGTGTATATTGTAATACTTTGGTAAGGTGGCGAAGTCCATTCTAACACTTCTAAAAAGTCCTGCGAATGTCCTGGTCAAGATCGGAATGGCAATGAACTACAGACTTACAACATAAAAACAAAACAAGCACTGAATAAAACATAATTATAAATTTATAAATTTATAAATTAAAAAATAAAAAAATCGTATAAAACAAAAAAAACGCACCTCAGAAGCAACCTAAAGCAGCACCAAAGACAACCTAAGAGTAATGTAAAACCATCAATAATAAAGAACAAAACACTGGTTTATGAGACCAAGTGTTTGTTTGTCTTGGCTTCACTGAAGACAGCAAACATGTGAGAATGCTCTACATTCCCTCCATCATAAAGATTTCCTGCCAAGTCTGATATGGGGATCTTCTCAGTGATAGTTTCAACTATTCATAATATTTTAATAACAGTCATCAAATCAAAGCAAGAAGCTGAACGCTCCAGACTGAAAACAGTGTATTAGGTTTTAGATTTTGTTCTAGTATTTGCAGTTTCCTGCGGAATCATTTAACATTTAAAATTATTTAAAGAAAAATTGAAAGTAACAGTTATGAATAACTTTATTTATTTTTTTTACATTTCTCCTTCAGGTCGTGATGCTGAACGAAGCCTTCTCCAGAGTCGAGTACCGGCTGGAGAGGGAAGGGTTCGACAACCTCCCTGCACTTATACGATACTATGTCGGCAACAGAAAGTCTGTCTCCCAGGTGGGTTTGGTCAAATATTTGACACATAAACTGTTTTAATAGGCTCTTTGACGCGGTTCATTTGTTGGTGGTCAGTAATATATGGAAGTTAGTGTGTTTTACTAACTGGAGACATAAAGAAAGCTTTGTGTGCACTACCTTCCTCTGCTGACATTAACTAGATAACAAATGCCATCCAAAGAATTAGTTGTGATTGGTAGTAATGTAAAATGTAAAAAACGTAATATTCCACTGTCTAAGAGAGAACGTTTGATGGAGAAAACATGCCGAGTTTACTGTAGTTTGTCTTTTTCTCTCCGTGCATTTAAGGTGGTGGGAGCCATCATCTTCCAGCCAATCAACAGAGGGCTGCCGCTACGCTGCTTGGAGGAAAAGTACGGCCTGTCCAGCCATCACCGAGAGGCGCTCATGGCGGAGGAGAGGCGGAGTCGGAAGCGCCTCAGCCTCAACATTACCAACGGACACACACAGGACAACACACACACCGTGCAACATAGCACACACTGCCGGGACAACGGCATGAGCCGAGGCAGCCAGCTCAGGTTGGTACTCTCCCGGAAAACCACACAAACACACTGATTAACGCCGATAAGGTTCAGTTGTGTTTGTTGTTTCTAGACAATCACATATTGAGCATGTGTAATTTGTTAGACTTTACAAATACCACGTTAAAGACTGTTTCAGCTCCAATGTTTCTCTTTCTCTCACACTCTCTGAAAGACTTAAATCGTTCCTTTAAATCCCTTCCTGCTTTTAACACGTAGCCTCAAGCTGTTTACATTCATCACCCAGGCAGGGGGCTGTTTATACGACATGTTCCATATGTATCTAAAGCCCTCTTATAAATACAGACATACACCATGTCTGACTTTTCAGCCGAAAAGGAACAGCGCTGTGTAATTTCACGAGTGCATAGAGCTTAATGTACAGAGTCCATATCTGTCTGAGTAAAGGGACAAAGAGGGAGCGAGGAAAATATGAATATGTGGTCCAGAATAGAACAGAACATAGAGACGGAGAAGAAAGGAGGAGTATAGGGAAGGAGAAAGAAAAACAAGAGAAAGGAGGTCTACAAACTCAGAAAAACAGTGTTGTCTTTGTTTCTTTCTCATTAATAAGTTACTTTTTATTCTCACCGCGTCAACGTTTTGATTCATCTTTGAAATAGGTTTTTGATTTATTTCTCCTTTGCGCGTGTTTATGTTTCAATATGTTTATTAATATTAGTTTCCCCCACACGTCCCCTTTCACTCAGGTTGAAGGATCGCTGTGGCAGCCAACCAGCGAGTCTCAATCAGGTCCCAGAGAGGCGACGCCCGCTCCAGGCGCACCAATCGGAAAGCTACCTGCCTCTCGGTAAGTGAGAGCGAGACTCCGAAGGCCTTAGTGTGCTTCACATAAAGTCCCTGTCAGATTGACTGACAGCGTCGAAAAACCCCCTGACGATGGAGACCATCCATCCAAAACCATCTGTCAACCTCACCCCATTTTATGCAGTGATTGGTCCGGGACAGGCTTGCTTCGACTAATCAACAGAATCAACTAATTTGTATCGCTCTTCTCGTTTCCACTCATCCTCTTCCTTTTTTTTAAAATATATTCTCGTGGTTTACGCACCTTTTCCCCTTTATTCTAATCTCCTCTTTCTGTAACATCCTCTTCTTGTCCTCTCCTCGTCTCCCCAGGATCCAAGCCGCAGCCCCAGCGGTCTCCTGATCCTCTCCTGCCGAGCCCAAACCCCAAGTCTCCGGTCTTTCGGACGGGCAGTGAGCCGGTGCTGAGCCCCTCTGTGCCACGGAGATCTGCAGAGCTTCTGCCAGGTCAGTGGATCTGTACGCTATACAATCCAGCGTTACGCAAATCTGCCTCTCTGCAACAAAAAGCTCAGAAATACTGCACAACCTGAAGATCACCTGTGAACCTGAATGCTGCTTAGTAACCATACTATCCACTGTAATGATAATAATAATTGGTAATAATAATGATAATAAAACAATAATAATAATACATTAGGGCCGGTAAGGAAAGAAGAACAGCTTTGTGGCCTCTGTCTTATTTGTTGTAAAATCAAAAACACACACAAACCTGTAGGTTTAGGCACTCTCCTTTGTTTTGCCCCCACCATTGTTTGCATGCGAATCGGAAATTAAATTTAAAGTAAAGTAAATAAAAGACAGACTGTGGTCTTATATGGTTCACTGCCACAGAAAGGAGATAAGATATGTCTTTAATACAGACACAAAGGGAATCATGACATTTACTGATTCAATTTGGTTCCAACAATAAACAATCGAGTCTGATAAAACATATTGTTTATGTGTTTACAGGCCAGGCCATCCGGGGCTCTGACAGCCAGCTGTGTCCCAAACCGCCTCCCAAACCCAGCAAGGTGCCGACATGGAGGAGTGAAGGTACCTTTTGAAATGCATCCACATGAACATGAAATGTGAATACGTTTTAACTAACAGATATTAAGATTGTGCACAAATTAATATCGATAGGGAAGTTACGCAGATATGATAGAGATCAGGAAGCATCCTCTGCACTTAAAGTCTAAATGTGAAGAAACAGTAGCGCAGAGCCTCTGAGACAGTAACTGCTGCTCGTTAATTAAGGCGTTTCAAATTGTACTGTATCCTTCAGCCTTAACTTATTGACTAACATTAACTTCTGAATTGCTGTGGGTGCAATTATTTAATGCATGGACTATCTACTAGATAGTAGATCTACCATATATTAATGTGCTGTCTGTTATTCCACAGCCACCAGAGGCCCTCCTGTACCTCCACTCAAACCCCTGAAGTTCCTCCATCAGCGCCGCCCTGCAGACTCTCTCGGGTCCTCCGCTGAACTTCTTCAGGGTTCGGATCCAGAAGCAAACACAGGACGGACTGATCGGCTGCAGCCGAGCCCTGCGGACCTGAGGTCTTGCAGCCCGCTGGAGTGGAAGGAATCGAATCCCCTTAACCCCATCACAGACCTCCAAATTCAGCCTCCGCTCTGCAGCTACGTGGAGAGACTGAGGAGAGAGGGGGAGGGATGGAGAGAGGAGGGGGAGGAGGAGGAGGTGGGAGGGAGGAAAGGACTGGACAGAAGCTCCTACCATCACGCCATCGCCGCCTTAGAAAACACCAGCGAGGAAGAGGACGCAGGGAGGGAGGAGGAGGAGGAGGACAAGAAGAGCAGTTTCCAGTGGCCGGTGGAAGAGACCGAGTCGACGTTTCGGCCGGCAGAGTTCGAAACTCGACTTCTGCCGCCGGAGAACAAACCGCTGGAGATGGTGGTTCTGAAGAGAGCGAAGGAGCTGCTGCTCAGCCACGATCACCACAGTATCGCCAGACACCTGCTGATGGCCGACTGCCAGGTACACACACACACACACACACACACACACACACACACACACACACACACACACACACACACACACACACACACACACAGTTCAACAATTTAATTCAGAGTAATTATCGAATGGCATTTTTATCTTCTCTATAAAAGCACTGTTGCTTTTCAAGTTTAAGAACATTTTACAGTTGAAGAATAAACCTGCCAGTGCTAATGTCTAATGGACAGACTATATAATAAACACAGAATTAATAATTGATTAATGCTATACATCTTATCTATTGTATTTGGTAATAATGCAGTTTATAAATGCTGATAATCATTAATGATTCATTATTGATACATTAATAAACCATGAGTGTGGTGAGATGAAAAACGATAAAAGTTGGTCTTATTAATGGATTATTACTATCAATAAATAAATGATTAACCATTAATAAAGGCCTTTAATCACAACATAAAAGAGTGCCTCATTAAACCTGTTTTACTGCAGACAGATGTTCACACACAGACAGATGTGTCCAATTTGAAGTTGTTTACTGGTGCTGTTCCACACAGGTCCTCCGTGAGTCACAGAATTAGATTTCTATCCTGCAGCTGATGCAATAAAATGATCCTCGTGTCTCAGAAAGAAAACAGCCCTGAGCCGAACACAATATTACACCTGATCAACACACACACAGCAGATAGGAAGAACAAGAGAGGAAAATAAAACGACTAAATGTAATCGGTGGCCTCTTTTTAACCTTTTTCCTCCTCCAGGTTGCGAGGATAGTCGGAGTGACTCCAGAGGTTAAAGGTCAGATGGGCGTGTCATCTGGTCTGGAGCTGGTGACGCTTCCCCACGGTCGACAGCTGAGGCTGGACCTGATGGAAAGGTACACACACACACACACACACACAACAGAAAACATATGGCGTCACAAATACAAAAACACATTTCCAGGAAGTTTAAGTCCTCTTAAAAAAAGTAGTTTGACATTTTTGGCAGTTGTTCACCGTCTTGCTGAGAGTAAGATGAGAAGATCGACACCACTCTCATGTCTTTACGCTAAATATGAGGTTACAGACAGCAGCCTGTTAGCTTAGCTTAGCTTAGCATAAAGACTGGGAGCAGAGGGGGCTCTGTCTAATGTATATATAACTGGTTTAACTGAACCAATGTGCACAAACACGATAGTGTTTCATACCTGCTCACAGTACTTCCTGTCAGCCTTAAGACAGCCACTGAAAGATCAGATTATAGAAACCGACTGAAACAAAAACAGCATTTCTGTCAGCTGGTGTTGATAGTCCTCGTCTCCTCCGTCTCCAAGGCACCACACCATGGCGATAGGCGTTGCCGTGGATATTCTGGGATGCACGGGCAGCGTCGACGAGCGAGCGTCGACCTTAAATCGCATCATTCTGGTGGCGCTGGAGCTGAAGGACACGGTGGGCGACCTGTTCGCTTTCACAGCCCTGATGAAAGCTCTGGACCTGCCACAGGTAACACACACACACACACACACACACACACAGAACAAACTTGATATCAAACACAGAAATATACACTTGTTTGAACCACATTTATGAATCATGAATTATCAGCATTTTAATTGTAATGTGTTCATGCAAACAGAAAGACACATGCTGTGTGTTTGCATGAACGCATAAACCAGCTGATATGAATAAATGGGTGGTTTGACGGTAGTTTGAGACACTTACAGTTGGTGTGTGTTGTTGTTCTCTGCAGATCAGCCGCTTGGAGGAAACATGGACGACTCTACGAAGGAACTACACACAGACCGCCATCGGCTACGAGAAAACTCTCAAACCTTTCTACAAGAATCTGTATGAGGGCACAGGTACTGAACACAAACTATCAGTATAAAGTACAAACACGTCACAACTGGGGCCTTTAAGATCTACACTACAGTTTATGAGCAATCACTCAATCATAGATGTGCTCTGACGTCCCTCCTCGTCCTCCTCCTGCAGCTTGCTCCCCCCCGGTGGTCTGCGTCCCCCTCCTGCTGCCCCTCCTCACTTTGATGGAGCGTCCGTCAATCACACCTGAGGGGGCGGAGCTCTGGGAGACCAGCGACCAGGGCTGCGACATCATGCTGCGCCACCTGGAGGCCGCACGCGACGTCGCGCACAACGCACACAGCTACACGACCAACACGCAGAAGATCTTACAAGGTAAAAAAAACTGAAAATGCACAAAGTTATACGCAAAGACTGAATGCATATAATTAATAAACAGAAGATACAACATAATAGTTGTGTTCTTTCTGTCCTCAGGGTTCTCGTGCGATGAAGACCTGCTGGAGGTGTTTAAAACAGACTTTCAGCTGCGGCTGCTGTGGGGAAGCCGTGGAGCTTCAGTCAACCAATCAGATCGCTACAACAAATTCAGCCTCATCCTCACTGCGTTGTCACGGAAACTGGAGCCCCCGGCCAAAACACAGACCTTAATCTGACTTCGGTAGAACATCAGGTGGATCGGAAACGAGCCGCGACGAAGGAAAGACGAATAAACTGTAATGAGGTGGAAGGTTTATATAGCGACAGAAATCAAACTTCACAGTAAATCAGCTGTTCACAATCTTCTTATTTCTCCAGATTAATGCCGGTTTGGTTCCAGACTTTTTAAACCGTTTAATATTTCATATTAATAGTCATTCTCCTCTCCCGTTTAACGTCTTCCCAGGGCTCAAAAGCATCAATGTCCATCCAGTAAAACTTGAAGTTAAAAAGAATAAAAGTTTATTTAGAATGCACATTATAAGAGTCTCTGCACAATTCACAGATTATTATATAACATCAGACTCACAGCTACGAGGCTTCACGTGTGAAAATACACACACATACAGGCAGAATCTAAAACAAACAGAATGTTAATGCAACAAGATTGAGATCATTATTAGGTTTTGCTGGGATCAGGAGATGCAGTATCTACAGGTTACTAAATGCGTCCATGTTTTGGCGACAGCTAAACTTTAACAATGACCGTTTAAAGGGGAGTGACTGTTATTAGTGTGAGAACAGAGCAGACAAGAGAGGCTCAAAGGGAGACGTTGGTCATGAAATTGTGCTTTTTCCTGAACAGGCACGTGTTTTATTTTGACTCTGACATTCCAGTTAATGGAGAACAAAGTTCTACGTTGAGACTAAAAGAGAAAATACATCAAATTAGCTCTACATCTTGTGAGGAGAACATTACAAATCAAATGTAAGGATGTACCCTTAAAGGCGTGAATGTACTATGTATTTAATCCTGGTAATTCAGCGTTATAATACAAACTACGGCAATAGTTTTATAAACTGAGGAAGGAAATGTACCTTCAAAGTCGACGTCTGTGTTTATTATCTGGATATATATATATAGTGTATTTAAGAGTTAAAATTAGATTGCTGGCTATATTTATCTCTTTGTGACCTTTGATACAAAAATAAATAGTTAATATATATATATATACACAGTGACATATATTAATTTAATATTAATAGCAAGGTTTTTTCCCCCCAAATCATCAGATCACAAAGACAAACTCCAGTAACAGTATTTACAGACAGTAGGAGCAGAACATCTGATTTGTAGCAGCAACACTTCCTGTACATGTGTAAATGTAGCTAGAGGATATTTTTGTTTCTGCATAAACGTGAATGAAATGACAAGTTGGTTAACATGTGAGACTAAAGTTGTACATATTTGAAATATTAGCATGTTAATAATAGACTGTACATATTTTCTGTAGATGACTGACTGAAAGAATAGAAGTTGATGATTTTAATATGTTTTTATTATTATGAACTACTGTGGTGAGAATTAATAAATACGGTGTACGATGTGCCGAGGTCTAATGGCTTTAAATTAATTCACATCTTAGTTGAAAACTTTGAAGACATGTTTGAAGGCTGTGTGTTTATTAATAACTAATGCAGTAGACATAGAACTTTATTTCTGCCAGATGTTGACCGTATTTTTAAGTTGTTACTCTTGATTTCACATAAAGTATTAATGTAAAGGTCTAACAGGTCCCATCTGGCAGAGTTCTCATCACTTCTGCTTCCTGCACCGATCAAATGTCACAGAAAACAAATCCACTTTTCAATGCTGTTTATTATTATTAGACAATATCTTGGAAGAGAGAAAAAAAAAAAAATCACCTTTTGCTCACAAAGTGTCTGACAACATTTAAAGTAAAAAAAAAAAAAAGATGTGCACAATATGGAAAGAGAAGTACTGCCATTGGTTATTACAACATATACAACATGGTAAAAACACATTTACATGGATGTCAATATCCTGCAGAATCACCTTGTACCTGCCGCTGTTTTCATTCACTGTGATTGGACGTCGATGCTGAGTTGAACAGTACGTAACCCGTGCGTTTCCACAGGACACACATGATGATCGGAGTTTAAAAACGAGAGGAATGTAGCAGAAGACGTCGGGGTTTATTTGCTCACAGTAGCTTGGCGGGTTTCAGTAAAGAACCGTTACAATTGTACAAGAACCTCATATTCAACATCTCGAAGCTGCTTTAGTATTGTGTTTTTTTTGCATAATATTTAGAAATACAGCACAGTGGCTATAATAATACTTAGCTAACAGTTTTTATATGTATATTAATGGTAAAAAAAAGAAAAGAACTGTTAATGGGACTGTTGGCGAATTTGGTCATTCTAAAGCTGCTGCTTACTCCTGACATGATGTATCCTTTGATTAAAGGGACAGTACACTCCAAACGTGTCTAATGAGCCAACCTAAAGGAAATATCGGAATCTAATTACACATTTGGAGTGTACTGTCTAAGAGTTGCAAGAATCTTCACATCAACACTAATTCAGCAGGAAAGAGGTCACTGTCTTCACATCAGAGGATCCTCATCTCCACCACGGACACGTGTCTGAGTGAACATTTATAACTACAAGCAAGCTTCTGGTTTTAGTGCTGAAACTGGTGCTATTTGCATTTAGCAAAAACAAAAAAAATCTCAAATAAGCTGCCTTTATGTGTTTTATCACAATATTAATTGAATATGTTTTGAACTTTATGTTGAACAAAACCAACACTGGAAGACATCGCCTTGGACTGTTCAAATCTTTGATAGGCATCATCTACGATTTCATTTTACATTTTATAGACTAAACAATTAAAAATAAGAAATCAAGAATGAAAAACAATTAGTTGCAGCCCTAATTGCTTTAAAAACACAAACTGGACTGAACAGTTTGATTGTATTACCACTCGACCAAAACAATCTAATATGCAACACTTAACTGCACACATCTCATAGTTTAGTTCTCAAAAAATGTCGTTTTGATTTGAGGAATCACTAGCAGCTGCAGCTAACCATGAAACCAGATGTGTGAGAAAAGACAGAAAGCATTGACGCCACTCTCATGTCTGTACTGTACCGGTTAGCTTAGCATAACAACTGGAAACAGGGTTCTTTGTTTAATCCGTACAACATGTGAAAAAGGCAAATTTCTCTCAATGTTTAATTATTTGTCTGATGCAAAATTATCACAGATCGGAGAGCAAAATGTGGAGAAGCGTGACCATAGTTCAAGTAACAACACCGGCAGAATCATTCTGTACATTTCACAGCTTCACCGAAGAAACACAGACTACAACTGTTTAGATCTACGAGCAGCGAATCATTGGTGGCATTCTTGTCTTAAATAGCATCAAAAGGAAGTCAAACTTTACTTCAGGTGTGCAGTTTTGTTAGTCTCTTGAAAACAAATACAGTGAAGGGTTAAAAAAACAACAAAAAAAAACGTATCACCAGAGAGACCAATGAGTTCAACGAATCTAGAAAAATCATGCAAAACAGAAGTCGGTCATTGCTCGCCAAGAGTTACAAAAGGAGTATAAAAACCATCAGGGAGAGAAAGAACTAGAGTCGGTTCTGTTTCTCGCTGCTACACAGTGGTCATTCATAAAGTTCACACCTCAACACAGACCCTCATTCATCTATTCACTCTTTAACGCGTTCATTTCATCAGATTCAAACGCTGTGGTACTTCAGGGCAAAGTGCATCAGTTCAATTCAAACCGTGTTGTCTCTTGTGAAGAGTGTCAATCAAACAAACCTAAAAACAATCAGTATGGAAACACATTCAGCATGACATTAAAAGATGTTAATATGTACAAATCATTCAACGGTAGAAACCAACGTCACGCATGTAACAGTCCACACATGTACACACGTTTACATATTAGTGGGTGTGGAGAGCCAAACAGGCCCGTTTTGACTTCCGTAAACATGCATACATGTTGTTGATACACGTGTGTCGTCACATTCACAAAAAAACAACTGATTACATTTTTTTTTTTTTTTAATGGAGATGCACTTGAGTTCCCAGGGAGGCTGAGCCCAGGTGGCTGATGGGAGATGTAGTCAGGCAGAAGGGCAGACATCCTGTGTGGAATAATCCCTCCACAGTAAAACAACAAGGGGTTTTAAGGCAGAGTCTGACTCCAAAGACACCGGAGCTCCTCCTCATGTTTTGGTGTAATGTAAAAGCGGCGCAGTCCGGCTCGAGCTGAGCTGTGGTTTGGTGAGGGAAGGCTCCCACCTGCTGGTCAACTGGTGGTGTTACAACTCGGGTAGAAAAGAGAGGAAATGTGGAAAAAAAGAAAGAGAGGGGTAGAGGGGTCCTGTATTCACCTGATAGTCCTTCTGTCTCATGAGTAACTTAGTAACAATAAATGCACAAACATAAATCATACTCATGCTTCCATTAAAATATGAATATGACGCAGCATTCAACACACGACCCAGCCAATGCGCGCACGCGCACACACGCACACACACACACACGTAAAGTTGCAGTTAAAGGCACAGATAAAAACGCCCGATCATGTTTGGGACACATGCGACTGTATGAGGGTGAAGGCAGGCATGAGGAGCAGAGTGGCTCAGGCAGGCAGGCAGGCAGACATCACCAACAGAGCACAGATGATCATGATGACATTAATGAGTGCAGCACTGACATCGTTAGTGGCAGCAAATAATAATGTAAGGGAAAAAAAAGGTGCTAAACCCTGACAGTCTGAACTTCAAATCAATTGATTTCCTCTCATGAGAAGCTGGACTAACAGTTTTACATGTTGGGGGTCTGACTCAGAATATTAAGATGTTGTATCTGGAGTTTGAGGGTCCATTCTTGATGTTGGAAATAGCTGTTTGACATAAGTTACCTATTTTGGTGTTTCCAAAGCTTTCAGACACATCTCATAACCTTCCTCGGCAGATGGGTCGCTCAGTTGCAATGACATCTTTTGTGATGAAGGTTTTTTTTGGTCAAAATGAAAACGTATGGTTTGTGGAGCCTATTGATTGGAGTGAAAAATGACAAACATGCTAGCAAAAGAAGCTTTCCCTCCAAAACTTTGACAGCTTCTACAGAAGAGACTCATTTAATTTATGAAAAAGGAAAGCTATCCTGATAAAGCACAAAGCAGACGATGAATGTGTGAGGTGGGGAGATGCTTCTGTTCTTATTTAAACGATAAATCCACAGAGGACACACCGCTGCTGCTGCTGCGCTGCTCTCTGCAAGCACCATTAGCCACGCCCCAATTAGTGAGGTCACAGCAGGTGCTTTGTATTTTGCTGTCAAAAAGTAAAAACAAGGCGATACACACATTAATGTTTGAACCCACACAGAGCAGAACACCAGCAGCCTGTCCCCCTGATGTGAATGGATTTGCCCCTAAACGAGGCCTTTAAACGTGTGAAGCCGTCACAGAAGCTCCATCGTTTAAGACCTTTAACCAGGAAACAGCACGTTGCAGCTTGTGTTGTATTTAAACTAAATGTCAAGCTTTTGCAGCTTGAAGCAAAAGTTTAGAAACTCTTGCAGGTCAGGGAGGGACTTCTCTAATGGCCGACCCTTTAGAAACGATATCAGCGCCTCTTCTTTGGATTAATCTACTCTTCTACTTACGACCCTCCCTTCTTCCTCTGTTAACACAGAAAGCTTTGCCGATTATGGATATGTGAGCATGCAGACATGCAAACCTGCCTCCACTTTATCTCTCTTTCCCTCACTGCCTCTCTCTTGCCCCTCGTTACTCTACCACCACCACCACCACCACCACTAATCAGCAATCAGCGCGAGCCCTCCACCAGCCAATCAAATCGCCTGGCCACCCTGCAGCCCTCAGGAACCTGCAGTCACATGGAGGAGAGAGGGAGTTACTACGAGACACACACGGTGCTGCAGTCATCTCTCACACACAGACACACAAACATGAGTGAGCTTTAAGGTTTGTTTTAACAGAATAAACTTGAACAAAACCGTTTATTTGGGGAGACTGCCAATTTACAGGGTAGTCGGGTCAATTCATAAGAAACTGAATAAAAAGAGAGACGAGAGGAAATGGAGAGGAGGGAACACAGTGAGCAAAAAAAGATAAAGAAAAGAGTGACAAAGAATAGAATTAAGAGTGGAGGAAGAGGAGAAGAGGTAAGACATGGATAGAAGGGGGGAGGTGAGGGGATAGAAGGAAAGGAAAGAAGGAAAAGGAATTCATGACTGAAAAGGAAGGTCAGGGAGGAAGAAGTACAGGAGGAAGGAGGGAAGGATCGATGGGACTATTTGGCAGCCTCCCCTTTAAACACATTTGACCAGTTATTGTGTAAGAAGTGATTACGTGATGATGACAGTCACACAGTAGTTGGGTGCCAGGATTCTGCCCCCTTGTTTGTCCTACAAGGTGTTGGCTGCAATAATAACCCTTTAAAACAGGACTATGTTGAGCTGTTGAGCTGAGGATTAAACCATCATGGATACCAATGAGTAACGGTCAGAGCGGCTTTTAATCAGTGACTCAAACAATGACCAAGAACAGGCGGTTCATGAGCGCACGATAACATGAAATACATGATTTGTCAGAGACAATTATAAGAATTATTGTTCCAGCCTCTTATAACTGAAGAGAAAACATTGTCTCACTGCACACTTCATCTCTTAACTGGAGGTTTCTAAATGTCTGAAATATATTCGTATCGTTTACCATAAAAAACAAAACCAATAATGAATTGATCCTAACGAGTATTATCTGCTTATGTGTGGGAGTCTGAGGGGATCGCCAGATAACTAAAGAGATGAGAAAGAAAACTTATTTAGGCTTTTTTACTGATGAAATACTGGACACTTCTCTTCCTCCTCTCGTCACGTCTACACAAAGGACATAACCTGTCTAACATTAGACTTAATGTAAAAACATGAAACAAACAGATTTGCTCTTCAGTGGTTTAAATGTCTATCAATTCTCTTGTAATGTGATTTCTCTTCTTCTGCCCCGCTGGTGAATTTCATTTGTACCTATTGTAGGGCTGCACAATTAATCGAATTTTAATCGCGATCACGATTATGGCTGCCACGATTAAACGAGCGTGATCGTCGGCGATATTAACATTTAAAATGCGTGCTCTGCTACATATCAAATCAAGCGCTTCCTCAACTAAGAGTCAGCCAACCACCAGGGGGAGAACGAGATGGGAGGTGTCATGCACGCACCCTGCAGCGGCACACCAGGTGTGTGTCTGTGTGACTCTCACAGAGGGGGCGTGTCTGCAGCACCGGACTATGAATCACTCCTCCATGGTGAAAGCGGTCACAGTCTTTTCCTTGTCGTATGTCTTTCTTTTTAAATAATGCCTACATACCGTAACGGTTTTGTCCACCACCCTTATCCGTTATTATACTTTACAGGGAAGACAAAATGATCCCAAACTTGTGACTTAAATGACGCCGGGGGCTTCTGAAGCTCCTCCGCTCGCCGTGACTTTCGCCGTTAAATGCTTTTAACCTGCTCCGTTCATGTGAACACATGCTTTATATCTGTTCACTGACACTCTGCATTGATATTCGGGGACTTGTTACTTGAAAAGGAACAGCAGCAGTAAAACTGTATTAAACACTATGAGGATTACACTGTAAAAAAAGAAAAAGAAGAAAAAATACTCAATTGATCCACGGATCGACCCGTGATCCGTTACACCACTAATCGTGATCAATAATCGCGATCTCAATATTGATCAAAATAATCGCGATTATGATTTTGGCCTTAATCGTGCAGCCCTAACCTATTGTACTGATGACTTTCTCCACAGAGAGAAAACACACATTAATAATTAATCTGAGGACATTTGGAGTTTAAATATGATAGCAAAATCAAATTCAAAACTTTTATTTCCATATTTTGCCATTGCAATATACAGTAAAGAGTTCAGCAGTCGTTAGAGAAGTGTTCTGCTGTAGTGAGTGTTGAGACATTGTTAAAAATTAAACTATTTATTTGTGAATAAATAAAGATTTGCGTCTGCAGTAGGAACCAATGGGCTTGGGTAGGAAAAACGTAACACATTGCTGGTTTTGGTCTTTAAGTGGGATTTGTTGGCAATAAAACTTCCAGCTCTGCTCTGACAGGACACACAACATCATGGAGACTAAATCAGACAAACTCCTGTAACGGCATGAAACAACACCACCAAGGCCGATACCAGACACACCTCTGTCACTGTAATTCACCCTTTAGTGTGATGGCACAGGTAACACACACACACGTCAGACACACACACACACACACACACACACACACACACACACACACACACACACACACACACACACACACACACACACACACACACACACACACACACACACACACACACACACACACACACACACACACACACACACACACACACACACACACACACACACACACAGCAATCAGACCGAAATAAAAACAGATAAAATCAGAACATGAATCTAAAGAGCTTAAAACCCGTTTTAAATCTCTCCAGTTTAAAAAAAAAAAAAGAAACATAGAAAATAATTAAAAATAAATTGTTTCTAATATATTACATAAAACTTAAAACACTTTGATCGATAAGAAGTGGTGTAGCCTCGACAAGAGGCTCAAAACAGCAGTGTGGACATCTTTAACACACACACACACACACAGAGAAATCATGTACAACATACAAATCCCTCAAAACACCATCAAATAGTCTCTGTGCTCAGACACTCACCTCTGGAACATCAGTGCCACAGATATGAAGAGGACGAATGATTACAGGGTTAGAGGGATACAGAGAGACGGGATGGAAATCAGAAAACAGATGAATGTCCATGCAAGGTGTCGAGATGCTGTCGGTTTGTTTTTTTTCCTTTTGTAGTGTTATTTGGAGGAAGAGAAAGCAGGGGAGGATGGTGAGGACGACAGACAGGATGAGAGGACAGACCACAGTGTTAGCTTCAGATGTAGGTGACGGCACCTTTGCTGTTTCTCTCCATGGTGATCTCTACGTAGGAAGTGGGCACGTAGCCCTCCTCTCCGCCCTGCTTCCTCGCCCTCGTCCAGCCGTCCCCTTTGTCCTCCTCGATGATGTACAACACCTGCAGTGGAAGATGAACAGGTTGTTTTTAAGTGAACGTAATGAGTGTCTGGATAACTGGTTATTTAAAAAAAAGGTACCAAACGAGCGTTACCTCGTCTTCTGCCATCACCAGCGTGCCCTCGTTCTGACCTGAGAGTCAAACAAACCATAGTGTCATTAAACACACAGCAGGGTTAGCTTTGGATCCCTCAAACTACTTTTTGTGAATTCAGGTTTTATGTTGGCACACATCTGACGTTTCACAGTTGCTAACCATAGCCAAACATAGTAGCAACATGTTTACGTCTTTACCGCCAACTTAGCCACCTGGCTAGTTAGCTTAGGAAACCAATCTGTTGAGCTCTTTTCTTACTTTACACGGCCAACTTAACACTTTCAGCCGTTTGTCCTCACCATCGAAGGAGTAGAGCGCTTTGCAGTGTCCGATGACGGGCAGCGGGTCGTCGTCGTCGAATTCGTCATCGAACTCGTGCCGGTCGGGGTTCGGTTGTCCGGGCTTCGGAGGACTGGTGCGCTGTTGAGGCGCGTGATGCTCCTGACTGGTGTCGTCTGTGTAACTGCCCTCAGGACTGACGGGGAAACAGGCAGCAGGGCTGAGCTTGGTGTTTGCATGATTAACAGAGATCCCTTCTTCATATTCCCATGACGAAAAATGTCAACTTTAAGTAAGTAAACTGCACCACTGGATTACTAGATGAAAAAATGAAGATGGTAGCTTTCATATGTTGTGGATATTTGACCTCCGTTCAATGTGGAATTCCAACACATTCAACAATGACATGCAGAATTGCTAGCAATGCTTTATTTCAATGGGTCTGTAATTCAAAGTTTTATATGTTTAGCAGACCTGCTGCGCACTGATGAAAATACTTTATTTGAATTACTTAAATGGAAGAATACCAATTGAACTCTGCCTTCGTTTTCCCTTATAAAGAATATCAAATTACACCGTTCTTTATTGGAAGCTTCTTCGGAAATTATTCCAAAATGAAGCACTCTAAAAGTCAAGAATTATTATTTGAATGATTTGTTCAATGGTGCCATAAACACACACACAAATACAGAAGAAGAAGAAGAAGAAGAAGCACACTCTAAAGTGATTTTGTGTTTTTAAATAAACATTGTAACAATAGTTTGTCGAGACATAACTTCATGGTACATACTACATACTGAATAGATTCACTTATGATTTAGAAAGCTAAGATTACTCTGAACCTCATATGAATCATTCATAAATACCGAATGCTTAAATGTTTGCCCTGCACATGTATTTAGTGTTTACCTCTCTCTGCCTTGAGGAGTGTGATGGTGGTTGTCGGCGCTGTGTCTTCGGTCTCCTCTGGAGCTCTGCTTTCCCTCCACCTCAGACAACCAAGTCTGTCACCAAAGAGGGAGAGAGGAGGCTTCTGTTAATACCACAAGTAGTATATTGTGATCGACTCCGCCATCATCCACTCTGAGCATCTCTTTACGTAGGTCACCCACTATCAAAAACCTGAGACCAAACTGAACTGAAACCTTCTCACCTCTGAAGCATCTGTTCTTCTCGTACCCTCCACCTCTTTCTGGGGTTTTACAGTCAGGTAATCTTGGCTCTATTTACGTCTAAAGCTTCTTCCCTTCTTACCTCGTTTTTGTGGAGTTCCGAGCGCAGCTTCTCCATGTTGCATATGGTCTCTGATATCTTGGGCTGCAGGCTAATGGGATCTCCCATCTGTGGATTCTTCTCGTACACATCCTTCATCTTGTTCAGGGCATCTCTGAAAGACACAGAACAAACATGCCCTGGGGGTGATGGGATGGACTAATGATAACAAGCAGTTCATGGGTCAAAGTGAGGAACAACATAAGCACATCCACGGTGGGTTTATTATTCTGGATGCGTGTTGATGGGTGAGAATAAAGGGTGAGGCCCAACCTTTGATCTATCTCTTTCTGGAGCTCTTTGCCGAGTTCGTCGATCCTCTGCTGCAGCCTCTTCCTCCTCTGCTCGGGGGGCAAGTGGCTGAAATCCTCCAGAGATGGGGCCTGGTGGTTTAAAAAAAGAAAAAGACAAAGAAACATCTTAAACTACATACCAACTCATAATGAAGTCAGTAATGTGGAGGAATGATCCTGAGGGAATGAAGATGAATCTATAGGTTTCTCTGCACTTCTGTTGAGCCACTAAACACACTTTACACAGAACAAGACGTGAAAGTCAGCAGCCTGAAGCGGCATGTCGTTGTTGCACTCAAAATTAACTTCAATGAAGGAACAGTTAATAAAAGGCAGATAATCACTTTATCGAAAAAATCAACTGCAAAATCTAAATCTTAAAATGTCAGACAGTAGAACTGACTGATGCACCAAACCTCTCAAGACATGGAGGTGGAGCTAAAAGTGAATTTGTGACCTCGGAGAGACAGACGGAAACAATCAATAAACTGGGCTGAATAATAATTAATATTTTGATATTCAGATACTTGTTTGCCAGGTTGTTAAACAAGTAAAGTATTTATTTTGTTCTTCCTTGTTGCCTTCTAATTACAATTATTTTGCTTCTGAAGTTGCCTTCTGGACTAAAACTGAGGAACTGTAATTGGAGTGTGGGTGTAATGTTATATAAGGCAGGACATCTATTTTAACTAGGGAAGGACACGTTACTATCACTAAAGGGTTTATATATATTGGACACTATGGGAAGCGAGGACACATGCACGACCACCTACACTGCTGGGCCTTCTCATAACTACTCTACACTAGGGCTGCACAATTAATCGAATTTTAATCGCGATCACGATTATGGCTGCCACGATTAAACGAGCGTGATCGTCGGCGATATTAACATTTAAAATGCGTGCTCTGCTACATATCAAATCAAGCGCTTCCTCAACTAAGAGTCAGCCAACCACCAGGGGGAGAACGAGATGGGAGGTGTCATGCACGCACCCTGCAGCGGCACACCAGGTGTGTGTCTGTGTGACTCTCACAGAGGGGGCGTGTCTGCAGCACCGGACTATGAATCACTCCGCCGTGGTGAAAGCGGTCACAGTCTGTTCCTTGTCGTATGTCTTTCTTTTTAAATAACGCCTACATACCGTAACGGTTTTGTCCACCACCCTTATCCGTCATTATACTTTACAGGGAAGACAAAATGATCCCAAACTTGTGACTTAAATGACCCGGGGGCTTCTGAAGTTCCTCCGCTCGCCGTGACTTTCGCCGTTAAATGCTTTTAACCTGCTCCGTTCACGTGAACACATGCTTTATATCTGTTCACTGACACTCTGCATTGATATTCGGGGACTTGTTACTTGAAAAGGAACAGCAGCAGTGAAACTGTATTACACACTATGATGATTACACTGTAAAAAAAAAAAAGAAGAAAAAATACTCAATTGATCCACGGATCGACCCGTGATCCGTTACACCACTAATCGTGATCAATAATCGTGATCTCAATATTGATCAAAATAATCGCGATTATGATTTTGGCCATAATCGTGCAGCCCTACTCTACACACACACACTTACACACACACTTACCATCTTGACTGACCACTGACGCATTAACCGTTACAATAGAAAGAGACAAACAACACGGGATGCTGGTTAGATGTCAGTATGTTAAACAGCCACCAACAAGCTGGTCAGCATGGAAACCAGTCACATCGATACGAGTTCCCAGTGTTTCCAGAAGTGCATCATTGCACACCAGGGGGTTGTATCATTGCTTTCAATAGTTTATCTTTACTAAATCACTATTTAATGCATATGAACTATTGGATATTAATACTAGCCTGCTGGTGTGCAATGATTCAGCAAAGAGGGAGGTTTTCTTTTGCAGGGAGGCGGCATTTATTCATTTATCTAATCTCTTTGGTGTAAAATTACAAACAAAACAACTTTAAAATACTACGAGGCTTTTTGCAAAAGTAAAATGGTGACTGATCATGAGGAGAAAAAAACCCGATTAAATAACAAGTTCTTATAAAATGTATCAAATCCTCTTCTTTACTGGAAAACATCTCTCTAATTTAGATAATATTCAATAAGCATGAGGTATAGACCGTCACGCTGACCGTCAACAACCAATCAAGCGTGGGCACTGAAGCCAGCTGTTATTCTCAAGTTTGTTAAACAGTCTGAAAGCAGAAAGTTCTGCTTCAGAACATACGGACACTGTGAGCAGATCCACTCCAACACACAGACACACACACACACAGATCACTGCAAACACAGGCCCACAGCAGAGCAACACACCCGATGTTAGAAACACACTTTCCCCACACAACACTGCAACCACAGCGTTAAAAACCCTGCAAATACCTTAAAACACACACACACACACACCAACGATCACCAAGGATCCTCCATCTTGTGAGCAAAGATCTGTTCGTGGTGAAAGGAGAGAGCAGCACACAACAGAAATAGAGGGAATAAGAACGGGAAGGTGAGGAAGAGAAACAACCCAAGAGAGACAAGAAATGAGTGAGAGGAACAACATGGTGTCTGCAAGTTTCACTGACTTAAAATTAAAAGTTACATTTTAAAAATATGAATGAAATCAGACTTATGAGAGCAGAAACACATTCATGAAATCTAAAAACTGGCTTTGAGATTAAAAATAATACATTTAAAGTCAACATGTTTTCTTGCAGACACCCTGTAGAAGAAATGTAAAATAAACTAAAATCATATCAACCTGTCAATCAAACACACTGGAACACTACTTCCTGTCTCACCCCTCTCGTCAGGCCCCTCAAATTCTGGGGGATTCTGGGTACTGTAGTCTTTATCTCAGACAGATAGTGGCTCACTAAGTCAGTTCTGAACCGGGATGGAGGAAAAATGTGGGAGGCCGACCGGGGCCGGGAGGAGGAGGATGGTGGAGGAGGAGGAAGGGAGGAAGGGGACTGGTGGGGGGGGGAGCAGGAAGAGAGGACAAAGCCAGAGGTCAGGATGACACATTGTTCATCATCGAAGCATTCAGGTTTACGTGGAGATTATTCACAGGATTCCCACCGAGTCATGAAAGAGTCAGAAGCATGACTCGTGTGTGACTTGTCCTCGTTTGATTTATGTGTGTGTAGCCGACAGGAAGTCAGCCACTGAGAATTCATTAAAAACGGATTTTCTCAAACAGCATCTTAGTGAGTGACGGGATCCTACATGAACATAGTATTTTCTGACACAGTTAGATCAGTTTAAGTTATTTTACATGAGATATTGATGCATTTATGTTGTTGTCATTGGTTGGGAGAGGGCGGGGTTCTGTTGAAACAGGTGATGTCACATTCTTCTACATACCAATCAGGATTGAGCAATATTTGAATCAATAACAATACATAGTTAATGAGTAAAAAGTGAATATATATATATATATATATTTTTAACTTTAATGGTACCTTATTTAGTCATGAATATTTCATTTTACAGAGAAAAACCTACTTGTTGAAAATTTAAACTGACCCAAACACACAAACGCACACCCTATCCATCACACAAGTCTCCTGATACCACGAGGCAGCTGATGACGGCGACATGAACCAACAGCGGAGACAATGATTAACCAACATGCTCTTTATGGAGAGGGGCAAGGTCCAAGAAGTGTATCGGGGGAACAGATTTGAGAGTATCGCTGCAAAGGTAACAAAAACCTTCAACTCGGGACGAGATGAGAGAACAACTGAGGAGCAGAGAGAGGGTCATAAAACATGAGAGCTCAGCATGTGACCTGCAGTACAACGCTCACATTCAGCTGCAGGGTCGTGAACTGTAGCGTTGACTCTAATGAGTCTGTGAGGAACAAGTGAACATTACACTACTATCCAGTGGATCATCAACCAGTTGGTGAAATCTATATCTGTAGAGCATATTTTTGATGACATTGGCTGTAAAAGGCTCTACTGTCCATAGGAAGGACAACATATGACATCTGCACTTAAATATAAATTAAATAATGAATGGATTCAGTTCTATGAGAATGATTTGTTTCTCCAGTTTGTCTCATATCTTCAGTTAAAAAAAGGTTTCTTAAAGCATTAAAAAAAAGACCAGAGAACAACTCCCACTTGCTTCCAAAGGAATTTGACCCGTTTCCTTATCTCTTCTTGAAAACAGTAATTAGAAACAAAGTGGAATATGGCGAATCATGTCACTAGTATGAAGGGATGAAGCTCAATTTGACGAATCTAACCACTCCAATTGTTCCTAATCATTCCTTCATCTTCTCAGCTAGAACATAATGCTGTTGGTCGAGATGACGAAGCGTTAGCGTCGACTATCAAGTCAAAGTTGTATTTTCTGCCACTTCATTAGATCAAAATGCAAGAACAACCCAAACAGGACGAGCACCCTTCCATCCTCGTACCTTAGGTTTCTTCCCAAACAGCCACAGCTTGTTCTTGGTTCTGCTCATTGGGTGTTTTGGGTCGGTTCGTGACCCGGGGGCCCCATCTTTGTCTCTGTCTCGGTCTCTGTCTCGGTCTCCTTTGGGTGTGTTGCTGATTGCCCCATCGGATCCGGTTCTGCTCAGATTCTGACTGAAGTCCTCAAAGGGGAAGTCGCCTGGAGGTTCGAAGCCCGACTTAAACGACTCCACGACAATGACTGAATCCTGGGAAGAAGGGATGATAGAAACAGATGAGCGGTGGGGAGACAAAAAGAGAGATTCTTCTCTCGCCTTTCTTTCATCCGCCCTCCACTGCACTACATGCCTTTCGCATATCGACAGCTTTGGCAGCAGAAACCATTCCTTCTAGACATTTGGAGACGATGGGAATGACTCTCCGCTCTGCCTCAGCGAAGCTCCGGTACGTCTCTCCGAGCTTCACCGTTCGACGTTCGTCCATGTCCTGCAAATTCTGTGACGGGGAGCAGAGGAATCGGAATAAACACTGTGAACAAAGTGCTCGTCCCGACACTTCAACAAAGCAGTAAACGGCCAGTCAGAGTAAGCAGATCCTGATACCAAGTCAGTTTATTAGTGGTTTACATGAGACAAGCTGCTAAATTAAACAGTTAATGGGGCACTTAAGCAGCGATAGTTGGAGTGTTACTGACAAGCTGATTTCAAACATTAAAAATAGGTCAAAGGTGAGTGTTTCTGTGCTGCTGGTGTTCTTTAGATATCCAAGAAAATATGCAACAAAGGCAAAGAAACGTTGTATTTAAAAAGGTAATTCTGCGGTCTATCATTCGGGTTGTGTAAGAAAAAGAACGGCATCACATATCGTAGAAGATTTACTTAGTTTTGTTCACCGACAGGAATTTTGGTTAAGACTGTATTTCAAACCCCTACAAGCCAATAAACTCACGTCAAACAGAGAGGTGAAGCTACAGTCCAACGTGCTTGCTTTACCTTGAAGATGTGCGGTATGGCGTTGTTGAAATGTTTCCACTGCTCTGCGTTGAAGTTCTGCAGCTGAGCGGCGTACTCGTTCTTGCTCTCATCAGCCATGTGAGTGCGCAGGTAGAACTGGGCTTTGGCCTGAACGATTACATAAAACACGAAACAGAAGCGTTAGCTGAAGCCTCAACAACCTCTTGTGTGTCCGACACGACCACGCGAGGAAAGTCCACGGATAATGGTACTCAAGAGACATTCTGAACCCAACCGTACGAATAAATGCATTTCGTTTCCGTTTGTCAGCAGGATTACGGAAAAACTACTGGCCCGATTGTCATGAAACTCGGTGGCAGGGTGCATTGTGGGCAAAGGAAAGACCCATTTCATTTTGGAGCATATCCCAATCACAGGGCGAACACGCATATTATCTTTCACTTTTGTTAACATAGGGCTCCGAGGGCCCTTCTAGTTTCCATAGTGTTCAGTTAAGAAGAGTTTTTAGACAGTACCTCATCTCAAAACAAGGCTTAGTGGGCAGTGCTTTACCCTCTATTTGGAAAGGTTTATTTTCCTTCAAGCTTGAACTTAATCCACCTAGTCTAATTATACAGTAAGTGTGGAGGGAAAAGGGAGCTACAGTATAATTTCATAGGCATCAATTATACACTACTAACTTTAAGGAAAACTAAATACGAGACAAAGTTATTCGGTTATTTAACTCAAAAGATGAGAGAAGTGCGTTTTAATCCCCGTTAAGAAGTTAGCTACGACTCATCCAATAGTTTGGGTCATGTGCTCGCTGTAGACTGAAAGTAAACATGCTGGTATTTTCATGCTGGTAAAAGAAAGGAGAAGCTGGCTCAAAGACAAACTACTGATTCATTGCAGTAATGTGGAAGGTGGGAACTTCCTACCTTCTCCACCTCTGATTTGGTGGCGTTGACGTCATTATCTAACCGGTCGTAGGTAATCTGGGATTTCTCTGCTTCTTTACACTCTCTCTCAAACTTCCTTTTACTCTGGAAAAAAAAAAGACACAGAGACAGAAAAAGAAAGGTGGCATAATGTTAAGACATATCAAGAAAACACACGGTACAACCTCTTCATTACAATGCACCGTCTCTCTTTGTGGTCACTCATCCCTCAGGGAATGAAACTAAAAGAAATGTGAATGAGAGCTTTTAAAGCGGGAGAGAGGGAGATGAATCAGGCAGAGAGAGAGATAGTTTACTTCCTGCCAGCCCATCTGGGTCACATTAGTAGTGAAGGAAACACAGCGAATAGCTGAGACATTACAGTCCAGTCACCAAGTAGTCACTATTAAGAGTCATGCAGACCACACAAGGAAACACTCTCCATCACATGTGCCGGAGCAAAAGGAACTCAACTCATGGGCTACAGGCCAGGAAATGTAACCGGGCATGTACTGTTCAAATATAAATTCAACAAGCAGCAATCAGCTCTTCAGCTCTTCTGGAGTTGTGGTGGTTCATTATATGTGGTCTAATGAGCAGATAGTTATCTAATAACTGAGCAAATGCAATTATAAGACCTCAGACGTGAACAAGCGGAGTCTCTCTCGGGAGCCTTTTAGGAGCCAAATAGAAGATTGTAGAGGGACAACTGTGGCACATGGGCCTTGGCTCACGTATTGATTTGGGAGAGGCTGGTGTACACAGCACGGCCTCTCTGTGTGTGTGTGTGTGTGTGTGTGTGTGTGTGTATATGTGTGTGTGTGTGTGTGTGTGTGTGTGTGTGTGTTCCTGGTCCCTGTCTTTGGTCCCCATAGACTGGGAAATTTGCCAAGAAAGAAGAAAAGGTCCATTCTCATGTTACACTTTCTATTAACTTCAACCAAATAGTATAGAGGAGAGAATATAACACACTTTTGATATAAAAGCATATCCAAGTACCAGAAATGTCATATTTGTCTCTTCACTAAATAATAGCATGTGTGGAATTGGGGGGGGTGGGGGGGGGGTTAGGGGGTGGATCCCTATTTGTCCTACAGTTCCTTTGTTAGCATTTCTTGCATTCTTTGTGCAAACAAGTATGAGACGAGTACAGCTGGCTGTCCCAAAAAAAAGAGAATATTTACACTAAACTATTTTTTTCTCTCCCTCCCTCCTCACTTACGTTGTCCATCAGTTTCCAGCAATGATCCAAATGCTGCTGGGCCTTCCTGCCCTCCTGTAGATGCTGCTCATATACATATACATACAGAGAGACATTTAGACAGAAATAATGTATATAAAAACACATTCATAGACATACACAAGATGACTGGACTAAAATCATTTGTCAGTTACGTAGACAATAACAATCCACTGGAAACAGAAGTGCTGAGGCCACAGACACAGATTTACAAGAGTCCAGTGACTAAAGCAGTAAAATGACAAATTTAGACTTAACTGCACTGAACACTAGTTATTCATTACATCATTAGGAAACTTTTTTTTAAATCACAGTACTTATTCGCTTTTCACAGAGCTCCAAAAACAAGCTGGTAAGTAGACCTTCAGTTGGGGCTGTTTGGACCAAATCCTATTTCCGAGGTCAAGAATGAACTTTTATGCTTAAAAAAAACCCACATTTGTTTAATTTGTTGCTGTGGTTAAGACAGTAATACCCCTCGTTTTTCAAAATACAAACAAAAATCAGAGTTTTTATAGTGTTAAGACATGTGCGGCTGAAAACAACAGCATGTACATTGGGTCCCTGAGTGAAATTGAATGGTCTGTTTGATGCTTTACAGGAAGAGGGCGCTGTTCTTCTGAAGCACATTGATCTCAAATGTTCAGAGCTTATGGCATCAGCAGATGGTGGAAGTAAAAAACAGATGTCTGACATCCCATCCAACAATATTTATCCTCTTGAGTGAAGCCAAACTGAAAATAAGTGCATATGAGGGGACACACAGGATACAAAGGCCAAACAGAGACATCCGCTTCACGACAGGAAGCGACGGGTTCTCCGGGAGACGTGGTCGGAATTATCAATAGACGCGCTGTGAAAAACACTGAAAGCGAGCCCCGTGTGTCACTTTGTATTTATTTAATAACATGCAGAGGGCAGTGCGGTTATGAAGCTCGTCAGTGGACTCACGTGCTTCCTCTCAGCTTTCAGGTCCTGGCTGTACTTCATCAGCTCTCCATACACCTTGTGAGCCATCTCCTCCGCCACCACCTCCCTCTGACCGGCGTAGTCGTTGAGCTCGTTCAGTACGGAGTAGAAGGACAGACATGTTGTGAACCTACACACACACACACACACACACACACACACACGATTAACACGGCGCACGCAACACGCTTCCTTTCTGGACTGTTCCCACATGTAAACAGAAGCCTCAATGGTAACGTGTTCTTTTGCTAAAATGACTCTTCTACTTCTTTCCCTACATTTCCTCCTTGTCACAACAATGACATCGTTATAAGATATACGATTCAGAAATGAGTACAGTGTTGTATAGAGCATAGATTTCTGTGTAGAATCAGTGATAATTGTGACGTAAAATAAATAATTATAAACTGTCATTACTTCCATTCACTGTGATGCAAACTCAGTTGTTTTACTTTCTATCTTTACACTGTTTTTGTAGTGAGACTTGAGGAAACATTGGAGTGTGCAAAACATGTTGTGCAGTGCATGAAGTGTCAAAGAGTCAACAGTCACATGACACACCTGTTTCAGTGAGGGTGAAGGGTGAGCGGGTGAACCAGGTTTTATTATGTAGTGCTCTGATGTGAAATGACCAATTAAACTGTTTGGGAATGTTGCAGTCAGACTAAACGAATGGAAGCACTTCCAGTGTGCAGGCCGCCACAAAGTGAATAAAAGCAGAACGACTGGAAAATAGAAACAATCACCTCGGCTCCTCCTCTTTAGAGCGTTTTGGACAGTATTTCTTCACCAAGTTCCTGATGAGAGAGAGAGAGAAGCAGACACAGAGGTTCAAAATACGGTCTGATATTTTAAGCCTGCTAGTAAGTCACACACACACACACACACACACACTCAGTGTTTTATTAAAGCTGAATCAAAGTCTTAAACATCAAAGCCTCTGCCTGTCCGTTCCCTCAGGCTCTGACAACACAGACTACAGTACAGCAGCGAGTTCATGATTTAACTAGAGAACAGAGGCTTTTATGAGTGTGTGTGTGAGTGTGTGTGTGTGTGTGTGTGTGTGTGTGTGTGTGTGTGTGCGTGTGTGTGTGTGTATGGGGGGTGTAGGTGTGTTTTCAACAACAAAAAGGAGTGTTTCTGCCCGATTTATTGTCTGAACTACATGTACTGTAAAAACGTGCTCACATCACAGCTCCATCTTTGATCATTCTGCAGACCTGCAGAAGCACTACAGAGTGTGTGTGTGTGTGTGTGTGTGTGTGTGTGTGTGTGTGTGTGTGTGTGTGTGTGTGTGTGTGTGTGTGTGTGTGTGTGTTACATATTCTGAAGGGATTTCCCCTCTTTGAAATCCACCACTGGGACTCTACTGGTTTATAATGAGGATTATTGTGTTGCAACGTTGGATTTAAAACCAGTAAATAAAACATATCACCACTGGTGATCCTCAACGCGACTGCCTTCATTTCAACACTGTCAATGCTTTGCACTACGAAGCGCTGGTATTGTCCAATATGCGTTTGAACCGTAGTACCATGTGCATGCTGGAGATGAAGACTGGCTGCCCAAATAAAGTCCAAACCTTCTCAACCGCTGTGCCGAGATCAGACTAAAGACGTGTGTGGCGTCTTTGGGACGCTTCATAACGAGCCAACAACATGGAGAACATGTCAAGTTACAACATGGAGAACATGTCAAGTTCCAACATGTCGTGTGCCATGTTGATTTCTGACTGTATAATGTGTGTGTGTGTGTGTGTACCGTAGCTGCTTGGCGTAGGTTTGCTCTATGTCCAGCCTCTCCTTGACGAACTTTGAGTAGCGCTCGAGAAAGTCGATCCCCCACTGAGTGTGTTTGTCCAGATTATCAAACTGGTCCTGAAGAAGAGAGAGAGGAGAGAAACGAACAGAAGATTAAAAAAAATGAATGAATAAAAAGTCAAATGGAAAAAATCTTTCCAACATGACAGGGTCACATGACTCAGGAGTGTGTCTGCCTGTTTTGAGTCACACAAATAAAACACGCGTGTCCTCCTGTCAATGACTCAGCGGTAAGAGAGCCGTGTGCACATATCATACACACGTCTCATACATTATGAGACGTAGAGCACAGCTGGCATTATAAGGAGACAAAATGATGATCAACATGAGGATGATGTACCGCTAAGATGGAGAATTAGCTTCCATGATGCAAATAAATCATACATGGAAGACAGAAGATAAAGAAAAACCCAAGAAGATAAATTCTCTAAACACTACTTTCAAGTAATTTCAACTATTAATTTCATTCTAGTGAGAACATCATGACATGTGTAACATATGATCCCATCACAATGCAGTGAATCAGCTGTGATGTCAACCAGACGTCTCTCTCCTGTTTGTGTGTGTCTTCAGGATAGATGAACTGGCAACAATGGCTCTGTTCAACTGGAAAAAGACAATTATTTACAGCCCCTGAACACACACACACACACACACACACACACACACACACACACACACTAGCAGCTGGTTTGTTGTCAGATGTCTATTGGCACGGACAATAAAACAATCTCCACCCTTTTCCCACCAGTCAGCGACCTTTTTAATGCAAGAAATAATAAATTTGAAATCAATCATTTGACAACATGTATGTGCATATTTTGGCAGTCAGGTGATTGAATCTCCAAAAAGCAGAGCTCATCAATGCATCGCTCTCAGGCAGTGAACCATCCGTGGCTACACAACCAGTGAGAGCGATGACAGTGAAACTTGTTCCAAACGGTATTACTACAGAGAGACAAGTTAACGGAACGTTTCTGGATGATATTCATGGTATCCTTTCTGATATTTTTTTTCCAGTTCCAAACCCTCCTTCTGATCTGTACGTCCCTGCTGCCCACCAAGAGACAATTAAACTCTCAGAAACAATCGGGAGTTTCATACAAAGTTGTAGAAATGACGTCAAAGACGGGGTCCATTCGCAGCTTTTATAAATGAAAACACATTTATCTCAATCTACGTCGGCATTGTGACACACATATTGTACACAAGTGGCTTCATGGCAACTTCAATACAGGAACTTCTCAGTTACAGAACCATCTAAAAGGTGGAGATAAGCCATTCCCTTAGTATTCTTAACCGTGGATGCTGAAATCCCCAGCTTCCACTCTCTGTGCCTCTCTGTTTGTGTGTCAACACACACCAGGGCCTGGACCGGAGATAAATAGGGGTCACCAAGAGAAATACGAGACAGCTGACCTCCCTGTTTGTTAAGTTATCATCTCCTTCCATTACGACAGACAGCACGGAGGCTTTTAAACAGCCACGCTGAGCTTTAGTGTACGAGGAGAGTGTGTGTCGACAAAAACAAATTTCAAATTCTGTTTGATTATCCGTCTGATATTTTCCTGTTTGTGCAGCCGCCGCACACTGAGGTCCACCATGAGTGATGGATTGAAGCTCGTGACTCGGGGCTCTTATTTCCCCTGTGATCTCTGGAGGAGAACATTTGACTTAACAAGAGAACGCCTGCAGTCACAAACAAGCCGACAAGATAACCACTGAGACAAAACAAAGGACTCCAGCATGTTAAAGCGAACCAGTGACGCGGTAAAACATGGACTGGCAGAGTAAACGGCATACACTGGTGCCAATTTCATCCTACTGTGTAGTTCAATCTCAAAGATGTAGCCGCAACGCAGCCACGATGTGACAAAGATAAGCAGGATGCTACACAGGAACATATCAGGATGCTTGTTTTTGTTTTTTGTTGTCCCGTCATTATCATCTGCATCCTGCCCGTCTGGTTGCCTCTGCAAAATGCCCACAAGCCTGCGAACACGCCTGTCCACCTCCTGTTAGCCTGTGTGTGTGTGTGTGTGTGTGTGCATGTGTGTGCGTGCGTATGTGACGGTGTCTATGAATAAGTAATAGAGTATGAGCTCATCCTGGAGTTTGTGGCAAGCTGAGCACAGACTGGCTCACTGGGGAAATGACAACATCTCTGTGCTCCGGGTCTTTCTGCTCGCAGGAGGAGGAGGATGAAGATGATGAAGATGATGATGATGAGGACGGTTTTCAGCAGAGCGGACTGAATCTGGGATTTACAGTCTGGCCTGCACTCAGTAACCCACGCTGCTGCTGCAGCAGCAGCTGCACTGCACAGGAAGTGATCCAGCAGGCCGTTCACTCTATTAGCATGAGACCAGCAGGTGCTGACGTGCTGATGGTACAATCGCTGTCCAGTGTGTTCCTATCGCGTTGCTACGTTAGCGAGGTCTGGTTTCCTCCTCAACACATCATGTAGCCTCGTCTTGGTCCCAAATGGAACTTTCGGCGTCAAATAAAGCTGGTGCCGAGATTTTTCTATTGCTACAAAGTAAAACAAATCTGTCCTTAAAGCAGTAACCATGGAGGCATTCTTCACCACACACCTAGTGGACGCAGAAACACAAGAAAGCTGGAGCAGACAGCAGAGACATTTAAATGCAACATCGTTTGCTTTGCTACATTTCTAAAAAGGACAGGAGATGTTAAAGCGGTTTCTTGCACACCATTTTATAAAATGTTGGAGTAATTTATTCCAAACGGGGGCAAGTATTTACTTAAATAGACAAATAAATGGACTAAAAAAACATTTTCATATTACATTGTACATGCATGTGGGCACATGCCTAATTGGACCCATGCCACTATGATTGGACAATAATAATTTTCGTTTCCTTGCCAGATTCAAACCCCAAAAAATGGGTCACAGCTCTACTTGTGCTGCGTTCCTCGCTGACAAAGCCACGGCTCTGCGTTAATGAGCTGCGATCTCAGGGTGGGAGAATAAATTAGTCATTTAGCTCCCAGACGAGGAGAGCTTAAGATGCCCGAGTGTGTAGATCCCACACAGTCCATGTACACCCTGAGAACCAATCACGAGGCTAGACGGGCCCTCCCCAGCCAATCAGAGAGCCAGGCGGCCTGTGTGCATTCCATGGGAGAAGGCAGGTTAATTAGCATAGAAAACGCTGAGAGGACAAAAGACTAATTACACACGGTGGCATTCCAGAGCAGACACACACACACACACACACACACACACACATGGCAGAGACTGGGTGGGAAATGTCAACTTGTCTGAAACACTGGCATCACTGACGACCCCCGGGGCTCTGTCTGAACTTTGTGTGTGTGTGTGTGTGTGTGTGTGTGTGTTTACATTTACTGTGTTTATCTGCGTTCATCTTCCTCGAAAACAAGCAGAAAAAGAAAGAAGGGCTCTTCCAGGAATGAGATGGGGGAGGAGACAATATGTGTGTGTGTGTGTGTGTGTGTGTGTGTGTGTGTGTGTGTGTGTGTGTTTACATTTACTGTGTTTATCTGCGTTCATCTTCCTCGAAAACAAGCAGAAAAAGAAAGAAGGGCTCTTCCAGGAATGAGATGGGGGAGGAGACAATATGTGTGTGTGTGTGTGTGTGTGTGTGTGTGTGTGTGTGTGTGTGTGTGTGTGTGTGTGTGTGTGTGTGTGAGGGAGGAGCAGAGTGGCGTTATGAAAGAGGAGGTAGGAAAAACAAGAGGAGAGCAGGAAGAAAACTGGAACAGCACAACAGAACCGCATCTGTTAGCATTAGTTTGGTCTACGTCTGCACAACACTTAAATTTGATTAAATACAAACCCTAAAGTATTACAATGTACAAAGTAACCCGATTTCAATGGATCACAAACTATAAACTCACTAACTTTTCACGGTATTTTTCGTGCTACACCGCCGTGTTACATAAATGCAAAACAGGAATTTCAAGCAGATGCAGTTGATACATTTTGTTCAGGTGAGCCGATATTAAGCCGAGGTGAGCGATACGAATAAGCAGCACATTCATCTAAATCTCAATATCGGATGAATATGAATCAAAGTGATGAATTAAGGAATTGTTAACGATATAATTACATGACAGGAATGTTTTTTTTTTTTTTTGCTTGTCCTGCAATGCAAATACATGAAGTACTTTTTTTGACTGTTGGTTGGACAAAACAAGAGACGACCTGCAACTAGCTGAACTGTGAGCAGAGGTAAACACACACAGTTCATACCTCTGTGTGTGTTATCTAGAGTGAGCTTTATGCTTTAATATAAATATATGTTTATGGGAGCATTATCTAGTGTGCAAACCTTTTCCGTCTTTTCCATATTCATCGTCTGGATGTCTCAGTTTTTTTTGACACGCATGCTTTTCTGTTTCATTGCTGAGATCACCTGGCTTTCAATAGACTTGGATTTGTTGCTAAAAAAAGGTTGTTGTGCTGAAAAGTCTCCAATTTCCATCTACGGGCAAAAGAGCCGGGAGCACTGGCCCACTGTCGACTGCACCGCCCTCATGAGGAACAAGCCAGCTCCACAAACTCTGTGCTGAAGGTTCGCTGGTTCGAGCCTGAAGGTTGCTGTGTTTTTGATCACCGATTCCCCAGAAAGCCCTTCTATCCGTTAGCTCGATTCTGTGTGTTGGATGTTTGATAAATGCTTAAACTGAACAAGCACAGGCAGCTGTTCACCGTCCTTCACTGCAGTTCCCGGGTGGAAAACCAACAAAACAGCAGTTGAAGCTTCAGACTTCTACTTCTACCCATCTGCTATTCCTCTACGTCTCATGTGGCTAGTTCAAAAATAAAAGCCATGAACCGTTCTATTTGCTGGAAGGCTTTTGTATTGCTATTTCTTTGACTGACATTGCAATCGGGATATGATTTGCCATATTAGAGGGAATGATCATTTTTACATCACGATTCCTATTTTCATTGAAAGACGTAATGAAATGATTATGGCGCGATGTGTGCGGGTATCTGTACCAAACAGGTCTGTACAATACGACGTGTAGGCAGCACGACAACACATCATTAAAAATTATATTTGGACATTTGACATGTCCCGACACTTTGGTTTTTTTTTTCTTTCTACTACACGTCTGTAGCACGATACAAACAGACCAAACCGGCCATAGAGGAGATATCTGATTCATAGTTACTGTTATTAAAATAATCCAGAGAGTGAGGCGCATGGATCACAGTGGGCTCTGAGTCAGTGACGTGTTTCACTCTGTGACTCCATGTTTGGCTCCGTTCACATGGATCAGTGCATTAAAACTGAACCAGACTTGTTTTTGGTTGTGTGTGCATCCCAAAGCACAGCAGTGGAGTCAAATAGGTTCCCCGTACGTTTGTTTACATCAGTTCAAATGCTTCAGTTGAGGTGATTAAATGGGCGTTTCTTATGTAATAGCTGGAGCTTTTTGTCTGTGTATGGTTGAGTGCACTGATTTACACCTTGCTAACAGCTGCGCAGATGTTGAAGAGGAAACTCAGGTCACGGTCAGATTTGCTTTTCATCGGGACAAATGCAAAGCTAAGGAACTCGATCAGAAGTGAACATCTTGCATAATCTCTCTGGAAAGACGAGTCAAACCCCCGGGAGGCGATCGCACAGGAACCCGTGTTCATTGTGTGCAAGCAAACGCAACGCAGGGGAAAACATTGAGAAAGAGCAACGCTTTCTCAAAACCCACAAGGAACGCAGAAGGAAAAGGCATTGCAAGTGCTAATAAATACCTTAAACACGGGCTTCTCAACACTGAAAACAGATGTTGGCTGAAAACGTCAACAATGGTCCGCTCCATGTTTCCCCTTCGTTAACTGGACTAAAACAGAGCGCAACAGAGAAGGAGGTCCATCTCCTGGTCTGGATCTATGAAAGTAAAAAAGGATGTCACTCTGGTCAACACCTTTAATGATTTAATGGTCCACTAATTAATTAGTTGATTTATAGTTTTAAAGTATTTATCGGGCAAACATTTTCTACTTCCAGGTTCTTCAATTTCAGGATTTGTCTCTTTTTTTCTGACTTTATAAATGAGCTTTTTTGGCCGTTTATCAACAATTTACAGACCAAATCACTACTTTTCACCAAAGTTTTTCTGGCTGTGGTTCAATATTTCTCCAGCTCATGGGTCATCTCTGAATGGACACAGACTAAACCCATCAGGAGATGTCAGAGAGTCAGTCACACGTTAACCCAACCACTGCGGTACTCTGGTCCACTAAATAAGCACCACAGTGGGCCCATTATCTCTGCAAGCCATCCAGCAAATGTTGCCTCGCAGCGTTGCTGTACTCGTATACTGTACTTACATTTAGTATATATATATACATATATATATATATATATATATATAACTACGGTGTTGGTTCACAGTTCAAGTCGTACATGTGGGTATAGGAGGTGGAATATGTCACTTTAAAAAGGAGTTGCTCTCTACAATCTGACCATAAATCAGTGACGGTCACACTTAAACCAGTCACAAGTCAGTCAATGCATAACGAGCTTTTTTGCAGACTGTGGAAAGAACGGCCCCTGGTTAACAAGAAGAGAAGGAAGGGCATGAGAGAGACACAGTGCACGTGTGTCATGTGTTGATAATAAACATGGATGACACCGACTCCATCATCTGACCTCCTTTAACACAATAAACACTCTGTTGCTGGAGCAGACACACACACACACACACACACACACACACACACACACACACTCTTTATTTCATACAAACAGAACTATCAACAGTTTTATATATTTAAGCCGATGTGATTCATAATGATCTGATCTTTATGCTTGGATTTCTAACATGTCATGCCAGTATTGAAGTGAAGTATATAGAACACAGAAATGTGTGGACATGGTGCTGGTAACTGTGAGCTCTTAGCAACTTAAATGCACCTGTAAACCATTCAAATGACTAAATGTGATCCTTTTCTTTGTTATGGTCATATATAGTAGTAATTTGCATAAACACAATTCAAACAATTAGGAAATACATTATTGTATGTCTGTCTAAATACCTGCTTAAAGAAATATTGGCATAAGTAATTATAATTATGTATTATAAGCTAATTAGAGATAGTTTTAGGATTTTTTTTATTTAAACAAGTCATAATTCCCTCAACAAAAAAAACATCATCCAGTTTATTTTGTGGCAAGTTGCATGTTTGTTTTTTTATATCATCTGTCGCACTTCCATATGGACGTACGTGTTACGTAAAATCGTAAAAAAAATTGCCTGTAAAGTGCACTTGACATGTCCTATAGTTTGCATTGTATAGTTGCTCAGCAGTGAACAGCTTCCTCATTGGTCCACCAGTTTAACCTCCGTCTATTGGGCTGTAACTTAGCAATTTAAAAAAGAAGACTGGATCAAGCATCACGTGTATCTCTGCAGGACAGAATCGCCTCTTCACATTTGTTCCAGCGGAGATGAACTGAAAGGAGCAGACATCCTCTGCATTGTGTCCCATGAGGAAACATTTACCCACGCTAGAGACATTACGGCCTCTAGTCACGGCGATTATGCACGCATATTACGTTAAGTCTTCCAAGACATAAATAACTGCTGAGGCAATCCTCATCCACTGACACCCATTCCCAAAACCAAAGGGTTGAATTAAGGCCATTCCCACTATCCTGTATTTACTACCAGTCTGTTGAAAAAACACACACACACACACACACACACACACACACACACACACACACACACACACACACACACACACACACACACACACACACACACACACACACACACACACACACACACACACACACACACACACACACACACACACACACACACACACACACACACACACACACACACACACACACACACACACACACACACACACACACACACACACGGGCACACACACACACGCACACACACACGGGCACACACACACGGGCACTCCCGTTTGTGGCTAGCGAGTCAGGTTTCATAGCAACCTGATCACCTCTATTGTCT
The DNA here is from genome assembly GCA_032191485.1 of Leptoclinus maculatus. Classification (NCBI taxonomy): domain Eukaryota; kingdom Metazoa; phylum Chordata; class Actinopteri; order Perciformes; family Stichaeidae; genus Leptoclinus; species Leptoclinus maculatus. Next base: position 12,177,274 of record JAVDOI010000004.1, on the reverse strand, counting down.
GCTCTGCTTCACAAACACACACCTTGATAGACTGGTTAGGCAAGCGAGAGAGAGAGAGAGAGACGCACGATTGGATAATAGACAGAAATCAATCTAATCCAGATATGATCCAACCAAGCACTGGATACAACCCGTGTGTAACTCTGAACCATGTTACCAGCACATGACTGTTTAAACACAACACATCTTCTGTTGACATGGTGGCGTTAGGCGGAGATGTTGGCGTCAAAGTCGTATTAGTTGTTCAGAGACAATAAGTCACGACGTTTACCGCGTCCGCCGTACGAAAGAACCACAACCAACTTAGTCTCACCTTGATTTGCATGCCGGGGAAACCTGAGAGCTGCGAGTCCTCTCAAGTTTTTGCCAGTTTTTAGCCGTCAACATATCTTAATAGCGTGGGAAAGTTCACAGGGTTAGTGCCAAGAGGGAGCCGCCTAAACGTATAACCATCAATAAACATAATACAAATAGTTCACTTAGTTAAGAGTAGTTGGATGAAGCGTCATACTGTTGTCTAGTCGTGTCTAAATGAAGACGAAATATAAACAATATAAATTCTAGAAATCAGGATTCAAAATGAACTAGAGCCGAAACAATAAATGAATTCATGAGTCAATTGACTGAACATTAATAGTCAACAATTATGATTATCGATCAATCATTTTAAAAGCAAAAATGACACAAAATCACTGGCAAATATTACTTTCTTCCACTATTTTGTGACTTTTTATTTTTAGATCAAACAATAAATTGATTGAGAAAATAATATTTTTTTCAATGAATTAATCAATAAATAATCCATCAATAAGTAAACCTTTATTATTCTTTTTTTAATACAAATTCTGCTAATTTAGCTTCAGTTCAAACAGCTCAAACGTTAACGGTTGACAGGATTGGTAAAGACCGTCAGTAATGTGTTTCAAACTGCAGTTATCTAAACATTGTTCCATAAAAAGACGAATACTCGTGCACATTGTGTTCTGTGCTTTACTCGTAGACGTCGGTGACTTTGATCAGAATGCATCAGTTAGTGTCTGAGCCTCCTTGTTTCAGCCCTGATCTTTAACACTGAAGGTCCACTAAGCGGATCTCCTCGGTCACTATCTGATCCAAAACGGGGAAACAGAGGAAACGCTGTTCTTTTAACAAAGATTATGTTATGTTTCAGGATGACATCATCAGTCATTCATCATGTGCTGGGCTGGCTTCAGTATATTGAGCGGATTGACTACGTTGTAATTCTATTATGTTCATCATTTGCACTTCTGGCCATCCTGGGAGAGGGATCCCTCCTCTGAAATTAATAAATAAAAACTTTCAAAAGTTGTAAAGGATTAGTGTGTCTCACTCTGAGCCTCTGCTTTCTGAGAGTTTACAGTTTTGAGACTTTGTTGTAAAACTTCAAACAAATAATGGCAACAGCACCCATCGAAAGATCAAAAGTCTCCCTCCAACTCATACACAAGTAAAAAGGCTGCAGTTAAAATACCTGTATACATTTCAAAATGAATAACCAATTGTGAGACGACTACTTCAACAGCCTTAATAGCCTGCGGCTTCCCGGTTATAAAAAAACAAACACCGGGCGCTGGCAAAGCGCTGAGGCCAGCGATGGATGTTTTACGGTAGCTTCAAGTTAACTCAGAGCATCAGAGAAGAGCTTCAGCCAAACAACAACAACACAACACACATCCATCAACACAATAGTTTGTCTGAAGCATTTCCTGTTTCGGAAAAGTTTATTTCAGTTTGAACTGATAAGAGTATTGACAAAGTACCGGACCAATCAAGAGTATCGATACAAGTAGTATCTAGAAAATCCTGTTGATATCCATCCATCCTACCATCTTTTGTTGAATGTTGCTGGGATGGAGCAATGACTGTGTGGCTACACACGCACACGCACACACACACACACACACGGAGGGCTAATTTAAGCACAATCAGTGTCAGTGGTTGTCCACAGTATTAACCACAGCGTTTCCTGTGTGTGTGTCCAAATTGAAAGAGCAGGATGTGATGATCACTGTATCTGTTCAACAATCCATTGAGCTGTGTCATCAGACCACATGTGCATGCCTGTGTATACACACACACACACACACACACACACACACACAGCTCATTCATCTCAGAGAAAAAGCCACAGGACCCTTGATTTATCTTACCGCTGACTCAAGTGCCCTAATCAGAGCCAGGGTTTGACATGAGGCTCCCTGCTGTGTGTGTGTGTGTGTGTGTGTGTGTGTGTGTGTGTGTGTGTGTGTGTGTGTGTGTGTGTGTGTGTGTGTGTGTGTGTGTTGACCCTGACACCTTCTCCTCACAGTTCTCATGCTGGTTAGTGCGGTTGACTGTAGGCTATGACACTTGGTTTGGGTGCTGACAGCCGGCACTATTTTTAGGCAATGAACACATCACATCACTTTTAGTCCATTCAGGCACTGACAATCAAGTATGAACAAGTATAGTTTATGTGACCAAATAATCCTGTCCTTGCATCCTTATTTGTGACTAACCGACACCAGCGAGGGTTAGGTAGAGTCACTGTGTGTACTCAGTACACGAGGCCCAAGCCAGGCGGAGATGTGCTGGTTTAAAAAGGAACCGTTTGACATTTTGGGAAATGCTTCTTCCCTTTCTTGCAAAGAGTGAGATAAGAGTAGCAGTCTGTTAGCTTAGCACGAAGAGTGGAAACTGCTACATACAACAACTGTAAAAATGACAAGTTGTGCGTAATAAACTAAGTAGATATAATGCGTTAATTAGTGTGCTTTAGAGGTTAGGTTCATGTTATCTTTAGGACTGAGCAGCTGCTTCTGAACTTATATGACAGAGGTAGGTATCAATCGTTGAACTGTTAATTTAACATTATCATAAATATACTTTAAGATACACTAGGTTTTCAATAGATGGCATATTGGAAAAGAAATACATGAGAATTGTCTCTTTATCCCTGTGGATATGGATGGAATATTCCCCACAATGTTCCCTTATAGCACAGCGGAAATCCCTATTCAACAGCTTGCATTAACTCATTCATTGGAAACATCTCCTCAGATCAGTCTTCACCACGGTATAAATAAGCATGCAGATTCACAGAAATGCCCGTTTACTTCCTGCAGGGAGTGACTGAACACGAGCGACCTTATCATGTGACATGCTGACAGGGAATGTTCAGCAGTCAGTCTGCATGCACCATTTCATTTGTTCCTCTGCTGTCTGCGTGTTTAAAAAGCAAACGGGCCGGCACGGTCTACTTCACTGTTAATGTGTATCGAGTGGGTTAACCATTAACTCCATATCATGTGACTAATATACACTCGGCAGTCGCAACCTCGGTGTTGTACAACTACTACTGTAGTCTCATGCAGCATTTCCACCGCACGGTACGGCACGGCTCTACTCAACCCGTTCTTTGTTTCCATTAGCAATAATTGCCGATTGTACCTGGGAGGGCTGAGACATATTGAAATTCCCCTACTGACCATAATGCATTAAGAAAAAAGAAAGAAATTAAAAAAAAAATGAAGATTGAAGCACATAGATACATATATGGTGTCATAGCCGTGAGTGGCCTCAATGTATCGGCAGTAGGTGCCATTTACACAAAGGCTGAGATCAATACATCAGATGAATGAACACGTAGCAACTGCTCCCGTACAGTCAAGCCACCATTGGACTGACTGCCTTCCGGTAGGAGATTTGGTTTCGGCTGCTCTTTGTGTAATTTGTAATTATTACCGGTAAGAGGGTTTAAATGTGCAATGGCAAGTCTAGACTAGACTGTGGTAGTGTTTGTTAAAGACTGAAAGAAGAAGTGAGTTCACAAAGTACCGTAGAAATCTGAATCCTATTTCAGACTATTGTTGTCATCTCATTGTAAAACATCCCCCCCCCCCCCTCACGTCTCTGCAATGTACAGTTGGCTGATTCAAGCGACTCTCAGGTTGTCAACAAACAGACGCTGAGTATCTTCCCACCTTTCCACCGATACGGATAACAAATCCTCTACGCTTCCTTCTCCATCATCTAAAAAGTGTTTGTGATAAACAAACTCAAGCAGCCGGCCTGCTGCTCGGTGTGGTAACATCCTTTGTTCTGCACTCGGACTACCTGACATATTATGGGCCGGGGTACCCGTGGAAACCAGTGGGTACAGTGTGTACTTCATGGAGAGGTGGAGAGGTTACTTAGGAAACCAGGAACCTTCCACGCGGAGCAGCTAATGTGTGTGTGTGTGTGTGTGTGTGTGTGTGTGTGTGTGTGTGTGTGTGTGTGTGTGTGTGTGTGTGTGTGTGTGTGTGTGTGTGTGTGTGTGTGTGTGTGTGTGTGTGAGAGAGAGAGAGACGTTTTATTGGGCTCTGAAACTTCATCGGCCACATAAACAGCCTGGGAAAGCTCCTCTGGTGCTAGAATGAACATTGTTTCCTCGTATGCAAACAGGCTGCATGTCAGACAGACAGGCAGACGGAGAGGAGAAGGGGCGGGGCTGTCCTACTTACGCTTAGCCCATGTATCTACATCCTTGGTACGGTATGTGCGTTGTGGTGAATTACTGCCAAAGCCAGTGTTTTCCCATAAACACATGACTTATGAACCACAACAGCAGAGAAATGCTCCACGAATAGATTCTGCTGGCTGATAAGGCAGCGTCGTGAAAACTGCTTTTGTACACAATGCCGTCTGCTACGTCAGCACAAAGGGGGGGGGGGGGGGGAGACCGACAAGGACCCTTGAGATGGCTCCTGGAGGTCCCTGAGGTCCCGGCCCCGTGTGGGGTTGATATGCTGCTGCAGTCGCTGGAGACTTTTAGGAATTAGTTTTCATTTATGTTTTGATGAAGAAGAGAATTCAGGGTAAAACTGAGCTAGTGCTGAAACGGATACTGGATGGACTTCAAATGTAAACAATAATGTTGATCGTTGCTCTATCGTTATCTATAAATCAGAAATGCTACATTAGCTGGTTACTTTGTATCTTTGTTCATTTAACATCTTTTAATTTTGGTCTTGAGTTATTATGTCTTCAAAATTAAAATTTCCAAGATGAATAATTAACTTCAACCCTAATTAAAGCCACGTTGAAATTCATGAGATCAAAATGGTTCATCTAGTCCATATTTATTTTAATAATTTACGAAAGTACCGCTTGCTCGATTTGACCAGAGAGCTTCACCGCTCTCTTAATTAACTGCTGGGGTCAGAGGAACTTTAGGGTCACAGGTAAGAAAGCAGGAAGAAATAATCATCATTTAGCCATTTAATTATCATATTTATATGGCCACTATGATATCCCGCTTAACCCATATGTGGCCCCTGGGAGAATCACATCACTTCAGTCTATCTGTGACATAAAAACATTTAAAAACACTTCCTGTATCTTTGGCCGGTGGGAAAACCTTGTATAAAAGTTTCAGTGCCGGAGAATTCAGTCTGATCCTGAGGGAGAAGAGGCGGGGTTTGTTGAGGGGGTTGATGAGGAGGAGGAGGAGGATGAAGAGTGTTGGCGTAAGGATGGAGAGAAAGGGAGAGGTGCAGTTATCAAGTCTAAAAAGGGATAAGGAAGAGCTAATGGTTTATTGTCACATGGCAAACACATAAAAAGGGAACAAAAAGGTGCTTGATTCATTCCTGCTTGATTTAATCGCCGTGCACCAACATTGGTAGCTAAGGGAAGTAACGGTGCTGTAGAGACCGAGGACCAGATCACTGAACATGGAACTGACCCAGCTATCAGAGGGCACTGTGCTGCAGACTCTTTATGGTGTCTCTGTGCAGGTGTGTTTGTCTGAGAGCCTAGATGTCACGGAGTCATTCGGTATTGTGTCCGTAGAGTTGCTATCCTATCAAACTGACTCCAGATCAGCACTACACACATGGACACAGGGACACGTCACACGCCTGTACGCACACACACACAAGGCTACACACAAGGCTACACCGCCTCCTAATCTCAGGGAGAAACATTGCTCCCGGTAAGAAGGCAAAGTATGGGAAGAAATACAAAAGCATGGGAGAGTAGTGTGTAGGAAGTAAAAACAGAACATTCATGTCGTCCATGCAGGAATGAAAGCAAAAGCAAAAAGACAAAGCGAAATGTGTGCGTCACTGAATTGGTCCACACCTCCAGATATTACAAAACATTTGGCAATGATAGCATTGCTGTTGGACTTTAAAAGCAGCGTATATGGTTTGGTTCCGGTATTGGGTTCTTTGGGCTGGTTTTATTGGCCGTTGGGCTGGTGTTTTGTCACACAGACCTGGCAACCCTGCTTACATCCATCCACAGAGCAGATAGCATCAGTGCAGCTGATGTGTTTAGTACACAGCAGGACCCAAAGGACAGCTGGAGGACGTCTCTCACCAACGTGACAAGTTATCGCAGGTTTGCCACGGCGTCCAAAAACATTTGTCTCACATAAATATAGATACCATAGTATAAACAGTATGGCAATAATCAATATAACGGCTACTGCCCAACCCTCTTCCTGGTTCCCCTGTACATTATTTGTGTCCCAGTGAATAAACAGGGCTGACAAAAGGGAACGCCGTCGGTATAAAGTCTGTATCACATGTAGGGTTGTCACGATACCAAAATTATGACTTCGATACGATACCTGCCATAATATCATGATACCCGATACTTACGATACGATACCAGAATTCGATACAATACCACAAATATGATATGATACCACAAATACGATACGATACTGGTATATTTATCTATAATAGTAATAAATAAAACATCTGTATGGTTCCCTTTTTTACCAGCTTGTTCCTGCCCAGCTTTTTGAACACTTAACTAAAAATAAAAATAATTAGCTCAAGATCCACCCTCAGGCTCCACCAGCATGTAGCCATTTTGCATCAATTGTGTGTCATTTAGTACACTTTTGTGTGCATTGTGACCTCATGATCATATAGGCTTGTCGTCAAACTAGGCTAAGGCTACTCATGTTAGGCTGTATATGGGTGGGCTTGGTTCATGTTTATAATCACATTTGCTTAACTGTCGTTCTTTGAACTCTTTGAAAAGTTCGGGGTGTCTGTCTGAAAGGTGCTTTGCCATGTTTGACGTGTTGCCTCCCTTGGTCTGTGTGGCTTTGAAACAAGTTTTGCAGACGGGTCTCTGTATGTCAGTGGGCTTTCCTTCACTGTCTGCAATGTAGCCAAAGTACTTCCAGATTTCACTTCTGGCATCTTTTTTTCCAACAAGCCGAGGATGGTCGGCAAAAGCTCCTGCACTTGATGCCATGTCTCCCCTGCGATCACTCGCTGTGAGTGAGCGCTGCCTGTTGCGTGTGTGAGCGCTGGGCAGCCCCGCCCCCTTGCAGTCAATGCGTGCAGGCAGCATGACAGGGAGCGGAACAGTCAGTGCGCTCTGATCGCGCGCTATTTTAATGAAGTATCGATACTAAAAATATGCAAAATCGTATCGTTTTCAACGTACGGGTACCGCGGTACCTTTTTAGTATCGATACACCGTGCAACATTAATCACATGTAGCACAAGCGGACCGTAGACTGACAGCAGACAGCCATCCAGCAGAGGCTTAGTGTAATGACTGGGTTGGAAATGTAGGGAAAGTTCACCAGAAAACATTCCCGCCATCTTCCAATTTTCCCCCTCGTGTCCAAAAGCCTGCATATTTATCCGCTGGCTAATAAAGTGAGTGACTAATAAACAGTTGACAGACAGACCGACTCCTAACAGTGAGCGCAGCTGCACCGCTCACCAAAGCCCTGCATCTAGACGGCTCGTCAATCTGAGACCTTCCGTCTCTGGTGAGTCAGCTTTGACTTCCTGGAAAGAGAGGAGGATAAATATTGATGTTGCAACAAAAGTTAAACATTGGAAACAATGATAATAATTTATCTTTATGACAGAAAAGTGTATGCAACACATGTATACCACAAGTCAAATATCTAAGAATGGACCAGATTCCATTCACAACCTTTTCTCTAGACTAGAGGAAAGAAAAAAAAACACTTTGGGAAGTTCTCTTGACATGTAACCCTGCAGGTACAAAACTGAGGCCACGGGGGGGAGGTCACCGAGCCAGGTCACATAACACGTGTTAAACTATTTACACCGACAGAAAACAGGTTTACCCAGGGTCACTGCATCGGTCTGACAGGCGCACAGATGTGATGCTGCCTGAATCTGAGAAGAGCTTCAGTGCCAAACAGCTGGCTGGGTGGATATACAGATGTGACTACATGCAGAGGGAGGACAGGGAGCAGAGGAGCAAGGGGGGGACAGATTCTGAAATAGAAGAGGAAGAGGAAGGAGGCAGCCATGTTTGTGAGTGTGTGTTAGCATCACGTCCCGCAGAATTAAATAGTAGATTCTTAAGAGTATCCGTAAGAGCTCATTTCTTACTTTTAGTCGTTAATTGCTTCGTTTGTCACTGCCTTCCTTTGGAAAGTTAGCATGGCTGTATAATATCTGGATCTGTTTCCAGTGTAAACTCATTGTACTGTGACCGGCAGCCCGCTCATTCTTGATGTCTCCTGTTACTGCTGCAGCAGCCAGTTCTGAACAGAGTTCATAAATGTTTTATTAAATCCATCATGTCTGTCAACTTGTCTCCCAGTGTATGGACCTTCATCAATCCGCCTCCTCCCACGTATGAAAATATCTCCCTTCTTCTCTCTCATCATTAAGCGTCCTCCCTCCATTCCTCGCCTCCTCCCCTCTCTCTCTCTCTCTCTCTCTCACACCTCCTTCCTCCCGCTCCATCCTCACCTTCCTCCCTGTCTCCAGGAGACGTGCGTTTGCACAATTTTGTTAATTAAGAAAGACATCCGCCCTCACACGCAGGGCGTATCCAAAGTATTGTGGGCTTCAGCGATCATTGTCCCACTTTCAACAACATGTCCTCTTACCCTCACCTACAACCCCCCCCCCCCCCCCCGCCTTCACTTACACACAATGTGTTGACAAGCTTGGCTAGACTGGATACAGCAGCCAGTGCCCTCAGCTTCAACGTGACTTCATTCCCGCTGGCTGTGACCGACTAAGCACCAGACTACAGGCTGACTAAACAACAGGAATCCTCTCACCAGAGCTTCCACTGACACAGATCCTGAAGCCGATGACACAAGGAGCCACACAGAGCCTGGCTGAAGACTGAACAAACACAGGTAGCATCTAGAAACATCACCAACAGGAGTGGGGATATCGAACACACCTTGTCTGAGTCCGATGGCCACCTGATGCCAAGACTGCAAACAATCTTCTTGCTCAGAAGAAGTATCAAATGATTCCCACACAACCCCGGTACCCCACACTCCAATAAGACCTCCCACAGGACACCTGAGGGAACAAAGTAACGAGGCTTTACAAAATCCACGAGAAGGAAAGAAAAGCAAACACTTGTGACCCCTTAATCTCCAAGAGCGTTCAAAAAAAACCTGCTCACTGAGTTTCCACAATTGGTCTAAAGTCTCCTCTGCATTTAACAGCTGACAGCCTTCAAAGTAAAAGCAAGAGTCCAGTCAGCCGCTTACAGCCCGTCCTGTGTCCTCTACCTCGCGGTCCTTTATCCCCCGGTCCTCGTCTTTGAGTTTGGCCGATCGGCAGAGACGACTGCCCGTCGGCCTCTTGTGCTTCAGTCAGACTTGGCCGCTCCAATCTGCCGGCCTCCGGCTCACCTCAACCAGACAGACCGGAGCACAGCGTGGCAGCATCCTGGCAGTAGGCGCACACACAGAGCTTCAATTCAGACCAACACTTCCTACTTTGTGTGTGTGTGTGCGTGTGTGTGTGTCTCGGAGGGCAGGAAGCCAGCGCGGTAATAGGATGTTCCTCGCTTGCTTTGTGGTGTCTCATAAGACCTGTGTTAGAGCCAAAACGCAGGGTGAAAAGCAAAAAGCATGAAGCTTTATCGAACATACTAATGCTGCCTTGAGAGTTGCTTTTTATTCATATGATGCCGTTAATAAAAAATACTTTGAATGATTAGTGCATTGGTTTACAGCCTCGGGGCTCACAAGATGATCAAAACGACAGAAAAGGAAGAAAAAAAAACATATAAGCTACACAACAGTTATCTCCTTAAACTTTCTATAGGCCACTCAAATGTCAATTAACAGAAAACAAACCAAAAGCAATTTTAACAATCGGAGTAATCATTTCATTAATTTCTTAAACAAAAAAAATGCAAAGAAATAACTGGTTCTCATATGTGGAGATTGGCAGATTTTCTTTATTTTATATTAAAAGTGAATAGTATTCGGTCGACAACTGTAATCTCTGCTGTTGGACAGCCAATCATACATTTGATTCCATAAAGTCGTGCACCCACTATCTTTATGAAATGAGACAGTAAAATATGTATGATGTCTGACATTAGACAGTCAGTCATCTGTAAAACACAACAGCCAATCAACAGCTTTACATCCCACCGTGCAGACAATAATCCGTAATCTCATATCAAGCAGCCAATCATGAGTAATCTGACATCAGACAGCCAACACATTAATCTCATCAGTGGATTGTGGGGATTATGACGGCCCGTCAGCGCTGACGAAGAGACGACGCAGAGACGCACTGAAGATATATCTGAACACTTTGAATTTTACATACTTTTACTAAAATCATGTCTTGGATATATTTCGTTGGGGCTTCTGGTGGTGGATTTTCTATGTTATTTTTTTTTTATGTTGAATTTGAATTGATTTTCATCAAATTGTATTCCTATTTTGTATTTATAACAGTTTTAACTTTTTTGTTAATTTTCTCTGGCTGGATTTATGTAAATACCAACCTTTGAAGAAAATAGTGAAAATAGTGAAAAGATCAGATATTTTTAAACATTTCTGCGCACACTAATGCTAAAAACGAAGAATCGATTAATTGATTTGTTGATCGACAAATCATGGACCGTTTTGTGATTATTATTTTTTTACAGTTTTTGTAAATTGATAAGATGTTTATGATTGATTACTGAGTAAAAACAAAACACAAACAGGTGAATTAACAATGAAAATAATGAAAGTTGCAGCTCTACTGAGGACGAGTTGTCATGTTTTCTTGGTATGACCATTCTTCTATTTTACATGTTCATGCCACTGAAACATAAAACTTTTATCTTATCTTTGTCTGATAAAGAAATTGGCTGAAACCACATTCACGCCTTTACAAACAGACTAAAACAAATCTACATCTCCCTTACAGTCTTAACCCCTTGTTCACAACCGCTCTCTCTCTCACAATAACTGAATGGATAACATGAATGTGAGATCCACCGACATCCTGACAAATCACACGTGTTCATGAGCACGAGATCTTCCAATCCTTTTCAATCACAGACCTCGTCTGTAGCAGTGTGGTGGCGTTACAAGCAACAAATAAGCTGATATTAAACTGCAGATAACCACTGAGGTCAGCTGGAGGAGTATCATCTCGAGGAGGGTTAAGTCCCCCCCCCCCCCCCCCCCTTTTACACACACACACACACACACAGAGAGGATGCTGCTGGTTGCCTCTCTGGTTACAGCAGCTTGTGATGGCCAACACCCCATAAAATACAGTATGTCAGCTATGACTCTTGTTCAAACAAATATTTAAAAAACAATTAACTCCATGCTTATACAATTAAACCACGTGATAATATCTAATTTGGGAGAGATGTGAAAGGACTTGTTCACTCGCTGATATGTGACAAAGAGCAGCAGTCGCTCGTGTTAGAGTGATTTAAGTAACACAGTCTCGTATGACTGACTTGTATGGAGCCACTCGTTGACTTCTACTAGCTTGAAGGACGATGGGATGTGTATTATATCTGCTGATTCATGCGTTCCTTCTAATCAGGTAGAAGTTGAGACAAAAGACTGGAGAGCTGGCCCCAAAGAGACATGCAATGCGCAGTCAGTCAGAGAACCCCACAGCTCTGAAGTTAAGGTTTCATTTTAAGTAGACCGAGCCGGACCGTGGTCTCTACCCGGGGTCTCCACCCTGCTACCGGGGGTCCCTGCCCGGGCTTCTTCTTTCAAAAACAGGGTGTGACACTCCAAAAAAAAAGAAACCTCAACATACAACTTCGTAACTTGCCAGTCCAACAAAAAAACACCAGTTCGGGAGCTCAGATATGATTTAAGTTGATGAGTAACCAGCAGCGGGACCCCCGCCCCTGCTGTCGAGCCCGTCTTGTCTGCAGTCTTGCCCATTGTTCCGCCCGCTGTCACCGCCGCTGAGGTGCACCGCGGATTAGCTTTTAGCTTTAGCCTCCGCCGGCTAACAAGCGCAGAGCTAGCGCTCACGTTAGCCGCTCGCCTCCTCACACAAAGCTAAAAGGTAACACGGCACCTTCCTCCCACTCGGTTTCCCGACAGTCGGTGTGTGTTGACCGGGCCGAAAACACAACGCGAACAAGTCAAACCGGTCGTCACAAACACAGTTTAAAGACTTTAAACATACCCAGAGCTCCGTTCCCCAACTCATGGCGGATTCCCCCTTGACTTCTCCCGTATTGGACGCAGATTTCCCCGCTCAGACGCTCCCAAACTGCCGCTGGTACTCCGGTCCTTCTGACTGACTATCTGCCGACAAACACTCACTCCTCCTCCTCCTCCTCCTCCTTCTCCTCCTGCTCTCTATCCGCCTGAATCAGCAGGGCCGCCCTAACCAGGGGCCCTGTGGTTATTAGTCAGGCCGGCCAAGTGTTTAAAATAATCAAATACCAACAAATAAAGAAAAGTTAAAATACAGGAAAAGCTGCCGTCTTTCTTTTAATAGTTATGTGATTTTAGACTACTGGGAAAACAACAGAAAGATCAAAGCACTGTAGTAACCTCATATAAGATTAAAAAAAACATGTTAACAAACAAGACAATTAATTACATGTGATTTGATTTATTATTAATCAAAGTAGGCCTATTATTAATTCAGTAATAACGTAAATGCAAATGAACCAGAGAAGTGCCAAGCAGGTAGTTTATTATCATGACTGATTTTCTATATTTTCATCAAGTTGATTTTACTCCGTTTTATATTATTCTGTCACTGTGCTTTCTGGAAGACCAATTTCAAGGCAATTTAAAGTTTACCTTTCTACGTGCTATAGTGGGAAAATCATTCAGTTTAAGTATTGATGATATTAGAGAACAATCAGGGGAAAAGTAAAGCTACCCAGCTATAATTATTACATAAATGTGATCCATGAAGTGAGATAGATATTTGAGATGGATACTATATTGAGATAGAGCTGTTTGAAATTTGAAATTAAACAGTACAAATTCACAGTCAAGGCTGAAGAAAGAAAAATGTGTATTAATACCTTTAAAAAACAGTTTATCTGCGATCTATGGTATCTTTACAATATTTACAACACATTATCTAAGGGCCTTAGGCTGTGCTCTCTGCCTTTCAGTAATGATTCAAGATTCATTACTTTTCATCATTCAAATATTTATTAGTTAGTTAGTTTAGTTTTGTCATTGAATTAGTTGATCACAACGTTTAATCTTACTTTAGGTCAGTACAGAAAGTGTCCTATCTCCTTCTGATGCAAATACATTTATTTAAAAAACGCCTGGTGTTTATTAAAATCAAATTACCCACATGAAAAAAACACTATAGCTTAGATGGACATTGATGGGAAGGGATATCATTTTGAGAAAATCTGCTTTATTTCAGGTAGTGATCCTTAGTTAATGTTAATGAAGATACTCTTGCTTGTATTACTGCCATAGCCTGCAGCACATTATTTCACTGGGATGTGGGGCAGCTTTGTTTTCATGTTGTAAATGTTTTAAATTCTGACTGCGACAATAAGCAATCTTTGGACAGAACCGCTACTTATTAATTGATGAATGAACAGTTCCCCCTAGTGGCCAGGATATATCATTACAGCGGAAGTCACAGGATCAGGTTTATTCCCAAAATAGATTCACACAAAGGCCACATTTGGTGCATCGGCTACAATAAACACATTAAGAGGATGTAAAAATATAAGCAAAGTACTGGAAAAAGTCAAGAAAAATCACAACATAAAGATGAAAAATACCATTGTAAGTATTTACAATATAACAATTTTGTGCAGGATGTGCCACGGTTCACAATATGAAGTATAAATAGAATAGGGAGGGTGATTAGGCCAACTGCGGATATGAAGGAACTGTTTTTGTGGCAGGAGATTTTGATACTGATGAACAGGAGCCTCTTGCCAGAGGGGAGTGACTCAAAAAGATTGTGTGAAGGGTGTCAGGGGTCGGTCACAACTTTGCTGCCTGCCTCAGGGTCCTCAAGGCGTACAGGTCCTGGAGGGATGGCAGATTGCAGCAGATCTCCCTCTCAGCAGAGCGAATAATACGCTGCAGTCTGTCCTTGTCCTTGGCAGAGGCAGCAGTGGACCAGATGGTGATGGAGGAGGTGAGGATGGACTGCAGTGTAGAAGTGCACCATCAGTGTATTTGGCAGGTTGAATTTCTTCAGATGCCGCAAGAAGAGAACACAACATTGATCTTTGAGCCGGATGAAAACCCACAATGGCTGGAAGGATTACAATTCTGTTACACCCTAGTTCTAGTCAAGAAAGGAGCCTCTAATGACAACATGGATGTGCAAATCTCCACCACCCATGACATCATCTTATCAAGTAAAACCCTCATTGGCACTGCACAGCAAGTCAAGTTGATACATTCAGCCAGTGAAGGCTCACTCACCTGTTACTGTAAATTACATTCAGGATCAAAGTGTCATTGAGAACAAAGATAATTCAGGAGTTGTGTGATCCCACAACCAGGGAGTGGGAATCACAGTAACTATGTGGGAAATTGGAAGTATGGGATTGAGGACGCATACAAGATCACACGAGAAAACATGCATAAGGCCACAGTTAGGAGCAAGAGAGCTCAGCATTACACCCTGGTGACCGCGTCCTAATAAGGAACTTCACACCTTGTGGAGGTCCAGGCAAGTTAAGGAATCATTTGGAAGACACCATCCATATACAGTTATTCGTCAAGTGGGAAAAGATGTGCCGGTCGGAAAAAAATTCAACAATTTGCAGTCATTATAACAAATCCCTATACAGGAAATAGGTCCAGGATGTCACATCGCAATCTTCTACTGCCACGTGATCACCTGCGACTGGAGGCTCAAGTGCAGCCACGTGCAAAACCAAAGAGAAGGACAGTGGAGACAAACAAGGAGATTAATGAAGCGGAGGAAGAGGATGATGAAGATGAGTACTACTTAGCAAATATGCCATTTCACCATCCGTGCCAGCAATCTGAGCCACAGAGAAAAACCCTGTCATTGTAGACGGTCCAGGACAGCCTTAATCAATAGACCACCAAATATCGTCACCTATGACCAGTTTGGAACACATCACACACTCAGGGACTGTATTCATGGATAACAAACATGCACACTCACCTGAACTCTGAACATGCATATGCATTGCTTCACACCTTCATGGGCCTGCAACAAAGCCGGGTGCTGAACATACACACTCACACACACACACACACACACACAGGATTTAGGTAAAGTCTAGAGATTGAGGGCTCTAGGACTATCACTGACTATGGACTCGGGAGTACTAGAATGTATCAAAAGAGCTCCAGACTGTAATTCAGCCCTTAGCTGTGTCAGACAATACTGCTGAAATAAATGTATCAAAAGGGTCAAGCACTACAGGTCAGATGTCTTGATGTTGAGGACAACATCCTTATTTGAGGAGGAGTGTGTAATAGATATAAGTGAGACAAACACTAATATTCGATCACAATATGCTTTTCATATCAGACGGGTTTCTATTCATTCAGGTTCCAAAGAGATTTTTCATCTATTCACTTGGCCAGTAATGCCTAGTTCAGTTTTGCTGACATCGATTAGTAATGCCTAGTTCATTTCTGCTGAGGTCGATTAGTAATGCCTAGTACATTTCTGCTAAAATAGATCAACAATGCTTTCCTTCTTTATACTGACTTAATTAGCCATTACAGCATAAGCAGACAAACATGTACCGCTGCATTATAAGGTAAGATGCGTTACATATTTTCTATTCATGACTCTGAAGTTACAAATCTATGCACGACTTGAAGTGCACTCAGAGGTCCGTACGACCTTTGGCATACATTTCTTTCTGTGCAGTATTAACTTTTTTACTGGTACTATTTAGATCTTAGATTCATGGGTTTAAATATGATGAGCGTGTACATTGTCGTCGTTGACACCATGTAAAGTTATGCTATTAGCCTACATATTTATGGATATGAAAGAAGCGGTATTACTGTACCAAATCCCAATGTCCCCACTAAAGCCTTAAACCCTGAACCCTCCGGGATTTACTGACCTAACCTGGTAAATGGTTGAATGGTTGAAACATATGTGTACAATTGTGGGTATTTATAAATGCTTTTTACTCCCTGATTTGAACGTCTTCCAGGCTCTTTCCAGATCATTTCAAATAATCTATTTACTCGTTTTTGTTTTCAAAACAGCTGCAATGACTAAATGAAATGTTTGAGGAATAATATATATGTATACTATAATCTCTGCTTCCATTCCTCTGATTTCATGTGTTTTTTGATGTTCCATTCTCAATCCTAAACGTAATTTGCCAGGCTGAACACTGTGACGTCCATAACTTTTTATTTACGTCTCCACTGGTCCGTGTCGAACGTCACATTGCAATACACTCGACCATTTGACAGTGGGACAGAACTAAACCCTCACGGACTTCACAACCCTTAAACATATCACACCCGTGAGTTAGAGTCTGCAGATCATGCTTATCAGTGCCCATGTCAAGTTTGGAATTGCAATAGTTTGCTCAACATGTTTACATCAAACCACCTGTTACGTCTTGGATCCCATCTCATAATTGCAGCTGTTAGATTGTCTTTGCATATCCCTTAACATCATTATCAGTGACCTAGTGCCTTGGACATGCATTTTGCAAGGTTTCAATTTCAATAGCGTACTCATTTCTGAATATATTTTGCGCTCTCTCTGTCCTGAAAAGGAGTGTGTGTAGCGGAGGAAGAGTGTGTCCTGCCTTTGTGCCTCCTTACACCCAGTCACCATCATGGACGCTGGGAAGCACACCAGAGGAGAGACATCACAGGTGACTGCATCACTAGGACTCACCTGGTTCCCTGGACTACAGGCTCAATACTTATTTAACATATAGGTTTTGTGTGAGGGATAAAAACAAAATGACATATACAGATAACATATAGTTTTGAACAATTTGAGTAACTAATTTTGTGACTAATATTATTTTCTTATATAATTGTAGCATGCATAATCAACTTCTTTCTTCAGTCCTATAAAATAGTGCTCTCCCAGGTTTTTTAGTAGTTAATTAGGTATAAACTCAACTGCTATTTGTGGCATACTTGACATTCCACAATATTATTAGAGTTGGCCATTTATTGTAATAAAGATGAATCAATCTGCTGTTATGTGTCACTTCAGTTCCTCAAACTCACAGAATTCATGTTAAATAGCCCCAGCTGAACACATTCTATGGTGACCATTGTCATTACAACCTGTGAATATCCTCGGCTTTAACTCTTACTTGCAGCTTGTTAACTGTGTGTGTGTGTGTGTGTGTGTGTGTGTGTGTGTGTGTGTGTGTGTGTGTGTGTGTGTGTGTGTGTGTGTGTGTGTGTGTGTGTGTGTGTGTGTGTGTGTGTGTGTGTGTGTGTGTGTGTGTGTGTGTGTGTGTGTGTGTGTGTCACTTCGATTAGTTTAGGTTGTTTATTTGTTCACTGTGTGTTGCAGGCTGGCCCAGCAGCGTTGGCAATGTTCACACCGCAGCATCAGCTCTGCATCCAGGAGGAGGAGAGCTCTGCGCAGCGCCTTCCCGGTGCTGGAGCAGCCTCTCCAGCCCATCCACCATCATGTGTATGAAGCTAACCTCCGAAACAGCAACGCCTGCCACAACAAGTTGGTTCTACTCTCGTCAGCTCTGATCAGCTCTAGTTGACTTCCCCCACTGCATTATTTATCGAAACACATTTCTAAACGCATGCTATTCGTTAGCGCTCTCTCTCTCTCTCTCTGTAAGGTACATAGAGTTGAGTGAAAAGATAAGGAAAGGTGGAGGGGAGAAAGCCATCGCCAGACACACTCAGAGAAACAGGAAGTTGCTGGTCAGGGATCGGTTGCGCCTCCTGCTGGATGATGAGGACTTCCTGGAGCTGTCGCCATTCGCTGGTCTCGGTCTGCCGTACGGGGACATCCCTTCCGCCGGCTGCCTGACTGGTCAGAAACCGCTAGCTGCCAACCTGTATCTTTTAATACTATAACTACAACTGTAGAATAATAAACTACTGACTTGCATAACGTATCCATTCAGGCATTGGCAGGATCAACGACCTGTGGTGCGTGTTTATAGCCAACGACGCCACAGTAAAAGGTGGCACAGCGTATCCCATCACGGTGAAGAAGCAGCTACGAGCACAGGAAATAGCAATTCAGAACCGCCTGCCCTGTGTTTACCTGGTTGACTCTGGAGGAGCTTTTCTACCACTGCAGGTAAACACACACACACACACACGTCGCCATAATAAGAGCTTAGCATCAGAATAGTGTCTTTTCAGGAGATCTGAGTGTCAGGTGAATTATAGTGACTGCTATTTTTATCTCTAAATATGTGTGTGTGTGTGTGTGTGTGTGTGTGTGTGTGTGTGTGTGTGTGTGTGTGTGTGTGTGTGTGTGTGTGTGTGTGTGTGTGTATGTCTATTATTGTCCAGTCAGAGATCTTTCCCGATAAGAACCAGGGAGGAAGGACGTTCTATAATGAAGCCATCATGTCTGCCATGAAGATCCCACAGGTAAAGAAATATAAAGTAGTGCAGGCTTGCTTTAACTGAACAACAAAAAGTAAATAATGTGAATTTGTTGTAATATATAAAACGGATGATCTTGACATGCTACTATTCCTGGGGCCATGAAAAACTAAAATAAACAGACAAAACTTATAATGTGCTTGTAGTGGCTATTTGTCAAAAAGAAAACTTGCATCAAAAGGCCACTGATGCACCATTTTAGTCGGTTTGTAACTCAGGCAAGAAATCCAATCCATTTCCAGTCGTGATTTGCAGTTTAGGTTGATTTTATTTTAGTGATCAAACGCAAACATTTCTCGTGCGGTCTCTCTCTTGCTCCGTTCTCCTGCTCTGTTCTCTTGCTCTGTTCTCTTGCTCTGTTCTCTTGCTCTGTTCTCTTGCTCCGGTAAAAACCATGTCCCTTCCTTGTGCATCACCTGACACACCTCCTACCTAAATCCCTTCACCTAGACACGTGCCCGGCCTAGTGCTCAGTACCCCTAGTGTCAACAAAAATAAATACAATAACAACAAAACAAACTAATGAAATGGCATGAAACAGTGCTAATAATATATAAACAATGGATTAAACATATATATATATACAATATATTCAGGTGCTGTGTGATACTGCTTTCCAGCGCATTTGTTCTTGGGTTCCCTCTATTTTGCAGTTTTAGTGGCATCGGATGTACAAATTTCCTTTCTGAGTACATCAAATAAATGAGTTGATCTTTAGGCCATGGAAGGTAGAAATGCAGTTATAATTTCGGACACAAGACCTCTATAAAACACTAGATGATAGTCTAAGGACCAAATGTCGTTGATAAAGACAGTAAATACAAATGTATACACATATCAATGAGACTTTATGGGCTGCAAGAATTTTGTCAAAATCAGTCTTAAAAACTGATTTTCTGACAGTGAAGAGACAAATCTCCATTTGATAAAATCACAACTTTAGCAATTAAAAAAAAATTGCACTCTCTTAAACTGCTATTTTGATACGAACACAACTAATAATTCAAAAGGTGGCGGTGGTGTGCGGGTCATGTACGGCGGGTGGAGCTTACATCCCCACCATGGCAGAAGAGGCGGTGATGGTGCACCGGATAGGCACCATATTCCTGGGAGGACCGCCACTCGTCAAGGCCGCCACAGGAGAGGAAGTCACGCCAGAAGACCTGGGAGGAGCCAGGCTTCATGCCGAGTAGGTCCATAGATCAAACCAGCCCCAAATATACAATCATTACAGAAATAACACACATCATCGAGTCTGTTAATTCATCGTCCGGTTTCAGAGTGAGTGGCTGTGTGGACCATTTTGCCTGGGAAGAAAAGGAGGCGTACGATTACACCAGGAACATTGTGTCCACCCTCAACTTCCGACTGCCCGAGGAAGAGGAGGAGGAGGATGAGGAGGAGCCGCTGCATGATTCAATGGAGCTTCTGGGGCTCGCTCCTAAAAGTTATAACTACAGTCTGGATGTTAAAATGGTACAATGTGCACATATTTTTTCTGGGCAGTCATGTTACTGTCTCACTGAATCCAGAATTAATAACAAGCTGTCTGTCCAGGTGGTCAGTCGGCTGACAGACGGGGGCCGCTTCCAGGAGTTCAAAGCTCGCTACGGGACCACACTCGTCACTGGCTTTGCAAAGATTCACGGGTAAAATATACAAACACACACAGATTGAGATAGGGAGGGCAGAAACAACATACACTGTACTTTTCAGCCAATAAACGGCAAGTTAAAGTTTTAAATGATGTTAAAATAATAGCTAATACATCATAATAATTTGACAAGTCAATCGTTAGATGTTGGATTATTGTAAAGGCATATATTACAAGCAGATTGTCGCCGCAAATTGTGTGATTTGCACCTTGTTGTAAAATCTGACCAATAGAATCTCTCACTGACCAAAACAGGAAATACAGTTTCTGTATTTTTGGGTGCAGAAATGAATTTTTAATGATGCTCTTATTGCTCTTTTATTATAAAAATAAGACACTTGCATACTCACAAACTCAGTGACAACCGTGGGCCTCGGTAACGTCTTGATCAGAGCATTATCAATACTGAGTCAGCAGCCTAACTACCAGGCTCAGCCTCAGCAGCAGCAGGATAGCTCCACCTGTTTTACTCTTTATTCTGGAGTATTTGTTTTCACATCTGTGTATATGTACTGTGCTAGCCATTTGGTGGGAATAGTGGCCAGCAACGGAGAGCTGTCATGCCAGGCCGCACTGAAAGGAAGCCATTTTGTCCAGTTGTGTGACCAGAGAGACGTCCCCCTCCTCTTCCTCCAGAACACGGCACCCACAGCAGCGCCAACGTTCTCCACAACGCAGGTATCAACTCCCAGGAAAACGCACACACATGCTTGTTTAAACTACAAATACATTGGACAACTCAAAAGACTTGACCAAATAGTTCTTCCATCTTCTCTTATTAGGTTATTATTATGAAGTCAATTTTGTGCAGATAATTTGGGAACTCAAAGAGAATAGCTGAAGGAGTACCTCCTAAAGAGAAGATGAAGGATGTGTATAAATAATAATTACTTTGGTCAGTATCAGCCAAAGTGACTTTTTATCTCTGTGTTTTCTCTGTTCTCTCTCTTCTAGGCCGAGGTGAACAGTAACCGTCTGAAGGCTCAGGGTTCCATGATGTCAGCAGTAGCGTGTGCCTCCGTCCCCAAAATCACTGTGGTGATTGGTGGTTGCCACGGTGCCGACAGCTACGCCATGGTGAGAGACGCAGTAACCATAGCCGAAGTTGTCTGATAATCTCAAAAAGTCTTTGGTCTTTTACTTTGCTAGAATTTAAAAGTGACGTTGTCGATGCAGACATGAAGTTGCCTCTGGGAACATAAATTGCGTCCTTTTCCGTGTCTTTGTATGATAGAAACCAATTGCTAAATATTTGTAGTCTTTCTATGTAAGTGCGTCTGTCACACTACAAATATTTAAGGTGGGTTTTTTTTTTGGTTGTTTGTTTCACAGTTTTTCTTTAGCAACAATCTGTACCCTGCCTGAGACTTTAAACTATTGCAATTCCACAGCTACATATGTTTTTTGCATTGGTTGCAACAACTAATGTCAACAGCTTATCAATAGACAACATATATACTGTGTGTGTGCAATTACTTCTGTTCTACACCAATTATACTTCATGCTCATGTAGGATTCATCATCCCACAATGATTTGAACCTTGTTTTCTGATCGTCTCTAGTGTGGGCGGGCGTTTGACCCTAACTTCCTGTTCCTGTGGCCCAACGCCAGAGTGTCGATGACGGCTCCGGGTCACGCCGGCTCGCTGCTTCCCCCCGACAGTGAGCAGGAGGAAGAGAAAAAGCAGGAGGATAAGCTAAATCGGAGACTGGAGGAGGAGAGCTCAGCTTTCTTCTCCTCCGGCAGGCTCTGGGACGATGGAGTCCTTCTGCCTCAGGACACCAGGAAGGTAAAGTAACTACATTTTCCTTAAAACTGTTACTAGCCGTCACTCATCTAGACCTTTCAGAGTAGACACAAAGACACAATTTGAACTTAAGCGTTCCTTAACGATGTGTTTGAATCTGTTAATGTTGGCAGGTTCTCAGAAACTGCCTGGACATCATCAAACAGCAGCAGTATCAGCTTTCCACGGAGAAACTGCAATCACCACTGCTGCGTATATAGAGGCTGCGATCTGGTTGCTGTAGTCCATTGTGTTCATTGCCACGAGACTCAATTGTTTCATTTCAGTTCCATGTTGTAAAATATTCTAAATGCATCCTACACTTAAACTGATATTAATGTTTAGGTGGGCCTTTCTCTTAGGAGAGTGTTGTTCCTGCCTCCATCCACAGCAGTGCATTATTTTGCTGTCGTGCCAGTACTCGTGTCTGTTTTTTCAAACTGGAGGCGAACCTGGAAATAACATAGATTTCTAACAGATTTCTTGTCTTTTTTTTTTTTTGTGACAAAATATTTTAAATCCACAATACAAAAGCACCTCACAGGTGTTTTACATGTAGCACTGATTTATTTTCCGTGTAACTTTTTTGGGGAAATTACGAATGTAAATGAATCATTGTAAAAAAAAAAAAAAGAGAATAAAAAATTTAAATACATTTTTCAAATTGCAAAACTAGTGTGTTTTTAAATATTTTTACTAGCATAAGTATGCTGGGACATTTTAATTCACAGCAGTACATTTTGATGTTTTTGCTAACGTGTTTGAACAGAAGCGAAGTGAAGCACTGTTAAGTTGAACCTAGCCCAGTTGCTTGCGCCCAAACATTACATTAATTACATGAAATTAAAATAACATTGTGTGATTGGATACTGGCTGCTGATTAAATGTAGCATGTTCTTTTTAAATAATATTCTTCAAAATCTCTGTGAGAAAAATAATGCTTGAATTTAAACTTGAAGCGGGATTAATTTATTGTATCGGAGGTCTACGAGGGAAAATGTACTGTAGTCAGTGGTGGAATGTAACCAAGTACATTTACACAATACTGTTCAAATTTGAGGTATTTGTACCTTGACTCTTTTCATGCCACTTTACACTTCTACTACACAACAGTTCAGAGGGAAATATTGTTCTTTTTATTTTTACATTTATTCGACATGCAGCTCTAGTAATTACTTTACAAATAAGACGAATCGAATCAGCAGCAAACAGTTTGCAAAGGAATATTAATTATGATCATATTACATTATGCTTCTAATTGCAACCGTATTGCTCATCATTGATTCCGCTCTTAATATTAAATCTATTTCATTATAGGTCAAACTTCAGGTGTCAGTTATTGTATCTTGGCTTTAAAGGAGACATAATGCTCATTTTGAGGTTCATACTTTTATTTTGGGTTTCTACTAGAACATGTTTAAGTGCTTTCATGTTCAAAAAACACGTAATTTAACCCTCATACCGTCTGCCTGAATATACCTTTGTTCACCCCCTTTCTGAAACGCTCCGTTTCAGCGCTCGTCTCTTGCAAAAAACAATGTTTTATATAAGTGAATCTACACAGAAGTCAACACTTCTAGGAGACGAAGCTTCAAATCTACTCTCCAAAAACAGCTAGTAGGAGTGTTGATAAGTCATTTTTGTCAAAACAACTACACTGTAACCGGTTGAATATGATTGTTTTTATTTATATTATAGAAGAAGAAAAATGTAAATAGCTTTTCAAATACATGCTGCAAAAATATGAATATTTGTTATATATTTAATTGTACCTCTTGCTTTAGGATGAAGGATCATGTCATGATGATTAACGATATGTAAGTGCTAATTATGAAATAAAACATTGTAAATGGAGTAAATGTTTTTGCTAAGGTGATTTAACAGAAGCAACGTAAACTGTACACAGGCACTACCAGCATCTACCAGCTACAAGACACCCAATGTGGAAGGGAATTAACATGAATAACATGTCATTTAAACAACATGATACATATACCAAGGGCCTGGTGAAAGCTATAGTGCTTACATTTTTTTTTTACTTTAACTTTACAAAATAAAGTTTTCTAATTGAAAAATGTGGTTGGCTGGTCGGAAAGTGAACATGGTGTACTTTGGCCGGGGTCTTGGCTGGGTTGGGATGAAGGTGAGGGTCATGGTTTGTAAAGGCCGTGGAAGGTCACGGGGATGATGGTGTTGACCTCGGCCCTGGCCAGCTCTTTCAGTTTCATGGCATCCAGCACCAGCAGGAAGCCCGGTCTCTCTGCACCCGGCTTTACCACAATGCTCAGCAGCACACCTGCAACACCGAGACAGACGGGGTGAGTTTGTGTGTCTGTTTCCACCATAGATATGATTAGGATTAGGTGTAGACTAAAGTTAATCTAAGGGTGGGTTTGATTTAGGTTTAGATTCAAAACATGATCGGGAACAGATTAAGATAAGAAGTTAACCGTTAGATGTTGCTGTTATTGCAGACCATTAACATTTTGTCTCTCTTTTCTTCTTTTTTTTAATACAGATCTCACGGTTCAGGGCCAAAGTAACAAATGAATAGTTAATTCATAAACTAGTTTGTGTAAACTTTACTAGGCAAAAATGTATTGAGCACCTTAAAATGAAGGCCTCAAGACTATATATTAATGCAGGTGACAACTTAAAGCCCCTATAATTTCTCTTTAAATTGAAAATGTTGTGGTGCAGGCAGTATTACCAAACAAATTAATCTAATGAATTAAATTATCACACAGTGAACTTCGAGCCTTTACGCTCCCCGAGGGTAATCCAGCTCTGGCTACTTTGTATTTTAGTCAAAGTTAAATTATTATTATTATTTGGCAACACATTTAATAATACTGTTGAATTTTTAAAGTGTGCAGTCATATCTGTAAAATATACTGGGAAAAGTCCAGTCCCTGTAATAGTACAATATATTTGAAATTCAAAGAGTTATCAAATGAATCTCATCACCAGCCAAGTGGACTTCTGTGTCTCTTGTCTTTTTGTAATTATCTTAAAAGGGACAGTGTGCAGGATTTGGTGGCGTCTAGTGGTGTGGTTGCATATTGCAACTTACTGAATACCCCGTAGAAAGTAGTTTCCTGTTATTCTACACCAATGAAAACATAGTTGTGAATACTACATTCCATTTCTGCTAACAGATTCCCCAAAACACTACACACTGGCCCTTCAACATATTGCAACATATTTATGGCTAAAGCTACAATGAAAACCAGTACAGGATCAAATAATCCTAAAGATCACAATGTGCTATATGTTTTATGTGTTTTTGTGTGTTCATGTGTGTGTATGTGTGTGTGAGCGTGTATGCGAAAGTGTCATTTGTGTGTTCTACCATCATCCTCCTCTGTGGCTCCGGGTGTTGGTACGAACAGCGGCTCCGATGGGTAACATTCTTCCTCCAGCCACACCCAGGTCTCTTTGGTCTGTACGTTCAGCTTGACTATCTACATGTACAGCAAGTCAACAATAAACAACCAACGGTCTCCATCAACAACAACATCAGCGTCACTTTTATCATTATTGATTATGGATTACTGTGAAAGCGCTCCTACCCTGTCAGGAATGAAGTGGTTGAGTCCCAGACCGTAGGCGAAGGAATACTTCTTCCCACCACACAGAGGGTAGTTAATCTGTGGAAACTCAAAGGCTGAAAGAGAGACAGCAACATGAGTAATGGATTGTGCATTTTACAACATATATATTGTTTTAATGGCAAGACTAAATGGGATTGCATGTTGTCAATGCATGTTTTTGTTTGTATGTATGTGTGTGTGTGTGTGTGTGTGTGTGTGTGTATATTACCCAGTCTTGGTGCAGAAAAGAGGACTTCAGGTTCGAGCCAGACAGTGCCGTCACTGTGAAGAACAGCAGTAGCTGTAGTGTAGGACAGAGACACCAGATTCTTTCCCTGCTCTTCCTGAAAACACACACAAACATGCATATGGATGACGTACGCACACACACACCAGTCTGAGGGGTATTTCATACAGGAGTGTAACAAAATGCGAAAAGTCTGACTTGAGTGAAATACTGATGGAGGATAAGCACCAAGCAGCTCCTCAAAGACAACCATGTTAGCCTCAGTCTGTTTTAATCAATTCACCAAACTGGTGAATTGATTAAAACACATTGTTAGTGTGTAGTGTCTTGTGTTCACCTTTTATATTACCTTGTTAGGTGCAACACAACAAACAACTTTTCAGATAGAGATCATTTCTAAGTATTTAAACATATAAACTGACAACTTGATTTGTGTAAAAGCACATAATAACGTTTTGAAATTACACTTCAGATTAGTTATTTTAATAAAACTTAATTTTAATTCTATTTATATGATATTAAGACATTAAATATGATTGCATGTACCGTAGGTATTTAAGATTATATTTACATACAGACGGTTCAAAATAATTTATTAGATTTGTTATAATTTAAAAAAAAAATTACCACACATAAATGTTAACTAATTTTCATAATTTGTGCATTTTAAGAAATGAATGAAACCAATAGACCAATACACCTTTTTGCTTTCTGTACCAGTGTAGCATCAAAGCATGGTGGAATTAGCAAGCTAACTAGTAGACAGCTGGCAATTTAGCTAGATTGCTAATTCCACCATGCTTTGATGCTACACTGGTTACAGAAACTGATCCGAACAAAGTTGTCACTTATCCGACTTGCTTTCCTACACTGTGAGTGTGTGGATTAAGGGCTAAACTGTACAAATTCTATTAAAAAGTATTTATTTTTTCTTATTTAGCGGCCAGCTAGTCTGCTAGTTACCGTGCTAATTCCACCGTGCCAACGTTACACTGGTTGCAGAAAATTAGCTGCTGGTGTAGGGGTCGGCTAATATGGTCCCGTTGGTTAATGTTAACTTTCTCCAGTGACTCTCGTGGCCTTTGAGAGTGATTGACTGAACATTTTCAGAGACAATCGTATTTTCTTCAGACATTATAAACAATCAAGCAAACAAAACTTTGCAAGCCAACGTTAACTAATGTGTTATGAGAATTATTCTGCCCCCCCCCCCCCCCCACCCCACGCTCCGCCCACAAAAATACATCAACATGTTTACTGACAGAAAAGTGGTCAATTATGATTTGTTTAAAAAGACTTCCAACACCGACAATTCATATTTCAGCATAAAATAATGCTACACAACCGGAAGTAAACACTACTAACTTGCAGTATGCGTGAGTGTGTGTGTGTGTGTGTGTGTCTCTCACCCTGTGTATGTCCAGTGGCAGTACGTATCGTCTGACCTCAGGCTGAGGAGCTCTCATCGCTGCTTTCTTCACTTCCTCCCACTCCTCCTTTATGTTGGCCAGGTACAGGTAGTTATACACAAAGTCATGACTGCGCAAAAACAGAGAGAGATGTTAGGGTGAGACCATTACACGGTTCAGATAACACTCACGCAGACACACGCAGGGTCACGCTCACCCTTTCCAAGTGCAGACGTCGACCACGATGTATCCCTCCTCCTCCTCATAGGTGTTAATATGGTGAAAGATGTTGAAAGCTGACGTTCTGAACTTGTGGCTGCTCAGATAATCTGCTGGGTCCTTAGTGGCCAGGTGGAACCATGTCTACAACACACACACACACACACACACACACACACACACACACACACACACACACACACACACACACACACACACACACACACACACACACACACACACACACACACACATACACATACATACTGTATATGAACAGATGCAGTCATCTTGTGTCTCCTTTTGGTCTTTTTAGTTGTTTTGTGTCTCTTTATGAACTTTTTGCGTCTCTTTTTTTGGTAATTATGTTTCTCTTTGTGGTTGTGTTTGATTGACCAACAACAATTGTTAACAGTCACTTCATACATTGGTCCAGGTTCTGGTCCAGGGGCCCCTCCGGGCCTGTCATCCATGATATACAGACTTGATCCTGAAAAGTCAACTACCCAACGCCCTCTGGCCACGCCCCCGGCCTACCCCCATGCTTTCGTTGGATTCAAAGCAGTCCATGTATGTGGCTCCTCTGACGCTCCAAGCCGACAGGAACTTGAGCAGGTTGATCTTCACCGGCTGCTCCACAAACACAAAATAGTTGTCTGTCATACCGAAACTACAGACAGACAGGCAGAGAGACAGACAGGCATCCATAAACAGCAGTGGCAACATCTTGAGGGGGTCACAGACACAAACAGTGGATTATTTGGCGGTGATAGTTTGGGCAAAACGAGTACAGATGCAGTGCTTGGACTCCGTTGAATTCATTGTATTGTGTATTCATTGTGAGACAGAACTAAGTCGGTACCTGTGTACGTAGGAGGGTTTCATCCTCTCACTGCTGGGCAGTTGAACGACCACCTGGGATCTCTCCAGGGGATCTGACTTGTCTGGAAACCCACAGTGATAGTGTGCCATATAAGTATTGTCTTGTGAGCGTGTGCATAAGTTCATCTTCGTCCATTTCATAATAAAATAATCAATAAAATATTACTCTGTAATATTCAGTCCGCTGACTCACTTTTCTCACCTGTTTGAGAAGGTGGGATCTTGACGATGTTGTAAGCCAGACTCATGTTCTTGCCAAAGCAATTGCCGATGTTATAGACTGTACCATCTGCGTCAATGTGGGGGTGGGCAGTCGCCCCATTCACTGAGAGGTACTTACACAGGTCCACCTGGTATAAATACATGCACACGGGACAGAGATTTAATACATATAAAGATTGATTATAAAGAAAGAAAGAACCAGACTGAAGAGGGGTCAGTGTCATGGGTTTACCTGATCAATCATCTATCCTAAGGATGTATAAAGGATTTATAAATCATCATCATACATAAACAACATGCAGAATTACTGCAGACAGTGGTAAAACATGGCTGTAGCACCAAAAAAAAAAAAACACTTCTCGTCTCCAAACTGAATTGGCTATAATAACGTAACCCTGGTAATTCAAAATATTTTTTTGGGGGAAAAATTGCATTCTTCATCAGTTTAATCTTGTCTGCAAGAACCGAAGATTATGCGTTGTGTATACCAGTCAGCACTCACCTTCTTTAAAGTCTCCAGCGAATCAGGATCAACCTTAGTGATGTAATTGGTCTCTGTGATGGCATAGAAGTCCTCCCCGATTGGACAGATGTTCACGAGGCAGTTATCAGTCACCTCAATTCCTTTGAAGTAAGTAAAGAATCTAGACAGAAACAAGGACGGCTGATGATCAGTCGATAGCCAAGCAAACGTGTGTTCATGTGAGTAATGCGTGTAATAATAATATTACAGTATGTTAACAGTGTGGGGCATTATATCTGTTATTATATGTAAAAGTCCAAAACCCCAAATATATTCAGTTTAATAGCTTCTATCTGGTCCAGCAAACAGTTTGCCAATTATCAAAATAGTTGCTTATCAATTTCCTGTCGATCAACTGATTGATTATGTGACGTATTGTTTCAACTTTAATGAAGTTGACCATGAATTGAAGGTACTGTGGGGGTAAATGTGGAGGACAAATGGTATTAAACAATGAACAATCAAACAATGTTCTAAAAACTTTGTGTGGAATTTGTCAAATAAGGTTGTTGAATCACTAACGCTGACGAGCTTTAGTGATGAATCCACACTGAATAGTGAAAAAAAACAACTGGCCCCAGCTTCATATTTAACAGACAGATATGAAAATAGTTTTGGTCTTCCCATCTAACTTTCATTAAGACAGCAAATGACGCTATTCCACATAATGTTGGCTGCTAACACACAACTGTTTACATTCAGCACAGCACTACGATATTTGGGTTTGTGGTTCACCTGGAGAAGATGTTTTTGCAGGGGTCTGGATAGGCTGCCGTTCCAAACTCAGTGATCACTACTCTGTTCTCGGTCATGGCACGAACATACGCATCTGTCTTGATAAACCTGAGCAGACAGATTACACACACAGTTAATCATAAAGGCACAAGAGATTTATGGTCTATTATCGGTAATTAAACTGTCAACGTAGTTTTGACTTCCATTCAAAACTCATGATTCTGCTCAATAGACAAAACTATTGGAGGTGGGTGAAGGATTTTTGTGGTCTGCAGCTGAGTATTGTTTTTGCCTCCTTCACATTCCAGTTGGGTGAATGTACTGTCAGCTCTTTTGCTCAGCTGCACACATCTCTGCACTAACACAAATCAGATGTCATCAAATATCTGCATCTAGATACAATGTTAAGAAATCCCTTAAACATTCCTGGACCCACTACCTTAGACCCAGAACCATGCTAAAAACTATACAGAAAGAGACATAGGAGGGATAAAGGACGCACAAGACAACAAACAAGGTTGTATTCTCACCTCCTGTAGTAGGTCACCTGACCGTTCTTCAGGTCAAACTTGTGCATGAGAGCCTGTCCATCAAACAGGTGGTAGTAAGGTTCACCTCCCACCTCGAAAAGACCAGGACCCATCCTGAGAAGACTGCCGCCAAGCCATGAAGGTATAACACCTGAAAACACACACACACACACACACTGTTGTTCAGTCTTAGCGTTTATATAAACATGACTCAGTCATGAAATAGTCCAGCACATAATTGCCCCCAAAAAAGGCATTGTCATTTTTACACTTCTGTACACATTTGTACGGATTAAACAAACCAGTTATAACATGTTTATTAATGAGCTTTAGACGGGCTGGTTGGCAGATGTATATTTTTCAATCCTTGGACAGCAAAGCAAGTGTTACATCACCGTCTGTGACCCATCAGAACATGAGACCCAAAGAGGAATTTCAGTTGCAATGCCATCCCGCAAAATGTTTCATCATACTTTGTCACATATTTTATTATGATAGGTGTTACCTAAAATGGTGCTCCGTAGTATTTAGAGATAGCCGAAAGAGCCCGAACACTTTTTCATATAATTGTTTTTATAGTATCACAGAATCTGACGGGCCACTAAATCCAAAGCAAATGCAATAAAGTATGATGAAAACATAGGCAGAAGAAGTTTAGCTGAAGGTCCTGAGGTCACAAAGTCTGTCTGTTGCCCTTTAAATTTGACAGACAAACATGTCTTGTA
Source organism: Leptoclinus maculatus (assembly GCA_032191485.1). NCBI lineage: Eukaryota > Metazoa > Chordata > Actinopteri > Perciformes > Stichaeidae > Leptoclinus > Leptoclinus maculatus. The sequence goes on along the minus strand of JAVDOI010000004.1, from coordinate 12,145,931 downwards.
TTTCACAAAAATTCCAAACTATTCCTTTAAGAGCAATCTATCAGACTATGTGGAAGGTATCCTGCAAAATGGCTTTGTGACGATTTTCTATTGTTAGCTTTTGACATAAAGACAAAATGACAAAAACAAGCCGCTCTCTTTGCTACCGCTGATCTCAGCAGGTATAGGTTCATTCAGCTCCTCCACCGTCTCAAAGAGCTTCTTGTAGCCTGCAGCAGGATGCTCCACACTGGAGAGGAAAACAAAACAATTCCACAACATAACCAAGTTTTTTTAAAGACTGTGTTTCTTTTGTGCTGTATGAAACATTTAAAAACATTTGTTACTGCGAGGTTTGCCGTTTCTCTGAAGACAGTTATATATTCCAAAATGTAGGCTACAGACACTGATCAATGGGGTTCATGTAATGCAGATAAAATCCTGACATTTATCTATGACACCGCTCTAAATAATAGTTAATTATGGGGCGTTTGCTTCCAGTAATCCGGACCCTTATGTGTTGACATTAGACCTGACAAACTACGCAGTAAAACATTAGTTTTCAGGGTTTTATTGGGTCTCTCACTGCTGCAGCAATCCCCGTATCTAGAATATGTTCTTCTTGTGTTCAGTTTTTCTCTCCCATTTACAGTAAAAGATCTTGTGGAAAACTAGAAAACTGACTCATTTCTCGAATCTTTCTTTTTTTTACAAGGAAAACAACAAACGTCACTGCGCGGTGTCTACAAGCTGCTTTCTCTTATTTCATTCCTGAGAAACAGTCAAATTGAAACCTTGAAAACCGTTAACAATAAGTTTCTAACTTCAAACATGCAAAACCATTTGAGAAAAGAAGAAGAAAGTTTCACTCACCGGCTGCGGCTGGCCATGCTGCTGGATGTTCCTCACACAGACTGTTTTGTTTTTCTGCAGTCTGGCTTGTATTTAAACCACACACAGATTTCCTGCGGTGAGGGATGGAAATTGGGCCCCCTCCCCCTTTTTTCCTCTCATCTACCCCCTTCTCTCCTTTTCTCCTCCCCTTGTCCATCCTTCCTTGCTTCCCCCCCAATCCATCCTCTTTTCCTCTGCACCGCCGTCTCCTCCCGTTTCATGCTTTTTGCTCCCCTTCTCCCTCTTCTCTTCCCCCTCTTTCCCCCCCCCCCCCTCCTCCTCCTCCTCCTCCGGTCTTTTACCCAAGAGCTGAACAAGCTAGCTTTGTCTCCTCTCCTTTCAGACGTCCTGCCATCGGCTCCATGCAGAATGTTCCCTGGGCCCCCGGATCCAGGTCTTTGTCAACCTGGGAGCACAAACACTCACAAACGGGCAGATGATGTGGGTCAAACTCATAAAGTCAACTTTTAAAAAGCGGTGCGCTGGGGTCGCTGTTTGGACGTGGATTTACATGTAGAGGAATCCTGTCTAATTTGTTCCAGAGGGCCTCGACAAACACTCAAACTATTTTAACTGGCGCTCTGGAGGAGGAGAAAGAGCAGCAGAGTTTTCTCTGGGAGGGAGAGAGAGAGAGTGAATGATTAGCCATGTCCATTTCTTTAGTCATCCGTCATGTTTTGATAAATTAAAGTCGAGTAGAAGGATGAATTCAACTGAATGAATGCATTAGTAAAGGTTAAAAAGGAGCAGCAATCTGTCATCTCGTGTTGCTGTGTTTCTGCTGAATGCAGGTTAACAAACTGATGCCTGTAAATAAACAACGGAACAAAGTGAAACTATTGTGTGGATTGTTATTTGTACAGTCAGTCATGTTCCCGAGAGGATTGAAAATGAAAGCCTTTGGCAATCCCCCGAGGTTGACATTTGTGGTTTTGAGTGAAATGTCATATGAACTAGTCGGTGTACTGCCGTGACATTTGGGTCGGACTTTAATGTTCCCCTCTGGATGAACTTTGATGATCCCCTTAACTTTCCATCTAGCGTTGTCTTGAGGTCAAATCTGCAGTACTGAGTACTCGGATCAGTTCACAGAGTCATGAACACTACATTTGTAAAAGAAACTAAAAAAAGGCCCGAATGATGCTGAAAGAAAGTAAAAGATAAACCGAATGAATAAAATCAATGAAAACACAAAGTACATTTAACATCCATTTAATTCTGCAGACCTACTAGACTTAAAAAAGAGCAACTTTCAAAGTGTAATAGACAGATTAGTAGGACATTTTGGATGAATAAGCAGTTTAGATCATTCGATTTACTGGTAAATAAAATGGAGAAACACCAAATACCAGTCACAAGTTTAGTACCTGGTGTAATATACAGTATGTGCAGAGTATTTATGGCACATCACACACATCATTTCACACAAACAGGACAACGGCATATAAATATAACGGCCTAACAGATTTATTTCCCAGGACTTTGCATAGTAAACAATGGAGAGGAAGAGTAGAACTGTGTGGGAATACAACAGAACACCTCTATGGAAAAGCCAAAAAAACACTGCTGATGAGTGCACATATGGTCAGTCACACCCACACCATCTGATCTGAGGTATAGACAAACATATCAGGGAAGAACTAATACTTCATATTAGACACATTAAAAAAAAAAAGCTTTCTATTCTAAGTCAAACCTGTTACTTCAGACACTTGAAATAATATGGGTTCTGTATTGCACTTCTGTCTAACTACCTGTTAGCACCCATCAGGGAAATGATGGACACCAGCTTCTTTCATTAGAGGCAATAGGTACAGCACATAGCCCCTTCACTGCCTTCAAATGATTAGGGCGTCATGAGGTTGTATCTATAAGCATCAGCAACCATTGACTCAAAATATGACGGGTGTCTGGTGAAACCTTCTGTAGGGAGGCTAATAAGCATTAAATACGTATAAATTAACTACTTTTATTATTGGCATATTTACAATGCCTACATCCGGTGCAAAGATATTTATGTATCCAATAAACTAAGCAGAGATGTGTTCAAGATGAGACACACAAACAGAAACTGGGAAGGACAAGCTCCATTTAAATTGAACTGAGTTATATATGAAAAATCTGAGATACTGAAAATCAAAAGGAAGTCAAACACTAACGTAAAAGTCCTTTAAAAGCACACCACACACACAAAAAAAAATGACAAGAATGGAATTTTTGAGAAAAAGGTTCAGCGTCACTAGTTTCGTTTCAAACAAAACTCGAGATTCTAGAATATATATTTATAAAAAAAACAAGAGACACCTCAAGGAAATACCTTTCTATCACTGCTCCCAATGCCATCAGGCATATGAATGAAGAAATCTATGATCTAATTATTCCCATATGGACCAGTGATCCTAAAAATTACACATTATTTTTCTCTCACATCACTACATAAATGAGACGCAACAGGAATAACAGTACTTCCAACGCAACAAGAAAGAGTTCATGGCTGCAAAGATCGGTGGATTTCCCGTCTCTCTTAGTATCAGTGCAGCTTCAGTGCAGCGAGAATGACTGTGGCTTCTATAGTGGTGGACAACCTGTATGGTTAGCTCAGTTCCTGATGCTGAACACTTTGGTCTTCCTGATGTTGAAGAGAGGCGGTTTAATCTTTGGCTTGTCGGTCTTGTTTTCCCTGTCTGAGGAGGGGAGCCGACGGCTGTAGATGTCCGGGTACTGCTTCTGAAACTTTAGCAAAGACAATAAAACTCATGACTGAGGGATTGACTTTCTAAATTAAGCTGCCAGGATGCTTCAGGAGAACTGCTTGTTGGGACAGTTGCATTGCGTTTCTGTTACCTGCTTCAGTTTCTTGCGGCGGTCCTTCTCACTCATGTTCTGGTCGGTCAGCAGCATCTCCAGCAGCTCCTCCATGGCCTTCTGGGAAGATGCCAGCTTTTGCTGTTCAAACTCAGCGCCGCTAATCTGACGGCAGAACGCGTAGATGGGCATCGGAACGCAAACCGGATCACCGCCATAGACGTTGGAAACGCCATCGATCGGGACCTGGGGCAGGGAGAGAGAAAAAAAACAAAACATCTGTATGTCTCTGATGTGCTGCATCAAAGCAGATGAAGCCGAAATCACACTTTGCCGACAAGATAGCCGTCTGTTTGAATACTGTGCATGTATAACTAACAATATATTTGCTTATGTGGTTTTCTATGTGGATGCAGGGCGCATTATGCTGCGACAGTTTATGGCAGTACCTGTACATCGCGCAGGTACTGTATATGGTCACTGATGGCACTGAGCAGGTACTCTGGGACAGAGAGGATGCTTTGTTGATGGTCCATTAGGAATGAAACCAGTCTGGTAGCCAACAGCTCGTCCAGATCGCACTCCACTGCGCTGCCCAGGACACAGCCCGAAAACGTGTGAACCATCTGGAATGAGAACCACGACAAGGAGATAAAGAGACAGGGAGGGAATTGGTGAAATATTGGGAAACATATGAAGGTCTTGAGCTGAAAAGGAAAAGATCGCCTCGTCCGTTTTGTGGCTCACCAGTGTTCGGGTGCCGATGGCCGGGTGGAGGCGGGGCATGTCCACGTTCTGGCTGATGCGCGACATCATCCTCATGAGGAGCTGCAACTTCCTGCGGGAGGTGGGGGGGAGGAGGAGGGTGCAGAGCTGCAGGGCCTCGATGGCCACGCGCTCACAGTGAGGCTGAAGAAGGCCTACACACACACACACACACACACACACACACACACACACACACACACACACACACACACACACACACACACACACACACACACACACACACACACACACACACACACACACACACACACACACACACACACACACACACACACACACACACACACACACACACACACACGGTCAGACGATGATGATGATGATGATGATGATGATGATGGAGACAGGTGAGGTCTGGAGTGCAATCAGCACAGAGACAGACAGCGGTAGAATCACTCTTTGTGGCCGCATTCATCCATCACATTCAATAGATGAGACAAATGAATGGATGAATGGATGAATGGATGACGGAATTAATCAACTACAGCTACAGATGAGTCGGGTAAGATTTAAAAACTAAAAAAATGTTTTATTGTAATATGCTATTTAAAAGCTTGTGCACTCCTGTGAGATATGCACCGAGAGCCAGTGCTGTCTTTGTTTACTGGAACCGTAGAAATGTTAAACAACAGACCCCCAAAAAGTGAAATCATAGTCCGCACCTCTCTCAACTCAGATCTCACCTTTTGAGTTCAACAGGAGTCGTATTAACGAGTTCAAACCCTCGCATACCAGCAGTGGTTAGATGTTAGTTTGATTAGACAACAACACACAAGCAGACAGGTAGAGAGGTGAGAGGGGTCTTACTGTGCTCGGGTTTGGGTTGGGGGTGCTGGGAGATGCTGGTGGGCACACAGACAGGTGGTTTGAACAGTGAAACGGGTCGAGGCGGCTTCGACACGTCCAGCGAGCTGATGCAGCGCCGGACAACAGCGGGCGGGGGGAGCGTCCAAAGATCGGAGGTGCTGGAGGCGGGTCTGGGCCCACTGGGTCCCGCGGTAGCACGAGACCCTCGGGCTATGGCCGAAGCGGATGAGGAAAAAAGATGATAGGAGGAAAAGGAGGGATGATGGGGATACAACGAGGGAGGACGTGAAGCCGAGGAGAGATGCTGGTCCGCGGGAGTGTTCACGTTGAGGCAGCTGGTTGCTCGTCCCGGCAACTTGGACTCGTTGACGTCTTCCTCCCTGGTTTCTACGACAATGTCCAGACAGCTGCCTGTGCTGTGCGGCCGAGATGAGCGCCACCGGTGTGCCGCCGACGAGCCTGCTACCGAAAGTCTGGTTCTGGTTGTACCTGCTGGAGCATTCTCACAAGCAGTCCTGTCATCGTGGTTCGTGTTGCTATAGGCACAGGATGCCAGGCTGTCATTGGACAGGAACAGCTGTTGCCTGGTGAGAGGGGCGGAGTCATCCAGGAGAGTTTCCAGCGAGTAACTCTTGGTTTGAGGCCTCGCGAAACTAACCGTGCTCAGACTGGTGCAGCTGCCTCCTAGCTGTCCGTCGCCTCTTTTCAGCGCCGCCAGCCGCAACTGCAGCGTCCCACCGAGCACCTCGGTCATCGGCGACTCGGCCTCGTCGCACGTCCCGTGCCTGAGCAGCGACAGCAGCAGACACTCCGTGGAGCGGAAAGAGGTCTTGGCTGGAGGGGGGGCCGAGGGGAGGTCGGGCTTCTTGCGTTTCCCGCGTTGGTGCTTCGCGGGCGCCGCAACGTAGCCGCAAAACACTGAGAGCGGATGCACAGAAAAGGAGAAGAGACGAGCAAGCAGAGCGTCAATGCAAGCAGACGGTGAAGAGGAGAGGGAGAGGGGTTTTAGTTATTTCAAACGTTTACTGTACACAGAGAACCATCAGCTGATCAGAGACGACACATAACGGGCATGGACACAGAGTACAGCTGCTCATGATGCTGTTAGGACACAACAAACAGAAGTGACAACAACCAAAACCTCGGTTAGCAGTCAGAAGGCACCGTTAGAGGTCAGTTAGATTTCCCTGTAAAACTAAGCCCCTTAAAAGCACTTCCGTTTAACTGCTGTTCCAGGATCAGAAATAAAAGCCCACTGAAAATTGGTCCACAGTGCTCACCCAGGACATTGATAAAGAGTTCATACAGTTCGTACGTGAGTACGGGCTGCGGAAGGCTGTAGAAGTAATCAGACACCGTTTTGAAGACGTCTCTCTCGAAGCCAGGGTAGGACGGCTGTGCGCTGTCGTACTTCGGCCCTAGAAACAGACAGCAGGTCAACGAGAGGGAAGGATTCTCTTCAAATGACATACAAAATCCCAACACAGACCTATGTAGGAGTTTACATGTTCTAACTTTACATAGAATTGTAAACATTAAAAGAAAAGTGTTAATTTGACTGATTGTTCACTGAGATTCCTGAGAATATGCAGTACATAAAGTAATGCTGTGATGGCATTTAAATGTCAAGATGTAGGTGTGGAAAATCGATGCGTCAATCAAAAAAATGTGTAAAACTCACAGTTGGCCAGGCTCTTCATGGCAGACAAAACCCAGTGTGGGAGGTCGTCTAGAGAGATGATTAACAAGTTATATAAATTATGATTTTGATGCTTTCTGGTGATGGAAACGTGTTGTTGTCGCTATATAAACCTACTGGTTTTGTCGTCCAGCGTGACCACTCCGTGCTTGTTGACTTTGGTCATATTATGGATGATGTTCTGTGGGTTTACATGACGTTGGTCTAAAACCTCGTCAAGAGATGCGACGCCCAGAATCCTCTGCAGGCTGAAAGACAACACGCAAGGTTTAGTGACACAAATAACATCCTCCTCGCTGATTACTAGACGTCAACCTTTGCTTTGGTCTGGCGCATCAACTTCTTTCTCCCAATGGTTTCTATAAAAGGAAACGCGTGCTTCCACTGTGTGACAAACTTGTAAGGTCTGCGCGTCTTTAAAAAGTAAAGGGTTCGTACTGGGTCAGGGTGATGTCTCTCCAGATCTCCTGTTCATCCTCCACCGTTAGCTCTCGCCTGGGCACCTGCTGCTCTCCAGCTGGAGGATTCTCTCCTCCGGCTTCACGGGCCGGGTCTACGTTTTCCTGGAGCATGAACCAAACAATGGATTCTTTTTTACATTTAGACCTTAATAACTACAACTGAAAACTTGTTTTGGCCTTGAAAGCGCCGGCTGATTGGAGATGATGTCATATTCAAGATTAAGTTGTACATAATTTAGCTAAATTTGGGATTAACTGCTCACACTTAATAATTAGATAAGAAAAATTATCCAGTTACTGTAATAAAGCTTTGATGTCACATGTTCATTATTAAGCTGACGTTTAACTGCAGAGTTTCTTAATTACTCTAAAATACCAGGTGACTAAAAACGTTAACGTTAGTGTTGAGCCCTGCACAGATTCAATAATCTATGTCCGGTCTAACTCACCCGGGCCTCGTTCTCCTGCTGCTTCTTGATGTGTCTGAACCTGAAGAAACTGTCCTTGTCCCTGAACGAAGGCCTCTTCTTAATGGAGCCGGGGGCCGAGCCTGAAGCGGGACATGGAATGGGCTTCAGAGGGGATGTGGAGGGGAATCTGGGGTGGGGGGGGGGGAAACAGAGAGGACAAGAGTGTGAGATTCTGGGTGCCTTTTTAAAAAAATTTTTTAGAAAGCAGGTTTCTCCAGAAACGCTGCCTACCTGTACAGCACGTTGTTGTCCTCCAGATCCTCCGCACCCCAGCGACCCTTCACATCTTCGATCACATGGTTTTTCAGGAACTTCTTCAGGAGCTGCACCGTCTGCTGCCGGGTGACATCGGGGCCGAAATTGCTGTTGTTACGCAGCAGCTGGTGCATCCACTCCACGGCGGCAGAGGCGGTGAAGCAGGAGGCATAGTGCCGGAAGTTCTGCCGGTGTTTCCTAAGAGGCATACCAGCCCGGAACAACCGAGTCACCTCATTCCACTGAAACAGGGGAGGAGAACAACTGGTTCATGTACAGCAGAAGTTAGGTCACTAACCAGCTTTAATTTGAAAAGGTCAGACTACGAGTCCTGAGGGACATTCCTGAATCATGTCCTTGTCTCAGCACAACGCTGAGACGAAGGATCACGACTCCAGCGACGCTTGTAGAATAAAGGACGCATTTATTACGACTATTTACCACTTTGCAAGCCCGTGAAGCTGAATTTCTTTGGTTTGTCAACCTGATTCTCAGTGTGATCATATTACATGATCACACTCTGACTCACTGTTCAGTATGTAGCGTCAGCTGGCTCACTTCTATGAGTTGAAGGTGTGTCAAAACAAGTTAAAGCTTCTTACATAGAGAGAGGGTAAATGTAATTCACTGTCAGGAGGCTGGACTGCTATGTTTTAATAGCTTCGTTTTTAATTGAGGTGATATAGAGAATATTAAGTAAAAACACGTTTGATAACGATCGATGACGAATAAAGTTATTTCGGCCCCTTCTGAATGGTAAATATTTTGTGTTTTTCTTATTATTCTATAGTAACGTTAGCTAAACTGACACATTACTACTTTAGACTAAAACATGACTCGGTTGGCGAGTTCAGGAAACTTGGTAACGTTACATGCATGATAGTCGAAAAATGGTTTTATGCAGCAAAGTATTGGAGAAGTGAACCATATAACGCTAACTTCGCTGGATTAATGTTAGTTTGCAGGAAGTAACCATGAAAAACACTCTTGTATCATATCATTTAACCCCGCGAGAAAGTGTAATGATACTTTAAAGACGGCTAACAGTTACAACGTTGCTGTGAATTAGCCAGCAGTTAGCCCTCGTTAACGTTAGCTAGCTCACAACCTTATCAACCTACGTTAACTTACCAGTTTAGTGGCCCGGTAGGGTCCGGGGGAGATAACACGAGAACTCATATCCATCACAACAAAGACAGCGCTAAAGTGTTCCCTTCATCCGATGTGAGAGGTACAAATATCCATTACTCGGAGGAGGATGTATTTAACCGATGTTTTGCTGCCCCGGATTATGAATGGCAGCATTGATGATACGCGGCTCTGCCTGGCTACTCACAGTCTGTTCAAAATTACGAGCCGTGTCCATGGGGCAACGGGATTGGTCGACGCACGAGTCACGTGATCAGCCTCGAAGTGAAGACAATGCTTTTTACAGTCTACGGCGACTATGAAGGCAGGCGACACAAATACGCTTTTTACTGTCTATGCTTTTAAAAATAAATGTAATTTAAGGTGTAAAGTCGTCAAACATGCAAGCGTTTACCTGTTGAGACAACTTTTCTGTCGTTATAAATAACTTTCTTAAACGCAGTTTGAAAGCTTCAGTGTCAGCAATGTAGTTGACTCTATTTTATTTACTGGCGTGCGCGCGCGAACACGCACGCGCGCGGAATTAACATTAGCATATCTTTAAAGGCCTTTGTGGGGATTATACTCATCATTTAAAGGCAGAAATGGTGGGGGGTCAGACAAAAAGACAGTGGAGGTTAGAGACATTTCCAAATGGATAGATACTGGGAGGTTGGGTTTGACTCTGCTGTAGTCATGCTAATGTCTGCAAACAGATACTAAAACCATAAATCTAGCTTTCTGTTATAAAATTCCTCCTAATATGTTTCAAAACATAAAAACCCTCTGGGTTAAAAAAAAAAGGAATAATAATAAGGCCAATTACCTTGTGAAATGTTGTTAAAATTACATCTACTCCTTCCTCATTTAACAATCTAGAATATGTAATTCTGCAAATACTCTGCTCACTCAAAAGTGAAGGTTTTAACTTTCCATATCACACTTGCACAAGCTGCATATTGGAACAAGGTGTCAAAATGCCACAAAGTCACACTTGTCCCGACACGCCTTGAATTCAGATTTACAGTGCAGAGAAAATTTCCCTCTTCAGCAAATAAATGTGAAAACATCCTGCTAACTCTGCACATTCATCATTCTGCACAGCGAAGCTCAAACATCGAAATGAAGTAACTGTTAGTAAGATGCTTTTTTTTCCCCAAGAGCACACCATTTGAGAGATTCACTCTCACTTGAGCAGCTGTGGTAGTTTGCAGCTCATCAAGACTCAACAGAGGAACCAAGATAGGAATCATACGGATAGAAGGATAAGGAGCAAATATGTAGTTAGGGAGTACGGAAGCCAAGAATGCCATGATTGCAATTCTTTTTTTAATGCTGTTAACGCAGTGTTGTCTCCAGATCACACGTAAAATTATCTTGTTTTCTTGTGATAACAGGTTCATTTATGTAGATTCTCGAGAAAACAAAAAGCTGATTTCTCAAGATAACCATATAAATTGTCAGAAGAAAATGGCTTTTTTCCCCTCAAGATCTAGGGATAATGCTAATTATGATTTGATTATGATAATCAACTCGGCTAATCTTCTCCTTAAATGAGGAGGGACTGATCTGAATGTGATGTCCAACAGAAAGACACAAACCCACAACACAACATTTTGTTTTGCAAAAGCTTCCTTTTCCCGAGATAACAAAATAATTAAGTGATTCTCTCTCTCTCTCTCTCTCTCTCTCTCTCTCTCTCTCTCTCTCTCTCTCTCTCTCTCTCTCTCTCTCTCTCTCTCTCTCTCTCTCTCTCTCTCTCTCTCTCTCTCTCTCTCTCTCTCTCTCTCTCTCTCTCTCTCTCTCTCTCTCTCTCTCTCTCTCTCTCTCTCTCTCTCTCTCTCTCTCTCTGCTGGCATAATCTTCTTCGGCTCCCTGATTGCTGCCAAGCTGTTTCACCTGCTCCAAGCCACACACCTGCAATCAATCAACTCATCAGCCCTGCAGTATTTCAACCCCGCGTCGTCACACATCCAGTGCCACATCATTGTCACAGATGCTGCAATAAATACAGCGCCAGGCTGCTGTAGTTGTTTGTGTTTTTGGAGAATTCTTCCTTGTGTTGTTTGTCAGACTTGGTGTGAAATTTAACCATTTTTGACCAATTAAAAGTTGAGAGAAAAGCCCTCCTTTATGCACACAGACCTGAGGCACACCAAAAGAAAACTTCATGATGTGATTTATGGCGAGCATGAGAACCACTCTAAGAAGTACAAACTTCAGTTAATTGTGTTTAACTTATTTCCATTTTATGCAACATTCTATTCATCTCAGAGGGTAATATTGTACTTTTAACTTCACTGTTGTGATGGCTAATTTCCACTATGACTTATCTATCTGTTTTTAATGTCTGACCACTCAGTGTTTTGGCTCTTTTTGTATTAACAAAGTTAATCAATGTCAGACATGGTCAGTGAGGGTCCACTCAAATTGAGTAGTATTGTGTGTGGGGGGGCTTAATCAAGGACATGATATTGTCAGCTTAGATAAGAGCTGAATGGGGGTGCAGCCATTGAACCTTTCAATGGTCAATCAAAGAATGGTCACTGTTGTCCAAATGTCTTAATGATGAACCCACCATGTGCTCAAGGCCTTTCTAAGTAGTACACAACCAACACTCTGGGTGCCTTAAACCTTCTAAGAATAAATACTTTAAAGACAAACTTCTTTTCTCAATGTTTCTTAATTTCTGTATCATAGGACTCACTCTGTACTATTGAATAGTTTTTTCCACCACACTATTTATTATGCAAAGTTACTATTAGGCAACTTTACAGATTCAGATTCCTAATACAAAATATACATCAACTAATAAACTATAATATTAAGTAATATCGCCTAATTATGCAATATTAAAGCAATGGACACATCAATGCTTCAATAAGTATAATCCAATAATTTAGGATGGTACTTTAAGTATATTTTGATGCTAATATTTAGTACTTTTACGAACATTTTGAATGCAGGAATTTTACTTGCAACAGTCAGAGACATGGCGAAAAAAGTCCCACTCACAAAAGCATGGTCCTGGTGGGTGTCCTTCACCACTGGACCATTTCTCGTGGTTATCACCGACAAAGAACCACAGAGAGAGAAAGCGTATCAGGCTTAACTTACATAGCTGGGAAAGGAAAAGCTTTGCTGTCTGAAAGTTGTGGGTTTAAATCCCACATGACATGTTTCTGTTTTACTTCCCTCAACCATCAGAGGCCTGTTAAAGGTGTCTCTTGTTGGGAAAAGCTTCACATGAATGAACCAGGATCAGTCTGTTTCCATAAAGACGCTCAGGGCTGATCGGAGCTCGAGTTTATCAAAACGTCTCAGAGGAAGAAATCCGTTCTGCAAATCCTCAGAGCGACACATGTTTGGTTCTTCTTTTAAGATGAAGAGTAAAACATTTTTTATCAGCTTTCCTAACTTGTGAAGTGACTCATATCTCAGCTGAGATGTATCCGAGCTGCAGAGGAGTTGCTGATGGATGTCACACTGATGATGACAATAAAGGTAATCAAAGATCTTTTGGGCAAATAGCAGAATAATATTAATTTATCCATAAGCGCTACTTTGGGGTGAAGGCCTGACTATGATTGTTACCGAAAAAAAAGGTGCAAATAAACCATGAATAAAAACGTATAAGTAAAATAGTATTGCCTCAAATTAAAAGACAGAAGAAAAAGTTTTATTTAATGAACCATATGGACATCTAATAGGGCACCTTTGTAGCGGTTTTTTTTTTTGCAGGGTCACAAGGGGGCATGTTATAAGCAATGTGATCTCCACCCTTTAGTATAACAGACAGGGGGGGAAACAGAGGGACGGCACTATATGATGAGCATTTAATCAGTATCAAGCAGTTGCCTTCATTTTAGTATTGTGCTTATGTAGCCCACAAATTTGAGGTACTTGTTATCAACTATCCTACATTTCAGAGGGAACTGTAATCTGGCAACATATAGGCCTGCTGCTTTTTTGGCAGACTAATATTTGACAGTTATGTATCTTGTAAATAATAGCCGTCATTAAATAGTAGGAGTTTGATTTCCGATGCCATTGTACATTGTGGAGTTTGGTTCGTAGTTCAACTCAGCGATCTTCGGAGGAACATTACAATGTTATTCTTTAAGCCTTGGTTTCTGATTTCAGAGGAAAGCTGCGTCTCTCTAAAAATGTGCCGTGACCCGGATTCGAACCGGGGTTGCTGCGGCCACAACGCAGAGTACTAACCACTATACGATCACGGCGAGCTGTACGTCAGACACAAGCAGATGGTTGGCAGAGATCATTCAGTCCTATGACAGCGGACACATCTCGTTTCAAAACATTCCCTAACGTAATGAAATATTATTATTATTAATAATATTATTATTTGTGTGAAACCCGAGTGATACATAATAATATAATAATAACAATAACTTTATTTATATAGCACCTTTAAAAACAGAGTTTACAGAGTGCTTTGACAGACAAAGCAGCAAAAACAAGGCAATGATAACAACAGAAAGCTCAGTGAGATCAAAATAAACAGTGCTTTAACGTGCACATTAAGGCAAAGATCGCAGGTGTATACAGAAACATCACTCTGTGGTTAACATGTTACAGTAAAATGTTGGAGCAAATGGAGCAAGCTATGTAAACCACTCATGGGCTCTACGTACATTTTTAATAATTAAGTCTTAGTTCTGTTCTTAGCATTGCTTTGGGTTTAGGTGGAATATGGTCATTTTAGCCAGAGAATAGAAGTAGTCCTTTGGTTTTAGTGTCTAAAAACAAGATCAGAGGGACACAACTTCGTATTTTTGTCTCTCATGCTGTGGGCGTGGCTTGTGGCAGTTTAAAAATGTAGTCGTAAAGTGATTGGTCGACAACCGTGTATTCATACGGATTCGATCTGTTCTCTTTACCCATTGGACAAGAGGAAGCCGCCCTCGCTTGTAATTGGCTGATTAAACAACGCGACCAAATTTCAAATGAGATCGCTCATCATCCAGTGTGTTGTTGAAGGAAGCGTGTTTGAGCGTCTGCTAGTCGGCTAGTATCGGAGCAGCAGTCAACATTAGTATCAGCGCACGTGCTAACGTTAAACGTTTTAAAAAAACGAAATGCGTAACATGTAGCGAGCTATTAGCTACCGCTACTTTATTAATTTGAAATGGCTGAAACGGAAGGTTCAGCGCGGAGAGGATTTCTGGACTTCAGTCCAGTAAGGAGAGACGACGCCAACAAGGAAAACGATGTTCCAGTTTTGATCTTGACCCTGTTTTCGAAGGCTCCCTTTGTGACATTCGGATCGGTAAAGCTGGGCACCTCCAAGTCTGTTGTTCTGCGTATCGAGAACCCCACGGAGGACGCGGAAGCGGAGGTTACTGTTGAGAAGATCCCCTCGAGTAAAGGCTTCTCTGTGGACCGCAACACGTTCACGATCCAGGTACGTTCTGAGCTGTTGGCTAGCAACTAGCGGGACACGACTCCCCGTAACGTTCCATGTCCCGCAGAGACCGTAAACCAGGCTGCTGTCATGCTCGGGGAGCTTTGTTGAGCCAAAAATACCGACACGTTAACACTTGATTATTATTATTATTATTATATCTCCTTATTTCACACAGTTGTATAAACATATATACGGTTGATGACTGTTGTGGCTTCCATCGTGAGATTCGTGCAGTTGTTCCACATCTTGCTTTGTGTTCTTCAGCCGGAGGACTCGCTCAGTTTGACAGTAACATGGACTCCGACAGAAGAAGGTGGGATCAGAGAGCTCATCCTCTTTAATGCCAACGGGCTCCTCAAACACCAGGCTGTGCTGCTGGGGAGAGCAGAAGCACCCAAAAAGAAAAAGGTGAGTGTCCACTGGTACAGTTACCCAAATAGATGGCTGTGTGGATTATTAATCAGTTAATTGATTGGCATGAAGTGAGTAGGCAACTATTTTGAAAATCGATCAATGGTTGAAGAAGTTTTCAAGTGTGCCTTTTCTTGACTTATTATAGAAAGTTAAATATTTTTTATGTCTAACTTTCCCTCTCAGAAATGATGATGGGGTCATTTTTCTGATCTCATACAGACGCAACAATTAATAGCGATACCCATAATTGGGAGACTGATACATCATGAAAATGCTGAGTTATGTTTTCAGTCCAAAATTCAGGCCTAATTTGTTCGATTGGTACTTGGGTAAATCTGGCACAAGTTCCTGTTCAAACAGAATCAGGGAGCCCAAACAAGTAAATCTAGTACTGTAATTCTGACACGGCATATTTACATTTTATGTTTTTCTTTTGTCTTTCAGAAAAGCTTATGGGACACGATCAAAAACAAAAGGGAGGGTGAAAAAGTAGCCGCACCAAGGAGAATGAAGACAGGACAACCATTGAAGATGGCCGCCAATAAAACCTTCCAAGTGTCCCGACAGCCGCAGTACAAACGGGAAAAGCCGCGCAGCCCGCTCGCCTCTCTCAATGAGGGCAAAGCCCTCAGAGAGAGATCCGTCTCCAAGCTCAGTCCCGCTGACGAGTACTCTCAGAAATCGGAGGAGTTGACGGCCTTGAATTCCACCCAGAGGCAAAGGTCTCTGGCTTTGTCGGCCCAGGAGAACGTCCATCATCTTCAGAGGAACTCTCCTCTTGTCCTGCTCGTCCCGCTCGTCCCAGCCGGAAAGCCGATGGACTCTGGCCACATGTCTGCAAGCCCAGACGCAAACAAACCTGAAGACAAAGAGCTCACCAAAATGCTCAACATGACGCTGTCACCTGTCGGGACGCCTGACGTGTTTAAGAAGCTCATGCCACGTATTCAGTCAGATGGCCCACTGTCTGCAAATAATGTGGCCGATGCTGACGGTGCGCTAACTGGCCTCCCGGTTCCCTCTATGAAAGATGCACTGGCCCTCATTGACTCTGATCTGAGCCACATTAACACCAGTCCTCGGGACACTAGTTCGAGCTGCGGCTTTTCAGATTCACTAGAATCCAAGAGTGGGAATCACGGCCGTGGAGCTGACGGAAATGTCCCCAAGGCGTTACCCGACAGCCCGCGGGGGTCAGAGTCCAGTGAGCTGAGACTTACGTTCTTTGTCAGCAAAAAAGTTGTTTCAGACAACGATAACGCGATGGCAAGGGTCAAAAAGGCCTCTTTTACCTCTGCCACGGTGACCAAGAGCAGGGCACCAGTGGAGGCAAACCATTCGAGTGGAAGGAAAATAAAGAAGTCAAGGCGACGGCTTTTGGAGAAAACACTCGAGCTGTCTGACGGCAGCAGTCGGTGCGAGTCTGGACCGGTCACTCCGAGCCTTCCCGTCATAGACCCCGGCACAGAAACCGAGGGAGGGCAAAGCTCCCAGATTGATAACAGACATCAAGTCCAGGGAGCTGCTTCCTCCAGCCTGACTCTGCGGCCCGTCTGCTCGCCCACACCCGTCACCTTCCCCGTCAGCTCCCCCCCATCTATGGCCCCGGCTCGCTTCTCTTTCCCAGCCACTTCCACGCCTCCTGCGGCCTCTGCTTCCGTCACTTTTGCAGTCACCCCGCTTCCGTCGCCCCTGGGCTCGTCCTCTCCCCTGCACAGCAGCTTCACGCAGCACGCGTCTCGGACTCTGTCCGTGCCTCTGTTTGTCCAGGAAGACTCGTTTCCCATTCACGTGGCCGCGAAGAGCAAGAAGAGGAAGAGCGAGGAGTATTTGAAAAGCGACGCGAAGAGCGAGGATGCCGGGAAAGCCGAGCGCGTCAAAAGGAGCAGGGTGGTAGCCGGAAAAACTGAGCCGCCACGGTCGGCGCAGGAGAGGAGAAGTGCATCACAGAGGCCACAGCCGAGAGCAGCAGGTGAGCAGATGTGAAGCATAGTGATGTTAAGATGTGTGATGAACCATTATGTTTTATAGTATCTACAAAATACTGTAGATGTTGTTTCTTCTGTTTCAGGCCTGCATATTAAATTCAGTGTCAGCAATGATTAGAATGCTTTCCAAAAAGATATAGGAACTTGTTCCTGGACCCTCTGGATCTACTATGATGCTTTTTTTTTTCCTTCAGGCTCTGTGCGATCAATGACTTCATCCTCTCTAAAGACTGCGAGGTCTGTGGTTCCTGCCCAGGCAAAGCAATCGAGCTCCAAACTCTCCTCACGAGGTATAAAATGATGTTCTTGTCGTGACTATCTGTCTGGGAGTTTTGCCAACATAAATATGTGATGAACTACAGAATGACCTTTTTCCTCTATTGTCCACAGGGTCGTGTGGTATTTCATCCGTGAAGACTGCAAAAGTGGTTGCTGTTGCGCAGTCAACACTGACCTTTATTAAGCAAACGCAAACAGGTATTTGATCATTTGTGGTGTAGGAAAGTTTTTTTTTTTTTTTTTATCATCTTAAAATTACTATTCACTTATCTGCATCTACTCTTTTCTTTCAGCCATACCGAGACACCCGATGCCATTTGCTGCCAAGAACATGTTCTATGATGAGAGGTGGATCGAGAAGCAGGAGAGGGGATTCACGTGGTGGATCAACTACGTCCTCACCCCGGACGACTTCAAAGTCAACACCGAAGTGGCTAAAGGTAGCGTTCAGCAGGCTTTCACTACTCAAACGATGCATGGAAAGCTTTATTGTGTAGTGTTTGGGTTCAAGAAATATCTAATCCTCGCGCTCTTTGAGTGGCTTCAAGATAATTTGTTGACTCATTTTATTATAGTCTGAACACTTCACCACTTAAACTCAGTGGAATCTTTGTTTGAATGAGTGTCCGAGCTCTAGAAGTCTTAAACATTGCCTTTTTTTTTTGTTTTGTTTCTTGTGCAGTGAGTGCTGTGTCCCTTGTCATTGGCAGCGATGACAAGTACAGTGTGCCTAAAGCTCCCACCAAAGAGGAGATGTCTTTCAGCACCTACACGGCCCGGCGGAAGCTGAACCGCCTCCGTCGTTCTGCCTGCCAGCTGTTCACGTCTGAGGCCATGATCAAGGCCATTCAGAGGCTCGAGCTGGAGGTGGAGGCCAAGGGGCTGCTCGTCCGAAAAGACCGCCATCTTTGGAAGGACATAGGTAAATGAACATTACGTCACCTGTCGATGACGGGTTTTTAAATGCTCTGCAGTTCTCAATAAGCGCGAAAGTGACATTATTT
Organism: Leptoclinus maculatus; assembly: GCA_032191485.1. Lineage (NCBI taxonomy): Eukaryota > Metazoa > Chordata > Actinopteri > Perciformes > Stichaeidae > Leptoclinus > Leptoclinus maculatus. The sequence goes on along the minus strand of JAVDOI010000004.1, from coordinate 12,127,531 downwards.
ATTATTTTTTCGTCGTCTTTCAGGTGAACGCCGAAAAGTCCTCAACTGGCTTCTTTCATACAATCCGCTGTGGTTACGGATTGGGCTCGAGGTATTCTGATGAAACGGTGTTTCCGTCTCCTTTTTTTTTTTTTTTATCTGTCTTTCCAAACAGTTCACTTGTTAGTTTGTTCTCTATGCATGCTACGCTTGCTAAGCACAATGTTGCTCATTCTCAGACAATCTTCGGGGAGTTGATCTCACTGGAGAGCAACAGCGACGCCTTGGGTCTGGCTATGTTCATCCTGCAGCGGCTGCTCTGGAACCCAGACATCGCTGCTCAGTTCCGACACGCCAAAGTGCCCAACCTTTACAAAGACGGTAATTGAATCGCATCGGTTGTTGTGTTGTCTGAACTGTGACGTGTGACTCTCGAAACTGCAAAGACTTTCAAGCAATATTGAGTGGGTTATTGGCTCAGGTTAAAACTATTTGCCACATCATAAGCAGACAGAAATAAAAATCATTATGAGGCAAATTGAAAATGTACAACTTGGGCAGAAGTTGAACTTTAATTAAACGACTTCTTTCACTGATACAAACAAAACCTTTTTAATTTCCCAACATTACAGTTTCAGCAGATATCTCCAAATGTGAGCATGTAGGTGTAGTTTAATGGCAATGCTTTTATTAGCTTATGCTGCAGGCTCTAGAAATGCCTGCTACATTGAAAATACTGGTGATTTATCTGGTCATTAAGTAATCATTCATTTAGTCTGTGAAGTGTGAAGAAAATGTATTGGTTTGTCTGATCAAACTCAGATATTCAATCTGCAATTTTATAAAACGACTAACCCGCATTTTTAAGAAACTGGAAGTAGATTTTGCGAAAGAAATTACAAACTAATATCAAAATAGTTGCCAATCAATTTTCTTTCAATCAAGTAATCTTATATTTTCTCAAAGGGAAAACTAGAAAATTAAAGGTCACTGAATAATTTGTCCCAACTTACAACTTACGTTTCTGACTTCCCAAAAAGATAGTTACGATGTGCATTTGATTGGAGTAATATTACCCATTAATTTAAGAAATATTTGGTGAAAATAAGGGAATTAATTAAAAACTATTAGTATTTCCTATGTAGTATAAAAACAAATGTATTTCATGTAGTTGTTCTAGAAGGTGTCAATGTTGTGTACCTTTGCAGACTTGACTAAAGTAGCGGTGTTACTTTGGACTGGTGTTAATGTCTCTGTACCTTTTCTCGGTTAGGCCACGATGAGGCGCTGTCTCGCTTCACTCTGAAGAAGCTGCTGCTGCTCGTGTGTTTCCTGGACAAAGCCAAAGAGTCCCGGCTGATTGAACACGACCCCTGTCTGTTCTGCTTGGATGCAGAGTTCAAGGTAGGCCAGAGCCCTCCCATGTCAACAACGAGCATTAAATACATAAAAAAAACCACATTTATTCCTGATTTTAGTTTTATGTCGAAGATCTATCTGGATGTCAGTCTTTCATTACTGTCTAGAGACCGGATACTGTTGATACCATTATTGAGAGGAAATCTAGGCTTACTTTAAGTATATAATAATTAAAAGCTATCAAAGTCAGATAAATGGAGACATTTGGTTCAGAAACATTAAGTGTACAGCCATTGTTCCACCGGAGCGTAACTGTTTCTGTGCCGTGCTGTCAGCTTCAGTTGTTAGAAGAGCAGACATTTGTCACACACGGAGTCTGACAGATTTTTAATAATGTGTTAACTTGTGTAAATGACTGTGTGGGCCCTATTTTACTGTCTGGACCTCTTATCTAATTTAGCTGAGACCAAGACTTTACATACACACAGATCAATTCTAACATTGCTTCCTGAACAGTTCATGATCAGCAGTAAGAAGAAAAATGACCTCTTTCTTAGAATTGTCTTGTACCAAATCTTACCACGACCACAGTGCGGAGTCATTTATGAATTCCTTCAGGGCCGAGGGCTGCAGGTTTCAAATGAGACCACATAATAAATGTGTACATAGCCTATCTACCTTTTGTATCTGAGAGGGAGACAGTGCACTGGTATGTATTTTTAAATGCATATAGGGAGCACAGACCTGACAGCCGTCCATAACTTATTTTTTTCTTTTCTCAACAGACGAGTAAAGACCTGCTCCTGGCCTTCGCCAGGGACTTCCTGAGCGGGGAAGGGATCCTCTCCCGGCATCTCGGCTACATGGGGTTACCCGTCTCCCACGTTCAGAAGCCCCTGGACGAGTTCAACTTCGCTGTGAAGAATTTGGCAGTTGATTTGAAATGCGGCATTCGTCTAGTGTGAGTGACGCGCCACGAATTCTAATGTGATGCTCTGATCCCCGTTGGGATATTCGGGCTCAGAAACTCTGGAGTATCCCTGCAGCTGGGAGGGATTCAGTGTTCATCAGAGCTGTCTCAGACTGGAGATTTCCTCACTCGGATCATGGTTCAATCATGCTACTAGTGGTTAGAAACTCTATAGGGACCCTCTATATAAATGAAAGATCTACTGAGTTATTGCATGTTAATACCTCTGGTTGAATTAGCAAATAGATTACATCAAGATATATATTCATATCGTAGTAGAATATATATTGTTTATCCATATTGCCCACCCCTAGTTGGGGGAGGCAGTGAATTATCTGCATTTACAAAGAGCTTATTGGTTGAATAATCAATCCTGAGCTGCTATTATATTACAATCAAAGCCCCGGCGCCAACAAGGCTTTCAACCCAGAAACGTGCTGGAATTAAATGATGCATAATGTTTTGGGCATCAAATTGTAAAAACATAAAACAAATTGCTGCGAAATAGATTTTTTTCAAACTTGGTTTCCTACTTCTCTTTTTATTACAATGTTAAAACTAAAATTCTTCATAGGATTGCAAATTGTCAAGCAGCAGATTAAGACTAAACGGTGTAGTTAATGTCTGTTAAGTTGTAGATTCTGGTCATTTATGACCTTAAGTCGCTCAAACCACCAGCATTCATTTATTCTACAGCACAAGGAAGATGCCAGATTATTGGTGGAGTGAGAAAGTGCCACAGCAACGAGCATGTAACACTGAAGGTTTTAAAAAAAACTAGAGGCAAACAAATATTCTTCTGCAGCATCAATATGAAGTCTTCCATGTGGGGTTTGCTTTCAGGCGTGTGATGGAGCTCCTCATCCAGGACTGGAGTTTGTCAGCGAAGCTCCGTCTGCCAACCATCAGCCGCCTGCAGAAGGTCCACAACGTCGACATGGCTTTGCAAGTGCTCAAAAGCAAAGGGGTCGACCTCAAGGATGAACACGGTAATTGTGGATTTTTTTTAACGTTTTTTTCTGAGCAAACGGGAACTCGCTCGACCTGAAAGAATGTTTGTCCCCCACAAAATGAGATTCTGTGTTTGTTTTTTTTCACTGTGTGTTTCATGTTTGGCTGTGTTTTCTGCAGCACACCTATTGTGTTTGATCACAAACATCTGTTGTACAGCTGCACAGCAACATAATTGGATTGCTTATCACTTCATGTGACAATATGGTTCTTTGTGTTTGTGCACCTCCGCATAAAGTGAACATGTGTCGGAGTGACTAAGCGGTCCAGGATAAGAGACATAAAGGGAGTTAGAAAAGTAAACGCAATAACTTTGCCTGCTTAATCAACTAAATCGCAAAGAGACCATACCTAATGCTTTGAATTGGCTTTTTAGATCACAAACTTGCTTTAGCGACAGCAGTGTTTAATGCCTAAACAGGTTATACAATTATTAAAGAACAAACACGAACATTCACATACAGCTGCAGCTAACAATTATTTAATTATTAATCTGTCAATTATAATTTTTGGTGGTGTAAAGTCCCCGTCACCAATTCCCAAAGCTCAAGACAATGTCTTCAAATTATTGCCATTTGTCCCGATAAAAGGGTCAAACCCAAAGATATGAAACGGAGAAAAGCAGAAATTCCTCACGTTTGAGAAGGACGAAACGGAGAACATTTTGTCATTTTTGCTTAATGGATGAATAACGCAAAACGGATTTGGTTCAATGGTTTAAAAAAAGAAGAAAAAAAAAAAGATATTTGATCTGAGTTTATCACGCCAGATGAAAATGTGTTTTTAAGCACAAATTGGAATGATTAAAACAAAATGGCGAAGAATATCATATCAGGTTTCACAATGGTGATCCACTGAAGACGCTGTATTTTGAAAGTGAATCTCATGTCCTAGAGCAGGGGTATTCAACGGTTTTCAGGCCAAGGACCCCCAAACTGATAGAGAGATGGAGCAGGGACCCCAGACCCCCGATATATATATATATATATATATATATATATATATATTATTGTATAAAATTGTGTTTTATATTAAACTGGGCCTAGTGCCATGTATAAACATACCTCTTTATTGTGCATTCAATACTAAGCTATTCAAATAATACACAGGTTCATATATTCATGTTTTTATTTTAAACATGTGCAAGGTACAGTGAGTAGGGTGGCTGTGCCACTGCCATTTATAAACATACCTTGTCAGCTGATGCCAATGCCAATATCAACATTGTCTGTCAATTGCATGATAATCATGCATACAAGCTGTTAAAATTGACGTTTTCATTTTAAACATAAATGTGGAAACGAAAATGAGTGATGGCCTATTAGTGCCACTGCCATGCATAAACATACCTGTTATCTTGCATACAATACTGAACTATTAAAATAATGGACAGATTCATGTTTGGAAAAAAATATATATATAAAAAAAAAAAAAATTGTCTAATCAACCAAACATTTCGCGGACCCCCTGCAGTACCCCCGCGGACCCCCTAGGGGTCGCGGACCCCCTGTTGAGGACCTCTGTCCTAGAGAGTGAATTTAGTGTTTTGCATCTCATCATCATACCGTCTGTCTGTCATGTGTCCATGTTTGTGTTCCGGTGCTCTGCACAGATCTAAAACCTGCCTGCCTGCTTTTCAGCCCCGGCTTCGTGCTCCGCTGCCTGGCAGAGGCGGCGGTGTCGTCGGCACGGAGGTCCCCGGGGACCGCCAGTAGACAATAACCTTGACAATAAATATTTTTAGCTTCATATTCTGTACCCGAATTCAAGAATATGTAGGTCATTACTGCCAGCATTCTTGTAATCTTCTGTCGCAACTTCAAGCTGTCAAGTTTAACGTTGGTTCCAGCAAATTGTACATCTATATCAGCCATCGTTACTAGCTGGTCTGATGAGGTGTCCCTCGTTAAGACCACGTTAGGGGGAAGAGAGAGGAGAGGAGGAACCATTACACAATTCAGTATCATATAGTTCAGTCTTTTCACATGTTTTCAGCAACTATCTTTTAAAGTGCATCGTGTTTTTGCAAACAAATCTCAGATCTTACTTGACCCCGACTTTAAGTATCGTGTCTTTATTTTCAGGCTCCAACATTGATTCCAGAGACATTGTGGATGGACACAGAGAGAAGACGCTGAGCCTCTTGTGGAAGATCATCTTTGCGTTTCATGTGTGTACCAGACTTTGTTTCCAGCCGGCCAGTAGGGCACAAAAATTGTCATTTGTTTTCTTTCTTTTTTTTTTTAAATGCCGCAATAATCTATTGGCCTGCTGTTATCGAATGATCTGTTAAGGTGGAGGTGATTTTGGACGAGGATCAGCTGAGGGACGAAATTGGCTTCCTGAAGAGAACCTTGAGGACCAAACGGAGGCTGGCGTCTCTGAGGTCCGATCGGGGCCTTCAGCCGAGCCCTTCAAGGACCAGGGCGCCGTATGAACACAGCAGCACTAAGATTACCCTGCTGATGGACTGGGTCCGAACTGTGTGTGACTTCTACAATCTGAAGGCGAGTTTGAAATTTTCATTTTTCAGCCCCCAGTTCCAAAGATAATACTATTGTGTTTTTGAATTGTTTATGATTTAATTTCGTCTGGTTAGGCAATATACAGTGTTCACCTGCTGCACTTTGTCTTTGGATGTATTATTAAGCTGTTATTGTGTTGTAGCCGTCGGTGCTGAGTGGTGGTGGTTTCACATAAAAACACTTTGAGAGCAAACAATATTCTACCGGGTTTAAACAGACTGCAGTTTGCTTGGGTTGCTAAACTTTTGTGAAATTATGCACACTCACTGTGGCCAAAATGTCTTCACATCAACATTGTCATCAAAAGAAATGTAAAACTCCTAGAGGGAGCTCCATTTCTCTGGACTTTCTCTCTTGTCAGGCTTATTTTTACAGCCCTAAATTACTGTCACCGACTCAAAAGTCCTACTTTAGAAAAAGAAACGGTGAATTGAAGTGTGTCGTCTGTCTGTGCAGGTGGAAAACTTCACCGTGACGTTCTCGGATGGCCGCGTCCTCTGCTACCTTATCCACCACTACCACCCCGGTCTCCTGCCAGCGGGGGCCGTCAGTCACAGCACCACCCAGACTGTCGAGTGCTCGCCGAGGGGTCGCCTGGAGCTCGACTGCTCAACCAGCGACTCCGACAACTCCTTTGACTCCTTGCCGACGGGCCTGAACGGTACGTGTCGGCTGTCAGCTGTGTGCTGCGTCTTCAGTGCAATTATCTGCTTGGATGCGCCTTTTTATAAATTGTGTTAAGGTGATGTATATGCATCATTGGAACACCACACAGACATTTTTGGTGCATTAGAGTGTGGGGGGGGGGGGGATTTATTTGTTAAGATGTCTGGGGCTCAATAATATATTCAGCGAATTTATTGTCAAACGTGTTTCATACAATGCACTTTACATCACTTTGTGATTTGTAGCTCGCTCTATCCACAGTGAACCCCGGGTTTTTAACTCAAATGCTTAATGTTTGGCACCTGAAGCGGATTTGTGTTTGTTTCAAGGATAAAAAGACTATTATTGTTTTTTAATTATAGGATAATCTCTTATGAAGGACTTTTAAAGGAGATTATGAAGAAATTGGAGGGACAGTAACAGACTTGTGGTGACCGTTTTGCTTATTTTTAACAGGCCCAGATTCTCCGTCGGTGGAATTTAAAGAGCTACTGGAGAATGAGAAAAACAACTTTGGACTGGTCAACGCTGCTGTGTCTTTCCTGGGCGGCGTTCCTGCCATGATCAACCCAGCTGACATGTCCAACACCATCCCCAATGAGAAGGTGAGACCAGACGGGAGGTTTTCTCTTCCTGCTGCAGGAACACCGATCATAGTTTTTATCAGACCCAGATCTGTAGGATATATTACCCATTCACTTCATGTTAGTACGCTATAGAGATTTTAAGGTTAGTTGAAAATGTTATTGCTGCATGCTTTGGGATATGATCGGCTCTAGTGGAGTGTAAGCAGATAGTAGTTGGTTTGGTCCTTTAAGACTAAGGTCTCCAATTCTTTCTTTCCTATTTGTTAAAGAGGCAAATACAGATTGGTTGGTCAAGGATTTAAACCTCTAACAGTTTTATCACAGTGTACACTAAAGCTTTCATGGTAAAGTCAAATCTGAGACCATTTTTTCATAACTGTCTTTCCAAATATGAAAAAAATACACAGAATATTTACAAGGATAAAGTAATGAGGGTTTAGACTAGTGACTGCTCTAAATCCATCACCAAGTCTTTTTATACCAACGTGTGTGTAAAGTGCTCCAGCTTCATCCACGTCTGTTTATTTACAGGTTGTGATGTCTTACCTGTCCTTCCTGTGTGTCCGTCTTCTGGATCTGCGGAACGAAAGCAGAGCAGCTCGGGTCATACAGGGCGCCTGGAGGAAATTTAGATTAAAGAAACATCTAGAGCTCTACAAGGTTGGTTCAATGTTTTGGCACAACTGCATTATATTTGTATCTATTCTATTCTATTTATTTTGCAAATTCAACTCAGCCAGACCATTTAGCCATTCATGTCTGGATGGAACCAAAACTAATCTGTCACTGTTGTAATGTTTATCATATTTGGTTTTATTGTTCATTTCTTTTGGTGGTTGCAATAAAACCGTAACGGTACCAGTTGTTACTTAAGTCATGGTTGCACTATTGTTGTTCCACGTGGACTTTATTTTTGAAATAAGTGCTCTCAATGCTGTTTGTGATATTAGCTACATGCATACAATGTTTGTATGAAACGGTAACTGTAGAAACATTAAACACATGCAGTGTAATATTTATCTCATTTATAATTTCCTATTGTGTTTACTGATTACATTGAAAATAAGCTATGTGTTGTTGTCATAGTCATCGAGCAAAGTGCTATCTTTGAATTATTAAAAAGGTCTATTGGGTGCACAAACCTAAAAATGAGTTTTTCATTTCATACATGGTATATTAATTAAAGCCGCTGTAAGCAGGAAGGAGACAGAACGGGCTCGCTCGTACTGATGGACATAGAGAGAATTATCACATGAATCTTCAGAAATGTAAAATTGATTGAAATTATAAATCTAACTTGTTTCTTTGATTTTTGTTCGGACACAGGAAAGAAACACGGCTGCCATGAAAATCCAGTTAGTCGTGAGGAGTTTTCTCCAGAAGCGCAGAGCTAAGAGGCAGAATCAAGCTGCCGTTATCATCCAATCAGTCTGGAGGGGTTTCTTATCCCGCAACAGGCTGAGGCTGAAGAAACGGGCTCAACTTCAGGCTCTGCAGCACGAAGCAGCGACTGTCATCCAGGTGAGTGTTAATTACATGGGATTACATTCATGTGAGGATGAAAAGGACTGTTAACGAAATATAAACGACCAAGTTGTACATGATATACCATTTAGTGTTTTTAACATCTTCAGGTGTTTATGGCTTTTCCTTGTTGATTGTGTTTTTCTTACAGTTGGTTTTGGTCCTGAATTTACATGCTGTTTGTGAACATTTGTCTAAAATCTCAACGTCTGTCTATTTCGTTGCGGCAAGGACACCTGCTTCCTAATGAAGCCTGCTTGTGTAACTGTTCTTTGAATATTTTCTTATCTTGTGCATGCAGGCTCAATGGAGGATGTTTTCCACCACGAGGGCTTACCAACGCCTCAGATACTACGCCATTGTTGTCCAAGCACAATGGCGAATGAGGCGGGCGGCCGCTGCTTATGGAAGAATTCACTGGGCGGTAACGGTCATTCAGAAGCACTCGCAAGCATGGGCTCTGGCAAAAAGAGATCGGGAACATTATCTCTCCCTTCGAGCTGCAGTGGTGAAAATACAGGGAGGGTACAGAAGGTGGAAAACCCAGAAAACCGAAAAGGAAAACCGTGCTGCCAAAGTGATACAAGCTGTGTTTAAGAAATGGTATGAGGAAAAGATGTCTGCAAGAACCGTTGCTGCTGTAAAGATTCAGTCTTGGTATAGAATGCAGGTGTGTCTCCATCAATACAGAAAGGTCAAGAGAAGCACTGTGCTCATTCAGGCCCAGTGCAGAGGTCGCGCACAGAGGCGCTGCTTTCAGTTGTTGAAGCTGCAGCACCACTCGGCCATTGTCCTTCAGAGTGCCTTCAGGGGGCAAGCTGTCAGAAAACAGATGGCGAAGATGAGATGCGCTGCGGTCATAATCCAGCTCTGGTTCAGGGCCTCCGTGGAAAGAGACGTGCAAAGGCAAATGTTTGCGCGGATGAAATGTGCTGCCATTACCATACAGGCGGCTTATCGCGGAAAGGTGGCTCGGGAGTCGCTGAAAAAACAACACAAGTCGGCAACGGTAATCCAGGCAGCTTTCAGGATGTATGCTGCCCAACGGCACTACTGTGCCGCGAGAAAAGCCGCAGCTGTGATTCAGCGAAAGTACAGAGCCACAGTTTTGGCTCTTCAGACGAAGAAGGATTACGACGCTCTGAGGAATGCTGCACTTGTCATACAAGCGAACTGGAGAGGCAGAGCTGACAGGAGGACGATAGAGAAGCGGCATCGGTGTGCAACACTGATCCAGGCTTACTACCGAGGCCACACAGCGCAAGCGGAGTACAGATCCAAGAAGGCCTGCGTCATGGTCGTGCAGCGTCGCTATAGAGCGTACGTGGCTGGAAAGGAGGCGAGGAAAGCGTACCTGCGCATGAGAGCCGCCTGTGTCGCACTCCAAGCTGGATTCAGAGGCATGAGGGTTAGGACGGAGCTGAAGAAAAATCACTGGGCAGCGACTGTCATGCAGTCTTCAGTTAGGATGTTTTTATGTCGGAAACAATATTTCCTCCTACAAAGTGCAGCGATTGTCATCCAAAGCCGATACAGAGCACTTCTGGTCTGCAGGGCACAGCAGAAAGAATACCGTGCGCTAAAGCAGGTCACCGTAAAAATACAAGCGGCATACCGTGGATTTAGGGTGAGACGAGTTCTAAAGAAAAGGCACAATGCAGCCAGAGCAATCCAAGCTCAGTTCAGGATGCACAGAATGCGTATTGCTTACCTCGCCACCAAGTGTGCTGCCCTCATTATTCAGGAACGCTACAGGGCCAAAATGCTCAGGAATCAACAGATGCAGAAGTACAGGACAATGAAATCTGCAGCTGTGTTCATCCAGGCAGCATATCGGGGCCACAGGGAGAGGAGCAGGATTTTCGAGATGCACCGAGCAGCCACAACCATTCAGAGAAGGTTTCTCACTATTAGGGACAGAGATGGGTTCCTAGCTCTCAAGGCAGCAGCTTTGGTTTGCCAGCAGAGGTACAGAGCAGTGACTGTGGCAAGAAAAGAGCGTTTGGACTATCTGTCAAAGCGCACAGCAGTCATTTGTCTGCAGGCAGCCTACAGAGGATGCGAGGCCAGAAAGCAGTTGCGTATGCAGCATGCGGCAGCTTTAACAATTCAGTCTCACTTCCGAAAGCACCGGCAGAGAACCTACTACAAGACTCTCCACTGGGCTGCCAATGTTTTGCAAACACGTTACAGAGCCAACAAGAAAATGAGAGAGGAGATGCAAGCCCTGAGTGCTAAGAGAAATGCTGCTGTTATCTTACAAGCTGCCTTCCGAGGAATGAAATCCAGACGACTCTTCAAACAAAGGCACCAGGCTGCTGCCGTTATCCAGAGAGCTTACAGAGCACACTGTGAACACCAGCAGTATCTCTCCTTAAAATCCTCCGTCCTCACCATTCAGAGGAGGTATCGGGCCACTGCAGCAGCAAAGGTACAAATGCAAGAATACAAAAACGTGCGCGGTGCTGCTGTTGTCCTCCAGGCAGCATACAGAGGTCAGCAGGTCAGAAAGCAGGTTGCTCGCTGGCATCAGGCTGCCACTGTGCTCCAGTCTGCCTTCAGAAAGCACAGAGAGGAAGTCAAATTCCAGGCCATGCGTCTGTCCGCCATCATCATCCAGAGATACTATCGCGCCTGTATTCTTCAGAGGCAACAGAGAGAGAACTTCCTTAAAATGAGACGTTCTGCCATCGTTCTTCAGGCAGCTTTCAGAGGTCATCGTGTGCGAACCGACATTGCCAAGATGCACAGAGCAGCTGCTGTTATTCAGGCCAACTTTAAGAGACATACACAGCAGTCAACCTTCAGGAAACAACGCTGGGCAGCCTGCGTCTTACAGCAGAGGTTTAGAGCTCGGAGACAGAGAAACACTGAGGTGAAACATTACCAACAAGTCAAGAAAGCTGTCATTAATCTACAATCTGCCTTCCGTGGAATGAAATCCAGAAGAATAATCAAACAAAGGCATCAGGCTGCCAGTGCTATCCAAAGAGCTTACAGAGCACACTGTGAACACCAGCAGTATCTGACCTTAAAATCCTCCGTCCTCACCATTCAGAGGAGGTATCGGGCCACTGCAGCAGCAAAGGTACAAATGCAAAAATACCAAACAATGCGCGGTGCTGCTGTTGTCCTCCAGGCAGCATACAGAGGTCAGCAGGTCAGAAAGCAGGTTGCTCGCTGGCATCAAGCTGCCACTGTGCTCCAGTCTGCCTTCAGAAAGCACAGAGAGGAAGTCAAATTCCAGGCAATGCGTCTGTCCGCCATCATCATCCAGAGATACTATCGCGCCTGTATTCTTCAGAGGCAACAAAGGGAAAAGTTCCTCAAAGCCAGACATTCTGCCATCGTTCTTCAGGCAGCTTTCAGAGGTCATCGTGTGCGAACCGACATTGCCAAGATGCACAGAGCAGCTGCTGTTATTCAGGCCAACTATAAGAGGCATACACAGCAGTCAACCTTCAGGAAACAACGCTGGGCAGCCTGCGTCTTACAGCAGAGGTTTAGAGCTCAGAGACAGAGAAACACTGAGGTGAAACATTACCAACAGTGCAGAAAAGCAGCCATCGTGTTACAGGCCGCATATCGTGGAAGGAAATTAAGGCAGAAGATCAAACAAAGGCATCAGGCTGCTGCCGTTATCCAAAGAGCTTACAGAGCACACTGTGAACACCAGCAGTATCTGACCTTAAAATCCTCTGTCCTCACCATTCAGAGGAGGTATCGGGCCACTGCAGCAGCAAAGGTACAAATGCAAAAATACCAAACAATGCGCAGTGCTGCTGTTGTCCTCCAGGCAGCATACAGAGGTCAGCAGGTCAGAAAGCAGGTTGCTCGCTGGCATCAAGCTGCCACTGTGCTCCAGTCTGCCTTCAGAAAGCACAGAGAGGAAGTCAAATTCCAGGCCATGCGTCTGTCCGCCATCATCATCCAGAGATACTATCGCGCCTGTATTCTTCAGAGGCAACAGAGAGAGAACTTCCTTAAAATGAGACGTTCTGCCATCGTTCTTCAGGCAGCTTTCAGAGGTCATCGTGTGCGAACCGACGTTGCCAAGATGCACAGAGCAGCTGCTGTTATTCAGGCCAACTATAAGAGACATACACAGCAGTCAACCTTCAGGAAACAACGCTGGGCAGCCTGCGTCTTACAGCAGAGGTTTAGAGCTCAGAGACAGAGAAACACTGAGGTGAAACATTACCAACAAGTCAAGAAAGCTGTCATTAATCTACAATCTGCCTTCCGTGGAATGAAATCCAGAAGAATAATCAAACAAAGGCATCAGGCTGCCAGTGCTATCCAGAGAGTTTACAGAGCACACTGTGAACACCAGCAGTATCTGACCTTAAAATCCTCCGTCCTCATCATTCAGAGGAGGTATCGGGCCACTGCAGCAGCAAAGGTACAGATGCAAAAATACCAAACAATGCGCGGTGCTGCTGTTGTCCTCCAGGCAGCATACAGAGGTCAGCAGGTCAGAAAGCAGGTTGCTCGCTGGCATCAGGCTGCCACTGTGCTCCAGTCTGCCTTCAGAAAGCACAGAGAGGAAGTCAAATTCCAGGCCATGCGTCTGTCCGCTATCATCATCCAGAGATACTATTGCGCCTGTATTCTTCAGAGGCAGGAAAGGGAAAAGTTCCTCAAAGCCAGACATTCTGCCATCGTTCTTCAGGCAGCTTTCAGAGGTCATCGTGTGCGAACCGACATTGCCAAGATGCACAGAGCAGCTGCTGTTATTCAAGCCAACTTTAAGAGGCATACACAGCAGTCAACCTTCAGGAAACAACGCTGGGCAGCCTGCGTCTTACAGCAGAGGTTTAGAGCTCAGAGACAGAGAAACACTGAGGTGAAACATTACCAACAGTGCAGAAAAGCAGCCATCGTGTTACAGGCCGCATATCGTGGAAGGAAATTAAGGCAGAAGATCAAACAAAGGCATCAGGCTGCTGCCGTTATCCAGAGAGCTTACAGAGCACACTGTGAACACCAGCAGTATCTGACCTTAAAATCCTCTGTCCTCACCATTCAGAGGAGGTATCGGGCCACTGCAGCAGCAAAGGTACAGATGCAAGAATACAAAACGATGCGCGGTGCTGCTGTTGTCCTCCAGGCAGCATACAGAGGTCAGCAGGTCAGAAAGCAGGTTGCTCGCTGGCATCAGGCTGCCACTGTGCTCCAGTCTGCCTTCAGAAAGCACAGAGAGGAAGTCAAATTCCAGGCCATGCGTCTGTCCGCCATCATCATCCAGAGATACTATCGCGCCTGTATTCTTCAGAGGCAAGAAAAGGAAAAGTTCCTGAAAATGAAGCAATCCACCATTGTTCTTCAGGCAGCGTTTAGAGGCTGGTGTGTCAGGAGGGACATACGCCGACAAAATCAAGCTGCAATTGTGATCCAGTCGTGCTGGAGATGCTCAGTGCAAAGGCGGATCTTCCAAAGGACGCGTGAGGCAGCTATGAAACTTCAGCGGCGGGTCCGGGCTGTGCAGCTTGGCACGTTGGAGAGGAACAACTATACCCGGATGAGGAAAGCAGCCATAACACTTCAGAAACAATGCCGAGCCTGGATTGCAAGAAGACAGGTAATGGGTCTTATTTAAAGTTCATACTTTGCTAGAACCTTCTTCTTTTTTTTTCCTGACATCCAGACAGCCTGTAGTTTGCACTCACAAACCTTGTTGAGACTTGATGATTTTTTTTTTTTTTAACAAGTGGTAATTTTATACGGTGGATAGATTAATTCAAAATGAATATACTGAAATTATAGGAAAACAGGAACGAAGCTGACCATATTTAAACTAGATTTTTGTAGTGAACTGGCTAGAAAAGGGTAAACATAAGGTCATAGTCCTTTGCATGCTGTTGTGTTCCAGGTACACGAGAGAGCCAAGGCAGAGAGGAGGCTCCGTTTTACGTCTGCGGTCTTCCACCATCTCAGTGCCATAAAGGTCCAACGAGCTCTGAGAGCCCACTGGGCGTTGGAGTCGGCCAAAAGACAAATCCATTCTGTCATCACCGTACAGGTACAGGGACATGGAGCGCACAACGCCATTTTTTTTTTTTTTAAACAAAATCTGTCGCTGAAAAAGCACTTCTGATGGCTTTATTGAATCGCTGAAAAGCACAACATTTCTTTCAATGATTGCCTTACTTTTCCCCCAGCGATGGGTGAGATCCAGGCAGCAGAGGAGACGGTATCTGGAGGACAGGAGGAAGGTGCTTATAGCCCAGAGAGCGGTGAAGCGCTGGTTAGGTCGTCGCCACAAGGCTGCCTCAGTCATCCAGCAGGCCGTCCGCAAGTTCCTCCTTCGGAGGCGCCAGGAGAGGGTTCAACAAGGCATCGTCAAAGCTCAGGTACTACAGTCGGTGGTGAATTTTGGTACAAATTACTTCTGATATGTTCACACTTTTTCCCAAGTGTGTCTTACAACAATAGTCGGGTGTCAATATGAACATTGAAACCGGTTTTGTGTGCCGTCATCAGTCCTCTTCTTCATACTCCTTATTAATGTTCTTTCAATGGAATTGATGAAAGACGAAAGAAATCCTCTTTTTCTGTGTGAAAGTGTATGCAGGTATCTTCTTAAAGTTAGTTTATCTAGTACCTAATCTTCTGTTTTTGTTACTGTCCCTAAACAGCAGAGCAACCGGAAACACGAAAAGGAGATTTTATACTAAAGAGACTTAGGAGCTGCTTTCACCTGGTGTTGATAGAATGGATCATTATATTTTTATGGTATCCCACGTGTCTCTAACGGTATATATATTTTTTTCCAACCAAAAGTCAAAATGTCCTTTTTAAACAAACCTTCAAAGAAGACACACGGGGGCAGTAAGACTCTTGGCAGGATCTCTGTAGGGAAACTTGAGAGGATGGTGTAACATCAAAATCTTTAGTTTGAATGAATTGTAGTATGAAATTCCAGGGTGAATTATGTACCATTTCAATCCTCACACCTTTGGCATAGAATTGTGAACATCATCTGATCCAATGCACCAATGATGAGCAACTCATTTTAGATTCCCTTTTAATGTCTCTTCTTTTTCTTCTCTCTATTTCCCTCCAGGCTCTGTGGAGAGGACACCGCTCCCGCCGACTGAATGACGATGCCAAGTTGGTGAAATTAAGACACCGCTTTCGCAAAGTCTCCGCCGGCGTCCGAGAGGAGGACAAACTGTGCAACAAGACGTCGTCCGCCCTGGACTACCTCCTTCGATACAAACACTTCTCCTATATTCTAGAGGCCCTGAGAAACCTCGGTAAGGTTTGCCATCTCTGGTAAATGTTTTTTGGCCACATTTTTTAAGTTTACAAAGCAAGTGCTGGTATGAGACTGTTCAGATACAGTATTCCTATTCTGAAAGATCCGTTTGAATATCAGACTACATCAGAATTAAGTTAAAAAAGGACTGAAACCAAGTATTTTCATTATCAATTAAACTAATCAATCAAGTAAAGTTAAGTCTGTCAAAGATTACTTCCAGGATTAAACAGAATTTTGATAATTTGGGACAGCTGTGATGGACTTTTAACAGACATCAGTACAAGGTTCAGGGACTTGAGTTAGTAATTATTTCAAACGCCTGATTGTCTGGGCAAGTCATGACTCCCAACTGCAACCACCGTAACTGAGAAACGGGAAGACTTTTAGGGAAGTGTGGGAGAAGAAGCTCCTCCTCTGTTGCCTTTTTGGTTTTGTGTTGTACTAGCAAAAGTGCTTGTGTTGTCGAGATGAGACTGAGTTCATTACACAAGAAGGTGGTTGACGTGTGTTCCCAAAATCTAATGTGTGTAACCTAAAAAGCCAACTAAGTGTGTGCACCTCGTGGATTAAGAGTTGTTGCGTATCCTTGGCTAACACTTGATTCGGATTATGTGAGTGGGATCTCAGGTGTCAGTTTTTTGTGTGAGTGCTAACAGGAGACCGTGTGTGTGTGTGTGTGTGTGTGTGTGTGTGTGTGTGTGTGTGTGTGTGTGTGTGTGTGTGTGTGTGTGTGTGTGTGTGTGTGTGTGTGTGTGTGTGTGTGTGTGTGTGTGTGTGTGTGTGTGTGTGTGTGTGTGTGTGTGTGTGTGTGTGTGTGTGTGTGTGTGTGTGTGTGTGTGTGTGTGTGTGTGTGTGTGTGTGTGTGTGTGTGTGTGTGTGTGTGTGTGTGTGTGTGTGTGTGTGTGTGAATGCACAGAGACCGCCACCCGACTGTCTCCAGAGTGCTGTGAGCGGCTGGTTGAGAGCGGAGCCACCAACGTCATCTTCACACTCATCCGCTGCTGCAACAGGAGCGTCCCTTGCATGGACGTCATCACCTACTCCGTCCAGATCCTCCTCAACCTCTCCAAGGTACAAACCCAGGCCTGCTCTGTTTATCTTCCATGTTTCACACCCTCAGCATAACAGCCTGATTTAACTTCTTTATCATGGCAGCACTACAGCTTGTACAGCTTTCCATTACAAAGAGGTTACAGTTAGGGTTGGGTTAGCCAAGCATTGTGATTTAAAAGCGTTGCATGCTCTCAGTTTAGCGTGCTAGCTAACATGTGCTAATTAGCACAATGTACAATTGAGGCTGATGGGAATGCCATTCGTTTTTTAGATAATTGGTTGTAAACCAAAATAATGGCGAAATAAAACATTTTGACCTGATGATGGCGCCAGATGAAAAGTGAAGGTGTCACCAAAATTATTATAATTCATCTTGAGGGGCATTTTTTTTTTTTTTTTTACTATTACCTTTGCATACTTTTCTCAAATCTTTTTCCTTTTGTCTGATCAAGTGGTTCAATAAGTTTAATGTCACGTTTGTACTTTCTTGCACTCTTTCTTTCCCTCTGCTCCACACACTCGCAATTTCCTCCCTCAGTACCACAAGACCATCGAGGCAGTGTATTCGGTGGAAAACTTTGTGGAGACACTGCTGGACCTGCTGCAGAGATACAGAGAGAAGGCAGGGGATAAAGTAGCAGAAAAGGGCGGCGGCATCTTCACCAAGGCCTGCTTCCTCCTCGCTCTCGTCCTTCAAGACAAGCACCGTGCTGGGGTTCGTAGCTACTATAACAACATGACTTTTGAAATACTGGATATTATTCAAATAGTTTAAGAAAATAAAAATGTTAAATTCAACAGGAAAGACGGCTGTTGTAGCTTTGTAAATGTAATGCATTTTTTCTTTTCTTTAGGAGGTTATGAAGCTACCCAAGGTATTGGATAGATTACGGAGTATTTACCGTCTCACTGCTCGCAAACACAAGATGGACGCTGAAAGAACCGTTATGAAACAGAAAATGAACGCAACGATGAATGGAAGCTTCTTTGTTCAAGCAACACCTCGTAAATCCCGCCCTGTGCCAAAGTATGTATATGTGTGCATATATAGTATACAGTGCTGTATTTCTCAGAGATATACAGCTTGTAAGTGTTTGACGTCTCGTTTTTGTTTTTCAGATTTGCACCGGATTGGGTTCTAAGAAAGGACAAGCTCAAAGATATTGTAGACCCTCTCAGGGCCATTGAGATGGTGGCAAACACACTCTGCATTGTGTTGTAAATAGAAAAGCTTTTAAATCTTGATTCGTTGTCATTTCTTGCTTAAAAAAACATTTTGTATAGTTTCCTTTTCTTTTTGTACATTTCCATGTTTTGGATGTATATATTAAAATGGATTTGTTTCTAAAACATGGTGCCAGTTCCATGTATGTTTCTTATGTGTTTACATTGTTTCTTTTGCTCAAGATGATGTGTGTGTTGGAAAAAAGTCATAGTAAAGTATGTCACAGCGTCAAATGACATTTAAAATACGTTTAAAATGAAACATTATTGTAGTATGTTGTAAAAAGAAAAGTCTATATAATATACATTTCCAAAATGGTAAAATAAGTCATATATTATGTAAAAAATAAACAAGTAAAAGTGTATTTCAAAAGGGTAAAAAAATTGAAATGTGTTGAAAAAAGACAAAAATGGTCATTTTATACTATGCTGCAAAAGTATAAAGAAAAGTGGTAAAATATGCCAGTTAAACCAAGTCATGGTGTAAAAAAAAAAAAGTTTGAATTAAAGTCATAAAAAAGTTACAGTATAGCATGTCGGGAAAAGTCATAGTTATCACTTGTCGAAAAAAAGATGGTAAAGTATGTCGAAAATAGACATAAAAAAGTCATATAGTCAACAAACCACTTAGGTTTAGGGAAAAATATTATGGTTGGGCTTAAAATAATTATGTAAACTAAGTGAAATACATAAACACGCCAGGAACTTGACTTCACAATAACTCAACGCTTTGAGACACAAGAAAGGAAGGAGAAAATAGTTTTATTAAAATCGTTACTGATGTTACTGAATTGGGGACACATGACTGATGCCAAACTGTTGCAGTACTCGTCTCCCTCTGGTTAATCATTTGCATATTTGTCCAGCCAGCTCATGTAACTTCTAGTAAACTAAAGCTTTTACTGGCAAGAGGGCAAGGTCATCACACCATCAAAACACCCACACAATCTCAATTTACCAGTGGATCTTTCCTTGGTCCGCCTGTCAAGTTCATTACTGTGGGCAGAATATGGGCTCGTTGTCGTGGCTAAATTTGAATGCAATATTTTCACCATACAGGAGATAACGGACACATTTTGTTAATGGCAGGAATTAATTTAAAGCTTAGTACATACAGAACAGTGGTGGGAGAGGTACTCTGATTCTTTGCTGATTTAAATGTACCAATACAACAATGCAAAAAAACCAAAAACATCAAATTATTGATGCGTTTGCATAATTTTCCTGTTGCAGGTGGTCGAGGTGGAGCTGGTTTTAAATACTTTGGTCAGGAAGAGGAACTATGAAAACAATGTAATTTGTATAGATCATTTTACCAATGTGTAGTACCTGGCCACATGCTCCAAACAAATAGGGGTCAGCACTTCACCTCTACTACTGGGTCCATATAATCTAACTTTACAGTCAAGCCACAACCAATAGCAGCACAAGAATACATACATTTCAACTAGACTGCCGGAACTCTTGATAGTCGGTAAAAATAACATTGCTATATTATAACCTTCATGTGTGATGTCGGCCTATATGTTAGCCAACTTTGAGTTTACTGTGACACTAACCGGGAGCTGTATGGTCCATCCTTATTTGGATTAAATCCAAAGTGGCAGAAATGAAGAAACGACCTGTATTTTCATATTTCAAACTGAACGTTCTCACAGACCTTGTACCTTCAACTTGATTGACAAGCCATCGTGGCAGCTCTACCTCCTAGTCCTCTCACCGCTCTACAGTAACTCACTAGCTAGGTACAAGTGGTATTACAAGACTGGACAGGCCTGGGCTAGCTGGTTAGCACGCTCATTTCAGTAGCAACACAATCCATAGACATCCCTGACACAACTTAAACATGGTTACTTTTTCACATTTTGTTGATAATGTTAGTTCTGTTTTCTTTTTTCTTATTTTAGAATTCTGGCAAGATCTTACACATTGCACCTTTAAGCCTTAAACAGTTATTTAAATGTAACCATCTGAAACGTTTTGAATGGAAATTTCTCTGAACCCACAAAGGGAGCCTAGACTTTTAAAGGAGCCACAAGAAAGAAGAAAAAAAAGACCAGAAACCACAATCTTTAACAATGTTTTATAAGCTCATCATCATGTTTCAAATGTTGAATCTTCATCTGTAAAGTAACTAGTAACTAGCTGTCACCTATCGGAAGCGGAGTAAAGTGTAAAGTAGCATAACATGTAAGGGTAGCACTTTATAATAACTACACACTATGAAGCATTAGTTAAGCATGAGTAAACACTTAATTCATCATTTATAAAGCATTGTTCCTACATTAATAATTCATTAGTATGCAGTTCATAACAACAGTTATACATGTTTTATTCTTGATTAATAAGCTTGTCTATTATGTGTTTCATTATTGTGTTTCCATACTTTATAAATGATGGATTCCCCATTTGTAAATGAAGTATTATATATTTTACAAACCAATAATTAAGGAGTTGTAGATGATTAATAAGATCATTTATAAAGTGTTAGTAAATGATTAATAACTTATTAGATGTACATTATTGATGCATTTATATATATAATGATTTAGATATGCACTAATGGTTAGGGACTATGTTAATATATGCTTTATAAATGCGTATTAATACTGCAATTCATGATTAATTAATGATTTATTAAGGTAGTTACTAGTCCTTAGTAAAGTGTTTTGTGTGAGCTCATCTAAAGTGAGGACTATCTATGCCTTATAAAGCATTTATTAAGTGTTTTGTGTGAGCTCATCTAAAGTGAGGACTATTTATGCCTTACAAAGCATTTATAAATGACATTGAAAGGCCAGCAGTGCCTCAAAACCCAGTTTTTTTAACAGAAAAGGCAAATAGACACAACACAAAGTGATCAAGAACATATCAATATTTATTGCAAGATGCAAACAATATACTATTAAATACAAACCTCTCAGGCATTCATTCATGTAACAAACAAACAAACAAAGACATTCTCCTTCAGGAGAACATGGCTGGATATAACACATTTGTAAATATACAACTGGAGCTAACCAGGAGCTTTGCATATTAGTTTACATTTACTTATTTAATTATTCATTTCATACCAAGCATATCGATCTCATTCACATCCACTCCACATATAACAGCTAGTTAGCCTGTCACCTGGATTGCTCTATTTACAACGGAGGTGACGCGTTAGCGTGCGCCTGTCTCAGGACCTCTAGTGCTAGCTGGAAGGCTAGCTGGATACTCATCGTCCATAATGTGTAACGTTACGTGCCAGCAAACTAAGAAACACACAGACGGGCATTGGAGGCCCGTCAGCAGTCATTCTTTCTGGCGGAGGTCCGCGAGCCCTTTCAACTTAGGTCGGAGTTTACCATCGCATAAGTGCACTTCCGTATCAGTTCCTGAGCGAAACGTTTGTCCCACGTTGATGACGTATGAAGCGGTCTTTTCCTTTGTCCGTCCCACATTGATGACGTTTTGAAAGCGGGATTTCACTCGATTTCGCTTATTGCAAACAATGAGTAGATTCGGCCGGCTGCCATCGGGACATGCAACTGAAGAAAAGTGCGAACAGTGGAGATCGTTATGCTTAGTTAAAATGAATAGTTAAATAAGTAAATGTAAACTAATATGCAAGCTCCTGGTTAGCTCCAGTTGTATATTTACAAATGTGTTATATCCAGCCATGTTCTCCTGAAGGAGAATGTCTGTTTGTTTCTTACATGAATGAATGCCTGAGAGGTTTGTATTTAACAGTATATTGTTTGCATCTTGCAATAAATATTGATATGTTCTTGATCACTTTGTGTCTATTTGCCTTTTCTGTTAAAAAACTATGGGGTTTGAGGCACTGCTGGCCTTTCAATGTCATTTATAAATGCTTTATAAGGCATAAATAGTCCTCACTTTAGATGAGCTCACACAAAATACTTTACTAAGGACTAGTAACTACCTTTACTAAGGACTAGTAACTACCTTAATAAATCATTAATTAATCATGACTTGCAGTATTAATACGCATTTATAAAGCATATATTAACATAGTCCCTAACCATTAGTGCATATCTAAATCATTATATATATATAAATGCATGAATAATGTACATCTAAATAAGTTATTAATCATTTACTAACACTTTATAAATTATCTTATTAATCATCTACAACTCCTTAATAATTGGTTTGTAAAATATATAATACTTCATTTACAAATGGGGAATCCATCATTTATAAAGTATGAAAACACAATAATAGAACACATAATAGACAAGCTTATTAATCAAGAATAAAACATTTATAACTGTTGTTATGAACTGCATACTAATTAATTATTAATGTAGGAACAATGCTTTATAAATTATGAATTAAGTGTTTACTCATACTTAACTAATGCTTCATAGTGTGTAGTTATTATAAAGTGCTACCCATGTAAGTACTAAAGTAAAGTACAAGTACCTTAAAACAGCACTACAATACTACCAGCACTGTTGTAGTCATGTTTTTAGTATGTGCAGAATGATGTGTATTTAGTACCTGCTATACTGAATACCTCATCCCTAATGATTTCAATGTTTTATTAAGAATGTTAAAAACAAATCTTTAAAAGGGAACTGTTGTGCTCAACAGCAATGCTGGCCATACTAATATATAGTAGTGTCTGCTCTATTTAACCAAATGCTTAAAGGGGAAATATATAGATATGTTCTTTTATATGAAGAAGAAAACATAGAGTGAACATGAATGTTTTATTAAAAGTGTCACAGTTGACAGCACTGAAGTAGACACAGAAGATCAGTTCTGTACTTCATAAGTGATCTAAATACTGTTAAACATTTTCATTTTTGTTCATCCATCTCAGGTCCATCACTTCTAGTTAACTAAAAACCTTTATTGGCAAGTGGGCAGGTGAATCTCACCATCAACACACTGGTAACGCATGACCAATGTGCCGACAGGTATTCTGTTACCGATGCACTTGAAAGTGACATAATCATTATGGGCCAGATATAGCTTATCTTGAGATGTATATACAAATGCAATATTATGCGAGCGTGTGGCTTCTTCATCCACAGTGCAGGGTTCTGCAAAAGATAACAGATGAACAGAATTGTATTAATGGGGAATGACTATACAGCACACTCCATATACAGTTCTTATAAATTATTATTAAAGTATATTTGGAGCTTGGAAGATAAGCACTTCTACCCAAATGTAATCGTTAACATGTAGTGTTACAATACTCAACATATAAATCATTACTGGCCAGCCAACTGTGAAAGACGTACTGTAATATTATAATAATTATTATAAACCTTTTTAGATTGAAGCTACATAAGACCTAAAGAAATGCTACACTCTGTGTAATGGCGCTGTATAGTTGATATATTCTGTTAATATTAATCAAGCCACTACATGCAAACACTGGAAACCAGAATATCAGTTGTACATATGCAAAATCCTCACAGAATGCCACATGAAAAATGTCTGGGAATTGTTACTTACTTAGACATCTCATCTGTCCAATCCATTCCCCATTGATGCAGGTTTTGTAAGGCTCACCCTCCATGACATAGTAATTCTGACAGCTATATTGAACCCTTTCTCTATGGCGGTGTTGGAATCGAAGAGTTTCTGTGGTGTCTCCGTCTGTAAGGGGTGGTGACGTCCCACAACCCAAAGGAGCTAAAAGAATGTAAAAAAAAACACAAAAAGAAAAATAAATGAGTCAGTGCGCGTTGGAAGCTGTGGGAGAAAATGTTTGTGTTCAGCATAACATGTCAACATGCAGTGGGTGTAGAATATTTCAAAAAAATCTGTCTAGTTTTTGCAATAAAACTCTTTACTGACTAAAGACAGTAAAGAGTAAGAAAGGGGCTAAATAACGCTATGAATTTTGGCAAGGGAAAAATTGGTATGGCCATATTCTTAGGGGTCCCTTGGCGTCTCACCTCAAGATATCTAAATGAATATGGGTTCTATGTCTATCCATATGAATAAAAAAAAATATGATAGTACCAATTATGTTTGGTTTTTTAATTGTGGTGTCAAACCTAATCACTATACTGTATAAACACAAAACTTGCAAATTTAAATCCCATTTTTTGTATATATTCATGCAGCATATATAACGTATCTTTAAATCTGAAATCGTCTTAAAGCTTCCTGTGTGCGACTTTGTGAAATACTTTTTATATGTACGTGTGCATATAATGTTTTTCTCCTCCATTACTATGAGTAATCAAATTAATATTGCAATTTAGATTGTTTAGCTGTTAGGAGATATTTACCATTTCTATTGAAACTGAAATGTATGAGATAATCCTTAAATTCAAACTTTACATGACTGGTGAGTCACACTATTGAGGGAGACATCTGACAGTTTTAAAACCTGAAGCTGCTGTTGACACAGTGCATGTATTCATAGGAATTGATTGGGTCTGTGGTTGTAAGAAATCTCTTCACATTTCATTTTAAAACTACTTATTCTGCACCAACACAAAGCTTGGCACAACAATTTTAACACCTTCTCTAAATGCCCCTCCATAACCCATATATTAGTAATTAGAGTTGGAAAGGCCGCATTCCACCCCTCAGTTTGTAAACATTTCATTTCATGAGACTATTCTAATTTATCATCTTATCTATTATCATTTATTACCATCAACATTGAGATGAGGCTGCATCCGGTCAACTTCAGGAGTGATGTCTGGAGAGAATAAAACAGAAATTATCAAATGAAAAACTCAGTGGACAGTTTATTGTTTATTCAGATTCCCATTAGTTGTTACCAGGGAATCCGCTACTCTTCCTGGGGTCTATGTCCCACAGGGTTAGGTATGCAGCCATTTTAGTGTATTGTAACATGATCTATAATTAAAAATTATTTTAACACCTTCATCTACGGGCGAGAGCTCGCAGCTCAAAGCTGAGTAAACACAAACAGTCGGTTAGGTCAATGAAGGGAAAAAAGTGGGAGGACGTTGTATTTTTTAGCATTCATTTTTTTAATGATGTCCTCATTGTTATTTAACGTAGAAACACAGGACTCCTATAGATAATGTAACGACCCTGGATAGTTATGTCGGGACCAACAATTTAATTCATTTTATATCAGAGTTGGCATTTTGCAGTAGTGAAAAAAGATAAAATAAGATGCATGCTCAAGAAAATTGGTTGGAAGAACAGGTGGCAGATCTTAGCAAACCACTTTTACTTTGCTGCTATAAAAAACACACCAATGTTTGCCCCAAAATGTATTCATAGTGATTAAATTCTAATCTGATAAACAATAATGTAATTGTGGTGTAAGCATGAAAAATAAAAGTTGATAAAATGTTGGGAAAAAACAACAACAATCGTCCTTTCAACTATATTGTGTATTGTATTTTCTTACGTGTACATTGTGGAGTCCCGGTCCAACCTCTTTCCCTACAGGTTAGAGTAAAACGTCCCTCATAACCAGCCTTGCAGATATAATTGTTCTGGACACTGACTTGAAAGTGACATTTTACTTTCATATCAGAGTTGGCACATCAACAAGTAACATATTCAGATATTTTTTTAACTTGTGTTGTGCAAATATAAGACAAGCAAGATGGTCAAGATGCTTGTAAATATGGCACCTGATGTTGCTTCTTTTTTTAATGTGCTCACCAGTTATTTCTTTATTTATGTCATGGTGAGGGATGTATAATGGGGTGAACGTGACGTAGCCTTGTTATTGAGCGTGGAGTACCAGGAAACATTACATAGATGGATCTTTTTGTTCTTGGTCTACAGAGCAGCGTTGCTTGATTTTCTCTGGAAAAAGGCTGATAACTGTTGTAATGAGCACCATAGACTGGGACCGAGGCAGATTAATAGTATATTGAAGTAACTGCATAACTTGGAGAAGGGACCTTTGGTTCCTGATTTAGTTGCAGAGTTTACTAGCTCTTAGTTCCTACGATTTTTGGTGGAAGACGGCAATTACGGTAAAAAACTAATTTAAATAAATAAATCCTAACTGGACCAAAAGCTCCTTCCCCGCTTTCCCAAATATGGATACAAAATTAACAGTAATGTCATAGTTAAAACTTCACAATACCTTGACAAAGTGGATTTGGATTCCATCCATCTCTGGTGCATGTGGCCAAGGTGGCACCATCTGTCTTCTTGTAGCCCGTGTCACACGAATATGTTACAGTCTCATCCAATGTTATTCGTTGTCGCCATCTAACACTCCAGCGATACACATGCTGCGGTCTTTGATTTCTACATACAACCTCTAGAAGAAGAGAAAGACTTGTGTAAATTAAGTAATAAAGATAAGATTGATCATCATCGTCATCATAAATTAATGAACCATACACACACAATAATGAACAGCAATCTCACAATCTGTGTCTGGCACTAAGCCCATGTAGTTTTATACCTTGGCATACTGGTTGGAAACTCCACTCTCCATTCTCATTGCATGTAGTCACAGATGAGGTGTCACGAGGGTTGAAAACCCAGTACTTATTTCCACAAATGACTCTCACTGTGTCACCAGGTGAAAACACATTTATGAAAGGAGGTTCATACGTGGTTCCCTCCACTGGCGGCAGTATCAGTGTACATGTTATTGCTTCATTTGTTGGGAAATTAAGCATATTATCTGTTAGCACCAATTTTCACTTGTCAGTGTGATATAACCATCAAACTGGATGACTCAGTTCATACTTACGTTCACATGCAGGTGTGGGGCTCCACTCTGCTCTAATTCCTTGTTTGATGCATTTTGAAGGTATGTCAGTGCGTTTGTATGTAGCATCACATCTAAAGTGCAGGACCTCATTTTCTTTGTACTCTGGAATATTTCCACGCACAAAACCATTTTCAATCTTGGGTACTGCACATGTTATCTCTGTTGAAAAAAAACAACATATTTTTTCATAAAGAGGGGATGCACAGTAATCACTTATTGACCTTACTCTGGAGTATTGACTCCTTACTCTTCTCATATCGCCAGACCAAATCCCAAACGCGGATTAGTCTGGAACCTCTCAGTTAATTTTCTTTTTTCAAAGGGGAGCTATCAGCGGGTTATCAACATGTGATGCAGCGCTGAGCGACCAGTGACCAGGTCGGTGTAGATCACAGCGCAGTAGTAACAGCCAATCACAGCACATAAGGGCGAGAAAAACGATGATGCCCAAGTGACGGACGACAGCCGGGAGAGTTGAGCTGCTATATTATGAGTTGTTATATTAAACTTTTGTCAAAACCAGTCGAAAGTACAGCAAACATCAGTGCAGTTTATTGTTCTTCTCTAAGCAAACATTTTATTTATTTTTGGTTGTTCTCAAAAATGCCTCAATGGTGCTCAGTTTGTACATCTTCAATTCCATTCCTTGCCTCCTCTCCTCGTGCCGTAGTCCTCCCACCAGAGGAGAGAGGAGTCGAGGCGACACAGGTATTAATCAAAGTGAGACATTCATGCTTTGCGTGTTATTTTAAAGCAACACCAATTAAATATGACATTGGCAGCTGCAACATCTGTCCATTGGCATGCCCCTTCAGCCTGGTCTCCCGTTTAACAAAATTGCATTGACAAATACGTTTTGTAGGAAAATTATTTTCTCCTGGATTAAGTTAGTTTTTGTTGTTTCACAAATATGTTTCTAATCACAGTCTGCAGAAATCCACGTTGGGAGGAGGTCAGAGTGGATGGGTGGGTCAAACAAACACAAGACTTTCACACAAGAGACCACTGTTTGTATCCCGTGTGAAATCAAATGTCAATATTCACCTATTTTGATTCACGTCCTTAACCTCGATACCATAACATGTTCTTATTTGAAGCCAAAACCATTACCTTATACTAAACCTAGCAAAGGATACACCTGTGCACCCATGGTCAAAGCTCCTCCGTCAAGCCTCCTCTTTCCTCGAGATGTATTTTAGGAATCGAGACATCCTTCAAGATGACGCGTTGAAATGAATATCCGAATCACAGACAAAAGGCCGGAACAGAGAGGAGACAAGGAGGCACAAAAAAGAGAAATGCGAAGAGTCTGCGGTCTTGGTAATTGGCCCGGCACATCCCATGGTGGGTTATGTTTGTATTTGTGTGTTTCTGTCTTCCCCTTTGCCTGTACTTTCACCCTTTTACTAAAAAGGAAGAATTTCTGGTTCATTTTGGAAAGCCTCCTGTACCTTTGCATGTAGGAATCTGTCCACGCCACTCTCCATTTTCATCACAATACATTTCTTGTGACCCAGACAGGATTTCAGTGCGGGACTTGCAGCTGAATTGAACTACATTGCCATAGGTTGCTTCCTCTGGGTCCCCAATCACCTGGACATTGTGGTCCACATGAATCACTGAGCACTGTTGTGCTGGAAGGAAAACAAATAAATCATTAATTGGATGAGTAAAAAACGTTCAAATGTTTCGAACGATAAACACGTAAGAAATACAGTTTTTCAATATTTCCTGACACAGTGACATTTCCCCTTGTATGTAAAGTACTGAACAAATATGATGCTTTATTTCAGCTTTACCTTCACAGACAGGAACCACACCATCCCAGCCTTCAGCCATGCAACGCCGGTAGTTTCTGCGACTGACCATTTGATAACTGAAACGAGTATTATGTAGAACATGGATAATGGAAATGGTTATTTAATAGTCAAACTTAAACTGCACCTCTTGTTATGCACAATATAGTGATACAGAATAATATGTACAAAGCAAAGCACAAAGATATCAGTAAACATACAAATTAACAGTATACAATTGTGTTTATACATATTTTCATACCCTTTATTGCAATTGTACACAACTTGTGACCCAAAGACAAAATCGTCTCCCTTTTCCAGATTAAAATCTGCAAACTGGGCCTCACCGGGATGGCCACATGATCTCGCTTAAAACACAAGAATGAAAGAGAATGTGGGTAAATATATTTCTAAGGCTCAAAATACAGTGATGATACAGGTGGACCTCCATTCAATAATACGCAGTATGATATTTTAGTATCTGCTGATGATGAAATAGTTTCTGTCCAGTTTGATTACCACATTCACTGTTTCATGAACAGTGTTGACACTTGTGCAAAGTCCATTGTAAAAATCGTTAAGTGGAACAATCAGCCAATAAAATAATTAGAGTAAATGGTACTGAGAGAGCAATACTGTTTATATTGCACTATAGTGATTCATACTTAAAAGTACATCAATGCTGGTGAGGAAATTTCAAAACATTTATCAATATCAATTTGTTTCCTACATTTTTTAAATGTATTGACCAACATTCAGCATGCTGAACCCCCATTCTTACCACAACCTAGCTTAAAGTTAACTTTGTCCCCAGACTGGATGTCAGTGTGTTAATGATTAACAGAGAGCAGGTTCAATATTTTGCCCAACAAACGTTTTAAATGTAAATTAAAAACTCTACTGTTTCTCTACTGCACTTATATTTTCTTTGTTGCATTTGAGCAACTTATTACTAAACTGTAACTGCAATTCTGGTATATTCTATCTGTATTATATTTCATGTATTCTATTTTATTTAATCTAATATTTAAAAACGTTTTCATTGCTTATCGTTTTTGAACGTCATTCTTAATGCTTTTTTGCCAACGTAAAGCACTCTGAATTGTCACTTTGTTTGAAAAGAGCTATAAAACTGCCTTGCATGATCAGACTGAAAAAAACTCTATTGTGCTTATACACAAGTCAACCGTTCCAAGTACCAAGACTTTGTTCATGAAATGGCATCAAATTGAGACCTGAGCTGTGTTTGGAATATTATGAAAATGTTACTAGGTTGAACCTCAACAAATTGCAATCAGAAAAAAATGACTTTTTTAAACATGAAAACATTTGCCATTACATTTATGTAATGCAGGACATGTCTAAGAGACACTTGACTTTTCCCCCTAAAGAGAATCTAAAATGGAAATGGATCTTTTAGATATGTTATTTGCAGTACCCCATTTCCTGTAATCTTGTTACATAATGTAATACACCCAGGGGTCAACAACAACAGTATTCATTCTGTTGGTGGTGAAAGTGTCTAACAGAAAGCCATTCAACTTACGGGAGCAGGATTCCTGTTGGACTGCCAGCCAGCCCTCACTCGTGCAAACATATCTGATAGTTGGCCCGGATGTAGTGTAACCAGGTTCACAAGTGAAATTGATCACATGTCCTCCTTGGTAATCAATTCTTTTAGTCTCTTCTGAAATGTTGGCATGAGGAACATCTGGGAGCGTTAAGCATTCTAACAAAGAACATCATAGGGAAAGAGGATGAGATTACACACATTGTCATATATGGCACATGTACAGTACTGCAAAAACGTGTAGGGTTGGCTCATCCAAAGTTATTTTCAGCTGCATGTAACACATATGACAATAGAAAATAAAATGACAACAACACTGAGGGGCTAACAATAAAGCAAAGAAAAATGGAAGTTATCAACACTGAAAAGAAAATGTAAAGAAGGTCTTTCTCTTCTCTTTGCATAAATCCTTAGTTTAAGCTAAACGCTGTTTCTCCACAAAGCTAAATCACAACACTTCAGTAATGAAAAAACTCCTACTTACCAATCTGTGATGAAGAAACTTCCACATTACCCCACAGTTGGAAAAACAGAAGGATTACAGACAACAGCATGGTCTCTCCACAAGCGTTTCCTGAGCAGAATTCCTGCGTGTTTGAGTTTTCAGGGAGCAATAAGGTTCACAACATGGACTGCCCAGTGGGATTGTACAATGCATGTCTCATTGCAACACACAAACACAAACTGTTTGCATCACTGGACATTCCAGAAATGCTTACGTACAGCATCCTTTATGCATACAGCATATTTGTTCAGGGTCCTATCAGTCTTGTTCATAAAAAGCTGTAAATAAAAATGTATATAATAGTTTAAGTTGTTTAAATTCTAGTAAAGACTTTGGCTCGCGATTAGAGATCGCTGCCTAGATTATGCTCAGCAGCAATGTTTGACCAATTCAGGAAGTGAGATGTTCTGCAGAGAAGTCCTATGGAGGAAGTCAGGATGGGAGGTTGGGCGAACAAAGCACAGGACTTTCATGCTGGAGACCGGGCTTTCCATCCTGTGTTTCATATGTTGGGTTTAGGCCACGAAGACATGGTTCTAGTTTTGGCAAAATGTGTATTAATTCAACGCACATTGTGCTTCAAGTAAGTGTTGACTTTCAATATTTAAAGATGACCTGTTTCTCTCTACAAATGGGAAATTATGAATATCATGAAAGACCAAAACTAACAATAATGAAAAGTGACACAAAATTGTCTGGCTGATGCATATTTCAAACTATTATTAGGCTTTCCTGATGGTATATTTTCAGAATTAGCTTTATTGGCCAATAATACATGCATATAAAAGGGATTTGACTTTTTTTTTGCATCTCTCTAAATGTACTTAGACAGAAATCGAAAATGGAAACAGCGAGGACAACAAAACGACGGATAAAGGTAAAGAATAGAACAGATTGTTATGTACACAAGTAGGGAAACGTAGGTGTAACTGTAAATATCCTATAAATATGTATAAAAAGCACCCATGACCAAAACTAAAATAAGAAATCAAAAGTCTATTTTTAAATCAAGTGATCTGTAAGTTGTAAACAAAGACTGGATGATTATGTACAGTATGTACATGTAAAGATGTCTATATACTGTATATTTATATGTTTATCTGTCCAGCACCTATAGCACTTATCGTCTGGCTGTTAATGCTTTTGTGAAAACCTTTCTGTATATGTGTTGGTAGAAGCACGCGTATAGGTCTACAATACTGACATGATGACAGGATGGCATTCACAGTAGATGACATGCGTATTGAATAAACTGCTTCATTTTAGGTTTAATGTGATCTTAAGAGTGAAGTTTGCCTCCAGCAGCAGATAAAGTTTACTTTCTGAAACTGACTTCTGACATGAATTATTAAAGTCAGCACGCTGAAAGCTAAATACTGTTCACTGAATATTAAGCTTTGTTTTCATAAGAAACAATTTAAAGTGTAATACAGTAAATATACCAGCAAATATTAGTTTTCACCAAACTTTAATACTGTGTTGTGATTTACAATATTCATTTCACTTTTCCCAAGCGAACATGCTAGCAAATCTAAACAAACCATCACTACATGTCAATATGTGATACAAAGTAATGGAAACATACAT
Source organism: Leptoclinus maculatus (assembly GCA_032191485.1). Taxonomy (NCBI): domain Eukaryota; kingdom Metazoa; phylum Chordata; class Actinopteri; order Perciformes; family Stichaeidae; genus Leptoclinus; species Leptoclinus maculatus. Next base: position 12,095,204 of record JAVDOI010000004.1, on the reverse strand, counting down.
TCCTGTGCCATCTACCCATATTCAATCAGTTACATGTTGCACATGTCATCAAAGTCTTTCTACTTACTACAAACTACCAAAATAAGCCCTCAGAAATGTACCTAACCCTATAAAAGTAAAAGTTATACTCTTGCACAACCTGGGCGAAAACCTGTACCACCTTAACTTAATACTTGGTGGTAGTAATTGCTTTAAATAAAATACAATTACAATGTGCATGATCTTAAGTGCTGCTTAGAGAAACCCATGTAGAAATTAAATAGCATTTGGGAAACCTTTTGTAAAAGTATTCGTAAAAGCACTCAAGACCAGACATTGTCATTATCAGGAAGGAGGCCAAGTTGTGTAAGTTATTGTGCTGCATCAATATTCTGGATATGTGTATATATATATATATATATATATATATATATATATATATATATACATGTTGTTGTTTTCTCTTCCAGAGAAGAACAGTTTTCTCCAAAACAGCTCACTTGAACCTTCCTTTAAGCACATAAAGATGGGACAAACAGACTTGAGTCTCATCATACAAATCGAGGCAGAAAACAAGGGAAAATATATGTTTTATTAGAATGACCACACAGAGCACTGAAGCATAGACACTGGATCAGGATATCACTGGTCTAACTCTTTACTTTGGTTGTCCACCCAGCTCATGTTTATATCTCATCCAGTTAACTAAAAACCTTTATTGGCAAGTGGGCAGGTGTATCTCACCGTCAATACACTGGTAACGCATGACCAATGTGCCGACAGGTATTCTGTTACCGATGCACTTGAAAGTGATATGATCATTATGCTCTGAATATAGCTTATGGTTAGATATATATTTAAATGCAATATTATGCGAGCGCATGGCTTCTTCATCCACAGTGCAGGGTTCTGCAAAAGATAACAGATGAACAGAATTGTATTAATGGGGAATGACTATACAGCATACTGCATACACAATTCTGACAATAACAATTCTGTTATATTATTTCATTATAAACCTTTTTAGATTGAAGTTACATAAGACCTAAAGAAATGCTACACTCTGTGTAATGGCGCTGTATAGTTGATATATTCTGTTAATATTAATCAAGCCACTACATGCAAACACTGGAAACCAGAATATCAGTTGTACGTATGCAAAATCCTCACAGAATGCCACATGAAAAATGTCTGGGAATTGTTACTTACTTAGACATCTCATCTGTCCAATCCATTCCCCATTGATGCAGGTTTCGTAAGGCTCACCCTCCATGATATAGTAATTCTGACAGCGATAGCGAACCCTTTCTCTATGGCGGTGTTGGAATCGAAGAGTTTCTGTGGTGTCTCCGTCTGTAAGGGGTGGTGATGTCCCACAACCCAAAGGAGCTAAAAGAATGTAAAAAAACCCACAAATTAGTTAGTCCCGAAAAAGCTTTTTCCGTCTTTACCTTATAGAAGTCTGTGTGTACACACTGCCAGTTTATTGGCGTTAACCGAACAAAAACTAAAACAGTTTAATACACAGCTACCTACATGAAGGTTTTAATGTTCAGGGCTTTTTTGGACCCATCTTAGAGAGGTTTTAATTCAGCTTTCTTTTATTTTAAGTTGAATTCCTGGTGAAACTGTCTTTAGCTACAATCATTTTTATGAATGACTAAACACAAAGGCTATGAATCACTTCTATTTACTTAAAAGTAGCAGCACAAAGATAAGATGTATCAGGGCAGGGTAAACAGAGCAAATCAAGCACTCTAAGATTGCAGTGCATTGTGGGAGACATCTGACAATTGGGTCATGGATCATCTTTTCCCATCATTTCCCTAGACATGGAGCATGGGGACAAGAAAAGTATTGATTTACCTCCACATGTTGGGAAGGGATCACTCCACTGTCCGCCTGCTAAACACTCAACTACTGCCTTCCCTCGAAGGGTGTCTTTAGGATTGATGCACTCAAACCTCAACTTTTCTCCTTGTCTTAGTTGATTGTCTGGTACATGTGTGTTGAGGCGCGCGCCGCCTAGAACATCTGCAACTTTGCATTGTTCTGTTTTGAAGAAGAGAATCTGTTTAATCAAGAGGTTAAAGCTGCAGCATATTAGACTTAAGATCAGACTTTTTGGATTTCTTGAACCCAAATCTGATCAATGATATTTCTGAAAGATTACATCTGTATGCAAATGTATGTAAATGTATTACTTATTTGAATTATACAAAGATACTGTAGAAGTTGGTGGAGGCATTGGTCACTAGTTTCTATCCAAAACTAGTTTGTTTTTCATTTAAGAGTCTATAATTAATAATTGGATCACATGACTTTCATGTGAAAAGATCTGTTGTCAAACCCTCAGCTCTGTTGAGCTTTATAGCGTCTTCGCTGTTTTTCCGGTCTGCAACTTTACTGTTTTACCAACTTAACTTCACTCTCTCAGCTCTCATGGCATTGTTTTCTGTGTCAGCAGGCAGCTGTTTATAGCAAAAATGAACAACCAAATAAAACAAACTAAAATCGATTGTTACCTACTCAGCAACAAACAGCAGACACAGTTAGTGATTAGCTGATGAACATAGTGCGCCATTTAGCAGCTAAAGAACCAGATCATTTTCATATGATTTGGTGAAGACCAAGCGGCAACCACTGGTGCTGAGAAATGAAGCCAACGTGGAATTGCCAAAAACTACAGTTCCTCAAATGGCCACTTGAAGCAGGCTCCAAAAGTCAGTCAATCTCCATAGACCCCCATGTTAAAATGCCCAAATTTACAGCAGAAATAGACCTTCACAGCCTGGTCCTAAACATTTACATATAGTTGTCCCCATTCATGAAGGGAGGGAGATTTAAAAAACACGTTTTATACAACTCACCCTTTTAAATTATTAAGGCTTAAATTAGACATAATTGAGGGCGTGGCCGTTTTGAGTGACAGGTGAGTCCTGTCTCAGGTCATTAGCTGCTAGCTCCACCGATGATGCACCTCATTGCCTATTTTAAGAGTTAGGCTGTGTCGTTTCTGCAACGATGGCGACAGCTTTAAAACGGTTCTTCAGAAACCTATGGGTGATGTCACATAGTTTAAGTCAATATATATTTTCCCTGTACACCATACATAGACTGTACAGTCTATGGTGGAGACCAAAAACAGAGCTAAAAGATGAGTGAATGTTTGACTTTCATTTGCTAGGTGGCCAGAAACACAACTCCAAATGAATGCTAAGGTTACTCTTATTTCTGATATATGTGTAAACAGGCAACTTTTTCCTAAGAAGTTTGTCATATTAACTCAAAAGTTGATCTGTATCACGGTTGTACCACAGTTTGTTTCCGCTGCCCCCAAATGGCCAAAAAAACACCAGTAATTATAGGTTTAATTATTGGTATATACACAGTATATACAGATTCTTGAATGGAAAAGGCACCTGTGTTAAAAATGCCTTTAAGTTTCCGTTTTAGCTTTGACCTGACGCTTGATGCTTTGAGCTAAATATGACCTTGGACGTCTCTCACAAGTCTACATCCATGTCCTGTCTCTAAAAAAAAATGGGTTAACCCAAATATGCAAATTAAAACATCAATGTAATAGGATTAACCTCCAATGAAAAGTGAACGTACCAGTGTGAGTTGGAAAGGCCGCATTTCACTCCTCAGTTTGTAAACATTTAATTTCATGAGACTATTTCTATTGTAAATTTATCATCTTATCTATTATCATTTTATTACCATCAACATTGAGATGATGCTGCATCCGGTCAACTTCAGGATTGATGTCTGGAGAGAATAAAACAGAAATTATCAAATGAAAAACTCAGTGGACAGTTTATTGTTTATTCAGATTCCCATTAGTTGTTACCAGGGAATCAGCTACTCTTCCTGGGGTCTATGTCCCACAGGGTTAGGTATGCAGCCATTTTAGTGTATTGTAACATGATCTATAATTAAAAATTATTACATGAATATTGTTTACGTAATTATTATTTTCATTTTAAAGGCTTTACCTTCACAAGAGGGGAATGGATTATTCCACCGTCCATCTTTACCACATATCACCACTGAACTGCCATTCAGAGATTTCCCAGGACCATCACAGCTGAACGTGAGGAAGCGGTCAGGAAGTATGGAACCTTCATTTTCCGGTAAACCTTTTACCGTAACACCTTCATCTACGGGCAGGAGCTCGCAGCTCAAAGCTGAGTAAACACAAACAGTCGTTTAGGTCAATGAAGGGAAAAAAGTGGGAGGACGTATTTTTTAGCATTCATTTTTTTAATGATGTCCTCATTGTTATTTAACATAGAAACACAGGACTCCTATAGATAATGTAACGACCCTGGATAGTTATGTCGTGACCAACCATTTAATTATTTTTAACTTTTTCTGAAAAATCACGTTTTTGGTATACATTTGGTTAAATACAGTACCACTGAGCGGTTGCCATGTAGAAGCCAGTGAGAGGTTTGAACCATAATTCAAAAAGCTTTGGTGTTGCAGTTGTGAAGAAAACACAGCACCGTAGTTGCTGAATTCATCCAAAATTGACCCATAAAATCAAAAGTTAATTATTTGAATCTGCAGATTTTTTAATTATTTTTCCCCAAAGCATAATCTTCCACCAACAGTGAGGGGAGCTTTCTTGCCAAAATGCACCTTGGGAGTTGTAATTAACCCCTACCTAAACGTTTTTTAATATACACAGGTTTGTACCATTGACTTTTCACCAAACCAGAACCAGGTATTTGAATATGCGGTCATTAATCTATTGTACGAATGATTCACCCGGGAGAGTTTCATGCCGATCATACGCCATAGAAGTGCTTCAACTGTGAGTCATGTAACAATGTCTATGATGTCAAAATGAATGGGAGTTTTGCTTAATAAAAGCTTTCTTTGAACAAAATTGCTGCTGTGTTGTTACCAAGACTTACGATCACATATTGGCACATGATTGGTCCATTTGTTTAGCAAACAAGTCCTGGTGTCATCCTTACTCACCATTTGATACCTACAAAGAACAGTACGTTAGTGTTCATCATAAATGATCAAGCAGAGAAAAACAACGTGCCAGGTTCATAGCTCTTTTTGTGTTGTCTTATACACCATTCAAAAATAGTTATGCCTCGTCCGTAACACTTTATTTTAACCCAAACATTTATAAGCAGAATATAAACAAGTAATACATAGCTTATAACACACTATAATGTAGTTGTAAGCACATATGGAAACTTTTCTTTGCTTTTAGAAATACATTTGTCACAATAACTCCTCATGTGAAACCTGTAGCTGCTGCAACAGTTTGCATAATATAATCATACATAATCATATAAAACATTGACAATCATTAAGAACATTTTAAAATGTCCTTATATCTGCTTACATCTACATTATACTGTGTTTTAAATAAAGAATTGTCTAAATATTGCTCATAGGCTGTGTTTCCATTATGTCTATGTTTTTATGAATCATTCCAAATGCACATACCCTTCATTACAAAAGTATTTGATTGTGGTACCAAATACAAACTCTTCACCGTAGATAATTTGATAATAGCCATTGGGAGTTTCATCAGGAAGTTCACATGGCTTTACTGAAAGAAAAACAAAAAAAAGAGATCATTCCTCAACCAAACATTTTCTAAAGTGATTTTTCAAATTTTGAATGTTATCATTTTACGCTTCTTTGATGAATTTGAGTTGAAAGAGCCAGTAAACTGACAGTGACGTGATTTCATTTCAACTTTGTTTGTTGAATAATAACACTTCATTGTGCAGCAACCATGCTATTTGTTTTTGCTTTGAAGAAACATATTGATGTCTAGTTGCTGGAAATTGTTGCCCAAAACATAAAGCAGCATATTTCAACTCTCAGTACCATCTGATTAATAACAGTTAAGTTGTGCGATAAGTTATTCAGACATTTCCCAAATAATAGCATGTAAATATGTAATTATCATCTCAAGACAATTCATTGCAAATAATAATTCGTCAATAATCAGTCAAACAAGATATTAGAAGAAAAGATAATGAATTCCAGCATATAAAAGGATTCACATTTGTTGTAACCTGATTACTGCGGTCACTCAAAATGGAAAGAAACAAAGAGTCGAGCAGAAAGCCATTTAACTCACAGTAGCACGTTCCTCGACGGGCTGCCAACCAGCCTCCGGTTGAAGGACTACATACATAAGTGATGGTTGGACCTGATATATAACCAGTATCACAAGTCAAATGTATCACGCTTCCCATTTGGTAGTCATCTTTTTTGGTGTCTTCTGACACATGGGAGTGAGGAACATCTGGGAGCTTTGAACATGCTAACAAACAGCAACATGTGAAGAAAAGAGGAAATTGGTCTTCTCAACAGTTGTATACTAAAGACGCCAGTCAGAGTCATATCACAACATGTGAATCAGAAGATCTTTAACTATGTGGCTGGGAAAAAACATAACTGTGTTTATACTGTGCACTATACTGTAAATAAGCCAACCACAACATACATACTTCAGATCCCGCTTCTTTTAACTAAACAACCATTTGCACTTTCCGAGTGTCTTACCATTCTGTGATAAAGAGACGTCCACGTTCCTCCACAGTTGGAGAAACAGAAAGATTAAAGACAATTGCATTTCGGCAAAGTCTAACTGTATTGTATGTAAGAAACTGTATTCTTTGTTTGTCCCCAGCTGTAGTCCTCAGGGAGTACCAAGGGACAGAACATGGACTGCCCCGTGGGATTGCACAAGGCTTTATGAATACAACATGACGCATGGAAACACACACAGCACGCACTTCATATAAGCAATACTAAAAGTTCTAGAAAAGTCCATGTAGAGTATCCTCTGTGCATTGATGAATCAATTGATAGACTCTTCATAATGCACATCTTTAGTATCCAATCAAATTCATTAATAAAGTCCTGTAAGGGAATCTGCTTTTCAACTAGAAAATATGATACTTTCTGATAACATATACACTTTTGGAACGGACCTCAGGAAACATTTATGATGAATCGCATCAGGTTTGACCTGACAGGATCAACAACAAGGACAAAAATGAATAATATGTCTAATACACGACAGGCTAAGGGCAATATAAATTTAAAGCGGAGTACCTAATGTTTGTGAGTATCTATTTTCCCATTATCTTATTTTCTCATTGTACAGCTACTGTCTTCCTCTGTTGCTCTGCTTCCAGTGCAGCTTGTTTTAAGTAGAGCTTTTATCCAATCAGATTTCACCTCTGTGTCTCTCGGTAAGAAGAGAGGCCCCAGGCCTGCAGCCTCACAAGTTGCATCCATGTGCAGTTTAAGTGAATGGGGACGATATTGTTGATTGTCATAGTGTTCAACCAATCAGATCTTTAGTTTGACATGTTGTGCGTATTCTTTGACGTTTCAGAGCATACTATCCCCATACTAGCCGGCCCACAACCACGTCACTATTAGTGCAGCGATTGGTCAGTGGGCGAGCACGTGACTATCGTGAAACGAAACTTAACAGCAGAGGCTTAGTCGCGTTGTGAATCACATCACGTGATGCAGCTCAGCCAATCAAATATGGGCATTCTGACAAGTTTCCTGACTCGAGTACCACACACCGTGACACAGGGGGCTGAGACGAGGAAAGAGATTGCAGAGCAGTACGTTGAATGTTTGGGTCGTGAAAGTAAAATCATAAGACGGTCTCCTAAAGAGATGAATGGGCCGCGGCTTGTCATTAAGGGATGATGGTGGGTCCCACAGCCAGACCAGTTGAGAACCACTGTCCTACATGAGCACAGAAAATATGATATTTTCCTGAATTTAAGCTTCTGCAGTTTCCAAATGCTCTAGCATTATTCAAACACATTCTAAGCCTCGTACCGAACTGTTTAATACGAGTACGTACATATTTACAGCCTTAGAAACAAATAATAGCTGTGGCGCCATTATGTGGTTATAAGGTGGTATTTCAGCTGCATGACAGCAGTGAAGGCCTGGGTATAAAATGCACGGCCCGCCACTGCACTATAGTGATTCATAGTTAAAAGTACATCAATGCTGGCGAGGAAATTTCACCATTGAATTTCTCAAAACATGCATCACTTTTATTTTCCCCCCTAAATATTCACTGTACACCATACATAGACTGTACAGTCTATGGTGGATACCTAAAACAGAGCTAAAAGATGAGTGAATATTTGACTTTCATTTGCTAGGTGGCCAGAAACACAACTTCAAATGAATGCTAAGATTACTCTTATTTCTGATATATGTGTAAACAGGCAACTTTTTCCTAAGAAGTTTGTCATATCAACTAAAAAGTTGATCTGTATCACGGTTGTACCACAGTTTGTTTCCGCTGCCCGCAAATGGCCAAAGAAACACCACTAATTATAGGTTTAATTATTGGTATATACACAGTATATACAGATTCTTGAATGGAAAAGGCACCTGTGATAAAAATGCCTTTAAGTTTCCGTTTTAGCTTTGACCTGATGCTTGATGCTTTGAGCTAAATGTGACCTTGGACGTCTCTCACAAGTCTACATCTATGTCCTGTGTGTCTCTCAAAAAAAATGGGTTAACCCAAATATGCAAATTAAAACATCAATGTAAATACAGTGGCGGGCCGTGCATTTTATACTCAGGCCTTCACTGCTGTCATGCAGCTGAAATACCACCTTATAACCACATGATGGCGCCACAGCTATTATTCGTTTCGAAGGCTATAACTATGTAGTACTCGTATTAAACTGTTCGGTACGAGGCTTACAATACGTTTGAATAATGCTCGAGCATTTGGAAAATGCAGAAGCTTAAATTCAGGAAAACATAATGTTTTCTGTGCTCATGTAGGACAGTGGTTCTCAGCTAGTCTGGCTGTGGGACCCACCATCATCCCTTAATGACAAGCCGCGGCCCATTCATCTCTTTAGGAGACCGTCTTATGATTTTACTTTCACAACCCAAACATTAAAGGTACTGCTCTGCAATCTCTTTCCTCGTCTCAGCCCCCTGTGTCATGGTGTGTGGTACTCGAGTCAGGAAACTTGTCAGAATGCCCATATTTGATTGGCTGAGCTGCATCACGTGATGTGATTCACAACGCCGACTAAGCCTCTGCTGTTAAGTTTCGTTTCACGATAGTCACATGCTCGCCCACTGACCAATCGCTGCACTAATAGTGACGTAGTTGTGGGCCGGCTAGTATGGGGACAGCGGGCTCTGACACGTCAAAGAATACGCCCAACATGTTAAACTAAAGATCTGATTGGTTGAACACTATGACAATCAACAATATCGTCCCCATTCACTTAAACTGCACATGGATGCAACTTGTGAGGCTGCAGGCCTGGGGCCTCTCTTCTACCGAGAGACACAGAGGTGAAATCTGATTGGATAAAAGCTCTACTTAAAACAAGCTGCACTGGAAGCAGAGCAACAGAGGAAGACAGTAGCTGTGCAATGAGAAAATAAGATAATGGGAAAAATATTTTTATAAATTATAAGACATAAAATTATTATTATTATTATTTTTTTTTGTGATTCTATTTAGGCCAGCAGAGAAGGCTTTGCAGGCCCTGACGGCCCGCCACTGTGTAAATAGGATTAACCGCCAATGAAAAGTGAACGTACCAGTGTGAGTTGGAAAGGCTGCATTCCACTCCTCAGTTTGTAAACATTTAATTTCATGAGACTATTTCAATTGTAAATTTATAATCTTATCTATTATCATTTTATTACCATTAATATTGAGATGAGGCTGCATCCGGTCAACTTCAGGAGTGACGTCTGGAGAGAATAAAACAGAAATTATCAAATGAAAAACTCAGTGGACAGTTTATTGTTTATTCAGATTCCCATTAGTTGTTACCAGGGAATCAGCTACTCTTCCTGGGGTCTATGTCCCACAGGGTTAGGTATGCAGCCATTTTAGTGTATTGTAACATGATCTATAATTAAAAATCATTACATAAATATTGTTTACGTAATTATTATTTTCATTTTAAAGGCTTTACCTTTACAAGAGGGGAATGGATTATCCCACCGTCCATCTTTACCACATATCACCACTGAACTGCCATTCAGAGATTTCCCAGGACCATCACAGCTGAACGTGAGGAAGCGGTCAGGAAGTATGGAACCGCCATTTTCCGGTAAACCTTTTACCGTAACACCTTCATCTACGGGCGGGAGCTCGCAGCTCAAAGCTGAGTAAACACAAACAGTCGGTTAGGTCAATGAAGGGAAAAAAGTGGGAGGACGTTGTATTTTTTAGCATTTTTAGCATTCATCCAAAATTTACTCAGAAAATCAAAAGTGAATTGTTTGAAGTTCCAGATTTTAAAATAATTTTTCCCCAAAGTAATCTTCCACCAGCCGTTGAGGCACATAACAGTAAGGGGAGCTTTCTTGCAAAAATGCACCTTGGGAGTTGTAATTAACCCCTACCTATGAGTTTTTTAATATACACAGGTTTGTACCATTGACCTTTCACCAAACCAGAACCAGATATTTGAATATGCGGTCATTAATCTATTGTACGAATGATTCAGCCGGGAGAGTTTCATGCCGATTATACGCCATAGAAGTGCTTCAACTGTGAGTCATGTAACAATGTCTATGATGTCAAAATGAATGGGAGTTTTGCTTAATAAAAGCTTTCTTTGAACAAAATTGCTGCTGTGTTGTTACCAAGACTTACGATCACATATTGGCACATGATTGGTCCATTTGTTTAGCAAACAAGTCCTGGTGTCATCCTTACTCACCATTTGATACCTACAAAGAACAGTACGTTAGTGTTCATCATAAATGATCAAGCAGAGAAAAACAACGTGCCAGGTTCATAGCTCTTTTTGTGTTGTCTTATACACCATTCAAAATTAGTTATGCCGCGTCCGTAACACTTTATTTTAACCCAAACATTTATAAGCAGAATATAAACAAGTAATACATAGCTTATAACACACTATAATGTAGTTGTAAGCACATATGGAAACTTTTCTTTGCTTTTAGAAATCCATTTGTCACAATAACTCCTCATGTGAAACCTGTAGCTGCTGCAACAGTTTGCATAATATAATCATACATAATCATATAAAACATTGACAATCATTAAGAACATTTTAAAATGTCCTTATATCTGCTTACATCTACATTATACTGTGTTTTAAATAAAGAATTGTCTAAATATTGCTCATAGGCTGTGTTTCCATTATGTCTATGTTTTTATGAATCATTCCAAATGCACATACCCTTCATTACAAAAGTATTTGATTGTGGTACCAAATACAAACTCTTCACCGTTGGTAATTTGATAATAGCCATTGGGAGTTTCATCAGGAAGTTCACATGGCTTTACTGAAAGAAAAACAAAAAAAAGAGATCATTCCTCAACCAAACATTTTCTAACGTGATTTTTCAAATTTTTAATGTTATCATTTTACGCTTCTTTGATGAATTTTAGTTGAAAGCGCCAGTAAACTGACAGTGACGTGATTTCATTTCAACTTTGTTTGTTGAATAATAACACTTCATTGTGCAGCAACCATGCTATTTGTTTTTGCTTTGAAGAAACATATTGATGTCTAGTTGCTGGAAATTGTTGCCCAAAACATAAAGCAGCATATTTCAACTCTCAGTACCATCTGATTAATAACAGTTAAGTTGTGCGATAAGTTATTCAGACATTTCCCAAATAATAGCATGTAAATATGTAATTATCAGCTCAAGACAATTCATTGCAAATAATAATTCACATTTGTTGTAACCTGATTACTGCGGTCACTCAAAATGGAAAGAAACAAAGAGTCGAGCAGAAAGCCATTTAACTCACAGTAGCACGTTCCTCGACTGGCTTCCAACCAGCCTCCGGTTGAAGGACTACATACATAAGTGATGGTTGGACCTGATATATAACCAGTATCACAAGTCAAATGTATCACACTTCCCATTTGGTAGTCATCTTTTTTGGTGTCTTCTGACACATGGGAGTGAGGAACATCTGGGAGCTTTGAACATGCTAACAAACAGCAACATGTGAAGAAAAGAGGAAATTGGTCTTCTCAACAGTTGTATACTAAAGACGCCAGTCAGAGTCATATCACAACATGTGAATCAGAAGATCTTTAACTATGTGGCTGGGAAAAAACATAACTGTAACTATACTGTGCACTATACTGTAAATAAGCCAACCACAACATACATACTTCAGATCCCGCTTCTTTTAACTAAACAACCATTTGCACTTTCCGAGTGTCTTACCATTCTGTGATAAAGAGACGTCCACGTTCCTCCACAGTTGGAGAAACAGAAAGATTAAAGACAATTGCATTTCGGCAAAGTCTAACTGTATTGTATGTAACAAACTGTATTCTTTGTTTGTCCCCAGCTGTAGTCCTCAGGGAGTACCAAGGGACAGAACATGGACTGCCCCGTGGGATTGCACAAGGCTTTATGAATACAACATGACGCATGGAAACACACACAGCACGCACTTCATATAAGCAATACTAAAAGTTCCAGAAAAGTCCATGTAGAGTATCCTCTGTGCATTGATGAATCAATTGATAGACTCTTCATAATGCACATCTTTAGTATCCAATCAAATTCATTAATAAAGTCCTGTAAGGGAATCTGCTTTTCAACTAGAAAATATGATACTTTCTGATAACATATACACTTTTGGAACGGACCTCAGGAAACATTTATGATGAATCGCATCAGGTTTGACCTGACAGGATCAACAACAAGGACAAAAATGAATAATATGTCTAATACACGACAGGCTAAGGGCAATATAAATTTAAAGCTGAGTACCTGATGTTTGTGAGTATCTACTGATGATGAAATAGTTTCTGTCCAGTTTGATTACCACATTCGCTGTTTACAGTGTTGACACTTGTGCAAAGTCCATTGTAAAAATCGTTAAGTTGAACAATCAGTCAATAAAAGAATTAGAGTAAATGGTACTGAGAGAGCAATACTGTTTATATTGCACTATAGTGATTCATACTTAAAAGTACATCAATGCTGGCAAGGAAATTTCACCATTGAATTTCTCAAAACATGCATCACTTTTATTTTCCCCCCTAAATTTTAGGACGTTGTATTGACCAATATTCAGCATGCCGAACTCCCATTCTTAGGGGCCGTCCAGAGTTTTCACGGTCGTACAAAGCGTACGACGGGGGGGGGGGGGGGGGGATGTCACTGATGTACAACTTTAAAGTTTCGTAAAATGTCGATATTTTTCGGTGAACGGAACTTGCATTTTTTTAACGCCTATCGAGCGGCATCTCGTGCAAACACTCTCTAATGCTGCGGATTGAGTCGAATCGAGTTTCTTTGCGACGTCCACGCCGTTTCCCAAAAATGTAACGGCCGTGCGAGAGCCTGTCAGACGCTGAAAGAGCTGCAACAAAGCGCTGCAGGAACGCCCGAGCCGGTGGGGGTGGGGGTAGGGGTGGGTCTCCGAGCACCTTGCTTGTGCATGGAGGAAAGCGAGGCAAGGACGATAACAACAACAACATTGGGGGGAAATTGCACCAGTGCCCGGTGTGCAGTGAGCTGTTCCCGACTCGCTATCAACTTCTGAAACATCAGAAACCGACTCAGCACAAACTAAAAACAATTTTAAAGTGGTTTTAATAATAAATTGTTGGATACATATCTTCTATATACATATTATTGTGTTTGTGTCTATAGTTGGGACTCCTAAAATCTAGACCACTGTCATGTAATGTGATACAAATGTTGATATGTACTACTTTGAGGGGGGGGGGGGGGGGGGGGGGGGGGTCTGGAAAAGTAGTACTCTTTGTACTACTGTGAAAATGTTGATAACTTTGGATGACCCCTTACCACAAACTAGCTTCAGGTTAACTTTCTCCCCAGACTGGATGTCTGGGGACAAATGTTAATGCTCTATGTTCTCTGGTAATGATTAACAGAGAGCAGGTTCAATATTTAGCCCAACAAACATTTTAAATGTAATTTAAAAACTCTGCTGTTTTATTGACAGGTTTCTCTACTGCACTTATATTGTATTTGTTGCATTTGAGCAACTTACAACTTATTACTACACCGTAACTGCACTCTAACTATTTGTGATACTCTATTTGTATTATATTTAATTTAAAGCATTTTATTTTATTTGATCTAATATTTAAAAACGTTTTCATTGCTTATCGTTTTTGAATGTCATTTTTGTCCTTTTGAACCCTAGGCCTTTTTTTGGCTTCTGCTCTAAATACTATACCCATACTCAAAGGGGCCTTACTCTCTAACTACAAGGTCTATTTGAATAATTTCAATTTATTAATAACACTCAAGGGGGTGAGCTTTGGTGAGAGGTGTAAATATTGTGTATATGTTACTGGTTAATAGCAAATGAAGATGGAACACAGCTCCACTTTGAAAATGTCAGGTTTGCATGGTGAAAGAGCACTATTATTGATAATACTATATTAAATGAGGCTCAGTAAAGCCTAAACACCACCCGGCATCATAGAAAACAATGGCAGTAGTCATAAAAAAAGAATTGGAGTGAATATAGTGAAGTAGGCCAGAGCAAGAGACATAAACGTACGAGAGGTCACGAAAGGTCGTCATTTGAGAAGCAGCCTCTCCAGCTGTTCCACTGTACTTTTATAACTTAAATAACGATATATTTAACTTCCTTTATCCTTGTACATGCACAATCTATCACATACAGCAGTTTGGAATCATTTTGGAGAGCTAGAATCCTCTCCAAAGCCTCTTGGGGCCGCCGACCTACGGCAGAATGCGCTATAGCGTGTGTGTATTGGACCATTTCTGAGCCTGTGGTTGGTCAATTCAATACTACGACACATCTACACACACCTTAGGATCTAGCCAATGCAGTGGAGGCAACGTGGTTTTCATTGACAGGATATTTTTCTGTAAAATGCCGATTTACGCAGGCGGAGCCTGGAAGCTTCTAGCTTTGTCTTCGGAGCAGTAAACGGAGTGCGTAGCTCGACGAGTTATGCCGAAAATAACACAATGTTTTGGGAGGTCTTGTCGTAGGTTGTGTTAGATCGTGTTTTATTGTGTTTTCAGTGTGTAAAATGTTATACATGGTTCTGTTCAACTTTGCTCAAACGGCATTTTTCGAATTCTGTTTTCCTGGTAATTTTTATGTATACTGTATGTCTGTAATAGAATAATGTACGTATAATAAATAACGTTATTCATAATTAATTATTGTAAAATGTTATAGAGGTGTGCTACAGAAATCATGGTTATCAATATTATTACATGTTGCCAACGGTAATGGGAGTGCACTGTGTTTGATCTATAAATGCTGTTTTGTCACTCTGGACGTGATTCGAAAGATTCCACATCATTATAAGAAGCATTTTACGCTTTATTGCTACAGTTGACCAGCATTGTACAAAAAGAGGGATTGGCAGAGTGTGTTGATTTAATGTCATTTATTCATATTTTGACAGTTTTAAAACCTGAAGCTGCTGTTGGCACAGTGCATGTATTCATAGGAATTGATTGGGTCTGTGGTTGTAAGAAATCTCTTCACATTTAATTTTAAAACTACTTATTCTGCTCCAACACAAAGCTTGGCACAACAATTTTAACACCTTCTCTAAATGCCCCTCCATAACCCATATATTAGTAATTAGAGTTGGAAAGGCCGCATTCCACTCCTCAGTTTGTAAACATTTAATTTCATGAGACTATTCTAATTTATCATCTTATCTATTATCATTTATTACCATCAACATTGAGATGAGGCTGCATCTGGTCAACTTCAGGAGTGACGTCTGGAGAGAATAAAACAGAAATTATCAAATGAAAAACTCAGTGGACAGTTTATTGTTTATTCAGATTCCCATTAGTTGTTATAACCATCAAACTGGATGACTCAGTTCATACTTACGTTCACATGCAGGTGTGGGGCTCCACTCTGATCTAATTCCTTGTTTGAGGCATTTTGAAGGTATGTCAGTGCGTTTGTATGTAGCATCACATCTAAAGTGCAGGACCTCATTTTCTTTGTACATCTTTGTATTTCCACGCACAAAACCATTTTCAATCTTGGGTACTGCACATGTTATCTCTGTTGAAAAAAAAAAATACATACACATTTTTTCATAAAAAGGGGATGCACAGTAATCACTTATTGACCTTACTCTGGAGTAAAATAATATCTGAAACATTCTCACATTCTCATATCGCCAGACCAAATCCCAAATGCGGATTAGTCTGGAACCTCTCAGTTCATTTTCTTTTTTCAAAGGGGAGCTATCAGCGGGTTATCAACATGTGATGCAGCGCTGAGCGACCAGTGACCAGGTCGGTGTAGATCACAGCGCAGTAGTAACAGCCAATCACAGCACATAAGGGCGAGAAAAACGATGATGCCCAAGTGACGAACGACAGCCGGGAGAGTTGAGCTGCTATATTATGAGTTGTTATATTAAACTTTTGTCAAAACCAGTCGAAAGTACAACAACCATCAGTGCAGTTTAGTGTTCTTCTCTAAGCAAAAATGTTATTTATTTTTGGTTGTTCTCAAAAATGCCTTAATGATGCTCAGTTTGTACATCTTCAATTCCATTACTGGCCTCCTCTCCTCGTGCCTTAGTCCTCCCAATGATTACATAAATATTGTTTACGTAATTATTATTTTCATTTTAAAGGCTTTACCTTCACAAGAGGGGAATGGATTATTCCACCGTCCATCTTTACCACATATCACCACTGAACTGCCATTCAGAGATTTCCCAGGACCATCACAGCTGAACGTGAGGAAGCGGTCAGGAAGTATGGAACCGCCATTTTCCGGTAAACCTATTACCGTAACACCTTCATCTACGGGCGGGAGCTCGCAGCTCAAAGCTGAGTAAACACAAACAGTCGGTTAGGTCAATGAAGGGAAAAAAGTGGGAGGACGTTGTATTTTTTAGCATTCATTTTTTTAATGATGTCCTCATTGTTATTTAACGTAGAAACACAGGACTCCTATAGATAATGTAACGACCCTGGATAGTTATGTCGGGACCAACAATTTAATTCATTTTATATCAGAGTTGGCACATCAACAAGTAACATATTCAGATATTTTTTTAACTTGTGTTGTGCAAATATAAGACAAGCAAGATGGTCAAGATGCTTGTAAATATGGCACCTGATGTTGCTTCTTTTTTTAATGTGCTCACCAGTTATTTCTTTATTTATGTCATGGTGAGGGATGTATAATGGGGTGAACGTGACGTAGCCTTGTTATTGAGCGTGGAGTACCAGGAAACATTACATAGATGGATCTTTTTGTTCTTGGTCTACAGAGCAGCGTTATTTTTGGTTCTCACATTCTCATATCGCCAGACCAAATCCCAAATGCAGATTAGTCTGGAACCTCTCAGTTCATTTTCTTTTTTCAAAGGGGAGCTATCAGCGGGTTATCAACATGTGATGCAGCGCTGAGCGACCAGTGACCAGGTCGGTGTAGATCACAGCGCAGTAGTAACAGCCAATCACAGCACATAAGGGCGAGAAAAACGATGATGCCCAAGTGACGAACGACAGCCGGGAGAGTTGAGCTGCTATATTATGAGTTGTTATATTAAACTTTTGTCAAAACCAGTCGAAAGTACAGCAAACATCAGTGCAGTTTATTGTTCTTCTCTAAGCAAAAATGTTATTTATTTTTGGTTGTTCTCAAAAATGCCTCAATGGTGCTCAGTTTGTACATCTTCAATTCCATTACTGGCCTCCTCTCCTCGTGCCGTAGTCCTCCCACCAGAGGAGAGAGGAGTCGAGGCGACAAAAAACAACAACAATTGTCCTTTCAACTATATTGTGTATTGTATTTTCTTACGTGTACATTGTGGAGTCCCGATCCAACCTGTTTCCTTACAGGTTAGAGTAAAATGTCCCTCATAACCAGCCTTGCAGATATAATCGACCTGCTCCCTGTACGTGTACGTGTTCTTATCCTCTCCATCAATGTCTGCATCATGGTAATATTGACTGTTGCATGTTATCTCTGTAAAAAAAATAATTAAAAAAATGTAGTTATTCTGGACATTGACTTGAAAGTGACATTTTACTTTCATATCAGAGTTGGCACATCAACAAGTAAAATATTCAGATATTTTACCTCAAATAAAAGTGGCAACACCCCAATGTAAAAGCAAATGTAACTTGTGTTGTGCAAATATAAGACAAGCAAGATGGTCAAGATGCTTGTAAATATGACACCTGATGTTGCTTCTTTTTTTAATGTGCCTTTGAGCCACATAACAGTGAGGGGAGCTTTCTTGCCAAAATGCACCTTGGGAGTTGTAATTAACCCCTACCTAAAAGTTGTTTAATATACACAGGTTTGTACCATTGACTTTTCACCCAACCAGAACCAGATATTTGAATATGCGGTCATTAATCTATTGTACGAATGATTCAGCCGGGAGAGTTTCATGCCGATCATACGCCATAGAAGTGCTTCAACTGTGAGTCATGTAACAATGTCTATGATGTCAAAATGAATGGGAGTTTTGCTTAATAAAAGCTTTCTTTGAACAAAATTGCTGCTGTGTTGTTACCAAGACTTACGATCACATATTGGCACATGATTGGTCCATTTGTTTAGCAAACAAGTCCTGGTGTCATCCTTACTCACCATTTGATACCTACAAAGAACAGTACGTTAGTGTTCATCATAAATGATCAAGCAGAGAAAAACAACGTGCCAGGTTCATAGCTCTTTTTGTGTTGTCTTATACACCATTCAAAATTAGTTATGCCGCGTCCGTAACACTTTATTTTAACCCAAACATTTATAAGCAGAATATAAACAAGTAATACATAGCTTATAACACACTATAATGTAGTTGTAAGCACATATGGAAACTTTTCTTTGCTTTTAGAAATCCATTTGTCACAATAACTCCTCATGTGAAACCTGTAGCTGCTGCAACAGTTTGCATAATATAATCATAAATAATCATATAAAACATTGACAATCATTAAGAACATTTAAAAATGTCCTTATATCTGCTTACATCTACATTATACTGTGTTTTAAATAAAGAATTGTCTAAATATTGCTCATAGGCTGTGTTTCCATTATGTCTATGTTTTTATGAATCATTCCAAATGCACATACCCTTCATTACAAAAGTATTTGATTGTGGTACCAAATACAAACTCTTCACCGTTGGTAATTTGATAATAGCCATTGGGAGTTTCATCAGGAAGTTCACATGGCTTTACTGAAAGAAAAACAAAAAAAAGAGATCATTCCTCAACCAAACGGGATTTTTAAAATTTTGAATGTTATCATTTCACGCTTCTTTGATGAATTTTAGTTGAAAGCGCCAGTAAACTGACAGTGACGTGATTTCGTTTCAACTTTGTTTGTTGAATAATAACACTTCATTGTGCTAAAGACTTGCCCTTGTCTTGTATGAACCCCGATACCATGATGCCAGACAATTACATTCTTTTTTAAAGCCAGGTTGAATATATTGGTATTGTATAAAACTGGATGACCAAATAAATCCAATGGTACCAACCTTGTTACTAGCTTGTCAGGAAGGGGGCTAAATAACGCTATGAATTTTGGCAAGGGAAAAATTGGTATGGCCATATTCTTAGGGGTCCCTTGGCCTCTCACCTAAAGATATCTAAATGAATATGGGTTCTATGTCTATCCATATAAATAAACAAATATATTGTTGTCCAAGTAACATAGTACCAATTATGTTTTTTAATTGTGGCGTCAAACCTAATCACTATACTGTATAAACACAAAACTGGCAAACTTAAATCCCATTTTTTGTATATATTCATGCAGCATTATATAACGTATCTTTAAATCTGAAATTGTCTTAAAGCTTCCTGTTTGCGACTTTGTGAAATACTTTTTGTACGTACGTGTGCACGTAATGTTTTTCTCCTCCCACTGGCCAGCTATGCATCGAATTGTCTCTGCACCCTCCGATATAGAATAATTATGATGGCACCGATATGTTACTGCAGAGTCAGACAAGTATTCCTTCTGATATAAAGCGTCAACAACAGCATTGTCAACTTTACGTGGTGGTTTGCAAGAAACGGCAGTTGCTGCAGGACCTGAAAACACGTACAGCATTAGGTTATGCCATGTAATCTTTTTATAAACACGCTTAATTACATCTGATAGAATTAGACTGAAGATGACTCACGTGTACAGATTGTTTTGGGGGATAATCCATTTGAAAGCCAGTTTCCCTCGCTACAAGTTAAACTGTCAACCTGTGCGCTGTATCCTTCGTTACAAAAAATCTGGGCGTTTTCACTTTGTGACTGTGTCCGTGTCACTTTCCCATTAGGAATCTTTGGAAGTTCTCCACAGGTTGTAGGCCTATTCGCTAGAGAGATCATGATTACAAACATTTAGGTCTGTATATTGTTGCTTACAAATGTGATTCTGGCAATAACAAAATTACTTCTTTCAAAATTAGCCTGCATGAAAGATGTGACATAAATAAACAAATTTAAACTAACATATCAATTGTTCATAAGCCTATTAAAACAAAAATATGCTGCTGTGCATCCATATCAGGTATGAGGAATGGGGCAAGATGCGTTCACTGTCAATGTAGTACGTGGGAGTGGGTAGGTTCGACCTCTCTTTCAGAATATACTCATCGTTTATATGCTTAGGAAATCTTTGCTTATTCCTTACTAAATGTTTTACTTAAAAGTGATGTACAGCTTTAAGTAGATTTGTTGGATTACTTCATGCGGGTTACAACTAGATGTGTAGTACATTAAAGATGATTTACCAATGCAATGTTCAAGTCCAAACCACCGGCCATCATTACATTTGGCCTCAGCCCACCAGCCTTTGGTAGAAAGTTTAAACCCTTTATTGCAGGTGTAGGACAGTTTGTCATTGTATAGACTACTGGTAAATCCATCTGGTACAACAGCTTCTGGACATTCTAACAGTGAAAAACAAAAAAACAAGTTATATTCAGATAGCATCAACGGTTAAATAGCGATTGTTAGAATGCCTACACTCTTAACTAAGATAGTTAACATGCTGGACATTACAGTATACGTGCTATTCATCAGCATGCTATTATTGTCATTTTGAATATTAGCATGCTGGCATTAGGATCAAAGCACTGCTGTGTCTAAATACAGTACAGCCTCACAACACCACTTGTAAAGCTTTAGATTCTTGGTCTGATAAAAGAAGAGAGACAACTTTTACAGACTGTATATATCTCAATAAGTGCTTCAAGAGCAGCACTTATCAGACATGTCTGTGTTGATGGGAAGAACAGAGCATGAAGGAGAAATTGTTCAACAATACACATCTTTAATTGTATTACTATGGGTAATCAAATTAATAATGCAATTTAGCTGTTAGGAGATATTTACCATTTCTATTGCTATCAAAACATAGAAACTCCAGTCACACATTATCCCTAAAACTATATTTGTTGTACCGTTATGTTCTTACCTGAACAGCTCCTTATCCCTCTCCAGCCATGTTGCTCACAGGTAACAGTAAAAACTGTTTTAGCGTCGTTCCTGCATGTATATTGGACAGCTTCATTCAGCCTGTAATTTTCCTTTTCATTGTTGGTAATTTTTGCATAGTCAATGTGAAGTTTTGTACACGGTGTCCCTGAAACAAAGTCAATGAAATTATGAATTACTTACCAAACCTTCCAGGTTTTCGGGATATTGAAAGAAACAATTTAATTTAAGAACGAAGCAAGGTACTTGTCATGTCAGACCTTGTGGTGCTCCAGAACGAGCACATTAATATTGATAATTTAACAAAACTCTCACAATATAACATGTATAACCGTTAAGGATGAAAAAAAAGGAAAGCTATTTTTGGCCAGACAAGTTGTAATGATGGAAATGAGGCATGGAGCTGTAGGTTAATGAGTGCTAACTACTATTCAAAATAGATTATTAGTTTTAAATGAAATAAAAAACTTGTTTGACATTTTGCAGTAGTGAAAAAAGATAAAATAAGATGCATGCTCAAGAAAATTGGTTAGAAGAACAGTTGGCAGATCTTAGCAAACCACTTTTACTTTGCTGCTATAAAAAAAACACCAATGTTTGCCCCAAAATGTATTCATAGTGATTAAATTCTAATCTGATAAACAATAATGTAATTGTGGTGTAAGCATGAAAAATAAAAGTTGATAAAATGTTGGGAAAAAACAACAACAATCGTCCTTTCAACTATATTGTGTATTGTATTTTCTTACGTGTACATTGTGGAGTCCCGATCCAACCTCTTTCCCTACAGGTTAGAGTAAAACGTCCCTCATAACCAGCCTTGCAGATATAATCGACCTGCTCCTCGTACGTGTACGTGTTCTTATCCTCTCCAACAATGTCTGCATCCTGGTAATATTGACGGTTGCATGTTATCTCTGTAAAAATAATAATTACAAAAATGTAGTTATTCTGGACACTGACTTGAAAGTGACATTTTACTTTCATATCAGAGTTGGCACATCAACAAGTAAAATATTCAGATATTTTTTTAACTTGTGTTGTGCAAATATAAGACAAGCAAGATGGTCAAGATGCTTGTAAATATGACACCTGATGTTGCTTCTTTTTTTAATGTGCTCACCAGTTATTTCTTTATTTATGTCATGGTGAGGGATGTATAATGGGGTGAACGTGACGTAGCCTTGTTATTGAGCGTGGAGTACCAGGAAACATTACATAGATGGATCTTTTTGTTCTTGGTCTACAGAGCAGCGTTATTTTTGGTTCTCACATTCTCATATCGCCAGACCAAATCCCAAATGCGGATTAGTCTGGAACCTCTCAGTTAATTTTCTTTTTTCAAAGGGGAGCTATCAGCGGGTTATCAACATGTGATGCAGCGCTGAGCGACCAGTGACCAGGTCAGTGTAGATCACAGCGCAGTAGTAACAGCCAATCACAGCACATAAGGGCGAGAAAAACGATGATGCCCAAGTGACGGACGACAGCCGGGAGAGTTGAGCTGCTATATTATGAGTTGTTATATTAAACTTTTGTCAAAACCAGTCGAAAGTACAGCAAACATCAGTGCAGTTTATTGTTCTTCTCTAAGCAAAAATGTTATTTATTTTTGGTTGTTCTCAAAAATGCCTCAATGGTGCTCAGTTTGTACATCTTCAATTACATTACTGGCCTCCTCTCCTCGTGCCGTAGTCCTCCCACCAGAGGAGAGAGGAGTCGAGGCGACACAGGTATTAATCAAAGTGAGACATTCATGCTTTGCGTGTTATTTTAAAGCAACACCAATTAAATATGACATTGGCAGCTGCAACATCTGTCCATTGGCATGCCCCTTCAGCCTGGTCTCCCGTTTAACAAAATTGCATTGACAAATATGTTTGTAGGAAAATTATGATGATGGGATGATGGAAATGTTGGGAAAAAACAACAACAATCATCCTTTCAACTATATTGTGTATTGTATTTTCTTACGTGTACATTGTGGAGTCCCGGTCCAACCTCTTTCCCAACAGGTTAAACTAAAACGTCCCACATAACCAGCCTTGCAGATATAATCGACCTGCTCCCTGTACGTGTACGTGTTCTTATCCTCTCCAACAATGTCTGCATCCTGGTAATATTGACGGTCGCATGTTTTCACTGTCAAAAAAAAGAAAGAAATGTAGTTATTCTGGACACTGACTTGAAAGTGACATTTTACTTTCATGTCAGAGTTGGCACATCAACAAGTAAAATATTCAGATATTTTACCTCAAATAAAAGTGTCAACACCCCGATGTAAAAGCAAATGTAACTTGTGTTGTGCAAATATAAGACAAGCAAGATGGTCAAGATGCTTGTAAATATGACACCTGATGTTGCTTCTTTTTTTAATGTGCTCACCAGTTATTTCTTTATTTATGTCATGGTGAGGGATGTATAATGGGGTGAACGTGACGTAGCCTTGTTATTGAGCGTGGAGTACCAGGAAACATTACATAGATGGATCTTTTTGTTCTTGGTCTACAGAGCAGCGTTGCTTGATTTTCTCTGGAAAAAGGCTGATAACTGTTGTAATGAGCACCATAGACTAGGACCGAGGCAGATTAATAGTATATTGAAGTAACTGCATAACTTGGAGAAGGGACCTTTGGTTCCTGATTTAGTTGCAGAGTTTACTAGCTCTTAGTTCCTACGATTTTTGGTGGAAGACGGCAATTACGGTAAAAAACTAATTTAAATAAATAAATCCTAACTGGACCAAAAGCTCCTTCCCCGCTTTCCCAAATATGGATACAAAATTAACAGTAATGTCATAGTTAAAACTTCACAATACCTTGACAAAGTGGATTTGGATTCCATCCATCTCTGGTGCATGTGGCCAAGGTGGCACCATCTGTCTTCTTGTAGCCCGTCTGACACGAATATGTTACAGTATCATCCAATATTATTCGTTGTCGCCATCTAACACTCCAGCTATACACGTGCTGCGGTTTTTGATTTCTGCATACAACCTCTAGAAGAAGAGAAAGACTTGTGTAACTTAAGTAATAAAGATAAGATTGATCGTCATCATCATCACAAGTTAATGAACCATACACACACAATAATGAACAGCAATCTCATAATCTGTGTCTGGCACTAAGCCCATGTAGTTTTATACCTTGGCATACTGGTTGGAAACTCCACTCTCCATTCTCATTGCATGTAGTCACAGATGAGGTGTCACGAAGTTTAAAAACCCAGTACTTATTTCCACAAATGACTCTCACTGTGTCACCAGGTGAAAACACATTTATGGAAGGAGGTTCATACGTGGTTCCCTCCAGTGGCGGCAGCATCAGTGTACATGTTATTGCTTAATTTGTTGGGAAATTAAGCATATTATCTGTTAGCACCAATTTTCACTTGTCAGTGTGATATAACCATCAAACTGGATGACTCAGTTTATACTTACGTTCACATGCAGGTGTGGGGCTCCACTCTGATCTAATTCCTTGTTTGAGGCATTTTGAAGGTATGTCAGTGCGTTTGTATGTAGCATCACATCTAAAGTGCAGGACCTCATTTTCTTTGTACATCTTTGTATTTCCACGCACAAAACCATTTTCAATCTTGGGTACTGCACATGTTATCTCTGTTGAAAAAAAAAAATACATACACATTTTTTCATAAAAAGGGGATGCACAGTAATCACTTATTGACCTTACTCTGGAGTAAAATAATATCTGAAACATTCTCACATTCTCATATCGCCAGACCAAATCCCAAATGCGGATTAGTCTGGAACCTCTCAGTTCATTTTCTTTTTTCAAAGGGGAGCTATCAGCAGGTTATCAACATGTGATGCAGCGCTGAGCGACCAGTGACCAGGTCGGTGTAGATCACAGCGCAGTAGTAACAGCCAATCACAGCACATAAGGGCGAGAAAAACGATGATGCCCAAGTGACGAACGACAGCCGGGAGAGTTGAGCTGCTATATTATGAGTTGTTATATTAAACTTTTGTCAAAACCAGTCGAAAGTACAACAACCATCAGTGCAGTTTAGTGTTCTTCTCTAAGCAAAAATGTTATTTATTTTTGGTTGTTCTCAAAAATGCCTTAATGATGCTCAGTTTGTACATCTTCAATTCCATTACTGGCCTCCTCTCCTCGTGCCTTAGTCCTCCCACCAGAGGAGAGAGGAGTTAATCAAAATGTTTCGCGTGACATTTTAAAGCAGCAACAATTAAATATGACATTGGCAACTGCAAAGGATACACCTGTGCACCCACGGTCAAAGCTCCTCCGTCAAGCCTCCTCTTTCCTCGAGATGTATTTTAGGAATCGAGACATCCTTCAAGATGACGCGTTGAAATGAATATCCGAATCACAGACAAAAGGCCGGAACAGAGAGGAGACAAGGAGGCACAAAAAAGAGAAATGCGAAGAGTCTGCGGTCTTGGTAATTGGCCCGGCACATCCCATGGTGGGTTATGTTTGTATTTGTGTGTTTCTGTCTTCCCCTTTGCCTGTACTTTCACCCTTTTACTAAAAAGGAAGAATTTCTGGTTAATTTTGGAAAGCCTCCTGTACCTTTGCATGTAGGAATCTGTCCACGCCACTCTCCATTTTCATCACAATACATTTCTTGTGACCCAGACAGGATTTCAGTGCGGGACTTGCAGCTGAATTGAACTACATTGCCATAGGTTGCTTCCTCTGGGTCCCCAATCACCTGGACATTGTGGTCCACATGAATCACTGAGCACTGTTGTGCTGGAAGGAAAACAAATAAATCATTAATTGGATGACCAAAAAAACGTTCAAATGTTTCGAACGATAAACACGTAAGAAATACAGTTTTTCAATATTTCCTGACACAGTGACATTTCCCCTTGTATGTAAAGTACTGAACAAATATGATCCTTTATTTCAGCTTTACCTTCACAGACAGGAACCACACCATCCCAGCCTTCAGCCATGCAACGCCGGTAGTTTCTGCGACTGACCATTTGATGACTGAAACGAGTATTATGTAGAACATGGATAATGGAAATGGTTATTTAATAGTCAAACTTAAACTGCACCTCTTGTTATGCACAATATAGTGATACAGAATAATATGTACAAAGCAAAGCACAAAGATATCAGTAAACATACAAATTAACAGTATACAATTGTGTTTATACATATTTTCATACCCTTTATTGCAGGTGTACACAACTTGTGACCCAAAGACAAAATCGTCTCCCTTTTCCAGATTAAAATCTGCAAACTGGGCCTCACCGGGATGGCCACATGATCTCGCTTAAAACACAAGAATTACAGAGAATGTGGGTAAATATATTTCTAAGGCTCAAAATACAGTGATGATACAGGTGGACCTCCATTCAATAATACGCAGTATGATATTTTATCGTTATATCGTATAACATACATTTAATAATAATAATACATTAAAGTTGAGCCTGCTTTGGCATTGTGCACTCATTTGACAGAACATATACAGCATTACATGTTGAATATGTATACAAGTATCGTAGCCTATGAGTTTTTAATGGAAGGTTATTTATTTCCAAACAATGAAATACTGTAACTCACGTTCACATTTTTCGTCTCTTGACGTCCATATTCCTTCGATACAGGACATTCTGAAAAAGCCCCTGTGGCCAACATTGCAGCGCACTCTCACTAGTGCTCCACCACTGTAGGTGGCCTCCAGACCAGTTGTGTCGAAATTTGAATCAAACAGGTCGCCATTCACAAACTGTTCACGTGTACAGTCTATGAGACAGCGAAAAACAGAAATAAATATAAATCATTTTGC
This sequence comes from Leptoclinus maculatus, assembly GCA_032191485.1. NCBI lineage: Eukaryota > Metazoa > Chordata > Actinopteri > Perciformes > Stichaeidae > Leptoclinus > Leptoclinus maculatus. The sequence continues at coordinate 12,067,937 of JAVDOI010000004.1, read as the reverse complement.
ATTATTTAGCCCCCACCCCACCACCAATAAAACATCAAGCCACAAATTAAATAGGATAAAAGGGACCCTACAAATTGTTTGAACTACTTGGTCTTACCTTTACTTGTCACAAGGGTCAGTGTATACATCCACAAAAACAGGACACAGCTTCCTGTTATTACGTGCATTTTATCTTCATAACCCTGAACCACCAAACAGAAGTAGAAACTGGAGAATGAAACACTATTATGCACAGAGAGAGAGCTGTGGATTCCACAGGCAAAAATAGATTGCGCAATGATTTGCGTAAGTCTGTTCCAGCCTCCAAATAAAATCTCAGGCTCAACGGGACAAGAAAAAAGAGGAAGTGACCACATAAAGAACAATATATATAAGATAATATATATCTCAGTATAACTGAGATTCATATTGCAGAATAAGCTCAATGAATCATTGAAATTATTTAGCAAAAGAACGCTCACACAAATAGTCTATTTTTTTATTTTGAAAGGTTGCATGAGTGTTTCAACAGTTCAATGCCCCTATGTAGCCAGGTTTTGTTTTATAATTCAGTGACGAAAGAAAGAGTACTCCGGTCAGGGTTTATTATTTTTTTTTTTCTTCCTTGGTAATCATTTGCAGCAATCAATAGAGCAAACAAATGTGTTGCATTCAGCAAGTCAGTGCAGACTCTTCTGATCTAGAGTAAATATTAAATAAATAGGCAAAACAGACATTGGGTAAAACTGGGTCAAAAGTATGATGATTGAAAAAAATAAATACTAACCAGATTTATGTTTGATGTGCATAAATGTCCCAACCAAGGCACACAGGTTATACTTATACAAACGTTTGTATTTTGATGGCCTTGTAAAAAAGGCCCCCGGCCAATTGTGCAGATCCTGATATCAGTTTGGAAACAATCAAAACTAAATGTAGCTGTTGAGCAATGCAGGATTTGCCTTAATTTCTCAACATGGCTTCATGTTATTCAAACAACATGTTCTGAACAGGAGTTACGTGTGTGTGTGTGTCTGTGTGTGTGTGTGTGTGTGTGTGTGTGTGTTACTGAAAACACTAATGTTGCACAAACTCATTTCTCAGAACAGTCGTCACGAATTTGTGATGGAAACATATTATATTCAATCTGCATTTGGGATTTGTATTTTTGACTTTGCATTCCCTGTATGCCGAAGGATTTAATTAATTTAGTTGCGATACTGTGGGATGGTATTTCTCTGTTTGAGAAATGAGAAATGCGAGAGCTGTGTGCTTCCCGCCTCCATTGCTGACAAAGCAGAATGAGAGAGAGGGATGTGGAGTATAGTGTTTGACTGATGTGGGTTCTGGAGGGCTGGTAGTGTAGACAGAAGTTGCAGATATATTTTGTGTTGACATTTGCTATCTTTATATGTGTAGAATTTATCATGACAAAATGTTATAAATTCTCCCAACAACTTTTTATTTTCCTTCCAGGGCTGGAAAGCCTCTGCAACTTTTAGATTTAGTGGCCCATGGCATATATATTCTTTCAATATCATTTAAATAGATCTTAGTTATGCATGCTTTGTTTTTTGGATGGCATTTTAATAAACCCTAAATCAAATTTTTTCGAGTGTATTTCGGGTGGCAGTGATTAAAAACTCAAGATTAAAGAATTTCTTTGTTTGACAGAATTTCTTTTACTGTATGTCCACATGTGTATGTATTTTCATACCTTTGTCTCTCACTCTGTGCAACGGTGGCACAAAGAATGTCTCCATGCCACCAGAAATCCCCAGAGACATCAATCAGTAAATAAAAAACAACAACTGTTGATATCTATATTTAAATCATCCTTAACAGATACAGATTCCTTCACAAAAGGACACAGCTGCTCCCGGAATCACTCAACAGTGACCTCCTGAGGCACTGGATAGGTGTTGCTCCACAGAGACTAAACACTGACAAAAACCAAACATTATAAACTTGAGTTACACTAAGGAAGATAAACCTTTCTCATGTTAAAAGTTTACTTTTGCCGATTTTACCAAGTGTAATTACATATCAGCATCAACGCTGACCCATAAATAATTCTTGATTAGATTAAGCAAATGTACCTTGAATGATTCAAGTTGAATCGGGTTTATGAAGTCAATCAGCTGGGCAGAGAGACAGACAAGCATATATACAGAGAGGAGGTTAAAACAGATGGTGCTGAATATTCAAATGATATGCAGTTAAAGACAAGCAGAACACTAAAAACTTGAACTAAGATGCGTTCAGTTCTGCCAGAAACAGTCCATCTGCTGGGTGTTTTATTTGAATGCAGTTATAGATATGATTTAGTAAAGCAAGAAAGACATCAGGATAACACTTTGTTGAAACCTAGCTGTATCCCAAAACCGTTCTACTTGCATACATTATTTGCCACAATTTACAGTTTTCACATCAATCTACTTAAGTTACCCATCTATACTAAAAGGAAATGATCAAGACATGTAACGTTGGACGTCAACCATAGTGTGACAATCAATACTGTCACGATATCTTACTGAAGCTTTCTCACCAACACCCGCTATCCTACCATGGTATCATGCATGCTCACAGACTGACCTTGTGTAGCATGCCTGTGGCAGCTGTAGCTCAGTTGGTAGAGCAAGTCATCATTTAACCACAAGGTTGGCGGTGTGATCCCGGGCTCCTACTGTCTGCATGTCAAAGTGTCTTTGAGCATGGACACCAAATTAGTCCTGTGTGTGTGTGTGTGTGTTTGTGTGTTCATAATTATTTCTGGTAAATACAGTCCAGAGATAACACAGAGATGAGAATTTACCAACGATAGAGAACAATTAGTAAATCAATCAATTAGTCCATCAAAAGAAAAAAATGATCAAACGAAATTGAAATTTGAAAATGAATGAAACAAAAATGCCAAACCTTTGCTGAATCAGATGTGAAGATGTAATATCTTGGGGTTTTGGACAGTTAGCTGGACAAGATAAGCAATTAGAAGATATTACCTCTGTTTTTGAGTTTACAGACTAAACAATTAACCTCTTACGATCAACAGCATATCTTCAGTGCAGACAGTATTTACTGAAGTACTTCTACAAAGATATTCCAAACCACACAACACTTTCAAAAACATTGTGAAGCAGTATAACTATTTTGACTGTTCTTTAAAAGCAACATTTACGTTTGAATTACCGCACAAAAATCGTGTTAACTGCAGTACAATTTAACGAACAGTCATGTACCATCTTTAATATTTCTATAGATTCATGTTGACATGGAGATGCTGAACTAAAAGCTTAAGTTTGTTTGCAGTATGTTAATGAAGTGGAAAACATGTCAGAAACAAATCCTACAGAGTACATCGTTTCACCCATTTAGTCACACTAGTTAACCCTTTCATGCATGAATTAGGACAACCTAAGTCAGGACCTAAGTGTTTTTATTGCTCTTTAGGAATGAAAAACAAGATTTGAATCTATTTATTTTTTAATCCAGTCAGGTGGACAGCATGCGTTTTTGTTTTCAACTGAAGAAATATGTATTTAACAAACAAATTAATACAATTATATATGAAGATGTGAATATGATATGTATATACAAAGAACCGGCTCTTCCCCCTGGTTTGCCACAGGAAATATAGCCAGTGATGCATGATGTCCAATTTAGTGGACAGATGATTAATCGTAATTTCCTCCCAATATAAAATCAATACTTGGAAAATGTATGAATTATATGATTCCTTAGTTGTTACTTGATGTCACCAACATTTTCATACCGGCAAGGGTCTCTTTCCATAGAAGGATTGGCAAGATATTGATGAGTGACCGGGTGTTTCTGACCGTCTGTCAGCTATCTTGGTTTTGAGAAATGTATCTTGCACTTACAACGGCTTGCCACTGAGTAGCAGTGTTGGGATGATGCAATAGCATTCACTGTAGTTGCTGATGTGCAACTATGCCATCAAAACCCATGCATATACAAGAAAACAACATTTGAATAGCTGTCCACTGTAGTGACTTCTATGCATGAAAGGGTTAAAAATAAATAATTCTTGTGTGTCAGTGTTGTTCAGAGCACAGCTGCGTGGCAGCTCTGTATTCCCATAGGGGCTAACCATGCTTGATGTATGGATGCACTAATTGTAGGCCTATAGTGATGGAGCATTGGCTAGATAATATCCACCTATACAGTATGTATGAAAAGGGTCATAGAGGGCATACATCTTCCATGGCTACAGACCACAACATTTGTAAAACAAAACAAATGTATACAAATGTGGGAAGAAAAGGGAAAAAAAACTCTCACCGTGGTTGTATTTGCATCCTTTCTATGTTCTTCCACTAGAGGACAGAAGTGATCTACATGGGTGGAAGAGCAGCAAACTGGGGGGTGATGTGGGAAGAAAAAAATTAATAAAAGAGAAAAATAAATAAAATAGCCAACAACAATCAATTGGAATATTTTAAATGACAGATTTTCTATTATTAACGCATGGTTGGAGAGGAACAAAAATGGACATCAGCTGGTTTTATTACTTCCAGTAACCCTATATTTGACCGGATCTTTCTTGCTCAGCCTGGTTGGTTTTTGTTGCATGTTAAGAAAACAATATTCAGAAGAGGACATTAAGAAAGACAATGCTTGCCGTCTTTCTTTTATTTATTTATTTAAAAGGGACCATGTACAGTTTAAACATAAATGTCACCATTCGATGCACTCTACCAGATTGTAGCTTAAGCTAATTTGCATCTGCAGTCCTGTCTGACCTTTACACTCTTCATCTAAGTGAGGTAGCAGATTTTTTCTATGCTCTGTTTCAGCAACTCTGCCTTACACTCATTGAGTTGCACACATCCACACAAAGGGGATAGATTGAGTACTAAAGAGCTGAATCTGACTATTTAGGCTATTTCTGACTACTGCTGCCCTTTTTTACTGCATGGACTTAAACCTCTACTGTTACAACATCAAAAATAGTCCTCTGCCTGTTCAATTTGCCTCTCCAAATTGGAATACTTTAACAAATTACTAAATTGAATTAAGGACATTTTATTTCTAAATTACTATTGGCAATAGTTTTTTTTTTAATATAGGCGATGCAACTTTCTCGTAAGCAAAAGAGGAAGACTTTCTAAAATAATACTTTTTGGCAAACTTCTACCAAATTCATAATGTTATATATCTAAAATATACATGATGTTGAAATCTCAAGGATATAAATAATTCATCTGACTGACATAATTAACCTAAAATTGGTCCCATAAATAATTCAGCTCCTTTTTTAATTTGTGGGAATTTCAACTTTTTTTTGAGAATGAATGAACAGATTTTCAGTGCTGATCAGATGGCATGTATTTTTGTACATCTACCATCTAGAGCAGTGTAATGCTGCTGATGAACAGGGCTTCTCAGTGAGGTTTTGAGGTTGTTGCTCGAGTCTTTGGATAATCCAAGCCTGTTTATTCGACAGGATGAGCATGAATATTAAGCCCACAGCAAACAAACAGCCAATCCCTCCCTCAGGATAACAGCTTAATGCTAATGATATACAGTAAGCATGACATTTTTTTTTTTTTACAGGTTAATGAACTGGTTGTTTCAGCCAAGTGACAGATTTCATTTTCAACACTGCAGGCTGATGTGTGAAAATGACAGATTGTCACGATAAGCTTATTCTTAGACGTCATTGGCTTTCTACAGAGTCGATACTCATTCATGTTCCAGTGCTTCTCCTGCTTTGATCCTCATGTTTCTTACAGCTGACTGTCGAGAAGAGAGGCCCTGTTAAAAAAAATGGTCTGACCGACTCAAATCCGATACATCTTTTCTGTGCTGCTGAGCCTCATGCAGCAGCATGAGGAATAATGAATGATTTAGAGTGACGAAACAAGAGGTCTCTGCAGACATTAGCCTCAGAAAACCAAAAGACGGTCCATCAAAGCATCAGAAACAATACTTATTGAAAACCTGTAGACTCTAGCTAATTCAGGTTTAACGTCTTTAAACACTGTAATGGAATTTAACTGATTTGGGTAATGTCATTTACACCTTACTTCAGCCATCTTCAACCACTAAACACTATATATGTGAAGGGAGCAGTAAAGCTGTAAACCAGACTAATGCACTTTATTTTCTGAAGGCACTTTCACAGACAGGAACCCTCTTTGTCATTTTCCAGCCTGAAAATAAATGCATTTGTGGGGTCATTTGGACTATTATATCTGCTGAAACATCACCTGTATCAACCTTCAAATCGCAAATTGGTCATGGTAAGGAGGGATTTTTGGCATAAATTGTTATAGCTATGATTCTGGAGACCTGAAAATAGAGTAATTGTAGCAGAATTGAAAGCTTGCAGGTATGATGATTGATGTCACTGAACTGAAAACCATCATCATATCCATGAACTGCACAGCTGTTTGAGCCCTGACTGATTCCTGGAGAGAACAATTGACCTGGTAGGCCTGACTGTCAACCTATCACCTATGACGATGTCATTTGCAAAACACTCAAACCACTGTACTGGGTTTGATCTTGCAGTTTGTGTCTTGTACTGTATATTTGTGATATTCACTCCATTATATGAGAAAAAACAACTTAGAGTTGATTGGAGTTGCTGTTTAGAGCCCTGTAATGGGCACATTGTGTGCTCTAGTAATTTTTGCTATTAATTTAAAGCTGCATTAATACATTTCATGGCCACTAGGGGGCACACAACACCCACAACAAGCTGACAAACTCACTTCTCTGTCATTATTTATTGTTAGAGCCTTAAAAACGGTTGTCACAGCTAATTGTGTTAGCAAACAATTGTTCATTGATGTACAACAAGCACAGAGCAAGATTAGTAGTGTACAATGTGATATGCCCCGGTGTGTTGTGACCAAAACAATGATCTAAAAAGAGACTAAAAAGCTTGTGATAGCTGCAGAACTGGCCAATTCGGTGGAGTAATTTGTCTCTCGGGATCCCTTTTAACATTATATGTAATCACTTTATTCATTGTTACCATTAAAATTGTTGAATCGTAGAGCTATAAGTATTTTTTTCAAGCAATATCACCAAGTTGAAGGAAGTATAAGACAGCATCTCCTATTTTGAAACATCTGGATTTGGATAAAGACTTCCTGATGATTGACACTTGAAGGGAGCCAGTAAACCATACCTAATATTTAAAAAGGTATTGACAGTTTTAAATAATGATTCACTAGAAAAAAAAATCCTATTGAAGCCTATTCATGTTAAATTATGTTTTGACCTAGCACTAGGCCTTGCAGTGGGTATCAGGCTGTGCCATCATAAATCTACTGGGCACCGTGACAGGCGACACCATTCCCTAACCCTGACCTAACTTACCTTCAAACTCCTTTCCCCACCCAAGCAAAGAACGCATAAACTGCGGCATGACCAGGCCACATTGTAACTTCTGAGGCTAAACTACAGTGGCTGGCCCACTTGGCTTGATAGGCGACTTCATCTGAATGTCATGGCCCACTCAGTTATCCAAGCACTGTCAATGTGGAACTTATTCCAATTGTCTTACTGATTATCACTTTGATTTAATCATGTACCTTGGCCTGTGTAAGGGTGAAGACATGTCTACGTGATCATTAGATGGACACCCTCTCAATAGCTTTGGTTTTTGGGCCCAAAACACAGAGACGGCTCAACAGTGTGTTCCAGCGTCCCAGAACCACGCCTCTCTTTACCTGAACCCACACACCCATTCACTTTTGTGTACATATAACCAGCTAACAGCATGCTAACACAAGCATGCTGTTAAACCAAGAAACAGCCAAACAATCCCAGGTTTTAGGTATGCGTTATTATGAATCCTACTGCTTTTCTTGGCAAGCCCCGCCCTGCGTAGTATTCAAGTGCTATGGTCCTATGCCCTGACCAATCCTTATCCTTATCCTTAATGTCTAACCATAACCAATCGTCTCTACCATAACCAGCTACGCAGGGCGAGTCTTGCCAAGAAATGCAGTGAGATAATTACACTTCAGGTACAGGTAGGCACGTAAGCAAAGACAGAAGCACATCACATTTGCAGCATGGAAACTTCAACAATCTGACACTGACTGGGGAGAAGCATCTGGTATAAGAGCCGCAGGGCTGAGGAGGAGAGTGAAAACCGGTGTGTGGGAAGGGATGTCTGGTGACCAGGACTGGCAAAAAAAAAGTCTGAGAGCATCTACTGGATAGCAGGTTTGGGAAATTAAGGGAAAGAACATGGCTTGGGAGAGGTGAGGAGTGACTGGAGACAGGGACCACCAATGCTCTCTGTGAGAATGTGGCTTATGGAGGGACTGAGGTAGATTTTGATTTTGACACAATTACCTCATCTTAACAAGCAACAAAGCATACACTCTATCTATTATATCATGTCAGGTTAACTATCATGCTAACTGAGCCACCAAATAAACCAAACAATTTGATAAACCAATAAGACTGCTAAGCTAACTAGCATGCTAAAAGATTGCTAAGCTAACCAGCATACTACCTGAGCCCCCAACAACAAACAAAGTGATTAAGCCAACAAGCATGCTAACTAGCATGCCAATATAGAATGTTGCCTGGGCAACCATATAATCAGATGTGCCCCAGTCGCTCACCTTTCCTCTAACACACAACCACTCATTGGACCTAAATTTACTGTGGAACAGTGTCAGCCATGTTTTCATTTCCTGCTTTAGACTCCGCCCCCTAACACCCACTTCAGTTAACAGAGACAAAACTGATCTGCCAAGAATACACCTACAGCACGCCCGGCCACAACATAACAACAACCCAACCTCACCGATCCTGACCGGCTAGACGTGAGTCGCTGCAGCCCACGTACTTCTTTATAACCTAGGCTGCTACAGCTGAGAAAAAGGGGGCCCCAGCCAATCCAGGTAGTAGGCAAGTGAAATGAGAGGAGCCATGGCCTAGCGGACAAAGCAACGTAACCCTGCTGCAGGGGTCAACAGGGCCGATCTGGGGCTCCGGCTTGGGCAGGCTGGTGGCGGCTGCGTACCGCTCTCTGGGTGGTCTGCGCCACTGTCCCTGCGATGAGGCCGGTACTTGACGGGTCTTGTCAATTCCTTGTCTGTGAGTTAGAACTGAAGGTGTCATTCCTCTAACTTTGATAATGTGGCTTCCACTGAAATACTCTTCCTCTGCTTGTTATTCCAAAGGCAATAGACTGGGTCCTGGATTGGGGTCATCTTCCACCACCACTCTCTCAGACAGAGAAGTCTTTTTCTTCCTTCTTGTAGCCTAAAATGCTTTGCTGCTACCATCATGGATTGTTAGTCGATATTGGCCCCAATGAAGTCTATTTCCTCCCGTCAGATGTCTTTCCAGGCTGCCACTTGTTCTTTCCCTAGTTGTCAGCTGTCCGATTCACAGCAATCACTAGCTGATGGTAGTTATGACAGTAATTGTTACACAGTAAAATGTGCCAAAAGTTGGGTGTGCGTTTCTATGGACCTCATATGAAATTATGCTTTGATCTATCACTAAGCCCTGCAGTGGTGATAATTATTTATCAATGTCTATAACACATACTGAATCAAAAATACAGTTTTTAATTTGGTATAATTCGAAGTCCCGTTTTTGGTTTTACCCGGCTAGAGACTGCTGTGGATCGATTCACCCTATTTTGGGTTCCAACTGCAACTCGTACATTCTGGTTGTGGATTATCAGCCAAAAAAAAGCACTTTAAATCTGCACTTTTTAAATCATCCAGATTCCCTGATAATCATTAAAAATATACACACGGTGCTGCTCTCTGTCAGCTAGGAATGTCCCCCGGAACTCTGTTCTGAATGGTTCTAACAGAATATACAGTAGTAAAAACCTAGAGTATTGATAAGGTCCGGTATTAACGGTTCTGCTATCGGTACTTTAGAAGTTACTTAGTGAGATCTCTGTGGAAAAAAGAAACCTCCTCTCTCTGTCTCTGTGTCTATCTTTGCATGAGGGGCGGAGTCTTGCTTTACTCTGACACTCTCACACCGACTCTGGCTAAGTACAGTGTGAGGCACACATCACTGCAGAGAGAACAAAAAGATCCAATGTGTGGCTACCTTTTACTCCGGTAGATGCTGATAACTCCCATTATCTCAAATGCAATACAACCCTGACAAGTAAGACAGGTAATACCAGCAATTTATAAAACCATTTGGCGAACATGCACAACGTTCTTGACTGTATAGCGAGCAGCCGTCCATCCTCGTACACTGTAGGTAACGTTACCGATGCCATACAGAGTTTGATAATAAGAACAGGCTAATAAATTAAAGCTAATCGCTCAGCTAGTTGTTTAGCTGCGAGTGTATTTGAAGGATTTTGGAACTTTTTGTAGATTGTTGGGCTGAGGCTGGAGCCATGACTCAGACACCTCAAACAGCATACTGATTTGGTCCTGGCCTACACCTAATTCCCGGTACAGTCAATTAGCTTTAATTCCTTAGAGAGACAGACAGTGACAGGGTTTTCCTTTGGTCGACTAACCTCAGTAATAACTCTTCATTAGTTCAGAGAGGGCTGAAAGGGAATAAAATGACGTGTGTGAGATTCTCCTGCTGAGCTTACCAACATTGTTCCTGTGATGAATTCCTCATATACATCCGTAACAAATACTTGTCACTTACCTTAGGATTGCAGCTTAGTCACTGAAGTGGGAAATTACACTCAATGGATTTATGCGCACAGGAAATTCCATTAAATTACTGTGGAGTAACGTGAGCAATATCTGAATGGCAGGTACTCCCCCACCACAATTGCTTTGGAATTAGTCGTTGAAAAATCAAAGCAACATTTTATTCAGCCATAGTATTGCAACATTGATGGACGATTTATATCCGTTTCCGTCCGGAAACAGAAATAATTTTACTAGTAACAATTTTCTGGGAGCATAATACGATTGTGAGAAAACTCTAATGCTGACAAAATTATGTATGTGTTTTACCTGAACGGCAATATAAACCAAAGGTGTTTGTGAAAGTTATGTTTTTAAATCAAAGCCAATTAATGCTGATTTTACCACAGTGTGATTGTATCTCATGTTTTTATTTTAGTTGTTCCACGTCTGTCTTGTAGCTTTGTGACGTAAGAAAATAATTTTTTATAATATTATTTCTTTTCCAATTAAAAAACACTTATAACAAAAAAAATGTATTTACTTGATGATTAAGTGGTCACAAACCCAAGAGGACCTGTTCACTAGGTTTCTTATTTGTTTGGCAACACAAAACAGAATCAGAATGTGGATGATAATTAGATTGAATTTCATTTGTTTCCACTTGATCCATTCATGTTCTTGACAAAGCCAATGTATGTTGTCCATGACTTCATTTTCCGTCAATATGGAAGCTGAGATAAAGGTTGATAGGTGCAGTTAACATTTTCCACGATTAAACGACTAAACAACTATGTCAACATAAGAGTTGTTACTTCTATAAGTAGACTTACAACAGCCTGTATACTGCTTCATTCATGTCTATGCTTGCCTCCATTTTTATAGATGTGGATGTAGCTAGGTAGTTAGCTCAGAAACAAGGTGACATTCCCATTCCTAAGCCCCACAGAACTCTTTGTTTCTTCAACTGGAGGAATTAGCTCACAATAAGCACAACAGTCTTATTTCAACAAATTGGAGATGTTGACAGCCTACTGCACTCCCCTCAGCACTATAAAGCTATATAGCATCTTTCAGCTCATTGTTTTGGTTTTACAACACAGCATTTTGTTTCTGTTGTCCCCAAGTGGAAAAGACAAATCAGTTATTGCAGGTGCAACACTAGGCAGAGTGTTTTACCAGCCCGTTTGCATTCCTATGGCATCAAATACTAACGCTTTGTTCAGCCCCTCGGCATCTGATACCGACGCAGAAGGCACCCTTTAGTGTCTGTATGAAACGGACTGAGCCTAACTACAATGTAAACCCATCCGTGTCATTATTAGATGCTCAGAGAAAATGCTCCACCAGTGTAGAATCACGTAGTATGTAGACCAAAAAAAGCCACACAGTGTGGTCCAAACAAACACTGGATTTTCAACCAGGAGACCGGTGTTCCGTACTAACAATGTTGGTTACTTTTTACGCAGTTTACATAGTTATTTTAAGCCGAACCATGATGTTATTCCGAAACCTAACTAAGTGGTTCTGTTGCCTAAATCTAAGCATCAGTATGTGTTGAGTTGGAATGAGGATGTGTTGTTTCACACGTCCACTCACAATTGAAGGTTTCAAGTCTGATGCACCTCTGTGATGTTGTTTGTGTACTTTGTTGCTCCTACTACCTCACTGATGTCACAGTGTACTGACCACACCCTTAAGTACACTTCTACATCACATGAGAAGTTAAAAATACTGGAGCTCAGCGAAAAAGAAGATCTTTCAGCTGGTGTTACGTTGCTCGTAGCTCAAAGACGTTGTAGTTGCTGCAGAGCAGCTTGTTTGTGAACATCATTGTCAATAAGGTTATTTGGTGACATTAGCAGCAATAATAGTTGCTTTTGATTTAGATTAGGTTATTTGACAAAATGTCAGATATAGTAGTAAAAAATAAAAGCGTGTAAGACATTGTCAGGTATAACGCAACATAGTACAGGACTTATTTCCACCGTGGTCCCTGATGTTCCATCATGATGGTATTTTGAAGTCAATTCAGCAGTTTAACGTCATATTAATATCTGCCTGAGATTCCTGTTGGCTTACTGTTGTCTGATCCAATAATGTGCAGTGTTGTTGAAATCCCTACACTGGCCCGGAAACTGCTTGTGTGTGTGTGCCTATTTCTGCCTTTGCATGAGTGAGAAGTATTGCTCTCTCTTCCATCAGCAACAATGTAATTTCTTAATACCCTTAAGCAAGGCACTTAACCTGCCAGCTGCTCCAAAAGCAGGATAATTCTTTGAACCTCATTGTGAATGTACAGTAGCCAGTGAAACAGTGCGAGTGTGGATCTCAGCGCTGCCACAATGTGTGTTTTGGTGTTTGTATCCATCCTTTGCTTGGTATATAAAGGATCAGGAAGGCTTTCAAGTGGAGGCAGGTCAAAGGGGGGTGAGAGTGCAGATGTATTTTCTGTTCTTTTTTTACCTTGCAAACCTAATTATGTCCTGTAGCCTTTACACTTTTCGCTACTCCTGTAGAGGTCTACAAAGAGTTATTAGACAGCCATTTCTTTAATGCTGCAAATAAAACTATGCCCATGAGACAACTGGAAAACTGTAGCTTTCCACCCCAAACCTCTCTCAGCACTTGCTGTAGACTTTCCCTGTTGTCAGTTTAATTTGCTCCCCTGGAGACTCTATCTAAAATCAGTCAGTCTGCGGGGTCAGAACAAAATGGTAGCTAACTCACGGCTGCACTATTATTTATAGATGGCCCTGTGATCGTTCACAGCTGCAGCAAGCTAGCATCACATAAAACCGGGTCACTGAATATGTATATGTTTGTGCATCCTTACTGACGTTGTTGTGAATGAGCTCAGGCTGGCAGACGTGCAGTCAAGTCATCATCGGTGCTGCAGTGTGACGCTCTTGGATACAATAAGAACACTTTGATGGAGTATCGATGCACTTGAGGTGATGACCTATGGACTTGATGGCTCTGTTGAATGTGTATCAACTCTTGTTCTTTTGTCGATCATCTGACAGGAACTGATTCATCTACGTTAAGGCGGTTTCTCAACCTTGTTGTTGTGACCTAATGTGGGTGATAGTTTTAGTGATGGCAATGCCGGTCCGTCATTAATGCTCCACTTTGGTCCAGACTGAAATATCTCAACGATTGTTCCATTGATTGCAAATTCATTTGGTATTGTATCTATTTTGCGTTTGGGTGGATTGCCATGAAAAAGGGGCACATATTCATGTCCTGTCAACAGTCAAGTTGTGGGTCACAAAACCAAAACTGTGAGCTTGGTTGATAATTTTTCTTGGTTCGTCACCGGTGCTCCTTTCAACACTCATCACTGCACTCAAGTCAACTGGCCATCACTCCACGCCCGCAGATTAATCCACTGGTATCAGTTCATCTATAAAACTATCATTGGTAAACCCCCCACATATCTCCGCTCTCTCCTCATCATCTCCAACAGTAACCGCAATTTACGCTTGAGCAATTTCATCAACATGGTCATTCCAAAAGTCTGCACCGCCTTCGGTCGCTTCTCGTTCCAGTTTGCTGCTCCAAGCGACTGGTACGAGCTGCAAAAGAAGCTAAAACTCCACACCCTCATTCCGTTAAATAACTCATTACAAACAAGAGTCTCTGATCACTGCAACTGTTTCTGAGTTTGCTTCTCCAGAACACTTTGTTTTTTTTATATATTGTAGATATTATGATGTTGTTATTTTTGTATGAGATTGATTGATTTGTTTCTATGTTTTATTCATTTGGCACAACTTGCCTCCCTGTTGCTGCCTTTTTGGCCAAGTCGTCATTGTAAATGAGAACTGGTTCTCAATTGACGTATCTGGTTAAATAAAATATCAGAGCTAGAACCCATTGATGTTAAAAGTCAGACCAAGAACTCGGTCTCTCCTGCGGAGAATATTTGAGAAGCATCATCTTCCCCGAGGCAGAGGTGAAAATATTCATGAAATGTTTTACTCAAGCAGATATAATGTCAACTCAGCTGGATTTTTGCTCAAGCTGGTTTGAGAGCAGCCACCTAGACCATAGTTTTCTCTACTTTGCCATGTTAACGTAATTACAAGTTTTGTTCTTATGTACAATAACAAACTTCTCTCTATGATGTTCTGATTTCATAAAAAGAGCCGCAAACTAAAACATATCAAATAGATTGTAGATCATTGTACATCTTGATATATTGTTTGCAGATATTGAGCATTGTTTGTTTCTCCTTGTCTTCTTCTATATTCAGTTTCATTCTAGTGTCTGAATTTAGCTCACAAAGTTTGACACTACAGCTTGTTTCACTCTAAGCATGTCTTCACTTGTATATTCTCTTGTTTATGAATAATTGATTTGATGTTTTTTGGAGACACTATCTGTTACGTTTGCATTTGGTGCCCAAGTTTGGCGCAGCCCCCCCCCCCCCCCCCCCACAGCTAACACTGGCATTTTATCTCCTGACCTTTGATGTTGTTAATGTTCTTTCTGTTGAAAACCGCTCCAAGTCTTTGTTACTGTCACCTAAATCTAACCTATGTTATCTTGGAGACTGTGTTGTCACTTGTTATCTGCTTTTTTCGCCGCTGGTTGAGTTAAGCAAGTCTCTGCCAGTTCCCTATCTCCTGTATGCCACAACCTTATGCATAGGCAGGAAAGACCTCGTCATGCAAGTGCGCATCAGCTGCTCCTCAAATGCACCATATGCTTTACACAGTTTTTGTTTAAAATCTAAGTTGCAGGTGTTGCACAGATTGAAGATAAATTCAAAATAAAAAGTGTAGAAAATGATGAAAATTCACGATTTAAAAACATTCAGAACAAAGTCTTCAGTAAATCCACCCGTTTGGTCCAGACTGATACATCTTGAAAATTGGTGGATGGATTGCCATTTTTCTTGTCCAGTGTTATATCTCTACATCTTGGGTAGCCATGGCATTTTGTACAGAAATGTATTGTCCCCTTGATGACAATTGATAATGAGTTTCATGATCTTCTGACTTTTCATCTAGCACCATCATCAGGTCAAACTTTTAGTTATTTAGCTATTGACATTCCCAACAGCCTCAGCTGTACTTTGCATTTAGCATTGTAGCAAATGTTAGCATCCTAACCCACAACACTCTGTTTAAAATGGTACACATTACTTCTACTAAATATCAGTATGTTAGCATTTAGTTCAAAGCACCACTGTGCTTAAGTGCAGCCTTGCAGAACCACTTGTATAAGTGTAGACTTTTGTCTGTTGTTACATTCTAATACCCCAACCCTGGTCAACAATGCACAATATTCAGAGTATTGCAAGTATATAGTGTCCAACGTAAAGGACAAATCGAGCAGGACTAATACAAAAAGTTAGATCTTGTCAGGTGACGAGCTTAAAATAAAGGACATTATGGGTTGTCAGTGGGGGTGGAAATGATCTCATCTCAATAAAAAAATTAAGTATTTCAGAAATAATAAGAAATCAGACAGCCAGGAATTATATTAAGGTGGAGTCGTTGCTTTCCACTAAAGCAGTATTTTAAAGAATAAAACCTGTTACCTGCTGTGATGCTGCAGGTTTTCTGAATTTTTCTGAATTCTGATAGGAGGAAAATGGAAAGTGTTTAAATAAAAAGCGTGCAAAACAGATGTTCAAAGGGTCAATTCACCCAAATGAAAACATTTTTTTGTCACACATACAGAGTGGCATCGAACTATGCAGATAATTCTGTCAGCCAACTGACATGGAATTCATTTTTGTTTAGTCCTCTTGTCTGATGGGCTGTAGTGGTGGAGCTCAAAGCACCACTGTGTATAAGTACAACCTCAGATAGAGAGACAGACAGATTTATTGTGTCACAGTAGCAGCAAACAAACAAAACCATACTGAACAAAAAAGGATACAAAAAGATCCAAATAATTACAAATATCTGAAAATAAAGAAACAGACTGTGTTGCATTGGCATCAACTTGAGCACACACTGCCTGTTTCAAACTAGTGTAAGTCTCCTTACAGCAGCCTGTGGGATCCCACAGAAGATGTCTACAATATCATGTGATTAGTTGTGTTGCCTTGTGGAAAAAGCATGTCCACCTCTTCCTGGTTCAGTGCTTCTGTTTAAAGAACATCTACCCATACTAACATCTCGTGGTCAACACATCACACCTCCGCCGGGGAACGTCAGCACAAGAAAAATACAAAGCCGCAGAGAGCTCGTATACATTGTATGCAGCAACACGTATACAGCAACAATCACCCACTATAAGAAGACCGAGAGAGAGAGAGAGAACGAGAGAGACATACATGAAAAGCTTGTGAGTCTCATCCCTCCTTTCCAGTCTGAACATGTAGGGCTTTCTATTCCCTGAGCTCTATGCCTCTGCTTTTGATCCCGTCAGCTCTGTGCGTCTCTCTCGGACGGGTCACCGGATGAGAGCTTTGGGCCCGGCTCCTCCACAGGGAAGAAACCTGGACATCAAAGAGAGGTCAGAGAGAGAAACTCAAACCCAGGGTCCTCGGGGAGAAGAGACAGACTGCTTATCAGAGGCTTATCAAGCCATGGAGGGTTATATGCACAGTCAGGCCTCTGATAATTGGTATTAAAAGTGAAGAGGTAGGAAGAAGAGCAAATGGGAAGGGATGATGAGGGATGGGAGGAAGAGGGTGTGATGGGTCTGCAAGGGGAGGTTGGGTCTCTGAGGGAGAGAATTAAAGAGATTAATTTTGAGATGAGCTAAGCTTCTTTGTCATCAAGCTAGAAACGTCTTTGTTTTTTTTAATCAGCTTCTCGCCCTCTTGTCTCAAAACACAGAGACAGAACAAGAGAGAATTGTTGGGATAAGATTTACTTCCATTCCAGGACTATGAGCATTGAGGGGGTATTTCATGTTCTTCAGATGACCAGATGCTCTTTAGGAAATCCAAGATGTTTGCAAAGTATCACACCTCACACCTCTAAAAGGGTAAAAGGGAGGGGCCGTATGAATTCAAAGTTGGTTGTGTGGAGTTGGCATGCTCCAGAATGATGTGGATTGACAAATAATCTGTTGATGTGACATCACGGACTGGAGGATAAGGCATGTAAGGTGACCATGTTAAGAGAGACTTCAGAAAGAAAATCAAGCTAAAACAATTAAAGTGAGGGAGACAAATGATTTAAAAAATTGAGGTAGACATCACATTTATTGAAAAGTATAGTTAGACAAAATGATCTCCTCTTGTTGATGACTTAGCTAAAGGCATAGTTATGTTATAATGGTCACAGGATTGATAGACTAAGAGGCCTATGCTCATTTCTGTTTTGAAATCTCTGTTTTGAATTGTAAATATAATCACATGTGGCTTTGGTGGCCCACCAAAGTATTCACAAATTCACCCTTTCAATGACTTTTTAGTGACTTCAAGACAATCGGTCATTAAACCACAGAATGTGCAGCCCAGAGAATGAAATCACACGTCTACTTATTCCAGATCACCATTTTGTTCCCTTTTCTTCTTTTTGTTGTTGTTCTTCTTCTTCGATGTTCAGGCAGCACACGGTTAAATTACCTCCCTCAGCTGTCGGCTGTCTTCACCACTGTGTGTTTGCCCTCCAATGCACAGGAAACATGTCGAGGATGTTTGCTTGGCTTCTGCCAGACATCAGCCTGCAATGATAAGATTGAATACAGTTCATTATAGTGAATGCATATGTTCTACAGGGATTGAGGGTCTAATATGCGTAGTGAAGGGACAAAGGCCAAATATGAATACATCATCAGATGCAGAGTATTTCTTCACTTCCTTCATTTGAAGGAATCAAGGTCATTTTTTTACAGCAAGAACAGAACCTGCTAGTAACCAAAGCAGCATGACTTTTCATGGTGCAGATTTGCCAAAGTGGTGTTTTGTGGTATTTTAAGATCCAACATTGAAGCCTGGCACCATGCCCTATAGAAGACAACGAACTGACAAGCTGAAGTTAGGTCTCGAAAGTGCATTCAATGTGGTCAAAACAGTCACTTACTTTGTCATTTTCAGGCACTTTTTTCATTTTCATCAGGAATACCTGTCAACTTATTTTTTTCACAGACATTTCAAACCAACAGTACACTCATCTGGGTACCTGCTTCACTTACCTTCACAACCTTTATTGAGACATAGTTAAGACTTTTTTTTATATTTTTGTATGTGGGGTTCAAATAGAAGTCATGCTTTAATTAATTTAGATACGTTAAATACGTTATTTTGTATATTTTCTGAACAGCTAAATTTACATCTAAGCACACACGATCGGTCAGTCAACTTTGGTCTTTTGGAAATATCATCAATGATTTCATGGATTGTCATGAATCATTCATGGTCCCCAGATGATGAGCCCCAAATGACATGAGGGACCCCCTGACATTTTATAGCGTCACCAGCAGGTCAAAGTTTTCACTTATTCAGTAAAACATCTCAACATCTACTGGATGGATTGGCACAAGATTTCTGTTCAGACATTTATGGTTCCTTCACTTTGTGCCACAATGATTTTGGTGATCCTCTAACTTTTCTCTCACTCACTCCATCATCAGTTCAACATTTTAGTACTTTTAGTATTCAGTATTAATGTGTTTCATGACCAAATACCTGCAAAGTTTGCAAATGATTCAATAATAAGTAAATGTTAGCACGCTAAGACACCAGATGGTGAATATGGCAAACATTATACCTGCTAAACAACAGCGCGTTAGCATTTTCTTGCTGACATTTAGCACACAGCACTACTCTGCTTAAGTTCAGCCTCATGTACCCATTAGCATGAGTGTAGACTCTTGTTGTGAAATGTATTGTGGATACAAACACTGACAGTATACTGTCTATCTTTGTATTACTCCCCTACTTGCCACCATACACTCTGAATGTGAGTCAATCAAAACCAAACTCTTCTTCCTGTTTCTCCATTTGCCAGTGGGCTAATAGCAATCCTGACATAAACATGGTATATGTGTGTGGGTAAGCTTTGGAAATTCTGTGTTGCAACTCATAATGAGATAGACTCTTGACGGGATAGAGAGCAACTAGTACTGAGAAACACCGACGGACAGTAAAGCTGTCTCTGGCCTACACTAATGATGCCTGATTGGCTATAGTTAAAAGATGCAACCATAACTGTGTTCGGGCCAATTATATCATATTTCCAGCAGAGGAAACTGAAGTATATATTGTGCTTGAAGAAACCAGCAAGAGAAAAAATGCCTTACAGATACACAGATGTGAACATCAAATTGCATCAATATCAAGGCTGGAAGAGTGCAGGCATCGGAGTCCTGCGGGGATTCAAAGAGACTGTTTTAGAAGCAAAAGGAAAACAAACATTCTCCTTGCGAGGAAGGCAGTGCACCAAAAGCTCAAAATAGAGACATCATTCCGTATCCCCCCTCGTTTCACACAGGAAAAAAATACACAGTTACGGCTATGGAGCGTTACTGCAAAATGATTTAAGTTGTAATTGTTTTGATAAAGCAGGAATTCAAACTTGACCAAAAGATTGCCAAAGCTGTTTTCCTCAGTTACAATAGCTTATCCCAGTGTGTTTCTGTTTGTTGGCTGCAGGGTTCAGGGTCTTACAGAACTCACCGTGCTTAATCCAACATGCTAACTGAGGCAGTCACACCAGAAAATCCTGTACCTACACAACGCCTACACGGCAGTCTTCTTCCAGTCAACCCCTTTACATTTTCTACTTGATGACTCTATATACTGTATTTGTCTAGTTTATCCTTCAGGGCATATTTGTTGTCGTTGTTTCATGGTTTGTTATAAGTCATTTGTCAGACATTGTGTGAATGTAACAAAGCCTTTCAATCTCTTTTAAGTGAGCTTATCAAGATGTTACAGGCATTTGGACATGGACTTAAGCATCAGCCATTTGCCGAGGGTAATTATTATTTTCTGTGTCAAGCAATGAAAAGAAATCAGAGGAAATTACTGTAAAACTACACGTAAATTACACAATGCAAGTTTTGAATCTGTGGTTTGAAAGTAGTAAACTGGTGTAGTTTGCTGTTAATTATCCAGCACAGTGTTTTATGGTTTTCTTACACTGCTAGAAATAAAGGTGCTAACTAGAACCATATAGGGTTCTTCAGCCTTTTCCTCAGAACAATAAAGCTGTGAGTCAGGTGATAATTCTGGTTCATCATGACAAGCCACCACTTTCACATTAGTTATGCTTGATGAGCTATAATTGGACAGTCACTGTTTTTGGGGGCTGGGTCATGAAATGGTCTTATCCTCATTGAGACCTTTTATTCTGTTTGAAATGACCTGTTTGGAAAGCATATGAATCCAGACAGATGGGGCTCTGTTAAATGTGAACAACAAATGGCCTCTGACTGACAGAAAGCACTTAAACACTGCCTTTGTCACAACTAGTGTTTAAGCAAATGGTTTAAATGAGTAATTACAGTGCACCGTTCGGGTAAAACGGGCACTCACCTCGACTTAATTTCACAACAACTTTGCCACATTTATCTTTTATAGGGGCTAATTGATACCTGCTGCAAATGTAATCAGCAGGAGCAGAAGGGAGCTTTGATTGTCAGATTTCAGATGCCATGAATGGTACAAGGAGAAAAAAACACAAAGAAAGCACAGACTTGAATCCTTATTTCACATATTGTAGGTCTCTAATTCCAGCCCAAAGTTCAGACTGTTTATTTTACAGTATAGAAAGTTAAATGAAATGTTAAGGCCATGGAGCTGGCATAACCTTTGAAAGTACAGTCTGTGATATTCACAGATATTTTAGATGCAAAGCAATGCGATAAACAGGTGCAGAAGGGCGGTAAAGGTCATTTCCCGATGCGATTATGTCTTAACATTCACATTCTCATCATCAAAAAGCCTCAGTGACTAGATCAGTATTCCATCAGGCAGCTGCGCAGCAAATCAACCAATCACAATTAGCGTTTGTGTCTTTTCGAAAATGTTTCATCTTGTTCCTCTGCCGCTCCTAATATGAAACCACCCGTTATAAAGCGCTAACTTTCTCTAAAGGTATGATTGAACAGGATGTTAATATGCACAAGATGGTTGTCTGTCTTGTGGCTGTTGTAAAAGCATCAGTACACCTGCACTCAGTCTGTCTTCCAACACCTCGGCTCTTCCTCTATGAGAAATGACAGATCTAATGGGAGCCAATATGGGCCAATGGTTAATGCATGAGAGACGGTACTTTAGGCTAATGGCAGCTGCAAAGTGCAAAATCAGGCCAGATGAGGAGAAAGAGCAGTGAGAGGCAAAAAAGTGAAGGAGAGGGAAAGAAATGACAGAGGAAGTGACTGAAAAAGAATGGTAGATGGCAGGAAAAAAGACTGAGCAGATATGATGTGACATAAACTTAGGAATGGTGCAAAGTTTTAAAGAGGGGGGCCACATTTGTAAAACAGTGAAAAGACTCACATTTAAAGCCTTTCTTGACTGTACATTAATAATGGCTACATTTCTTTTCACTGTGATAAATAAATGCCAAATCAAATCTTTAAATGTTCTAATATGGAATGATCTATATATACTATATATATATACTCCCACTAATAAATAACACTCTTATTATTACTTACATTACTATTTCATATTACCGGTCCCATTAATGCACATTATTGACCAGCTTTTTCACCAGAGTATCTGTGCTTTATCGCCTCGCAGGTACCTCTGGATCCGGGTTGTACCTGGACCTGGTCTTTCCACCTGCCGTGGTTCTGTCATACATTGAATGTGTTGAAATTACATTGCATGTGTTGTAATTTTGTTATGCTGTTCAACACTTGACATCTATTGCACTTCTGTCCATCCTGGGAGAGGGATCCCTCCTCTGTTGCTCTCCCTAAGGTCTCTTCCTCTTTTCTCCCCGTTAAAGGGGTTTTTTGGGGGAGTTTTTCCTGTTCCGATGTGAGGGTTCCGGGACAAGAGGATGTCATGTGTACATATTGTAAAGCCCTCTGAGGCAAATTTGTAATTTGTGATTTTGGGCTATACAAAATAAATTTGAATTGAATTGAATTGAATTGAATATATATATATATATATATATATATATATATATATATATATATAGTTGCGAATAGCTTTCAAGCATGGATGGATTATGAGACAGCAGACCCCTTGACACGGACATCCCTCCTACATTGGAGCAAGGCTGACATTGACAAAACATTGGTTTTGTTTGTAGTCATTTCATGCCTCTTTGTACTTTGTGTCGCTTTGTGGTCATATTAGCATCACGTTGTAGTCATTTTGTATCGCTTTGCAGTCGTTTTGTGTCTCTTTGTCGTAATTTTGCATCATTATAGTTGTTTTGTGTCTTTTTGTGGTCATTTGATTGGCTTTCCAACAACAACAACAACAAAAAAGACATACATCCATGATAGCAATCAGCCAACTTCCTATCACCTTCTGACTAAGAAGGGGCCAATCAGATCCTGGAGGGGAGGCGTGCCATCCCTCCGCTGCATGTGGGGTGAAAGAGAGTTGGGACATTATGTGATATGATATCAGTCCACTGCAATCTTCTGGGTCTGCCCATATTCAGAGGATTCAGGCAGCATCGCATCTATAGAGGTAACAGATAATAAGGAGTGGGTGTCTGACAGATGACCTGCATTAGAAACGGTGCTGCAGCCGTGTCGCCGGAAAAAGAGCATGGGATGGGTGTGTGTGTGTGTGGGGGGGGGGTAAGAGTGAGGCCGCAGGAAATGTTCATGACTCACACACTAAATTACTTTAAGGAAACCCTTTTACACAGCAGCATTAATCAAGTGTTAATGAACAGCTGAAAGGGTACACATGCAAATGCTGGGAGACGACAGATGGAGAGAGGGTGAGCAAGAGAGAGAGAGAGAGAGAGAGAGGGGGAGAAAAAGAGAGAGAGAAAACTATCATCGCTGTGATAAATGAGAGTGGTGGCAGAAGCCCTCAGGCGATCACTCCGTCACTGAGACAGGCTTCTGTGGCCCTAACTTCATTATCATGACACAGTCACATCAACACACTCCTACAGATAAGAGCACAGCAGAACTCGGCTCTAGAAAGGATCAGTTAAACTGGTCGGGGTTCAGTGGCTTGTCACAGATGGAGAGGATGGCTCGGTTCTATTCAGGCGTTAGAAACCTGTCGTGGCTTCTGGTTCGTTCTTTGGACATCTTGATGTACTGCATGTCGTGGGTCATACCGATATATTATCTTTTTAAAGAATATCAGAAATTATGATCATATCATAATCAAATATATATATATATATAACATACTGGAAAACCAGCATTAAGTGTCCGATGACATTCTAAATACTGTGCTAGAACCTCGAAAAATGTATTGTGTGACTTGTTTAAGGTGTCTAAAATAATGCCTTTCAACATGTGTTGGCAAACAAGTCCTCCAAATTAAAATACAAAATTGGTTGTTTGTCATTGCTTTCCATTTGACCAAATTAAAATGATTCATATGACTGATCTGCCACCTCTATGGTTGACGTTGGGTCAGTTTGGTTTGACCTGCTCCAATTAGTTTTTTGGGCCACACAAGCTAACACAACATTGAAATATTGGCAAACATGTTAGAAAACAGTTGCCTATACGTCCATCGGACGCAGAACAACATTATCATTCATTTGGTGAGTCGTATTTGTGGCCACCTGATGAATTTAAGCCCAATATTTACTCTCCCTTTAGCCCGATCTGTTGTGGTCTCCACCAACCCCTGAGGGAAATATTTGTCTCTTTTACTGCTAAATCCACTATGTTCACCAGTTGTCCTATTATTATATCAGAGTGCTTTCCTTTTTGTTTTTTCTTCATATTACAGCATGCAGTATGCCCTGCAGGGTCTTATGTGGAGCTCAGCAGGGATCCAGTTTACAGAGTGAACACGGATACTCTTTATTTTGTATTGGCCAGGAGACCACTCCATATTCCATATCAACCCATGCAGAACAGTTCCACTCAAAGAGTGGAACAAGCAATGCCTTGCGCCTTGAGCCATGGTATTTATCATAAATGGAATTCATATCTAAATTTGTACCAGTTGCTTCATCTTTGTCAATTCTGTCCCTGGGTTAATTTTGCTTTACATCCATTCCCATCCTCCTGGGCGATTTGCAGCAATCTGTGTCTGATTACTCCCAGTTTGATTGATGAGGTGCAGCGGCCCTCCTGCGCCTTCGGTCTTACAGTAAGACCGACACAGGTGGTACTGTAAGACGAGAAGGCGCCTCACGGCATTCAAAGCTGTGACCATTTGAGTCCGAATCATCAGAAAATCTAAGTCTACTCGTTGTCTGCGAAGTGAGCTTAACGTGGTCAACGGGGATGACTTGAAGAGGTTTTCAAAGGTTAATCAATGGGAAATGCAATTTTACTAATGCTTTGTGTTCCCTGTTTTTATGGTGGCATAACAAACGTAAAGGTAATGAGGGGAACAGTTTCCTTGGTGGCTAGCAAAGCTGTAAATTCTGAGCCCAAAGATACATTCAGCAGTTAATTGAAATGTGGGGGGTGGGAATATAAAAGGTCCATATCAAATATTAATGCCGTGAATTAGCCTCTTTTCAAATGTGAATGAGAACATTGCATGAAATATGCATGAGAGTATAGGTCATTAGGGAGCCACTTCCACCATTTTTAGCTCAATGGGAAAATACAGTGAAAGAGAGAAACACAGAGCAAACAAGATAATAGAGGAAACAAATAGTGTTGAACTTAAAAGGGAGATCAATTCAAATTCATCATGCAATATATGTATTTACATTCCATGCTCTCACAGAAAGATTGTAGAGGATTTACATGTGTTATTATATATTATACTTTGTTGTCATGTAACCTTCAAGCACAGATGGTGGCGACATGAGATTTAATTTACACACACACACCCATCATTGATTTCTTACAATGCTGGATACTAACGGATCCTGACTAATACCAGAAATGACCGGTTGTGACAAAACTGCCCACCCCCCCCAAATTACTGACATCTGTGCAAAGCAAGAAAAGGTTATCTCAGAAAATGTAATCATCATAAAGCCAATGAGCCGCTCAGACCTCACAGCTCACTGGCAGGGAGGAGCCAGGTCCAAATGTATTGCCGGTGTTTAGAGCAGGTGTTGTTTGTAAATGCTTCGGAAATTAAAGCACTCTGTAATACGGGGACTGCAATGTGTGCTGTGTGTGCAGTGAACGGGACTGCAAGTGCGCTCTTTATGGTCTAATATTGAAAGATCTAGAGTTTAATTTTAGATGTGCCTGTTAAAACGAAGAGGATAAAGGATAAAACAAGAGTAATTCATGATCTAATTAGACTGTTGCTACAAGAGAGCCATCAATCCTGCTCTTAAAAACAACAAAAACAAGACTAAGGGCCCTATATTTTCGTGGCAGTACAATAACCAGCGCAACCAGCACTCCAACTGTTTGGTGTTTCCCTGACACAATCGTAGTGTAGCTTCATTGCTAATTGGCACTAAACACAAAGCACAGCTGAGGCTGTTGTGAATCTCATTAGTTTTGCAGGTATCTGGTCATAAACAACATTTTTGGACAAACTAAAATGTTCACCTCAGGATTGTGGTAAAGGAAAAGTTAAAGTTAAAGGAATGGTTCAACATTTTGGGAAATGCAAAAAATTAGATGTGAAGATTGACACCACTCCCACGTATTTATGGTAAATATGTAGCAAGGTGTAACAAGGTTATGTGCCAGACTATTTCCAGGCTAATATCCACACATTCAGATGCTATTTAAGATGTGGCAAGTAAGACTTGAACAAATGTTTGCCCATTCACATTAAGGTCACATCCAGAAATCCCAAGAGGTCTGAGGCACTCTGACGTGAGTTGAAATACCTTAATGAAAACATCAGGGACCTTGGCTTTCAGTTGCCCCAACCAAGAGTCTCTTGAGTCCGAGCACTGTGGTTCCTCACTCTTTAGCAAAAGGACTTTTAAGGTTCATCAGAGGGCCTCAGATCTCTTGGGATTGTAGATCAGGGTTAAATGACAACTGAGCAACTGTTGGCTTATCTCTACAATCCTGGACTTAGTTGCCCTTTTGTGGTAATCTGCTAATACTCTCAAAGTATTTAACATTGTTCATTTCATATTCATATATAATGCCTGTAGAAGTGCTGCAAATATATGAGGGAGGATTTTGTAATTGTGACTTAAATGTGTTTAGACCAATGTTAGTTGGTGCATATGTACATTTTGAGATTTTGCTTTAGGGGAAAATCCACTCTAAAACATGTTTCCACTGTTAAAAATCAACCATCTTTGAGGTGCATGTTTTCACAACTTGAATAGCTGACTTACAGTATAACGTCAGAATAATATTCAGCATCATCATTAGAAAATGTCAGGTTGTCAAGAGAATCAAAGTACCAAAGTTGCATTGATGTTCGGGAGTCATCCATCATCCACAAAGAATTTGGATTTCTATGCTGACATCCTCAATAGACCAAAATGCAATGCAGCCATTTGACATATTGTGGTATGGAGTATTTTAGCTTGTCCAATACATTTCTGTCCCCTAAAAATTGGGGAACTATGAATAAAAAGGGCTACAATTTCAATGTAGCTCTCTAATGTTCACACTGTCAAATTACAGCTGAAAGATGCCACTTTCACACATTAAAATTGTAACAATGTGTGTGATTCCACATTAATCCGATGGTTTCGGTTTATTGGCGCTCAGTCGCCCTGTCTCAGTAGCTAAATGCTGCTTTTAGCTGTGTAACTTTGCCAGTTCATAAGAGATATTGTTTTGCTCAGCACAAATGTAGCCAATTAATATCAATACAACCTCTGTACGAACATGCATTGTGACATGCTACTTTGGAGTGTAACAAATGAAGCTCTAGCGCAAGTTCAGACAGGAAGACTATCCCTGCACGCTTATGCTCGTAGGCTTTTCTCTCATACTGCTCCCTCACTAGCAGCACATTCTCTATTCGGGCTGTCACTGTCGCTGTCACATAGACTCTATCAGCTGTTCAACAGCTGGGCGTTCCCGGCTAATAGCGCAGAGTCACACCCTCTTCGTTAGCCTATCAGCTTGCCGCTGTCTCCTCTTAAATGTGCTGTATCCCCCCGCCTCCAGCTTCCTGCTGCTGTTTCATGCGACCCTCCTCCTCCCCAGCACCATCCATCTTCGCAGATGCAGTACTCCATCAGCAGCTCCAGCCAACTCCAGCAGAACCTCCAGCCTCCACCACCACCAGTGTCTGGACTCCTCGGGGGGATTTATATATATTGTTGCAATCACAACGCGATCGCAAATCTCCTTGTCGAGTTCAAGCGCCAAACAATTTCCGTGTAACTCATGAACGCTTCATCTGTCATAATAAATGTTAACTACTAATCATTTACTTGTCTCTCCTGATTGAAATGTTATAGTAATGCATTTACTGTGTTAAACGCTAGCTAGCCCTCACCCCAAATTAACTTGCTGGGTCTGAGCCTACCGTTGAACAGTACACCTGCACATATATTCTGTTCTTGTCCAGACAGTAAATGGGAGCAGAGACGTATGCTTCATTCCCGTTATTCCCTCACCCAACACAACGCAGAGTCAAGAGGTTGCCGTTACACTGGTGTCTGGATGAGATGGATTATGGGCCAGGAGGTGTCGTAGCGAGCAGGCTGGAGAGAGAGAGCTGAGGCACGATTTGATGAGGCATCAGGGCCTCATAGTCCCCTTTGTGGTCTGAGTAGTGATACAATCAGAAACAATTTTATCATATGACGTTATTCTGGCACAGCAGGGAAATTAGTATTACTATGAATAATAACAAAGGCTGAGGTCCAACACATGATGGGAAAAAGAGAAAAAAGTACCACTGTGAGTTTGACATTCTTACAGCACACTACATGTATGTATCTCTGTGACGAGATAAGCTTGAATAAAGGTTAGTAACCTATTGTTTGATTGTGTGACTGTTCCTTTACATGATGGAAAGAGGATGTTGAGAGGGATGGAGGTTGGGCATTCTTCCTGTTATTGAAGGATATGCAGGACAGTTTGTGACAGTACTGTAATATTTGGAGTGGAAGAAGAGAGTACAGGATGAATGTTTTGTGTTTTCGTCATTTGTGTTCATTGTTGAGACTTTGATTGGACTTTACCGACCACATCCAAACATTTGACGATGTCCGGATTTAACTGTTTGTGTCCACGGGGTAAACGTTTGCAATTGGGTTTTTGACCCGACAATTTAAAGAAAAGCTCAAAAGTTATTAGTCAACATGTCTTTGGATTAGTGCTGCTTTAATGTGTATGTGGCATTTTAGTGCTGTATGTGTTTAAGTTGCACTAATTCAAAGTAATTCATATACTGTTGGACAGTTTAATCTACAGCAATGCATCATATTCTAGATCTTTTTATGCTTGTAGCATTGCTGTCGGGTGGGAACCCTGAATCACTAAAACGTTTTTGCTTTTTGTATATTTCAATTATTTTGTGACGATGCATTTTACAGCTGATCCAAAAGGCTTTTTTTATATCATTTATTTGGACTGGCTATTCTCAGCCACTCGGCCAGGGCAAACTGGTAGGCAACACAACGCTATCTAGTGGGATGCAGAGGTACTGCCGAGTGATTCAATCTTTTTTTTTTTTCTTTTTTGGTAATTTACAAAGCTAGTCATTTTTACACCTCAAAGTGCTCAAGAATTAACATAAATAAAAATGCATTGTATTTCAAACAAAACATAGTCTCAATGATCAGTTAGCCTACGTTGGGATATCACCACGCCCATCACAACACATCATCAGGTTGAGACAAACGTGTTTTAACACCGTTAGCTAACAATCACTCGGATGCAGTGACACAAAATGGATCAGTTTGGAGATGCATCGTGACAGTAAGGCTATGAACATTTGTAATCTTAAAAAATAGCTAAAGCTGTCAGACAAATGGAGTAAAACGTACAACATTTTCCTCTGTGGTGTAGTGGAGTTGGAGTATGAAGTTGCATTAAAAATGGAAATACTCAAGTAGCCAAAAGAACCTCAAATTTACTGTACACCGCATTAATCCAACTCAAACCTTTATTATTGCTTCAACCCACTGAGGCTTTGCATCACGTCAGACTGAGGACTTTTCCTCATTTTTCTCTGCTTGTTACAGAAACAAGAACATATTCACAGGCACATTGTGTCCTGTTATGCACTCGTGTCACTCACGGAAAGACGATGGCTTCCTGACAGCTCAGATGAGTCACGTTTTCTGTATCAGGAGAAAAACCTTGCAGTGTGGTGAGATGAGCTGAGCCTCTAATCAGCGATTACTGCCAGGCTGAGGGACAGGGGGAAGAGAGACTCCCCAGTGTGTCTCAAAGCTTATCAAAGCATTCACATATACAAAGGTGCACAGCCATTCACAGCGTTCGCTAAAACACACACAGACACAGGTTTACAGACCCTCATGGGCACTGAAAACCCAGCGACAATATGGCAACAGTAAACACACCGTACACCGTCAGTGTTTGCAGTCCAATCAGAGCCAATCAGTAACAAATATTTACCTATTTTCACCTGTAATTAGCAAAACGTGTTACTCTGAAAATCACACACACAACACAGTCAGTGTTGAAAATCTGACCTGCAGTATCTGAGACGCTGTGTGTGACAGATGAAGAACAAGTATACGAGGACATAATCCACCCTGATTTCGTCTGGGAAACAAAACCCTGAAAATATTCTTCTGATTAACTTCTGTTTACTCAATAAGTCAAATTCTTTGCAAACATCTTGATTTGTTTGATTGTGAAATTGCACTGTGTGCTCAAACAAGCAGCTGATGCAATGTGTCAAAGTCATTCTCAGTGGTATTTTACACATGTTGGCCATCATTGTGTTTGTGTTACTTTATGGATCATTGTTAGCTTATGTTGGCTAAACAGTTGTGTTGTAACTAAACTGCTAAAGTGCAAGTCATTTTTTTTTGGTCTTTTTACAGTCGCCAAACAGCTTCAGACGCTAATTCCACATGACTGGAGGAGAGTCACCCCTCATGCATGTGTATGTAGATCGGCAAGACTGATGCTCAGTTCAGATTTGAGATGTTGCCAATCGAGATGCATGTATGTGCCATGCAAAGTCGTACTGCATGTGTGCTGGCAGTTGCTGTTTGTAACCACAGATGTACGGGCAGCAGTCGACTGGATTACTTTTAGTACGGAACATAATGTTTAAACATTTGGCAATTATGCAGCCATGTATGGGTGAATCCAAAATAAATCAAAGAGTTATCTGCTGCAATGCATAGGTCGGTGCCAGAGTGACGTATTTGGCAGAGTTGAAAGCTGAATTTCAGAGCCGAGGTTTGTCCACAGAAAAAAAGAGAAAAGGAGCAGACTAGGGAATTAATTACATTGGCATTAACGGGATTTATTCAAATTCGTTAAGCTAGTAGAGTAGACATATTCTAATACAAACGAAAAAGATACTGCTCCAGATTAATTCAAATCTCACACAAGTGGCTGCTGAGGCAGAACAGTCGGAGATCATCGCCCACAGAATGCTTCGTCCACCTCTCTAATGTGTCTTCAACTGATCCTCATTCTGCTGAAATGCAATGTCCCTGCTGAGGTTAGCAACCACGAGAGGACCCTTGAGTCAGACCCTGACCTTTTGGGTCCACAGCTGAATGATTACGCATCCCTGAGACGTGTGACATGAATCCTGATCAGGCCGAGCTCCTGTGTATCGTTCGCTGCCACCCAGAAGGGGAAATAGCCACTAAGCTAGTCACCCAACAGGACTCTGACAAATAAAGCCAAACTGCAGGAACCTTTCCAGGAATCCAGGAACCTTTTAGAAGCTTCGGAGCTTTACCTGCATTTCAAACAGGAACCAGGATCTCAATTTATTTCTGTGGCTCCTGCTTTGAGAGTAGGCCGGGTCAGGGAGGAGTTTATAGTGCTTATTGTCTCTCACTGGATTCATAGTATTAATATGTGGAATAGGAATGGAAATGTTCATTGATGGTTTTGGCAGTAGTACTTGTACTTTACTTTAGAATGTTCAATGTATGGAACTTATACTAAAATTTGAGGGTTAGTGCTAAAGTAGAAAAATAAACACATGTCGCATCAATGGTACTTTCTCTCTTTCCTAACCTTAATCATCAATATATCAAAGTCATGCAGTAGTGAATGATGATAAGAGAACATGACCGTTGTTGCATGTGTTGTCAAATTTCATCTTTATTTTTTATTTTTATCCGTTTCTGGTAATTTGCCTAATTTCCATGGTTCTTCAGATGCATAGGATTAACAAACATTATCGTGCACAAGGGCCGTTTTTGTACCTCTTTTTGTTCCTGAATATATTTCCTGCGCTAATTTTGGAGACTATTCTCTGAAAAGCACCACTGCATGGCAAGACTGCTCCGTGGCAAAGTCTATCTGCAAAAATGTTAGCGTATTAAACATCTAGCCTTGTGTTCAGCTTAACAGGCAGCCAGGCTGCTGGAGAACAAGAAGCCAAGACAGGCTGGCAGCTAAATCGCCATCTGGTGTCATCTCAGGCAATAAGGAGTCCATTAAAAAGAAAGGGATTGAATCCTCCTCTGTTGTTCTCACAGTGAATTGAAGAGTGGGCTCGAGCTCCATCGGAGGGGCTGCCATGGAAAAAAAAAGAAACAGCCCTGGAGAAGGTGTAAGCGATAAAGCGGTTGCATGGATAGAGCAGCCTGAGACTGCAGCACAACAAAGTGTGAAGCGGGGAGGGTCAGCTGCATTCACTGGTGGAGTACTCACATTTACATGAACTCAAAACCATATTGTAATGAGCTACAACAGTTTTGAAAAGGGGATTTATTTTGAATCTGTGGCTCTTCACAGGTGTTATTCTCTTTCTCATTCTTTCTAAAAGCTGAAGCTCATTTCAATAATAATAATAATAAAAAAACCAACAACCTGTCAGGCTTTTAAGCATCTCATCCATTTGCTAGTCCTGCAGAGCCCCTAGTAGTCGAAGCAGATTTTCACAAGATCCCGTTATTATAATGCAGCATATGGACGTAGCCTGGAAACAGAGTGAAACCACATGTGTTCAGTGAACATGGAGGGAATGTCTTAAAATAATTTTAATGAAACACTTCCGCATGTGTATTTTGTGATATTGCCACACCAACTTGTAGCTTCTATGCTGCAGTTACGGTAACTTGACACAAATTTGAGTAACACCTGATTTGAGAGCACAAATTACAGAAATGATTAATTAGAGAGCACTATTTTCTAACTTGTGTACACATGATTTTTACATTTTTTGCACATGCTTTTAAGGACGCGTTTGTTCAATCTCAATCAGTAGATTTATGTGTCAAATTGTGCTTAATTCTCTGTTGGCAGCCATGATTTGACTTTTATCCCATTTTTAACAGTTGAAGGTAATCCTGATAGACATCTATTGCATTTATATCGCAGCTATTCAATGAAGTAAGAACTCTTATATACAGTTTACAGCATGAATATTGTAAATTAGTATATATTGCGCAAATTAATTCCATCTATTCTTTTTTCGTCCCCCAAGGGCCAATTTGAGCCAGGCCAGTTTGTAAAAAATCATTCACATAAACAATGAATCTAAAAAGAACAATATAATATATACATATGACAGACAGCATTAATGGCCAGTGCCAATTCCTAGCTGGCTAACAATATCAAACACCACAAAAGCATGAATGTCTATGGGAGCCCATTCAGCCTTATTGCATTCATAACTCTGTGCCAGTACAAAGTACAATATCCAATATTTAAAAATAGTACAAATTTGTGATTTGTGCTACACATTTGTGTTGTACCTGCTGGTGTAACTGCTATTAGGTCACACTTTTCTTTTTTTATTTCATGGGTGCATTTCTACATGAAAACTATTTCTACTAAGGCTGTCAACTTCAAAATCTTATATTTACATGTTTGCTCATTTAAAAAACATTGGCCAAAAACCCACCTCATCCTGACTGTTAAGTAATGGCATTCAAAAGACCCAAGAAGCCGCTTAATTGGCTCTCCAGGGCAGAGAGTTAACAATAAATAAACCTGAGTAGATTTCTCATGAAGTCATGGCTCATTAACAAACAGCAGCAGGCACCATGATCTAATTCCCCTTGATGTGTTCCACTGTTGCATGTGTGATTAGGTCATGAAAAGTGAATAGCTGAGAAGTCCTGAAGGACAGGAGGGTTCTTTTTCATAACAGGGCTGGCAAACTTTGAAGTGAGACTTTTAACAGAATGACCTGAGGCTTGTACTTGTTCATTAAAGGTAAGGGACATCTATTTTTAATGTTACCAGAACTCTGTCAACAAGAATCCTTTTGATGTACATTATAGGACTAGGGGTTTGATTCCCCAAATATAAATGTGGTGAGGAAAGGCTGCCTCTGGTACATTACATTATTACACAAATAAAAAAAGCTGTTTTATTTAATCATGCGGTCAGTTTCAGAAATTCGGCCCAGCCTGTTTTTACTTTGAATGAAGGTGATGTTAATGTGAAGTCTATTGCCCACAGAATTGCTTCACTGCGGCAGGAGGTCATAAAATACCTTGCTTAAGGGCAGCTTTTGTTTAATAATAGTAATTGTAATATCTTGACATGGGGCTTCAAGAAAGAATTCCAAAACGAGTCTAGGAATGGCAATGACGGTTGGTCCGTCCAAGACTTTGGTCCGGACCCGGATATCTCAACAAATGCTACATGGATTGCTATGTAAATTGGTACAGGCATTTACAATCTTCAGAGAATGAATCCTCCAGACTTTGGTGATCCTCTCACTTCTCCTCAAGCGCCACCTTGAGGATTTGTGGTTTTAAGTGAAATGTCTCAATGACGATTGGATGGATTCCCATTAAAAACTGCAAACGCAATAGGGAAAAGAATCAAGAAAAATAAAGCATATTAAAATAAGTAAATAAAAATTACATTTTATACAGAAACATGTACTGAAAA
Source organism: Leptoclinus maculatus (assembly GCA_032191485.1). Taxonomy (NCBI): domain Eukaryota; kingdom Metazoa; phylum Chordata; class Actinopteri; order Perciformes; family Stichaeidae; genus Leptoclinus; species Leptoclinus maculatus. Next base: position 12,033,369 of record JAVDOI010000004.1, on the reverse strand, counting down.
AATGAGTAAGTGACAGGCAAAAAAATTAAGTATATTTTAAAGAATTATATAAAATAAATATACACAATATATATAGAATAAATAAAAATGCTTATACCTTTTCTTTTCTGTTATTTGTCTTTAAATTTCCACATTTATTAATCTTTTTATTAATTTATTTATATATTTCCACATTTATTTTCTTATTCCTTTACAGATGTATTCTTTATTATAGCACTTCTATGACTCCATATATGGGCATAATGCTAAATTACTACATAAGGGTTCCTGTTCTGCTCCATTTGTTGCCTAGTTTCATTCACAAAATGAACACTAACAATACAATAAAAAAAACAACCTTCACATAGAGGAGCTTAAAACCCTGCTCTCAGAAATGAATACATACTATATTTAGCAGTATTAGTAGTTTTGGTTGGGGACCCAAAAAATAAGAAAATCACAACTTGGTATGGCAGAGAATTGAATGAGTTCTTTGTAATAGAAAATTCTAAACGTGAGTAAATTGTTGAGTGTAACAAATTCTCTTAAATAACTTGCATGTGCTACTTGAAAATACATCTTGGTTCTTGCATGAGACCTACTCATAACACTTGCATAACATTTCTAGGGTTTGAAACCTGTGAACTTGGCCACAACAGTAAAAACTACAATAGGTAGGACCACTTCCTTTGCAACGTTTTCTGTCGCATATTTGTTGATTTTTTCTTTTCATTGTATGACTTTTATCGGTTTTCCTTTTCAGAATTCTTTGATTCATTCCATTTGAGAAACGTTCTAATAATCTAATCCTCTCTGTGGATTGTATGCACAGCATTTTCTGTCCTTTTCAAAGTTTCCACAATACTAAATTAGATATTTTGCTGAAATGTGCCTTCATAATAGCCCTGCCAAAGGACTCTGTGACGGAAGAAGAAGAGGAAGTGCAGCATTCACAGCGTACACGGCAGGAGCAAGGATACTCTTTTGTGTCTGCCTTTTTTTACAGAGAAGATGAGCCTTACTCTGGCAGATAGTGTGGAAGCGGCAAGGTTATACAGAGGTTCTATCTGAAAATGTTCACTCAGATACAATTTTAAAAGCCCCTCCTGTAACTAATCCATGAAATAGGCAAGATCCAGACAATCTCCTAACTGAGAGGCATGGGGAAGTTTGAGCTGCTGTGTGAGTGTGTGTTCTTGTTGTGTGTGTGTGTGTGTGTGAGTGTGAACACGACCCTGTGGTGGAGGAGAGAGAGAGAGAGAGAGCGGGCAGACTTTCACACATTCAACACATTTACTGGATGTGTTCCAGGCTGAAGTTGCACCAGCAAACAAGTGGATTTGTGCGTTACTGATACCATTGCTTTCCTCTCACAAACCATACGAGGAGGCTTTGCAATCTTCTACAATTACACGACACCTCAAATCCGCTGCGGTTTACTGTCGCTTTTGAGCCACTCGCCTTCCAAACCATACTGTTCATTGAGTAAACTAGAGAATTATATTTTCAACAATATAGTTTTGTTCCACACCGAATAACATGCAGCTGAAAGCAAGAATGTAATGCGAGTCATTCTCTTAGGCCAAACTGCATTTTAAAACTTCCTTTAAATCCCTAACACACATTTGTGGAACTCCTAGATCTGTCAACAGTACATGTTAACGAACTGGAAAATATGAGCCTTCAAAGAAATGTAATAATCAACAATTTTAAAACTCAGTTGAGTGCTATTTTGTATTAAAGCTGCAGTAATTACAAATATATTTGGTGTTGGTCCAAACTGAAATGACTCAAAAATGAAAATTTGTTGTTGACATTCATAGTGCCATGGTGATGTTGGTGATCCTCTGACCATTCCCTCTAGCACCATCATCAGGTCAAAGCAGGAAAGAGTCATGTGAAAGTGTTGCTAAGAATCAACATCTGAGCCTGGGAAGCTTTTAAAAGCTCTCTGTTCGTTTAGTTTCATTAATGCTGGTTCCCACTTAGCATTCAGAAATTCACTCATTCAACCAACCTGGCCCCGGGTGGGGTCACTTTTCATTCTAGCAGTAAAGACGTTCTTGGTGCTGCAGGTGCAGATGAAGAGACTGCGATTTACTGACATGACCAGTCAGGGATTTTTTGTTTCTCCCACTTTTTCCTCAAATTTCATAGAGCGACCACAAACGTGCCTTAGGTAGGTCAGTCCGGGTTACATCAAGCTCTCAGTTTGACACGAGGCATCGCACATTTGAAAGAGCGTTTATATAAGACTGGGAGTGGAAGAAGTGAAAGTGGAAGGAAGAGAGGGAGGGACCACAGAGTTGAGATCAAAGGAATAATTAATCTACAGAAAAGAGGGAGGACAGATTGGGTGATGGGACCAAAAAGACCGGTGCAGAGCGTATGCAGTGTTCAGCTGCAGAGGAGTGTTTAGAGGGCTTTCAATATTCAACATAAAGGCTTAATACATACATTTCAATTTCCAGGCACCTTCATTGTTCTTACTTGTCAGTGTGGTGCTAAATTGTCCAAATGATATACTATCCCTCCACCACAATGGCAACATTTCCCTCCTGCTCCAGTTTGGTTTTGTATTTTGAGCAAATTTGCTGTGATTCATTTATATTATTAACAGTTTTTAGTTTCTCATGTTAATTGTCACTGAAAATATAAAAGTTGTACAAATTAAACCAATTTTTCTTAAAGATTCAATCACGTGTTCACTGGGTTAATTGAGAGGATTGATATGTTGGCAAAGCAGATTACGTGACTGCTGCTACACACTGCGGTAAGGCGCTTGATATATCTTATTTTTGACTCTCAGCAAAGAACTTTTATCCATTTAAGATTGGCTCTAGTACGAAGTGAAATAAATCCAGCCCAAAACAGCAACTTAATGAAATCTTTCATTTTACTGTAACTATGCATCAAAGCAATTAGTGGGCTTTCAGTGTCTTATTGTGTGAAATGAACCAGAAATTAAAGTATGAAAGAGCACAACAAACAAGCCTTTTGCCAACAGGCCGGCATTGTGTTTACATATGAAAGAGTTTTAATTAATTGTGTGAATTTTCTTCTTGGATCAGTTTTGAGCAGTCGCATAAACCCCCTTCATGTAGTTTAAAGAAGAAGAGAACATAGAGAACTTGTGCGACACCAATAAAAAAGTCCTTGAAAAAGATTGGCAGAGCGTGGAGCGAGCCAGGAGAGTCTAGTTGTGTGTGTGGATGGTGGACAGGCAGCGCAGTTGACCTGAGAGTCCTGGACATCGTCAGGGTCTGAGCAACAATGATGAAAGCGGCATTCATGCAGGGCTGTGCAGTGTCTCACCTTGGACAGCCTCCTCTGCTCTTTCTGTGGTTCACCAGCTGTGTCCAGGTCTGCAGGTTCACACCCCTGTTGTGTTCTCCATGCGTGGCGGCCGCTGTCCGGGTTGCTGAACCTCCACTGGTGCATTGTGGGTCCCTTTATCCAGGCGATGAGCAGCTTTGTCCCGACCGTTACACTTTGGACAAGTGTGAGTCATTGCTTTTCGCTGTAGTCCGCTGTAATTGTGTTATTGGCTGGTTCTATTTTCTCCTCTCTTCTATTGTATGAAGTTGATATAGTGTAATTATGTGTTTCATTTCTATTTATTAAAACCAACAATCTCCCATTTGTATCCGTCTGTGGCTCTCAGCTCCAAGCCCACCAGTTCCTCAAACTAGACACAGCTGTCTATGTTGCTACCACAACGTTTTATGTAAATGTTAAATTACTGTTGGGCTAGCTGAGATGCATTTCACTCTTTACTTGTACCTCTTATGGGGACTTAATATGAATCTTTCACTGGATATACTTTCTTCTTTCTGATCTTCCTGACTGATGTAACTAATAAACCCCATTCAGACAGGATTAATTGGGTTATTGTGATGTTTTTCACCCCCATTCCAGTAATAAATACAGCTGCTACGTTTTTTTTCACCGAATTCACTGGACTTCCTAGAATTTAAATCCTGTCTGGAGCTACTTCCTTGTATTTAAAAAAAAAAAGCTGCCTCTCCTTCTACTTAAGAAGTAAATATGTTTTTGCTGATAAACAAAATTATTATAACCTAACAACATAACATTATAACAACATAAGTATTTGAGATTTGGTAACCAACAGGACGACGGAAAACTAGAAAGCCATCAGGACAGGCAGAGCTCATCAAATGTGCAGTCATAATGTCTGTTACGAGTACTGCTATACTGCTATAGTACTGCTAATCCTGTCATTTTGCAATGGTTATAATGCCGTCTGGAATGATGACTTAAATCACAGAGAAGCACAGTGAATATTTCATTTCCGTACTCCCCCTGTAATGTTAATCCCTTTTTGAATGGGGCTTAAAACTATTATTTTTTTAGTCCAGCTTCCTTGATAATGTATTCAATCATCTTTATAGTACTTTTGATCCAACTCTTGGTTATGGTATCTGTCTTTTTACCTCCGCCTGGAGAATCATGCGATCAGTCACATGTGTGCGTTTGTTTGTGTGTGTTTGTGAGTGAGTGTGCACCTCTGTGTTTTCAGCCTTGCCATTAAACCAGGTAGCTGTTTTTGTTATGTTCAATATTACATGTAAATCTCTATTTAATTGAGAACGACAAACTTTAAATTCCCTCAATGTGACATCATTTTTGAGAGTGGCCTTGATCAAACTTGAGACTGCATTTAAGTTGTTTTTTCCCATTTCCGATGGATTTATTTGAGGGAAAAGGATAATAATGTTTAACCCTGGCCAGAGCTAAATCTAACCCAACACTGGACCCAATTATTAACTAGCCCCTAGAGATATAAGTAAAGTGATCCGTCTGTATTTGACGTTCGGTCCTCATAACTTTATAAATACCAGAACAAACAAACATTTGGAGAATTATGCAGCATATTCTTGGCCAGCAGATCCTATTCACATGCAAGTCACTTTACCTGGGCGATCTACCAGAAGGAATAACAGGAAATGACAGATACCTCCTGAAAATATTAACGGTAGCAGCAAAAAAAGCAATTACTCGTAAGTGGCTACAAACCGACCCACCTTCAGTCGAAAATTGGATTGAAGTCATTAAAGAAATTCACGATATGGAAAGACTGACTTTCCTTCTGAGATTAAGAAAAGACACATACATAGCAAGATGGACAAAATGGACCAAATATTTGTCAGAACCTCCCTACCCTCACACAGGTTTTTTGACTCTGTTCATTGTTGATGCTCATTATCTTTGAAGAAGACAGGTACTCTCTTCAAACAGGATGCTACTTCATCTGTGCAAATCTAGATCCTAACATAAATAATGCTGTGTATAGAACCCTTTGAATATATATTTTTGATATCTGATCCTGAAATTATGGTTGACACGAGTGACGGACAACGTTGTTGACGTGTTGCATGGTTGTTTTGATGTATTTTGTTTTTCTCTTATTCATCCATTTAATGTTTAATTTTATTTTTCTTCCTGGTCTTTCTGTGCATGATTTATTAGTATTATTCCTTTACTTGTTTGGGATTTGTTTTTCAAGTATAAAAAAAAATACCAGAACAGACACACAGTCACCCTTCGAGTGTATGCCAGACAAACAACAGCAGTTTGCTCATAGACCACAGAATGAATTAGTAGGGACTGATGTTTGTTTTAATGAAATAACAGATGATTGTAATTTAATAACAGAGTGTATTCAAACAAACCTGAGCCAAAGGCTTATATTCATGACAATGCAAGCTGCCTTTAGAATATTCTTCCAGTATTATGAGAACATCATGAATATTTGACAGCGTACCCCTGTGGAGTCTCCTAGGTAGACCTAATTTTGAGTGGCATCTGCTGGCTTTCCAGAGAAAGCTCCACCATATTCTGCAGGTGGTAATTTGGGGAAATAAATTCAACTCCTTCATCTCACACAGGGGGGGGGGGGGTTTCTGAAGTTCAAGAGGTCCTGATAATTCCCCCCCGCTTTGCAGAGAATTGTAGACCATCAGCACCACTGCAGAGGCAGGAGAGAGCAAGGATGCCAACAAAGGCAACAGACAATACATCTCTGGAGAAGAGCACACAGCTGTTAATTATTAATGAAGGACACACAGGGATTTCAAACTCAAGGTCGACTAAATGAGAGAAAGAAACACAAACAGGACAAAAAAAAAAGGAATAATCCCAGTGGATATATTAGCATGCAATTAAACCAGACATAATGAAGTATAATATTATTGATTTAATTAAGATAAAGTTAAATTACGTATGGCCTAGGAGCAGGAGAGACATGATTTAAGAAAATAACTTCTGCCGCCCTTGCTCATACTCTGTGCTGTAATAAAACTGAATAATTGATTCAAATTACATTTCAGTGCACGAGATTAGGACTAAATATTGCTTAGTGCAAGTAGGTTTTAATGCTCTAACATCATGTGTCTAACAAAAAAGTTAAGTTCATTGAGCCTTTCATGATTGCTTTGACATAATTATGTATTGTGTATTTAACTGTTAGCTTGCTTACTAATGAGATAACTTTAGTAGTAGAATAGTTTTGGGTGGTGTGGACACCACAGCAAAGAAGTAACAACACTCAAACAAGCATCAATAGAGCGCTGAGATAATGGCCAGAGATAATGGAGATTCTTATTTTTTTCATAAGGCATATTTTGTTTTAGTCGTAATGGTGTTTTACAGTAATAACAAAGACGGACAATGTTATAACATGAAAGTAGGTAAAGAACTCTTTAGTGTTAGTGGGAACAGAGATAGACCTTTCTGTTTCCTCCTGTACAGGTCTGTGGCACAAATCTCAACACCTGTCCAACTAATCACTTATTTATTGATCAGTAATTCTGGCACATCCCTTCAGGTATTATTTTGTTGTTGCAGATTAATAATCTCCTTTCAAAATGTTAATGATTCAGTTCTCAGCTGTGACAATTAGCCTCGTTTAGCCTAATTCTTGAAGACGTTGCTGTTTGGGTCATTATCTAACAGGTTTAACTACAAAAGGAATGCAACATCTCCATCTTGTTCAAAGTGGCGTAACGTTCGTTTGCTCAAGTAATGTATTCGTTGAGGTACTTCTAATGTATTTTGTAATTTAGTCATTTTGAGAAGGTTTTAAATCCAAAATATTTGATCACTAGATAACATATGATGCATTACTGTATAGAGTGAACTACCAGGACATAAAGTAGTTCAATTAGTTTAATTTCAATTCACAAAAATAATCTTTGCGATTCATCAACAAACTGACGGGGTTCATTCTGCTGAAATTTCAGTACGTATGGCTTTTAAAAAAGTATATGCTGCTGCTTAAACTTCTATGCTGAGTAAGAATTTTATTTGTAGAGGAGTAATTTTACCGTTCTAAGTATTGCTAATATTATTTAATTAAGACCCGACTACTTCTTCCACCACTGATTCTTAAATATGTTCAAAGTGTAGTTACAATGTTGTCGTATGCAATATGCTCATCATGTGGACAGTAAACCAATACATTTCTGCCTTAACAATGATACTGAATTCATGATGAATTTATAACACCAACCCATCAAGATCCCAAGCAGCAATGAAGTATATTCCCAGAAAGAGCCCACTATTTTCAGTTTTTAGCCTTTTTGCTGAATGTTTTAGGTGTAGGGAGCAGCATCTATAAACACGCCTTTACCTATTCAGTGCAGACCTTATAGGGACTGATAACAAAAGTAAGTCTTGGGCATCCTAGGCTATAGCTATTCACACATTGTTGGTGGAGATGGTATAGAAAACAGCTATATTTATGTGAATGCAATCAGTAATGAAGTTCACCTTCTCATAATTGATAATTGAGCCAGATTGTGGATGATAATTTATATTGGTGGTGGAACGACAAACCCCTACAACTTGAATGTTTTAAGATATCTTTTGATTTTCTGACCGACGAACATCTGGGTCTTAATGGTCTACTATGTAGGCTGAAGTAATGGACACCTGTTTGATGTTAAAAAATGGCGAGGTTGATAAAATGTTGATATTACTGCAATTATCGTATGCATATGTAAATCTGGATACACTGTATTATGGACAGCATTTAAAGGAATGACAATGATATTGGACCTTTTCAATGATGCACTAAGTGTCTAAATCAAGAGAGTTGTAGTATCTTTTATCTTTATTACCGAATACAACTTATTCTTTACAGAGCCTCTCCAAGTGATGGTGCTTGAGGAGATCAGAGGGACGTATAACGAGTCGAAAATTACTGAGAAAAGGACGCCCCTGATACCCGTCTGATCTATTGCCTGTCCAGGGTGAATATTTGATATATGGATATTATTAAACACTTTCCTCACAGGCCTATGCAGAATGCATGCTGGGCACAAATTATTAATCAAATGATAATGATTTTTAAAAAGACTGAAGGGGGAATGTAAATTGGGGAACAGTGGGCTATAAAGTCCAGGTGTATCCCTGAAGTCTTCAGATGACCACTGATGCACATGTGATATTAGTATTCAAAGTGATCCTTTTATAGCACTCCTGGGGGAAACTTACATCCTGTACAGAGAGACAACTGTTTCAAGGATTTTCTAAAGGGCTCAGTGATGTTTCTTTCCACTGAATGAGGCTACTACCATTTTGAGTTTCCTTGTGCAGACTTTGCTTTCAAATCCTTTCAAATTCATTTCCCACTGTCTTGTTTTTCATGTGCAGTAGTATTGCATAATTTGATAGATTGAAATTATTTCATACAACCCGAGGGAGGCGAAAAAAAAGCAGCCTCATTAGAGTGACAGATAAACGGCAAATACTAGAGCAGTTGATAAAGGGCTTGCAGACATAAATTGAATTACCTAAACAAATTATGGGTTAAACAACAACTGCACTCCCAGGAAACAGATCACAATGCCCTGGCTTCTTAAATAGCAACACAATGCCGCCACGCACAAGAGAGATAGACGGAGTGGTTGCAAAACATTCATACAACTGCCCAATTAGAATTTCTTCTGTCTTGTGCACCATCTTGGTAAAGTTATGAGTCTGCATATACTGAAGTGGTGCAAGGTCTAGGTGCTAATGAGGGATGATGAACAACACAATGTGAGGGGTGTTATCTGGCTTTTGATCATATCATATCATATCAAATCATTATTCTGCAACAGTCATTCTCATCACAAGGGATGATCTGTAAATCTCCCTGCAAGATGATGTCTGCTGTATTATTTCTGCCCTGTAAAGAAGCTCTCAGGCCTTTCCTCCGTCTACGTGTTGGCTCAGTTCTTTTCAGTGGCGGCTGTCACAGTAATGATTGATCACCCAAAGACTAGAATATGGTCATTAAAGTCAATTTTCCTCAGGTAGCTCTTCGTATTCGTCAATCGTCTAGCTTATGCAGCTCAGTCAGACTTTAGAAAAAATTTGGAGCATAACATTTATGATATTGGCACTCTAGTTCTATGAGCATAGGCGGAGCCCTTTACTGGACTACATGGGTAATGATCTCCTCAAATCATGAGCGTGCATCAGGATTTACCTACCCATACACACAGCATAAAAAGGCAGCACACACCGTTGTTGGGGTCTGACCATGTGGCCTCAACATGTGCTTTGGGACAAAGAGAACTGGGTCTGCCGATTCTGCAGACAAGGGTTCATCCTGATTTGAGTTTGATAAAGCACCAAACCCCCACTAGGAAGAAGTTCACATTAAGGTGTGAACTCGCCACCCAAATGCGACTTATTTTTCTCCTCAAGTCGACTTTATGCTAGCCGTAAGGACGGGAATTCCCTTACTGAGCCGAAGAAATTCTCTGCTACCAAGAGAATCTATTGCGCCACACGGAGCCGCGCTGCCTGAGTTCCACCGACAAACTCAGAAGAACCACAATCTTCAACCACCTCATAGTAAGGCGAATAGAGTCTGGGCAGAGTTAGGTTATTGTGTTTATTATCTTGTTTGTGTTGCTTGAGTTACTGTGTCATTTTTATAACGTGGTGTATGCTCAATAATCGCCGAGATTAACGACCGAGATCGTTAATGTTGTGTAGAAATTACTGTTGCTACAATCGTGTTGAGATAATTCACCGCTGGCGAGACCGGAAGTTGTTTCTCATCAGTTCAGAGGTCAGGACCGCGGCTGGACTAATCAAAGAGTCGTCAGCTGTGCTTCTGTAGCTGAGAGAGCAATCTTCCGTACTCCACAGCGGCGGGGAAGATCTTAATCTGTTTTTGGAGGACCCTTTTATTTTGTTTGCTTTCTCTCTTCTTTTACTAACCCACACACACACATATAGCTTTAAGCTAATGTAGCTCCGGGGTTGCGCTAACGGCTTCAGACACGTGTAGGTAACGAGGTCTCTATTGTCTGCCGCCATTGTAGAGCCTCGTGCCATCTTGTGGTCTCGCGAGAGACGTCGCCACGTTTCAGATTACGTCATACGTTGTCTGAGCTGTTCTCTCGCCCCTTCCCTCCTACACACTGCATACACACACACTCTCCCCCCCCCCTTACCATAGTTTGTTGATTTTAGATAGCGTGCTCATGAATGTATAGTTGTTGTTAGTTTTAGATATTAGTTGACTAGATCATTATTATTGGAATTTAATAAACTCTGTTATATTTTAAAGAGCAGCTGTCTGTGATTTATTTGTGCATGTATTGTGATAATAGCTGGATATGTGGTCTGTTGCTCGAACTTAAACCTTCACTTTCACTCTGAATGTGTAATAGTACTCCGACTATTGACATTGTGAGTGAATACTAATTATGAGACTTAGTTTATCGTTAATAATCTTACTGACATTAATAATTCTATTGATGTCAATAATTTAATTTTCTTATATGCTGATAACTCAAACACGCTCCTTTTCGTTCCCAACACCTCTGTCTGCCATCCTACACCCTTATCAGTGAGCAACGTAGGAGCGGCAGAGCCCCCTGAGATGGATCAGCATGTGCTCACAGAAGAAAGGTTACAATATCGTAAACATTGGTCTAACTCACACACAGGTGCAACCCAACCGACACACACCCCACCCTTTTCACCAGTCCTGTGTTGTTCCAGCGGGAACACGCACCCCACCGAGCAAGGCAGCCGACACTCCCACGCTGCCTGGAGAATGGCCTGGGTGTTTCTTGGACAGGGCTTCATCGGCCACACCATCCCTGAAAAACACAAACAGCTGTTGAGTGCGTCTTATGGGAGCTGTGTGCTCAACATAATATGACAACGCAACAATTGGGCAAAGCAGATGTAACTCTGCCTCCCTGTCCCCTGCATGGGGTGGAAGACAAAAAGCATCCAGATGTATAACCCTGGACCTCCAGAACTACCTAATTTCTTGGGAATAGAAGAAGGATTTGATCTGGGAGTAGACCCGCAAAGGTCAACACAAAGCAGCAATACACAGGAGTGCAATGACAGGGAGTTTAGTTCACACACTCCCTTAGCTTAGTTAAGTGCAAGCAGCAAAGCTATGTTGAATGATGCCTTCAGAGAGGACCACTCCACACTTAAACGGACCCTTCACCAAAGTCTTTAGCACCAATGGAGAAGATGCTGGAGACTGGACCTCCTGACCCCCCTGTAAGACACGTTTCAAAAGAGGGTTGCCAAACACCAGTCTGTCACCAAATCCCTTGTGAAAAAATGGCAGCTGCATACAGTAGCATGAGACAGCCCTCTATCCGCTAGATAAGATAAGATAAAATAATCCTTTATTAGTCCCGAGGTGGGGAAATTTACAGGATTACAGCAGCATATACACTGGAAAAGGGAGAGACTAGACCCAACTGCACATGACAGGGGATCTAACCTCCTTTCCTCCCACCAGCATTAAAAACCTTACAATTGCCAGGCATCCCGCCTTTGCCGCCTGGATGGTCTGCACAATCTGTACAGACAGTCCATACCTCCTCAAGGCTGTCTCTCGCCATTACGTCTTGGGGGCCCTGAGGTGGGGACCTCAATGGCTTCAGTCTTGAGTTGCGGCTTGCTCTCATAGCAGCAAAGCATCGCATAGTAGTGCCAGAAGTGATCCCATCACTGCTGGTGTCAAATCTTGGGCAGCACTTGGCAAGCTGGGCCGGCTGGTAGCTGCTGAATGCCGCTCTCTGTGTGGTCTGCGCCGAGGCACTCGAAGCAGGCATTGTGAAGAGTCCAGTAGAGGGTGTAGCCTGTATGAGTAACAACAGTCCGATTGTCCTCTTTGAGTAAAAATCCATTTTAAATTCATAGAAAATGTATAAAATATTGCATTATAAAAGATACTCATTTCTTGTGGGCTGAGGTTGAGCTTTCTCCACCTTTTGTAGCTTGCTCCTTTATGCAACATTTGTCAACTTGGATTCCTAGCAGTCATATTGCATGCCGATGGTGACCCACAACAATGGCTGAAAAATGTGACTCTGGCGCAGTGGATAATGCTGCAGGAGTGGTTTGAGACGTTTGGTTGCCTTTTATGGTTCTTTGCCTCTTTTTGACCGTGCCACATTGTAAGCCTATAGGTGTGAGTACTTGATACTCAAAAAATATTGGACATGCTCCGGCGGAGTAGCATGTTAAGCTAAGGTGTGGTTAACTTTACACAAAAGAAAGTCCTTTGGTCAGGGTGAGGGAAAGTAGTTTCATAATCCTGTCCTTTGGTCAGGGTTAGGATGTGTAAAACATAAAAATGTACCAACTTTCTGGTTAAGATTTGACTTAGTGCAATCGCCACAGTTTTGCGCACTCTTTGTTTTGCTCTGCAACAAAACATATTATATTTATAACAGTGCATGAGCACTCACCTTACGTTTTGCCTCTAAATAAAGTATTTGCAAAATTGTTAGCTTGTTTACAACCTCTATAACTATCTGACTGCTCGTGTTTGTTGCCCCGTTAGACCTGCATGTATTTTTAGCTAAGTTGTCGCAGTTTAAGATCTTGACGATTACTTTGGTGAGTACGTTATCACAGCCGGTATGTCCGATGACTGGAGGAACAACAACAAATCCCTCGTTCCTTTGAAACTGTGATTCTGCTTTATGAGAGAAGACAACAGGCCTGTCTCAAGCATGTCACTGCACAGAATGATTCATATAGAAATAAGTCCAGGCCTTAAACAGGCATACTGAGGGAAAACAACAAACTTTGATCATCCCCCAACAACCAAATGACACCAATATGATTTTTGAGCATACATAATTTATGTCACATTTGCAATAGAATAACTTTGATTTCCTTTCGAATTGGAACATTAATAGAGTCATTAAAATACAAAGACAACAGATACAAATGTAATGTCATTAATCATATCTGTTACTCAAAGAAAACAGAAACTCATTACTTCCACACTGCACAGCAGCCCAGACTGCCTTTGATTCATTCACAGTCTCCAGATTCGCAGCATCCTTTTTTTTTTCTATTTAGGGATGATGTGGAGATTATGTGAAAGCTGTCAGATGGAATCAGATTAGTCACCAGCGAGATTGCCGTTCGGAGCTGTGACTCCGACGTGGTGACACATACTGTACCCCAGAAGCCAATCTCCCGCTGATCAGACTTGGCACTTTTCTCATGATAGCAACATATAGCAAATCAACAGAAGCAAACGTTCCCAATGCAAGAAGGGTGTCTGGAAGGTACCGCATGTGATACATTTCACACTTCCAATCTGTAATCATCAGCAAAAACTGGAGTTTCCAGTAAAGTGGTGGGTGAGCACTGTAGAGTCAACCAGAGTTACATATGGATATATTTTTTTTCCAGGAGCTCATGGAGAACAAAACAGAGCTAAATGAAATGTAAATATTGGACGTGTATAAATCTGCTGGATACTGGGCTAGGGTTCGGGTTCAGTTGGTTGGAATGTAGGCGGGGAAGGTCAGGTGATGGAAAAAGCGGGAAAGGGTTTGGTGCAGGCCAGGAGGGAGTGGCTGGATCTGACATGGGGACTGGGACAGGTGGGGAAGTGTGAGGGCATCTGGTGGATGGATGGAAAATAGCAATGCAGGGGGTCCGGGGTAGTGAGTGTGACTGAAGGTGGAACTGAAGACTGAAGCAGATCTTGTTACAAAATCAAACTTCATAAAGTGATAATAAATACATTTTACGGCTTGTTTTGCCTGACCAACAAAAACCAATCAATATAATTATTTAGAATCTGGAAGAAGTGACTATATGGTTGTGTTTCATCACTTTGTTTACTCAAATTTTATTCTTTTTTTTTTATTTGAAAAATAAGAACTTGGCTTTTGATTTTGATAACCATATTGTTACTTTTGTATTTCTTTCAAGATTATTCATTTTTTGCGTTGTGATTTTTTTGCACCACAGGGTCCCCAGTTTGATTTCATTGAGGCCTTTGCTTCCTGCGTCTCTATCTCACTCACTATACACAACAAAGGCTTTGGTTTCTTCCCTACAGAGGAAGGGGATATTGGCTGATACCAAGGCATGTTTTGGTATTCAAATGAACACAAAATAATTTGAATTGGGCATCAAATTAAGCATTCTTGCAATTGCTTCACATTTCAACTGAAGTTCTGATAATCTATGTTTCAAAGAGGCCTCATGCATCCCTTTCAGGACAAATCAACAAGCACTTGGATGAAAGAAGTTTCACTTTGTAAAACACACTCAATAATTCTGAAGCAACATTGATAATACATAGGGGATACTTGCACAGTCAGGCTGCCACATGATGCAGATAAAGCTTTGCAATTAAATTCTCAGACTGTGGTGCTGAGTCAACTATCATAACCAGAGCCATCCATCCAGTAATAAGCCCTAGGTGCATAATAAATGAGTCCACATTAAACAGAGAATGTTGTGTTTGACACATGGAGGGGTGGCTCACTGTTTCTCAGGACTAATTGTCTCTCATTAGTATGAAAAGCATGACATGATGCAGTTCACGCAGTCAGGCAGTAAGGCGTGGTGGAGCTGTTTACCCATGTGGGGGCTGCTCTCTTTTCTCTATTTGTTTTCTGTACATAAGAGAATAACATTAGTCTATGTTTTGATTTTTAGGATCCATTCATGCACAGTTAAATCATCAGGAATCAGAGAAATTAAAGAAAAGTTACTGTTATAGGATATGCCACAAAATTGCATTTATTGTAAAGTAGCTAAGAATAAATTGTTGGCTTTGTGTTATTTACTTGAATTGAGCAAATCATAAAGACACAGATGATGTATGTGTGACCTTCACTTCATATTTACCAGTCAGTAGGGTATGAACATGGGGTTGGCATTAGAAACAGACAGAAGGAACTGGTCCAGCCGCGTATGAGGGAAAGCATCTTCTTGGTGGTATACTGAAGTGCTCTTTAGCAAGCAACTGAATCTCTCACCCCCCCAAGGGTTGTGTTCTGGAGCTGAGCCTGACCTTTGACCTCCCTGTGGAGATTCTTGTTCTTTCTCTTGCCATGAGGATCAACAGAATGTCAAGTCTGAAGTGCAGTCATACAACACATGGAGTGTTTTGCGGAGGTTGACATGTTTTTTATATGTTATTAAATCAATTGTGACATGAGAGTCAAAGGAGAGGACAAACCAGGAAGAGGAGGACAGAAATACAGTCCAGTCTCCCTAAGAATTACAATATGTTTATACTGGATGAATCTGAAGCTCACAATACAGCCAGTGCAGCACCTTTATATATCGAAGTGTAAAGCAACGGAGGATGGGTGTCTACATTACCCACAATGCAACTCAACCACTGACAGTTAGGTCAGAAATTTGGGTTTGATATGGTAGCGGCTAGCCGCAACCTCCTGAGCAGTAATAGTAAACTCACATCACTTAAGACAATTTATTAGATTTCGCGCAGCTCCCTGTGGAGCCACAAAGCGGGTTTTTTTCACCACATATGCCGTACTCCTAAACTAAAATGGTAAATTTCCCCTTTAGAGGCTAAATTCCAAATTCAGAAAATATCTTTGAGAGATTGCCTCCAAAAAGGCTCTCAAACATGGAGAAGGCTGATCTGGCAGCCAGCAGCTAAAAGGTGCTAGCTGCATGAAAGAAGCTCGGATTATCCTACAACCCACAGGTCATTTGCATGTTAGACTGTGCCGAGTTTGTTAATAGTTTCTCATTACCAGTCCTTAGAAAGTGCTCCGTCTCTAAGCAAATCCCCTGTGGTCTGAATAGTTTTGCCAATATATAAACACTGGCAGGCCGCTAATACTTGAACTCTTTAAGATTTTGTATCCACAATGGGAAATTAAAATGCATAAATAGTGTGTGTCTTCTTCCACTCTGGCAGTCATGACAATCTTTGTGGCTCATAAACATGAATGACTTTGAATAAATATGTATTTTCCCCTGGAGCACAGTTGCTGGGGTATATTAATTTGGCATAGTTGATTGCCTTTTTAATAACCTTCACTACCATCATGTGCATGTTTTACTGTAAATAATTAAACTATGACAAATACATAACTCAAGAAAAGAACTTCATGAGATCACCCCCCCCCCCACCATCAGCACTGGCTCTCGAGAATCCTCCTGAAGATTTTACATCAAAGGCCAGGAACTGTAGTTAATGCTGCTCTCTTTTTCCTTTACTGACACTTTCTACATCTTGTTAGACTTTTGTAGCTGCTAATGAAAGTAACAGCTAATGCGTTATGGAAAAATAATGAGACACCTCATTTGAAGCTATTTACAGGCTCATGTCATTCTGTAAATTGCCCTCTACAGTACCATGTCAGCCTCATTTTCAGTTCTGGGTTGTTTAACAGTATCTGATAGACCTCAAGGCATTGTTAATAATCTTGTGTGAATGAAAAAATTACCACTTGTAATCTTGTACGGAGGATAATTCTGATAGTATCTCACAATCTTTATCTCTCCCTTCCCACCACCAACATCAAATCTCACTGTTAGGTTCAAACTGGCACACAAATACTCTTACATAAAGAGCTGAGCCACCCTGGCAAAATAAGAGGCAAAGTTTTTATGTAAGTGCACTGCCGATGAGCCTGACATGAATAAATGAACAGGTTTGAACTGAGTTCGTTTTGGATCCAGAGTTATTCCACAGCATCAATTTAACAGGCCCCAGTTGCAGCATCAAACAGGGTCATGGCTAATTACTATTCACTTTGACTAGAACTAAATAATAAATAAGCTATGCGCTTATATAACCGAGAGCAGGGGGGGGAGCAGCTCCATCAACACAACTACAAACAGGTTCCTGCCCTCTAAAGAAACATCCCAATTCTAAATATCCTAAGAAATAAGAGAGGAATAATTTCCATCAGCTCTAAGACATACTAGGTATATAATAAAGTGTACGCAGTGTGCAATGCAATTTCCATTTCAAATAAAAGCTTTAGATCTGTGAGATGCACTAAACTGCTTGAGTTCTTCACTTAGTAACCGAATACACAAATGATCTGTCTACTCCTGTCCTCCTCACCTTGAACACACACACACACACTCCCACACACTGAAGCACATGTGGTGTTTGGTGCCACTCTGTCTCGGTGGGGTAATCATTGCGATCCGAACACCCACCACAGCAGGAAAATACAGGCAGAATACCAATACCATGTCTTTGTGTGCCTTTATTTAGAGGGCTAATTATGAGAAGTTTTGTCTGGTAGTACACACAGTTTACACTCTTAATGAGCTTCCCTTACCCCAGCATGTGATGGCTTGAATCCATTGCAACTTCTTTCTCTTCTTTTAATTAAGACAATTTTTTTCAATTTTGTGCACGCTGAGCTAGCTCATTCGGGACAAATTATATATTAGCTTTTTTGCTAATGGTGGACTATACTGCACTTAAACAACAATAATTGTGTTTCAGAGACAACAAGGTGCAGGGTAACACCGAGAAGACCCTAAGGAGCAGTTTGTCTGGGGAGGTAAGAGAGCAAGGAACACATGCAATCATTTTTTTTTTGTCTGAGACATAAAAATAAACATTTATTTCATTATTTAAAGATGACATTTATTGTCGAATGCAAAACACAATTATAAACACCAACAAAAAACACACACGTCTACACACTACACTAGTTTTTAAACCAAGCTATGATTTGGATGCAGCAGTATAGCAACAAGGTACGTTTTGTAAAATTAAGCATTTCTTCTTAATAAAGGAATAGTTTGACATTTTGTCCACAAGTGGACTCATTCACATTTTGTGGGTTAGATGAGAAGATCGATTCCATTCTTGTGTCTTTGCAGTTATAATTATTGTAGTAATAATGGATTATATAGTTATCGAGCCAGGAGGTGAGTAGCTTAGCTTTGCATGACAACTAAAGCGTGGGAAACAGCTATAGCCTGGCTCTGTCCAAAATTACAATCATTCCTTATCAACACCTCGTAAGCTCAACACGCTGTATGTTGTTTGTTTAGCTCGCCGTGTCACCCTACTTCCAGTCTTCATGCTAAGCTAAGCTAATCATCTCATGACCTCATGGAAGTGAATAAGCATATTTACCTAATGTCAACAACTCCTTTAAAATGTAATGGAGAAACTAAAAATTTAAATCACACTGTCTCCATTTTTTCAATGATTAATGCAAGTCATCATGCAACTCCAATGTAGTCGCACAAAGAACTGACCATACTGGGACCTGTTAACAGGGCTCAAGGGCTTCTTTACATATTATATACTTGCCTGCTATTTATACTATATAGCCAGAGTTATTCTACTGTATATGTTTCTACACTATTTACAGCTTATAGTGAAAAACTGTATCTAAACTCAGACATCAGTTACATTACTGAAAATACATTACTCAAATATCATAGCGGCTTTCACTGGTAGTGTATTTGTGTATACATGATACATCTTATACAATGTATATTATTACTGTATATTATACATCACAGTTACATGCTGTATAACTCTACATCAGCTAAAAAACACAAAAAAACAGTTAATAGTGATACAGTTGTAATGCTAACAGGTTAGCAAACGAGCCAACTGGAATAAACACATAGCGAGAAGCTGAAGATTTTCAGCAGCAATATTAACATTGAAAAGTGTGGGGGAACAGAGGTAACCTCTCACTGTGCTGTAAGATGTTTTTGTTTTTGCTCTTTGATCTTTGGTGAGAAGCATTTAATGCGTTTTTTTCACCCCGTTTCCCAGATCTCAACCGTCAGACGTGGGTTGCGCTCTCTTATTTATCCGTTTTGTCTTTGAGTGCTGACTAACTACCGAGTCATTCTTCCTTTTATTCAGAAGATTTCACCGTTTGCTGAAGTATCTCTTCTTCTGCTCAAAGGACTTTTGGAATGACAAATGTAAAGTAAAAATGAACTGTGGGTTGAATGACTCTTTTGTTATGGAAAGCAGCTATAGAGTTGGATGTCTATTCATTTAACTGTTTGGGTCTATGACTTTTAAAACAACAATAAAGGGTGTTTGTCTTCGCTGTTCACATAAAAAGCGTAAACAAAGGAGGACTCTTCAATAATGTATGGAGGCATACTATAGGTTATGATAATTGCATTGATTATTGATCCAAACTCCATCCTTCCCCTCGTTCTTCTCATGCCTCCTAATGCTGCATATGTCCTTTATACACAGTTCTTCATCTGCCCTCCTCCAGCTGGACTGCAGGCATCACAGCACTATGAGCCACAGACCTCTCACACAGTTCAATAATCTATTTTCTCTGGTTGTGGGCATGCATGCGAGGTGCTATTCAGCAGTGGCAGAGCAGTTAAGTCTGGGATGTTATCTCGAGATGATATCTATGACTACTGACACATTACACTTGGAAGTCACCTTGCACAGATGGTCAGACTGGCTTTCCTAAATGCTGTGCTGATCTGTGTCCGTCTTTACCTGTGGCAATCCAGGCAACATGAATACACCTTTAATAAAAGGGTGCACATCCACTGACACCCTCCTACAAATACACACAGACATTTAAAATCATACCCTGCGTGTAGGGCTCATGGCGATGATTCAAAATGATAATCTGTTGTCTTTCAGTGAAATGACATCGTTATGATATCTTCCCAATATCATGATACACAATTAAGTCGTCTAAATAGATAAAAACAAGCACACAATATCTGGAATTTCTCAGAAAATCTGATGTGAAATGTTTTGAGGGAATATCATTTGAAGATTGCGGTCTTGTTTTTACATCACACTTTACATTATCACAGTTGGCTAAAATAAATTGTGACTCACATTTTCTAACAGGAATGTGCAGGATTTTCTTAATTTCTTCATTCCTTCTGCTTTATTGTTCAAATCCAAAAAATAATTCAGTTAATGGGAATACTCCTGTAGTTAAATCAAACTGTTCTCTTAATCTGATTACTCTGTATGTACATACAATTTTTTTTTTTAATTCTCTATAATTTAAATTGAACATTTTGTACTAAAGTTCTTAAATAACTGAAGAGAATACTTTTTTTCATTTGTCAATTATAAAATTCACACTGGAGTATATTAAAATAAGCTTTCCCAGGTGGTTATTTCACATAAACTATCTATTCAATTAATAGAAAACATGCTATATCGATATATGTATTAACCTCTGATAGAATAAGTTGGTCATATTGCCCAGCCCTACAACAAGTGAATCCAAACCATGGGCATTTATATGGTGCTGTAACAGCCTCGGGTTTCAGGCTTTCCACAACATTTTGGAACCTGGCTGCAGGGATTTGCTATTGATATTCTACTTTTTTTTTCCAGTCTTAACAGTGCCAGAGTATCTATCGTGCAGCATAACACATCACCAGTGTCCCCGTAGTATTTATACGTTTACAGGAATCAGACTGATTGATTCCAAAATGATCGCTACAATCAATGGAATCCACCACCCTGGATATCATTCACCATGGTGACTCCAGTGAGCTCTAATACTCGCATCGTATAGCTGTTTTCAGTTTGTCTGTGTACAATATGCAGAATCTGTCCCTGTGTGAATAAACCATAAATGAATAAATAAAGTCTTGTTCACTGCAGCGATTTTACTCACAGACACTTTATGAAAACTTAAATCGTACTTGGTGATGTCTGCACAGTATTAGAAGATTATTGAAAACTATTGTCGCTCGGTACTGGAGTTCTTTTACGCTATTTGGCGTTAACTTCTAGTTGATGATATTTACATCAGCTGGTCCACAGCTGACCACGAGTGTCGGTAGTCCGGCACTCTACTCTGCGCTGAAGAGAGCGGACATCGCTGATGAAATATTAAGCAAAATTTGATTTGTGGTTTGAGTTGGTTTATATCTTTTATAATTGAAATGTGCTTCTACCGGTAGTTATGGCTCAATAGTACAAGCACAAATAACACTGCTGGTTTAAGTGTTTATGATAAATAGAATATATAAGTAAAAAGTAACGTGTGATATGAAGTTTGCATCATTATACCTTTAATGATGCACCTCACATTTCATTTCTACACTCACTGTATTCACCACCTCACCATCTGCATCGCCAATTTCCCCGCGTCTCCAAAATAATTAATTTGCATGGGTCAGAGTTTAATGTTTTTTTCATGGGATTTTACATAAATACATGGAATATTGCGGGCCGTGTCCTTTAAGAACTGGGATGCAGTCAGCGTTTCAATCATAGACTGTATATAAGAAGTGGAAGTAGTTATGTTGTTTAGGTCAGGACTCTCGGCAGGCGAGTTAAGTTCTTCTACGCTAATGGTTCCCAACTTACAAACAGCCAGTATTGTGTTCCCCTTGTAAGTCTGTGTGTGTCTGTCATTATCGCAAAAATATGGACTTGGAGACATTCACTGTATCTGGAACTACCACAGAGATTTTGTGACGGTGATAGCAATAAGACCGTGCAAGATGGCATCATGAAGCTTTATAGATGTGTAGTTGAGATCAAAAGGAAGGTTGTGTTTGACAAAGGGGCCAATGGTTCTCTTACTTTATACAACTTTACACTCCTGGTCCGATTTGGCATCACAAATCTGGTGTTAGTTGAGATCAAGATGATGACTCGAAGACGGGTGTGGTCTGAGTAAGGGTGCTGGAAGCAGAAAGTGTGGAAATTCTCTTTCTTTACGCCTCTGGCCTGATTTGGTGTTGCGGCTGGTGTGATCCCATTGCAAGATGGTCTCTAGTTTGTATTATTTTTTAAACACCTGAAACACCTTAAAGTGTGATTCCCAAGAGAATGAGCATGTGAAAACCATTATGGGAAGAAGAAACTTGTATTTTCTCCTTTCCTATCCCGTTCATCTTCATGAGACACCTTGTGGGGTTTCCAAACCACAGATTGGGAAATGGCCTTTCCCACACTGTGGCCACAATGTTGGAAGCAACCTATTGACTGAAATATTATTGTATGCTGTAGCATTAAAATATCCCTTAATTGGAGCTAAGTACACAAAAGTACAGGGATAGAGCTGTCCACATACTTTTGTCAATGTAGTAAATGTTGAAACGCGCATCCAAATCTCTTGGAATAAACCATATCCATGCAATCTTTTACACACACACTCGCATACATAAACACACAGAATTAGACTCCCCCAAATACACTCTTGCTAATTTGTCACTGTATTTTAAAAACCTCCTCTGGCTCTACACACACCTGTGACTCATCTCCTCTGGACTGTAAAGGCTTACAAAATTAATGTGACATGTACATGCATGCACATGCATTAGTACCTGTAGCACTAGGTCACATTCCTTTTGGACACACAAAAGGACACACTCATGAATGTTCTAGGGAAAAAAAAGGTCAACTTAACTTGGAATTCCTTTTTCTTAATAGATTTAACTTCAATATCCCACATATTAATTCGTCACAGGACTGAGGACTGAAATTGGCAAGAGATACATTTGGGAAACCATGGAGGAAATTAGAAAAGTAGACCATGACATCTTTTTATGCTTTACCAAAGATAAGCAGGGGACAAGACGAGGTATGGCATTTACATTACATATATGGGCACAATGTCAGGATAGAGATTTGGAAAAACTCTCAGAATACAGCTGTGAATGTGGGCAAAGCTTTGATGTTAACTTTGTTTTTCTTTCCTGACCTTCAATTCAGTACTGAACACATTCAGATGTGCTGTTGCACATTAAAATATGACCATTAGGCCTGCTGCTGTCAGAGGAAATCATGTCATCTCCCTAACTTCCTCAAAAAGCTTCAAATCCACACCCTGTCTTTGCAATGCTCCGAGTTAAAATGAAGTCT
The DNA here is from genome assembly GCA_032191485.1 of Leptoclinus maculatus. Classification (NCBI taxonomy): domain Eukaryota; kingdom Metazoa; phylum Chordata; class Actinopteri; order Perciformes; family Stichaeidae; genus Leptoclinus; species Leptoclinus maculatus. Next base: position 12,010,268 of record JAVDOI010000004.1, on the reverse strand, counting down.
GAAGCTTTTAACTTGCGCAGCATCCGAGGGTGTGATTTGATGGGAAAACACAAAAATAACATGGATCTATTTTGGTAATGGGGTGAAATGCCCCCAGCAATGTCACAACGACAGCTTGTTTGCCGCATGTGTGTCCTCATTTATCACCGTACGCTGAATTTGTGATTTTGTCTTCTTTTCTCCTGCATCAATGCAGGTTCACTGTGCACACATGGAGAAGCGGGATGTTGTTTGAGAAGCCAGTATGGGGTGGGGGTGTGTATAATTATCTGCTCCAGTGCATTAGGCTTTGGAAACTGAGACATGGAAGGAAGAGAGAAGCGGGAAGAAAGATAAAGTAGCGAGTGTAATGTGGAAGATTGAGCTGGGAAGAAGACGAGCGAGAGAGAAGAAGAGCAGAGAGTGAGAGACAGAGAGACCGAGGGAGCAGTAAAGTGAAGCTGCAGATATTTAATTTAAAACTAAACTACATTAGCCGGCATACTTTGACCAGTCTGGAGACTGTGCGACCACAGCTATATGATCACTCAAGATTGTGAGCTATAGGAGGATGGATGTGACGCTCACATCTCACATCCATATTCTACTGTGGCCGTGCAGTAGTTTAACCGTTCTACTAGCTTTACTTCCTCATTTTTTGTGATGAAAATGATAATTTCAACCATTTTTTAGTTTGAATATAGATTTTTATATAATCAAAACCCTTTACCTAGTGGACTATTGAAGTGGTGTCCCTTTTTCACAAAAACACACAGATAACCATAAAGTATTGTTATTATACAAAATAAGGAAAGATTTCATGTTTTGGGCGTTGCATGAACAAATGTATATTATTCTATTTAAGCTAGAGTTGTCTAACCACGTGTTTAGACCTTTTATAAATTCCAATAACAGAAGTAGTTGTAAGCAGATATACAGTAGGCGTTTATTCAAGTATTTGTCAATAACTGTAACTCCTCCCATGGGCAGCTATAAGTGAAAGCTATATATTATATAATGAATGACAAAACAATATAATGCAGTCATTTGTAATAATATGAAATATGTCTTCAGAGGACAATTCATAATTGTTGACAAATACTGTTTATCAATTTATTTAGTGTATATGGGTATTCGCGTATTCCATGTTTTAATAGTGTTCATGAATGCTACAAAACAATTTTAACATCATGTTTATAAGTCATTCTTATAAAATTAGGAAAAGTCATAAACTATCAAAGTGATAAAGTATGGTTTAAGCTGTTGACAAGGGCCCGAGGGCCCCAAACACAACATTAAGGTTAACTGCATGTTAACAACACAATGTCCCGCATGATTAACTTTGCAGAGAGGATGACAGAAAGACGTATTCTTTAAATCAGACACCTCAATCCAACATAAACTCAGCCGGAGCCCATGTAGCCAATCAGAGCGACTTGCTTGCTCGCTTCAGGCACATAAGAGGGAGAAATCGATGGGGAAAAAATCGATACAAAATTGTTTTCTAATTCATATCTCCCAGCAGATGGAGCAGGCAGCGTAGATCCCAATATACTAATTTTGTCCTTCTACATCATATTGATGGACAGTGAGCGACAGCAGTGACATCAGGCGCTAATGAACCGTCCAATCAAAGCAACATGTGATTGTTATTCAGTGTACATGTAGCCACTGTGGAGCGACTCTGGAAGGCAGTCACAGCCTGTAGCCTGCAGCTAAAGATAGCACTATTCAACACAGATGAAATGAGGTTTGGAAAAAATGAGAGAAAATTCAAATGGCCTGGAGATAAAACTCTGCGCCTGTTGTTCACAGAATGAGGCAGGGAGAAGGAAAGGACGGAAAGGAAAAGACTTAACAACGTCGAGGCGCCATTATCAGTGTTGTTACCTGAAAATGTGGCAGCGCAATGGGTTATATTTATCACTAATGAGATAAATAATGCAGCCATTTGCCTGCAGCTTGGTCCTGGAGTACTACATCAGCTCAGAGAAATAAGAATTCTTAGGTGTAACAACAAAACAACACTGGGGAAAATACAGTAAAATAGGCGCCCTCACTGAATGGAAATGAATGAGGTATATCCTTGAAAATACTCACACAGACACACACACACACACAGTCACAGACACAATGATATATAAATAAAATGAAGCTAGAATCACGTGAGAACACAAAACAAAAAGGGAGAAAGAATGAATAAGAAAAGCACAAACGCACGGTTTTCATTGTACTTGGTCTAACCAGAGGTAACCAGAGGTAACCAGATGAACTTCAATCACTCCAGTAGCTGTCAGTCATCCCGACTCTGTCATGTGATCGAAACAACAACAAACAGAAAGACAAATGAAGCGGGGCATCCATCCGCCAGGACTCCGGGGCTCAAACAAGAGTTCCAGTTAACGCTTGTTTCCCTCCAGTGTCGCCTCGGGAGCAATATTTCTAGGAAATTTCAACAGATTCGCAGACAGCTGTCAGATACAGTCATGGGTGGGGATGCACTTTTATTGTTACAGTTGTAGTCCCCCAATGACGTACAGTACACACCTAATTAAATTGTTTTTGTTATGTTGACTTGTGTGATCTCATCTCTCTTTCTCCCAAGTTGATAAGCTGCACTCATCTCTGTTATGAAGTATTTATGCGACGTAAACAAGACAATATAGCAATGTAGTGGCTGAACCCCTAAAAAAACACCCCTCACTCAGCAAGGATAACATCAATATTTGAAACCAATACAGAATGACTGAGAGCCTTGCTGCATTATATTCCATTAGATTATATTTTGAATTGAACCTTCTGTGCTTTTCCAAGTTCACCAGATTAATGTGTGACGTGCAGAGTCAAGCTTTCCGGGTTTGTTTGAATCTCAGATTTTAGGGAAGTGCACAGACATCTCCCCCTTCAGTAGAGCAATGTGACAGCGCCTCGAACTTTGCACGGATCCAAGTCAGCAGAGTAAAGGTCAGATGTTTTACGTGACATAAACATAAGTAAAACACATCTTTGAGTGGAGGGGATCTTTAACCATATTAAATCAGCTACGGGTGGGCAGACAGATGACAGGGTTCAGATACAGGGTCAGAGTCGGTGTCAGTGTAAGATCCGACAGTGAATGAGTGGAAAGGGGGCCGGTGATATACTGCAGGTCTGATGAAGGAGAGTGCAGGTGCCCGGGGAAGGTCAGGTGACTGATACTGGAGAGAGTGAGGTTACTGCAGTTCAGATGAGATGTGGATGGGGGAGTCAGGTGAAGTCAGGTGAACAAGTCAGAGGACATCTGTAGCAACTCATAATGTAATAATCAGCACATAATGGATGAAAACCACGAGTGCATAACGTATAAACAATTGTGTGCATAATGTAATGTTACATTAAGAGAAAATGATTGCATTATAAGGAAAAAAAAGGTTGAATAATGTAATATATTCAGCACATATCATTTAAAAACAGAGTACTCACCTTGTCTTCTTTAAGCATGGGAACCCTACTAGTTTTACATGACAAGTGGTTTTGGGAAGTGTGAATGTGACTGGAGGGATGGACAGAGGCTGAAATATATATATATATATATAGACACAGCAGCTCAGATGTACAAATTGCTCATATTTGAATAGGTTGAGTTGTGGAAGATCATGTTGCTGCTGTGACTATGTTGAGATTAAAATAAAACATTTGCAAACCCGCTGGAAATGACAAAAAAGGATGGAAATCTTTAACATTTCAGAATGCAGTACTGTAGTTCCGTTCTGCCGGAGCACCTGTGACCTTTCTGTGGCAGACTGGCCAGCCGGAAAGACACCACAGGGCCAATTTACTGGCAGGCACAAGGCTGGGAAAACACAATTAGCTGGCAGAGGACCTCCAACCTTGAACAAATCCTTATTCCTACAGAGACATACACACCCTGTGACATGCATGGCCTTGGCCTCCACTCTGTTTATCTGTGCTCCATTCAGGAAACATCCTCACCTTCAGCACCGATCGTCCACGTGCGCATGCAGGCGGTAGTCATGCATGTCATTACCCTGTGTGGAGTTTTATTAATCTGCATGTGGTTCTCTCCCCCACAGCAGGGAGAGAGCCTGGTTCCCTGTGGGCTGCAGTGTGTGTGTTCAGAGGAAGTACATGCATTTTTAAAACTCAACCCTGAGCACACTGCTGCCCTGTTCCTTTCCTGCTGATTAGCCAAGGATGTGGGGGATTATCGGGGCCGGGGGACAAAACTACAGAAAGGAAAAGCAAGGAAATAACGGAAGCATGGTGGTGTTTTAAAAAGAAGGCTTCCTTTTGAACATTTCTAAAGAGTGTGTGGAGCAGGGGACATGCGTCTTGGCTGCCCTGCAGCAAAACCTTTGGCCACAGACTCGGAACTGAAGAAAAAAAACAAAAATAAAACATGAGGTGACTCACAAACGAAGGACACTGAATTCACTGGGGCAGAGTTAGATCAACAGTGTGTGTTCCTACGTTTACACATGCAGCAGATGAAACATTACTGCGATGTCATTTCAGCAGATGATGTATCTTTAATAACAATGAGCTTTTGAACACATTTGCTGAAATGGGAACGTTTATGTCAATTGTGGTCCATTATGCAGCTTATACAAGTTTGAAAACGTCCAGTGCACAAACACTAAGAATGGACTTTTTTTGGAGTAAGGGCCATCTTGTGTTCAGCAATTGAACTTTTCAAAGATTCTGGATTATTCAAAGAGGGAATGCAGGAGTCCTACAAAGCCCACTAGTCGGGAAAACTGTTTGGGAAATCTTGAATGTGTTTCTGATAGTCAGACTCACTGGGGCTTCTTGTAATAACTACCAGGTATGTGATTGAGAGGAATACATCTTTTTTCTTTTGATGGTACGAATGTAAATGTACAGGTCAACCGTGTTACTTCCACGTAGCCTACATTTCCCCAGGGACATTTTAGAGGGCAGAACCATACATTGTAAATTCCCACTGGTGTTAAATAAAGTGTCTGTTTATCACAATATGACACATTCCTTGTGATGAATTGCTGTGCGGCGATTCTACCGTCAGTCTCCAAAGCTTGAAAACACGCCTTACAATTAATTACCCGCCTCCGCATTGTATCGATGACATCAATTGCCTCTGAGGTCAATCCGTATTGTTTCATCAAATGCACGTTTGAACAAACAGGGCTCATTTATCCTGCGGTCGAGACAAGCCGAGCATCCCGCTTTTTTTTGATTTCCAGAGATGCAGTGGTCTCAGTCAATACGAATTTTATCAAATGTGTTATGCCTCTGCCGCTCCGATTAATCTTTGCCACCTTTTCCTGGTCCCTGTCTGCCGCCCACTAGCATCCCAGCATCCCTATGAGGCCGACCGACTGACAGCAACATAAGTCACAGGGCTGCATTAAAAACACATTAGGCCAGCGGAAGGAATTAAGGTTGCGCTTATCTGACGGAGAGTACCTGCTCTGGAATGAACTGAGCGCCGGCGCCCTCATGCATCACCATCGCTTCTCTGACAATGTTGTGACTTATGGACTCACTGAATGCACTCCCAAGCACTTTTAGGGAGTCTCGGCAAGAATATATTGAATTTATGAGATCTCAAAGGATCGCTGCACTTTCTCTTTTCTCCCAGATTTTCTCCTCCATCACAGAGTCAGAGTAGAGACAGCATGGAAGAAAAAGCAGAGAAGATGGAGATAGGGTCAGGCTGGGAGGGAACTAGAGGTCTGATGTGTACTGGTGACACCATTCTCATTGAAAAGTCATTTAAACAACAAAAAAAAATGCAAGAAGACCACAAAAAGACATGAAATGAAGGAAAAGGGACAATGACCATGGGTGACACGAAAACAAGAAAGAGAGCACAAAGCGACACAACACCATCGCAGAGACATAAAACCATGACATACCACCGCAGAGGGACACAAAATGATGACAAAGAGAGGCAGAGTGTCCACAAAGAGACACAAGACAACCACAGTCTGGGTGTCTTGCTCCTATTTATAGGGGTGGGGGTAGGGTTACATAAAGAAGCCATTTATTGATACAGTTACATATTACAATGTTGTATATGAATTATAAATGGTCTATTAGTTATTCATTCATTGCACTGAATAACCAATGTGGCTCTTGTTAATGTACAGTTTCTTGTATTTTTTCAGTAAGTTTCTAAACCGGCCCCTGTAGGTGGAGGCAGAGCCAGCCGAAGAGGCCAACAGGAAGAAGAGCTGACGAGAGAGAGAGAGAGAGGGACAGACGGGGCAAATGTCGGGTGAGGAGAGTGAACCTCCTCTTGAGCGGTAATTTGATTTCATGTGGCTCACAGTGCTCCGCCGTGCAGAGGGAAGGTCGTAATGGCAGCCATCTACCATCCATTATTACACAGCGGCGTGATCTGTTCAGGGTGGATGATCACATCTCCACCACACTTGGCTTCAGTAAATTTCCACCTCTGTTGTTCATTAGTCACAGACCACAAGACAAATGGTGACATTCAGGTCGGCTTTAGGTTGAAGGCTGATCACAGTCGTTGTGCTTATATGTCAGAGGAACGTTTAAAACGATCAAGGTGTCGCTGGGGTTAAGCTGTTTACATGAACCTTTGATACAGTGAGATTGAGTTTCCCTGAAGTCATGAATAAACCAAATAAAATCATATTCTTCGTCCCCTTTTTGACTGCAAAACTACTCCACACAAGTAACAAAGATGATGATTCAAATTGTTTTAGCATGGATACTGCTTGCTGTGGGAGAAGATGGAAAAAAGAGGCATTGTTCATTTGTTCAAACGCTTAAAAAGAAAAAAGAAGAAGGTTGTTTCCATTGTTTCCATGTTCCTGCCAGGTGGCTTCTTATAATAAGTTATGCATTTTTATGAAGTTAGTTACTGTATAAGGCAGCTAGTATAAGAGACACTTCTTCGGGAAATCAATACTTTTTGAAGCCTCGTATATAATTGCATCAATCCGACAATTTTCATCGTTAATTCTGTATCTCATGTTGTTAAATTGTCGCATCATAATGTAAAATGTGATGCAGCAGTGTTCGGTCTGCGATGCTTGCGATGATTACATGAAACGCGCAAAAAACCGGACGCACAGGATTATTAATCTCCAGTAACCTGATGTCTCCCACATGAACAGGCAGAGTTTGTGTGGTTATTCTGTATTCTGGTGTCATTGGCACGTGATTTAATGAATACACACGATGGACGGTCATGCGTAATGGCACCGCGCTCAGACTTCTCAAATCAGAGGCGGCAGTTTTATCAACATATGTGTCCCTGCTGCCTTCAGACGGCTGCAGGGGTTTAATAAACTGCATGGGAAGCTTTTCACAGTATACAGCAACTGCAAGTGGACAACAGATGCTGGAGGAATGACTCACATTAAGTTATACATGAATGCATACTGTTTTAACCACATTATGATGCCAAATTAACTGAGCTTTTCTTTATCTTAATATGATGTACGGGTTAAATGGATGATTCGCACATGAATTATATATTATCCACAATAAGCTTTTTAAAAACGTAATTCTTTAAAGTCCTGAGAACTACGAACAATTTCATTGACCATCAATGTATTGGTGTGGCAGCATAACTTTCAAAGGTGGATATAAAACTCAGCACATGGAGCCATTGACGATGTTTTTTGTTTGCGATTTGGGTTAACTTACCCTTTTTAAAATACAAACACGGCCAATAACATTATTGGGAAAAAGCAGAAACAAATTGTGGCTCCTGTTCATTAAGGAATTCACAAAACTGCCGTCGGGGAGACGCTATGGAGCCGCTGCAGCAACCAAGAACATATGACTTTGCCAACTTCGCAAACACCATTTTTGCCTGTATTGTGCTATTTATTGAATGTATTGTGATTTACTATGATGCGTTTTAACCAACTTGTGAAGCCGAAGGCAAATTTCGACTTTTGTGTTTAATAAAGATGATTATTTTTTTTTTATTATTTATGAAGGGATAAACAAAGTCAATGTTGCAAACACCATCATTTAGTACGAGTACTGAATGCAATTACACTGCTCAGTCACCAAAACCTCTGCATCAGTCTAAGACTGCTCGGTTAACAAACCTTCCATCATCATGCAGTTGATGAGCTGCGGTGAATAAACAGCGCCGTCACAGTTGGACCGAATAAGCATTCTGGCCCAGACGACTGGACACGTTACAGATTTCCTGTGTCCATTAGGCGGTATTGACTTTGTCTCTCTCAGTGCTGTAAGCTGTGATTGCAAATGACACGTTGTTACATGGGCTTTGTTCTAAGACGCCAAGTACAATTCTGCCGCTTGTTATTTATCCCCCACAACAAACCGACCATGTAATTAAGTGACTACTTAATCCAGCCAAAAGCTGATACATCCACAATTAACAAAAAAAGAGCCCCCCCTCTCAGTTTCCTGCTCCTCCTGTTTATCTTAAACAAACCACACACACACACACACACACACACATATAATCCCACCTGCAAACACCCGGTTTGCCCATTAAGGGATTGCTTCATTATACTACATAAACGGACAAGTCTTGTGGGAAATTCGCCGTTTTCCACACAAGTCAACTCCTATGGCAACATTTGTTGTCTGACTGTGTGAGAGTGTGTGCGCTGGGCTCAGACTGCATCACAGTATGCAAATCGAAACAAATCCCTCACATACAGATGTTGCCATTGTATGCAAATCCTGCTTTGTACAGTGTGTATGAACTGTGGGTTGTGGACTATGCACTACTGCTGCACTTCCATTCACCCATGAGTATTTGAAGAAAAATGTAAATTGTGTCCCGTTTTCCAGGCAGTGGAAGCCAGCAGTGGAGTTTCCTGGGAGACTCCGGCAATAAAAACTGAATTTGACTTAATGTATTCAAGATTTCTTCAAACCCAGAATAAGAATGATGTATGATGGAGAATTAGTGCTGTATTGTACTGAGTCACATGTATTTCTGATTCGACCGCCCTCCACTTTCATTTTCCCCCCCTTCCCCATTACTGAACATTTCCATCCTTTCTAATCAGAGCTTTGGCTTGTACTGTACATGTTCACATATTCCTGCCTTGACCCGTCGGTGTATTAACTGATAAGAACAGATTGATTTTCTGCCAGTAAATGTAGCCGCAGCAGGCTAAAACCTAGCCTGTGATAAATGGGTTTCAGAGTTATCGGAGTGGATGAATCGATGTGCTGATCAATGCTGAAACTCAACAAGGTCATTTGCTGCTGAAGATAAAGCATTTGTTATGCAGATTCATCTAAAAAGACCACACTGGTCCATCTGACGAGTAGAACTGTCCAGATACAGCACCACACTTAATGTTTGGACCAGTGGAAAGTAATTTAGTGCATTTATTCAAGTGCTGTACGATTTTTAGATACGTCTACTCAAGTATTTACACAGGGAAAGATTATATGTATGATGTGAAAACAAGGTTGCTAGTGGTGATAATCCTTTTGACTGAATTTGCAGCTCACCCCACAGGGTTAACAGAGTCTGTCTGACAAAATCAGCACGATATTCAAAACCAGCCAAATTCCAGAACTCAAAATATGCCCCTGCCAAACCATACACACTGCTTTTCAAAAGTCCAACACCAGTGCTATCATTGCCAAGTGTGTTGCCATATCTACACAGTAACACTATACATATTTAGTGTACCAGCATTAAAAACTGTTTTCCCATTTAGCAGCTCAAGAGACAGACACTTCCTTCATACGTTGGTAGAGTCTAAAAACAGAGCCAATAGAGAGGGAATGTTGGGCTTTCATTCATTGGGTGACCAGAGATAGGACTCCAAATGAATCATAATAATTGTCTGTAACTCCTGGATGTGTTAAAAAGCATTTTATTTTTGCCAACAGGTTTGGCACGTCAACTTAAAAAGGTCAATGTTGTGTTCACAAGCTGTTTCCGCTGACCCCTGTGGCCAAATACTGAGTACTTCTTCCCCAACTGGGTTATGAAAGTATTGCTGCTGCATCTAGGAACACGTCTTTTCAGCAAAAACCCAAGAACAACAAATAATTTACAAAACACAAGTAACAGTACGTTCTGAGTTCACCCCATGTATCCAGGTCATCAAAGCCTCTCAACTCGGAAAAGAATCATTCAGTCCAAGTGTTCAAATTATGAAATATCAAAACAGGTGCAGAGGCAGGGACGTCTTGCAATCAGCAGGTAGCTGCTGTGAAGCCTGCAGTGACACATCATTTAGGACATACGTGATTAAGATATTTAGATCACAACCATTTGCATAATGCATTATGTATGTGAACTTATGCTGGTAATTTAAAGCCAGGATTAGCCTACTTCATACCAATCGTATCGCCGTATCAATCAGAAAGGGGTATTATCTTATCTCCAGCCCTGCTCCTTTTGGCCACACTGATAGTGATGAAATTACATTTCTGAAAAGGTCAAAGATGGATTTGTAGATGATGTTATTTTCAAAGATAAGTGCATGTTTAACAAGAGTGTAGGTCGATTTTTCAACCAAAAAGGACCTGTAGCACCAACACAAGCCTCATTTTAACACACTAAATACTAGCAGGCCCTGCATGGAGACCGGACAGCCCACTTGAATTTACCCCTTACCTATAAGCTATACAACAAGGTCAATTACAAGTTATCACCCCCCCCCCTCCCCTGTCACGTCAAGAGGCAGCCAGACTTCTCTGCATGATAATTAATTTCCCAAATTAAACTGCACTTGGTTGTTTTCATTCACCTGCAGGGACAACTGGAGTGGAACTGCATTTAGATCATTAGTATGTAGAATATTGGGAACCCAAAAAAAGGGAAGAAAGGAATTAGATGCAAGAGATCAATCACTGTTAATTTCTCCAGGGAGTAGAGCATGGTGTGGAGCTATATTGATAGAAGTGAAATGAGCAATCACAAGGTTTCAGGAGATCAGGACAGTATCTACACTATACATCAGTCTGTCTCTACATGTTCATATGGGGACATTACATATTGGAATGGTGCACATTACAGTGCAGATATCGGAACAGCTTCTCCTCTCAAACATCTGATTGCTTCATCACCTCTGGGAGCAGACGTCGAGAGGGCCAATAAAACATTCTCATTCACAGCAATAATAGACAAGACAACCATGACAAAATGTCCCACTAAACAAAGTGTAGACATGTGCCACATAAGGTGTATGATGATCAAACCAGTGGGTGTACCGTTTGTTTTTGCACTTTTTTTATTTGAATGCGAGCACTATTATTTGTATAGATAACTTAGATTATAGACACTTTAATAACAGATATATGATTTTACACATTCGAATATTTTTTTCATATGCTATTGTAAATGTTCTTGTATTTATTTTACATTATCTCTTTGTACTTTTGCACTAAATCACCAAGTCAAGTTCCTTGCATGTGAACCTCCTTGGCAATAAACTAATTATGATCGGACATGTTACACATACAGCTGTTTTGAACGATGCTAACGCTAGCTCTAGCTCTTGCTCTACGGATGGCAATATCAGTCCACCGCTTTGGTCCAGACTGAAACATCTCGGCAACTAATGGATGGATTGCCATTACATTTGGTAGAGATATTCATGGTTCGCAGAGGATGCATCCTTCGGTGACCTCCTGACTTTGAATCTAGCGCCACACAGGCAGGTCAAAGTTTCCATTTATCCAGTGAAACGTTTTGATTAGAAAAAAGGTGCCATACAGGCTGCGGGCATTCGTTGCTCCCAGATTTAGCGCTACCATGAGGCTAACACTAAGGCCAAGTTGTGTATTTGGGCAATATAATAAATTGATTACGGCGAGAGTGAAATAGTTGAACCAATTATTTAGCCCAACCTCCTTACTTTAGAGGTTTTGCTTATTTTTCTTGATATACAAGAGTTATAATTCCCAAAACGGCAATAGACTTTAGTCACAACAACATTGGCCATCTTAAGAGTTTGCTGCTGTAATAACCTGCTGTGAGGATAGTCTATTGGGAGCATAAATCAGTTGAAACCCTTCTTCCATTTTCCTCTCGAATAAATATGTTTCAACACTTGGTAACAAGCAAAAAAGATGAACCTTAATTGCACAGCACAGGTTAGGACACAGGAGCCACTACAAGACTGGGCTGTCATTAAACTAAATTACCCTGGAGAGGACAAAGAATGACCTCTCCTCTCTGTGCTTCTTCTTCTGGCTCTGTTCATTTTATGAGATTGTGTGGCCACCTAATGCACAAAGTACGAAGGCTTCAATAGACCAGGAACCCTAATTAATGGAGGAAACATAAAACACTACGGACAAATCCGTGGTTAGAAGCTTATTAATGTAAAAAGATATTTTCATGGTGGCGTAAAGCCATGTCAGAGTGTGTATACTGGGTTGCTGCTGTTGGGCATACTAATAAGGTCTGCATTTAAAAAAAAAAAGTTTGTTTACCAGTCCATCTTTTGATGTGCAAAGAAGTCCTGTGGGCTTGAGCCAAAACGTGAAGCATCAGAGATCTATGGAGAGGGTTATGCAAGTAGAACGGTTTATAACACAATTTTCCTGCTGTTTAGTGTACCGTAAAACTGTCGTCAACATCGAAAAAAGAAAAACACAATGCTTACACTGCCAAAATGCCAAACCCCAACTGGTAGCTCAATGAATTATTTCTAAGCTGATTATACATATGCCAAATCTATCAGAGAGAGACACCAAGGCTGCATGTTTGTCCCGATGCCAGAGCAGGAGCTATTCTCGTCCCTTTAAAAAGCCGGTGAGAGGCAGAAAAAGAGCTACTTTACATGGTAGATGGATTCTCGCGATATCAAGCAATCGCAATAAAATCCATCTTGTAAGGCTTCAAGAAATGCATTTGTGTCAGAGCGTCCTGCGAGGAGCTACTGGCAGCTATATCTTCGTTGAAAGAAGAGCAAAGAAACGCACTGAAGTCTTATTCCATGAAAAATATGTTTTTATTTCTCTCCCGGCTGACTTTTTTAAATTGCCCGCCCTTTACCAAACAGTTTTCAACTACTGGGTGTCGCGATATACAGAAGTGAAATGTTGATATCATGTTGATAACACACATATAATAATATTGTGTAAATAATCCAAGCGCCAATTATTTCATATGTACAGTTATAAATATACTCTCTCCACCTCCCCACACTGGTATTTTAAGTGTAATGAGTGACTGAGTGGAAAACAGTTCACAACTAAAATGTATAAAAAAATCTCACTTTTGTGTCCTATATTTGAATGTAAGTATCATCACCAGTATCACCAAAGGACACGAGTTCAAGGGGAATCTGATCAGAGTAGCTGTTAAGTCTTATTTATATCTGCTGGGTCACAGGGTGAAGAAGACCAGTCCAGTCTTTCTTTACATGAAAGGATACGGAGAATTAGTATTCAGAGAGGAGGATACTGGTGGTTTATCTTTGTGCTGGGTATCAGAGTGAGGCCGAATCTCACAATGTTGTTGAAGGTTATCATGTGTTCAGTGTATCATATTAAAGTAGTATTGGAAAGTTTAACAACAATATATTGTATGTACAGCATTTCATCTAGAACTGCAATTTATGATCGTTTTTATTATTGATTAATCTGTCAAATTTTTTTTTTCAAATTTATAAATCATGTCAGAAAGTGAGGTGATGATTTTAAACAACTTGTTCAGTCCAAAACCCAAACAATGTTTTCAATTCACAATCATATAAAACAGCAGCAGCAGCTTTTAAACTGAGCCCTAACTAAGAGCTCTAAATCTCAAATAGCTCCTTAAAATCAAAAAGCAGCAAAGACGCAGGGAAAACAAGTTCATATATGCCGATGAAAGGAAAACTCCATTATAATTTCACTTAAAAATAAACAACTTTACCAAATTTAGCTTAAGTTTCTCTTCTTTAGTGTGACACTCGTCTCAGAGACACGTCGCTGCCCAGACGCTGTGTGCTCTCCCCAGGACCTCTTATTATCCACCCCCCACCTTCTTCACAGACAATGGCACAATTAAAACTTTATCGCTGAATAATCGCTTTACTGGGGTTTAATGACAGTGGGTGTTAAAAGGAGCAAATGAGCCCTCTGGAGCTGAATCACTCCTCGGCAGCCTGGACACTAATCACAGTCCTTGTTTCAGAGAAGACAGTTCTAATAACACCCAGACTGACAGACTCAGAATAGAGCGCGTGACATTCTCGATGCATATCTCGAGGCAAAATGAGGCACACCTCGGCGTAGTGACTTTTTTCATAATTAAAAAGGGACACACCACTAATTTTACAGGTGAAGATCAGTTTACTTGTCATGAAGGGTACTAGTCAGATAACCCTGATGACATCATTAGACTTGAGACTCTTTTGTCAGCCAGCATTAAGAACTCGGGGTGTCAAGATGTGGGCGTTTTCCAGTCAGAGAAGGTCAAACAGACGACGCTCTTCAGTTGTTTGGGAAAAGCCTTGTGTACCTTTTTTTTTGTAAAATCACCATCAGTGTCACCAAGTTAGGTAACCTTCAACAACCATCGTTCAACACCGATACGCGTATTTTAATGGATCCAAATCCCCCCTCCCCCCGAGGCTGGCAAAGAGTGCAGCAGCCTTGCTACAAGGATGTAAGGATATCAGGACCCTACGACTTCCCATACACTCCCCTCCACCCAGACTTTACAAAAGTTTACATTGAGAAGATATGTATGCTTCATGAATCTTAATTCACACAGCCGCGTGTGTCTATTTGTCAGATGTGCTCATGTCATTAATGCGAGTCACAACTTGAGGTCTCTGCAGTTAATACTTCCCCAACCTCTGCGTCTGTCAAAGAGAATGCAAAGCAGAAAGACAAATGCAGCCGTCTCTGGTCTCTGGTCTCCTGGCACTGTGACTGTGGTCCACATTTTCTGGAAGGAAATTGCCATATTGAGTGTTTAGATTCCTAAGTTAATGTGAAAAACGATTAGTGGCCTAAAAATGTTAAATTGTTTCCAATGCACGTCATTTTGCACATGACGTGCTGCCAGCATGTAATGCTCTGTTAAAGAGGTTTGCTGCCATTTCAAGTATTTCTGTAGGATCACGTTGGAAAATGCCGCCGTCTCTGGTCAAATAACGACACGCTCTCCTGTTGCGACACTGTGCATGTGTTCACACTATTAACTACATATCGCCTCTGCAATATTGGAATGGCAGGAAAGAAGTTGCCATATTGACTCTTTAAATTTATGTAAAGGAAATTATTTCAATATATTTGTGGCATTCTGGTGCACTACAAAATGTCACCAGAACTCTGAACTGGATTTAGACTTACTTGTTTATCGAACTGAACTGAATTCTGGGTGACTTTAGTTGAAATGAGTTAATAAATAACCGGAAAGTGAGAGAGCTGGTGTGAAGCTGAGATCCACACATCCACCATCGGCAGCGTGCCAAGGGCAACTCTCCCCGCACGCTCTTTCCCCCACCACCACCCCCCCCGTCTCCTTGTCTCCCTGACAGGCTTTGAAACATTGTAACTATGAGACAAGAACGTGAGAGGCGGCTTGGATCCAGACAGAGGCAGGGAGGGAAAACATCCAGAGATATAAACACAAAGAGAGACAGAGAGACTGGTGGCTGAGAGGTGTCATCACACAACACTCCAGTCTGCCTTTTTTTCGATCAAACTGCCTCCAGTGGTCTTTAAGTACCGCCACGGTGTGTCCCTCTTGTCCTAGAGAACGTAAAAACCACACGACTACTCCTTGTCCTGTTTGGCACCACTCGCAGACAAATAGCAGTGCATAAAGTTGTCAGAACCAGTGAGAGAAAATTCATTATTTTACTAGCAGGATGGTGCATTTACCCACAGTAATAGTCTCAGCCTTCAGGCATCGTTTTCGGGAGCATCTGTGGAAGAGAGGTCAGATAATCGCTCTCACTTTGGGCCACTCTGCGCCACTTCACATGGGATCTGAACCAGACACCTCCTGATTACAGCTAGTATGGTCTCGAGAGATCCATTCCTCACTCAGCTGTCCAGTTCAATTACACACTGTGTGCAGTGAAGAAATGTGAGGTTGTTCTGCCCTGAGTCATATAGACGGAGAAGATTCTGAGGTCAGCAAGTCAGCATACGCCTACACATCTCTGCACCATAGATGCCTTCTTTATTACTGTCCATTTAAATGTCTTTTTTGTCCCATTTATATCTTACAAGAAATACAGTATTGCATGTTATTGACACAAACTGGTCAACAGCACGCAATATGTTGTTGGAGCATTGGTCATAGGTTAGCGTATTGTCATTATACAATACAGTATAGCATTATGAAATTAATTGATTGCTGATATTTAATTAATAATACCAGGCTGCATTTTACCATAGTTAGCTGAGGACAGATATTGGAAAGGACAATAATAAACAACGTACACAAGTTTAAATGTGTGCAAAGTTATTGCAAAGCCAATGCCTTTAATATGCTCCACTATTACAGGGAGGCACTGAATCCTTTGCTGAACTAACTTATTGTCACCTGACAAAATCAGTAATTTACTGTACTTGATTTCACTGGTGACTGAAAGCCCAACTGTCAGCTCGGCTGTGATATACAGTATATTAATTCCAAATTCATTTTTTCTGTATTTCACATTGTCAAGAAATCACATAAAAAGACCAAAACCAAAGATGTGTTAATCTTTCTCTACTGAAGACATGAATCTTAGAAAACAGCTCACAAATACATAGTTTAATATTATCAAAAACAGCTCATTAATGTTCTAAAACAGCTGGCAACAGCAGTTTTTAGCAGATGGTCCTCAAACAGGAGTATATGGTGCATTTGTTGGGGACTAGTACACATTTGGTGCTCTGTTGAGCTAAGAAGACACAAATATCATTGTATGTGTTCAAATTGGACAAAATTATATTTAAAAGTACAAAGCTAAACCATAAAAACTGACCCCGGACCAAAAGAACACTAAAGTATGAAGACAGGTGTGTCCAAATATGCTTGGCCATTTAGTGTACATGCAGTTTTAGTGGCTCATAGTTGTTTATAAGTTCTTATTATTTGCTTTTGGAATAATAATAATTGATTTAGCATATATATTTGCCATTTGATTTGATGTAACAATACTTTTTCCATTTCTCAGTAGCCAAACTTTTATTTTCACCCTCACAGTATACCTTGGGGAATGTGTTTGTGTATGACTTGTTCTTTCGACTACAGAATCTTCCTGGAAGGGGTCTTCTACATCCACAAAGAACTCACACCTCTTCTTACATTATGCAGTGCACACACTCATCCTCTTGTTCTTCACACACTCAATGACATCTGAACGAGCAGTGAGGGACCTGCAGGCAGAAT
Source organism: Leptoclinus maculatus (assembly GCA_032191485.1). NCBI lineage: Eukaryota > Metazoa > Chordata > Actinopteri > Perciformes > Stichaeidae > Leptoclinus > Leptoclinus maculatus. Next base: position 11,992,978 of record JAVDOI010000004.1, on the reverse strand, counting down.
GGTCCAAGGGTTGTGATCTTCATCATTCAATGTGCAAACTGACCCACACACGCAGGAACATGAAACTCCCACGTCAGCGTCTTGATTGCGCAATGTGTGCATGCATGTGGGCTCAGTTTCAAAGCATGCAATATTTCCTTTTTAGCGAGTGGTTGAGTATAACCTCGAACAAGGCAGAAAAACAGCTCCCGACATCAACATCTCAGCTGGCGTGCTGTATTGAGAGTCATGCTGCATTGATCTGCCACTGCAGCCTGACACTGAAAAGCCACCATAAACCTCCTGGGAGTCCGACTACACTGAATATATGTGCACAGTCTGTTGTCAGTGTGTCAAAACGAATAGAGGGCCTCCTGAAGATGGGTGAGCCATAGACGAGGAGGGAAGCGCTGACAAGCTTTGATATCATCCTGAATCTTTAGGTCAGAGTTCATTGCTATTTATATGCTGAGGACGAGTTGGGTTCTCCATCCTCAAAAGGTCAGTCTCATTAAACTCTGCCTTGAGAGCGAAGCAGGCCAAGTTTTCTCAGACATAGCGCTGTTCTCTGCTGTTAGCATTTCAATGGCAGGTTATCGGGAGGCGCTGAAAATGACTTTCCATGTAAATAGTTTCATTCAACCAGTTTTTTTAAAGCAGCCTGGTAATCAAATGACTAAAGAAGGAAATTGATCGTTCGCCAAACCCAGCCCCCCTCAGTTACTGTTGCTACGCCAGTTAAGCCTTCCATTCTAATTCTCTCACAGCACACATGCAGCTTACAATGACGGACTTACAATGAATCATAGCACTCAAACAAGTCAGCTGATGATTCATTTATAAAAAAGGCATAGAAATGAAGAAAGAGCATTTATTGAAGTGTAGGGCAAGGCAGCCCTATATTATTATACAGAACAGTACTGTAAAAAGGTTGACCATTTAAACGTTATTCATTCTAAAATAATCTTTGGATGGCTTGAAATTGTAATGCAGAAAAAAATACAGCAGTTAGATTTATGCTTTAATCTTTACATTTTGATTAATTATGAAAATAATGAGGAATAACTCAACATTACGCTGTCTAACACAAGTTTGGCTGGATTTACTGGAGTGTAAAGAGCAGGACAGGTATATTAGAGTTTATTACTCTAAACTCTAATATACTAGCATGTTGGCTCCCACAGGGTGGATGTTCCAGTCCTCGTTCTGTATTTTTCAAATGTAACCTGTACCTCCACATACTAATATAGTTAGCTAATTGCCTTTAGAAGTAACACTGCTGTAGGTTGAAAGTCAATCAGCCGGGCATGCTAATATTTGCAGCTTACTTTAGAGAAGATAAACACACAGTTTACTTCATTTTATTACACTTTTCTTCTTGTGTTTTTGGTTTTGGAAAGGTGATTAAAAGAGACGCATTCCTCCAAACTCTTTAGATAGCAAGTATAATGCTTATTTGAGTCTCATGCACAGAACGTCAGTAAGTGGAAAAATCCAAAACATGCCGTGTCCAATTTCGATTGGACAATTTTCTGTTTAAAGCCCCAGTCCCACCGAAAGCCGGATATACTACGGATGTCCCCGGATACACTACGGATCAGATCCGGGGTCATCCGGGAGTGGAAACCGTAGTGAAACCGTAGTCAGTCCGGGACGATCTGGGGGGGGTCCGTGATGAACCGTAGTAAAACCGTGGCCATCCGTGGTGAACCGTGGCGTATCCGGGAAGACGAGCGGCTCGCCGGACGTACAACTAACATCCGGGGTGATCCGTGGCCATCCGGGAATGGAGAGGGGGGCGGCGTTGAACTGTGGCCATCCGGGATAAACCGTATCGCATCCGTGGCGTATCCGTAGTTGAACCGTGGTCATCCTGGACGATTTCCTTCCCGGATCACCCCGGATCACCCCGGATCTCACCTCTTTTTATCCGGGGTGATACAGGGTGATCCGGGGACATCCGTAGTATATCCGGCTTTCGGTGGGACTGGGGCCTTTAAGGAAGAAATTAAGGGAACGGTCAGTGCCAATAAATAATAATTTGGCTCACTCTGCAGAGTCCAGCCCGTTAATGAGACTCTAATCCAGCATGCTGTAATTGATTTTAAAGACATACAATCAATTTTAAAAATACTCCTCTTCATACGATTTTATGCTTTCAGGTTCATTTTTTTTTTAACCTGGAAAACGATGCACCAGAAGCCCAAAGACTGAGAATAAATGAAATCAGTTGATTAATATTGAATACGAGTTTGTAATTTGCTTTGGGAAAGCAGGTCAGTCATCAGTTACCTGACACAGCAAGCCTTGAGAGAACATTATATCGATTAGCACTGTGCTGGGTGTACACAATCAATTATTGACACAAACATTTAGCGCCACTGTGGCTGCTTTCTACAAAAGACTTTTATATTGTTGATTTTACGTTTTCCACAACTCAGCGAAAGTCCTTTTAATTTTCTCTACTTTTACTGCCATACAATGTTCAGAATGTATTATCAAAATCAGCTTATTCACATATTCATGATTTCTGATGTTTTTCCGAGGAACACTTTTGCCAGATGGTGTGTCGAATCCTTTCTGCTCATTATCAGAAACACTTGTGATGGAATCTGATCATTTAAACCTCTCAAAGTGCTACACATACAATAATGGCTGTGCAGTATATCACATGTTTGACGTCACAAGTGTTCGGCTTACGATCAGATTCCTCCTCATCATGTAACATCAGCCTGTTCTTAAGAGTCTCTCAGAACTCAGGTAGCCAGAGCAGCTTGATTGTTACAATCAGACCAAAGAAGCGTCACGTGGCGGTGAAGTGGTCCTCAAGCTAGAATGATCCTCTGAATGATTTCCAAACATGATTTGTTAAACATAAGACAGGATGGATCAGACGTAATTCCAATTTAATCTCTTGTAGCGCCTAGCTCACTTTATCTTGCAACTTTGTTTTTAATTGCCCCTGGATAATTTATTTTTCTACTTCTTCTATTTCTATGTATATATTTTTACACTGGTAATTAACAGCTGTTTTGTATTTTCTGTGCATCAATCAATATCTCTCTCGGTCAATAAATCAATCATTCATCATACAGGTAAATGCAGTTCAAAGTGCAACAAAGATGACTGACGAGCCTAAAATAAGACGGATGGATGTTGAAAATCTCAGAAAAGAATTCAACAATTCCCTAATTTAACAATTTAATTCTCTTTAATTCTCAGACCAATGGCGGTAAAACACTAATGATGAAAATGTAATACAATTTATTTTAAAGCCATAACAACAGTAAAAGTAGAAAAATGGAGTGAAATAAAAACTAGATTATTAAATAAAACAATTAGAATGAAATTTAACTTCAATACAATAAAGTAAGTAGATTTATTTTGTATCAGATTTCAACACTTCCAGCAGTGTGTGTGTGTGTGTGTGTGTGTGTGTGTGTTTGGATAGGAGTGATTTAGTTTTTGTTCCAACAGAAACAAACAGAACGCGTGGATGTAAAACTGAACTACGGCCAGTTGGTACCACCAAGTGATCGTCTGAACAGGCCCGAGATCAAAACAAAATAGCAGCATGACACAGTTTACGCATGGCACAATCTGTATTGTGATTTTATTAGAAACGCCTCACTACAATTGGTCATGAAAATCATAATGGGCTCGGTACAAAAACACAAATGAAATCATTTAATTGGAGCACCATATGTTTCCATGTAAATAAAGGGAACTGCTCCTGCAGCTAAACTACTTCAGTTGTGGTGATGTGAAACATCAAAGTGTTTAATGAGGACTGTATTCTTCGTCGTACTGAAGCTGCTATCAGGATAGAACAGACAGCCTCCTCATACAAAAGGCTGAGACGGCAACACGGAGAAAATATCTTAATGACTAATTACATTTTAAGATGTGCAAATGGTTTGTATTCAAAGCTGTGACTACGCTTTAATCCTGTGAGCAAAGAACAATATTATTTCAAAATCCCACAGAGCCCATATTGGCCATTGTACATGACACAAATTACTGGGCTTTTTAGTTTTTAAATTGCTCTGTACACAAACTTTGCCAAAGGAAAAAATGGTCAGAAAGACTAACATTGGGCTTTGGCTTGTGCATTGAACAGGTGATCATCATAAATTAGAAACTCAGTGCGTTTCATGAAAATGGTGGTTGTAAGCAAGCATTTATGTCTGTCATTGAATTATATAGATAGCTTGCTTGAGATTTGAGGCTGTGTTTAGAGGCACCAGAATGCACTGCAGTGTGTCATGACATGTGAAATGAAATTCACTGCTGTAAAATATATTAGACCGCTTGTCAGAGCGGAAATAATAATGCAGTCATGGTTTATCAGCGCTTTCATAGGCTTGTCATAAGTGATGAAATATGGTAATTTTATTTTTAATATCAGGACCAAAGTGGGGGTACTGAGCGATGCAGCGTTCTTGGTAAATCTAGGGTTTTAGGAATACATCATTAAAGTTCATATGAACTGCTGGCTTGTTCAACAGCCCCTAATGGGTAATAACTGCCTACAGTTGGGAGGTGTGTACACACGCCTCAACTTACTTCGCTGCGCATGCATGCTTGAAATAACTTTATAAATTATACTTTTAAGCAGTGATGGAATAAGTGTTCAGATTCTTAAGTAAAAGTCCTGCATTCCAAATATAAAAAGAGATTTTCTTGCAGAATTGTCTCTTTAGAATGTTGTATTACCATATAAGGACCCAGGAGCAGTACGACAGACACAATGGATAGTTTGAATCAAAGCTTTATTTTCCTCTGGACACACAACAGGTTACAGTCTTTGGTAAGCACAGGTGGAATAATCCCGGGGAAACAGCGGCAGGATCTCGTGGTCGGGGACAGAAGGCTGAGTGAATTACCGGGGCAGAGGCGAGGCGGGGTAGTCCAAAACAGGCAGGGTCGGTAACGGGGAATCAGTCCAAGGGTATTCGCTGGAAGGTCTTGCATGGAAGCGGCGAACGCTCTGGCAGTGAGTGTGTGTGTGTGTGTGTGTGTGTGACTGGGGTCTAAATAGTGGATGCAGCAGAGTGAGCAGGTGAGAGTGATGAGCTGATGAGGTGGGTGTGACTGGCAGGTGCACTGAATGAGCTGATTAGGTGAGTGAGAGATGGAAAAACAGGATAGTAGTGGCAGAGCTGTGACAACAATGCAATGGATGAAGTAGTGTTCATAGCATGGACTACTTTGGCTAACAAAACCACAATCTGATGTGACCCACTAGACAGCCCAGTATCAGTGGAGGTTGTGAATTAGTCACAAAATAAAATGTATTGGTTTCATACGTGGACACATATTGTCAGTTGTTTTCTGTGTTCCTTTGGACAAAAACAATGCTAATGGAAAGTCAATTAGGATCATTTTTTGTAGTGGACACACTAATTTAACGCATCCATATGACTATGCAATGGTCAGAGCAAGTGAGATAGTATCAAATATTAACCACGACCATGTTTTGGTGGTGGGAGGGGAGGTGAATGGGTCCATCAAACACAGGACTTCTAAATGACTTTCAACCACAAGACCGTAGTTCGTGTCCCAATGTGTTGTGTGGTTTTGTTACCAAAAAGTTTTTCCTAAACCTGACCAAGTGTTTTTGTTGCCTAAACCTCCGAGCACCTTGCTTGTGCATGGAGGAAAGCGAGGCAAGGACGATAACAACAACAACATTGGGGGTAAATTGCACCAGTGCCCGGTGTGCAGTGAGCTGTTCCCGACTCGCTATCAAAACATCAATATTCCATACACATAACGCAAGTAGCAATGCTTGTGTGCTCACATGTTCCACAAGTATAGAGGCATTTTGCTGATCCATATACAAAAAAAGCACCAAACAGGTCTAAACTTAACAAGTGAAAATGTGTTTTGAATGGGCGTTATGGTAATCAGAAAGGGTCTGCTGCACCTACTAGTAGGGAAAGAAGGCCGTTATCATATTTTCTTATTCTTAACTTACATATTGTAAGCAACTTAAGGCGCACAATGCAACTTTATTTATGTTTCCACTGCAGTGTTTTTTTTCACTATTTTACAAGAAATTGGGTTTTCCGGACTTAAACACAGAAATTACTTCAGCAGGATGAAGATTTTTTTTTCATGTAGCGATGAATAATGTATGTAATAGTCTTGTAAAATCTAGGGGTGAAATAATGCATGAATAAGGTAGAATGAGATGGAAATACCCAAGAATAATTGGTACCATAAAATACTAGAGTCAACTTACTTTCCACTTGCGTTAACTATATAAGAGTAAAAATAGGCAACGCTGAAAAACAAATAAATACAAAGATCCCAAAAAGTGAAGTGATGCTATTGCAATTGAAAGGGACGAGCCATTTCTGATTGCATCCTCTCATCTTTTATTTTCAGTCTTCACAGAGGAAGTCATTATCTTACCTTTCTCTGTGCGCAATGCAAACCTCAGGGACGAGAAGATCAAAGTGATAATATTAGCCGTTGTGTCCTGTCTGCCTCTAATGCAGCTCCTGGAGTCAGCTGTCAGATCTGACATAACACCTCACCCCTGCATCTTTTCCCTGTCTTCTTCTGCATTCTCCCTGGACTTGTGTGTGTGTGTGTGTGTGTGTGTGTGTTTCAAGGGCAGGTTCAAGTATTAAGCAGCCTGGCTATAAAGGTTTGCTTGCAAATGTTAACCCATGGGGCTCTTTTAATTAATCAAGAGGACGAGTGATCTCTGCCACCACTTCAGAGGAAGGGAGAGGGCAGATGTCACATGATATTATCTGGGAACGGAGGTGGTAATTAATCACCTTGACAGCCCTTGATTTGTAAACATGGCTAATTTAGAGCAGTTTTTTTTTCTTAAGGAGTCACACAGGTACAAGGTGCATCTCAGCGGCCGTGACAGGTTTAATTTGCCCTTCAGCAAAAGAAGGCAAACAGCCAAAGACTGTGTTGCCATTTGATTTAGATTGAGTTTGACAACCTGCTTAAGTGAATATGAAGTGGAGATGAGCTCAAAATGAATGAATGAAGTACTTTATCTTTAGAACTATTGGGTCTTTAATAGCGGACTTTAAAAACATGCAGTGAGTATTTATAAGCAGCACACTTTTAAATGTAATTTGGGAAATGTCAAATCTGCTCATTTTCAATACCTCCAGCTCAACGTGCCTGTTTTATTTGACATCTTTGTCCTTATTCATGATCTGTTATCTGTATTGGTCATTTAAAAGTTTTTAACAGTTGCGACATTGTGTTTTGTCATGTAAATACAGCTTATTAGGTTTATTATTTGTATGCCCCTGTAAACAGTTCAGTACCAGTTCAGAGAGGAGACATTTGCAGTAAACCTGTGTCCTGTATTTTTTTGAATAATTGATCTCTTGATCCCTAGGATTAATCGTTATCCTGTTGGAGGTCATATGTATGGATGGTCACTTCCCCTGATCACCCTGGCTTTTGTGCTGAAACTTAACCCAGGTGGCAGATCAGTAAACAGTCATAGAAATCCTTTTTGTAACAATGATATTGTTGATAATGATTTGCCCCACTGCTATTTCATTGAATTATTTTTGCCGTTTTAAATGCTGGCATTGGCCATGACTATCGTAGCAGTGAAACCCCTAAATTAAAGGCATTTTAGTGTTATCAATTACAGTTGTGCTTTTCCTGCACAGTCAAAATGTCTGCCATGAAAAAACAGGCCTGTATTGTTTGTCTGTATAGTTATGCAAAAAGAAAAATGCCAACACTGATTGCACTACTTCATGACCTTTTGCAAATTCTAATAACAAACATTAGTGGCTTAAAGTATAAAACACACTATGGCTGCATCTAAATGTGGTGACATTCTCCACAGAGTCCTGGTACTTTGCCTGGAAATTCACCTACTGTGTCGAGCATCCGAGTCAACACAGCCATGTTTCAAATAAAATGATCTGGCAGTACGTAGTAAGAGTGGATATTTACTTTGCCGGTGGCCTTTGTGTGCTCCATGAGTCACACGCTCTTTGCTCCGGGGGATCAGGGGAGGAGAATAAAAGAAGACTAATGACTGCTGACAGAAATTCAGAAAACAAACGTGGAAACCTCCCTGAATAATACAGCCTTATTGGCCAAGTTTTCTGAACAGAAACACAGTTAAAATACAGCATGCAAAAGTATAAGAAATGCAGCAGATTCTTTAAAACTTCAGTTAGTCCTGACGGTAGCAATTAAAGTCACGATGCATAGAATGACGTCATACAGTATTCACTTGAAATAGAGTTTGAATTCAAGGGGTTCAAGGGGTACAATTTTGGTGTTTGTTTACATTTTTGGATGTGTTTACAAAGAACAGTGATTCTGACCTTGGCTTTATTAGAGCAACTGCCCGACTGCCACAACTCAGCTGAGCTGTCCAATCAACCATTGCTGCAGGAAAAGGTTTCAAGATTTCAACAAGAATCGATTTGGACTCAGCTGCCCATCATTCAGGCTAGAGCTCTCCCTCTGCTGATTTGATTCAGTGTGTGATTTTGATGTTCTTTAGAATGAGAGTGATCATTTCTAGAGGGATGTCTGTTCAACGTATCTTTGATAAACATGTTTCATATTCCCTACTTTTTAGCAAAATTATATTGAATATACTTCAATAAACTGAGAGGTTAGTACGAGTTCAATCAGGAGAGACGAGTCAGATAAAGAAAAGATGATTGTTTATTGTGAACAGATGATATGTGATGATAAAGTCTTCAGAGTCTTTGGCGCTTGGAATCTACAGGGAGATTTGTAATCGAGGGGCGTCTGCCCTGAGCAGCAACAAGATACTGGTGGTGGTGGTGGCTGATGACGCTGATGGAATGATGAGTTGATGAAGCTGCGGAGATGGGGAGGTGGAGGGGTGCGTAACAGCAGCATAAACGTACTGAAGGTAGAGAGACAGTCATATTTAAAAAGAGACAGCAGCAAGACGATAGGCTAACGATGAAATTGTTTCGTTGTGCTATTGGATAGAGGAGACCAGCCGATCTAAACAGCTGATATCGTGATTGACAGCCCCAAACGATAACAGCAAGGAAATTATGAGTGTGCATGCGTGAGGAGTGATTGGCAGATGTATGACAAATGAACAACGGGCTTAGGAATGCAAGAGTATAGTCTTCCTGACTGAACTTGCGCTAGAGCTTCATTTGCGATGCCCTACTTATAGTATTCAAATATCCTCACAGTTTTTATGATAAGCTAACCAGCTTTAGCATTACAGACATGAGTGGTAACTTCTCATTTATCTCTCTGTAAGAAATCAAACAAGCGTGTTTCCTAACATGCTGAACTACTATAAGTAACTAACTAACTCAAATTGAGTAAATGTCTTGATACATCCCGACTACATTTGGAAAATTTGATAGAAACCCATACCTTTCATTAGGTGGATCCCCACTCTGCATATGAAAGATTTATTTGCTCACTTTTCCTTCATCTTGGTGATGCACCGTCAACACGGCTGGAAATACTGGATGATCTTTGAGGCCTGTCATCAGAGCGAGCAGGATGTCCTAAAGATGGAACTCCCTAGAGTATCGGCGGGTAAGGTCAAGACGGGTCTCGTCTTCCTTCTCTGTCAGCCTGCCAATGTAAAGTTCATACAGGTCAGGCAGCTGAGCCCTGCTACTTCCTGATTTTAGCTGAAGGAAGTTTGCTGAGCACTGGTGTTACTTTCAAGGGTGCAAGAAGTAACACATCTACAGTCTTGTAACGCAGAATGATACGAGTAATCATATCGATGATTACTCGGCCACATGCTGAGATTTCTGGGTGTCAAACTCGTGCTTATTTTTTTTTTCTCCGAGAAAACCTACAAACCCACTGGAAATTCAAGACTCCAGATCTCTACAGCCCCCCAGAGTCATGTAGAGTGTATGCATGGACCTCCCAAATATACTTAAGCTGACCCAATGAGATGTAATCTTCCTTTTAAAACAGGGTATTTTGCTTAGTTTGGTGAAATGTGCAGCTGTAGTGGGAAATAGACTTCCCTGAGCAGAAGTTTGCCGGTATCTATAACACTGTTTTGGATTCAGTTTTTCAGTTGTCAGATTTTGAAGTTTACACCGGCACAAATAAAATAAAAAAAATGGCAATTTCAACAACTAAAGGAAGAAGTTTAAAGCAGGAAACTAGTTTCATACAACAATTTTAGCTATGTAAGCTTAATCACATCTCTCTCTCTTACACACACACACACACACACACACACACACACACACACACACACACACACACACACACACAATACCACACACAATCACTCAAATAAAAAAAGCATTTTAGTATTCCAATATATTTAATTGTTGAGGATAATAGATTTGTCTGTTACAGGAGAATGTCATTGTTAAAGGTTTTAAGTTATATCGATGCTGCTGCCGCTCGTACTGGTGACCGAGAGCGTTCAATAGATGCGATAGATAAATTATTGCCTATTAAAGCGACTTTCGTGCAATTGGTGACTCCGGAGAGCTGCAAGGTTACAGTCCCTCAGAGTATCCAAATGACACCAGGCAGCTCGACTGGAACGGTTTGGATTATGAGCCTCAAGGGCAAAGCTGATATCATATCTTCCACTTTAAGGAATAGTTTGACATTTTGCTGAGAGCTAGATAGTTGTCTGTTTAATGCATATTTAAAAAGACCAGGCTAGCTGTTTATGCTAAGCTAATTGTTATCAGACAGATATGAGAGAGACCTCCCTGCACGAAAGCATGTGAGCATATTTCTCAAAATGTTGAACTATTCCTTTAAATCTGAGATCCAAACATGGACAAAAGTGAAGCCCTGCCCACAAACTATTTGTTTCTAATAGTGGCAGCTGGTGATTATCTAGTTGAAGGTCTCTGCTTAAATAACTGCATGCAATGTCATATCTTCTGGTTCGGAGTGCCGCAAGTTGCCAAATCACTCCAACAACTCCATGAACCTTAAATCTAGCAAGTGAAGCCTGTTGCATTTATTCACACAAAGAAGAAACAAACATTCCCTCTGGCAAATTGAGACAGAATGTTGTAGTGTGAGTAAATTACAGAACTGAAATAAAACGCTCCATTTCTCCACCTTCTTCAGCTACTAATTTCCTTCTCATAGCTACTCTTCTCTCTCCAAGCTGCTGCTCCTGTTAGTGTCGTCTGTAATATCAGCTGACTGTATAATGACTCTCCTTACCAAAAACAACTGACCCCGAAAAAAACAACAAGAAATTGTCCCCGATGAGTGCTGTTACCTACTGTGGTGCTCAGCGGTTAATAGTGCATTGCAAAAGCTGAAGAACTGTTCTCGAGCCAGATCCAACAGTAGCAGGCAATAACAATAGCTTCTCAAATACCACTGTTGATATTGCTGATTAGAGATTCAAAATTGGAGGATCACGTACTTTGCAAGTCTGAAACAGCGAGAGGGAAATGTTTGTCATTTTTCTTCCTGAGCAGCTTTTCCTTCTGGAAGGCCAGGACCCTCCAACAATAACATGCTCTCCAATACACTTTCCCATCCATGTACGAACACTGTTCCTTGAGGATCCTTAAAGGATTGCATATCCATGATGAGAAAAACACAGCATCAAGGAAGTAACAAAAATTGTGCTGCAAATAAGCTTTCGCCAGTTAAATCTATCCCAAAATGTCAACATTGTTTGATAAACAAGAGTATAGGAGTGTGGCAGGGAATATGCAAATACGGTTCTGGTTCTCTGACATTTCATTTTCTCCACCCATGCCGTAAAAATAAATGACTTTATGATATTTTCTGTGGCTCCTATAGATGTGTGTATGTGTGGCTCATAGCTGGCCTCTGCTGGACACTATTATAACCATGTTGCAGAAGAGTTGGGTGCATTTTCACTTGGATGTATTATTCTAATGCATTCCCATGGAAACCAAACTCACACTGGCCTCGTGAAATATGACAGCTACAGCAGCTTGAGAAATAGAGACACGGTCCGCTGAATTTTATGAATTTCCAGTTAATCAAACAACAGAAAGTTTCCTGATCCGGCGGGGAGTCATGCTGGTGGTCGTGGATCGGGCCCCTAGTGCTTGTGTTTGCACTGGATGAATAGAAGTTACAGACGCTTACTGAAGGTCCGTCTCCGGAGCAGCCGACCGCCCTCCTACCGGCGAAGTAGTCTCCTAGCATCAGAGATTGAGGCTAGCTAGCTAGCTAAGGCATACTTTCGTCCTACTGAAGTGGGCATGGTTTCATCAAAATTAGGTTGGCAAAACAAGCAGCTTGAGCTATTTGCATATTTTTTTTAACATTTAGATTTTGATTCACCATTTAGATTTGGTGCCCCAGTCTTTGCAGGCTGGAGCACATGCTTAACTCTGCTGGATGCCTCCATGGCTGTAACAGAGCTCTCTGTGGATACCATGCAGTTCATTGTAACACTGTTACAGCGCATCTAATGGTTTATGTTCTTTCCAATGTTTGCTCATGCTTCATTCCCTCCCCAGGGTCATTATGGGGTCTAATATCCGTCACAGCTGCACAATAGGATTTAGAGCAGTGAGGAGGTCACTTTTTTCCAAGTATCAACGTTATAAAGAAGTGAACGCAGATTTATTTAGTAAAAAATTCCATTAAAATGTTCGTAGCGCATTAAGGAAAATGGTTTCATCATTTCATTGGGTATATGTACACATAAACAAAACAAGTTGAGTGGTATTTTTGAATAATGTGGCAAAAACTGATGAGCTGCCTGCATCCATTTTCTCTTTATTGGAAGCTCACTGGGGCTAAGTGGTGTGATTAGGGTTGGATTTAGAAGTGTATGTAATTGAAGCAATTTTTTTTCATCATCTGGGAGAACAGTTTATAATTAATTCTGAATACTTCTGAATTAGCCCTGCAATTAGCTATGCAATTACTTTATATAGCGCCACACAAAAGTGAATTACGCGGACGTGGATGTGGCTCTGAACGGGTTTCAGCTCTTGTCAATGACACTCGCAGCCCAAACATCACTTAAGAAGGAGAAAGAAGTAAAACAGGGATATTGGCGATCGCCGCTCGCCTTGACAATGTCGGCCACTGTGGCGCAGGAAGCACTTTAACAGTTCACTATCATCAATCTGCGCCAGTGGTGGCAGCTACGGCTGCAGACGCCCTGTATTCATCACCACAGACAGGTTACAGATCTGCTGATTCGCAGAGCTGAGCGAGGGGGTGGGGTGTGTGAGGGTGAGCCTCTGATGGAGCACAAGATGAAGCAGGCCAGACGGTGAAGGCAGCACAGGGCCTTTCCCACCACAGCAATTGAGAGTTTCACCCATGCTGTTTGGAGATGCCTGATTTCCCCCGACTATAGCTTTGCTTGGTAGGAGCCCCGGCAGATAGACGCCAATGATAATTTAACTTCAGGTACAAGCCCACCAACAGCTGGAACGGTGGTGTAAGAATGTGACATATTTGCTGAGGTTTTTATCGGTTGGTGTATTCGTTTTTCAGATATTATGTAATAAAACAGAGCTGAAAAATGTTATGTATAAAACCCCACATCAAATATATTAAAAACAAACCCTAGTTACGGTTACTGGTTACTACTTTATCTTCTATTTCTCTACATTGTAATTCTTCTACATGCTATATCAGTCTACTTTGTGCAATGGTGCTCTTCCAGAAGTCTATTTTTGTTTTTGCTGTAGTTTTCTCTCTCCTGAATTGAGGATCTAAGGTGTGTTAAATCAGACTATTTGTATATTTGTGTTGTATCACAAATCACTTTGTTCTTTCTAACCTGAATCTGGGATGACCCTGTCAGAGGAAATATAAAAAACATCCCATTTAACCCTTACATACTGTTTATATTTAATACCTTCACAGTATGGTTCGGGTCAATTTTGACCCAGACCAAGAATTCCCTCATAGTAAGTGTCTATACCAAATTTTAAACTACAGATCTATTTAGAATGTCTAAATAGCCTATGTCTCATTATTAAATGTATGATTAATCCTTAATACATGTTTCAGAGAGCAGGGATAGTGTATTTTTTAAGTTTTACAACATTCGTTTTTGGAGAAAAACCTCTACTATTACACATTATCATGTCCTATTTTACATGAGACATAAAAACATAAAAGCCATAATGACTTAAATATATTGTATTGAATTTGAAAATGGCATGAACATTCTGGAACTGTTGGAATTTATAATACAACCATGTTTAATCATTGGAACCATTAAACGCTGTCCCCACTGCTATATCATAAGAAATCATAATTATCAATATTAATTCAACATTTACCACTAAGAACACAAAACATTACATAATAAAATGCTTATTGTAAACTAGTCAATAATCAGTCAGTAATCAGAGTTTTCTTCCACGTTGTCTTCCTGCTCTGACACATCCTCCAAATCACTCTCAACCTCCTCATCTTGGAGGAACAGATCCAGGGTCTGTTGCACACTAAATCTTGTTGCCATGATGTCAGTCACTGAAATGGCAGCTCAGGTACCTTTATAATGTTATGACCCCCCACCACCCTCCCAACCCAAATTGATTAAAATGTGTTACTTTGTAGATTATGTTATTACATTGCAGGTACTTGTGCTTGCAGGTGCAGATATTGTGTCTGTGACAAGGCACCCTCTGACCTGTGGATGACCTCTGTTCCCTTTGATCATATATGATCACTCCTGTGCTGTTTTACTATTTCACTGTTTCGAGGCTCCCCCATGCCTCTTCAAAGACCAACAGGTGTCTGTCTCTGCAGGAAACTGGGCAAATGTTGTTGGAACACAGACAGTTCTCGTGACAGTGTCGAGGTCCCCCTTGAACTCTGTCAACACTGTCCCATAAAAGATACACACAAATATGGCCTGTACAGTTGCAAGATTCCCTAAAACCACCATTTTCCTTGATTTGACCCACACTGGTAGATCTAAAATCCATCTCAATAGATACGGGTCAAATTTGACCCGAAACAGCCTCAGTGTACAAAAACTTGTAGCACCTGTACAAAAGTACATTTTAAAATATTTAAATTTTTGTGTATTTTGGGTCACTTTCGGAAAAGTCATCAAATTTCAGGCTAAAAGAATGACGTTTAGGGTATTTTTACTGCTGTCAAATGTCAAAACGGGTCAAATTTGACCCTAACAGTATGTAAGGGTTAAGGAAAGGGAAGTCTACCTAATAGGTGGAGCCGTCGCATCGTTTAGCCTGGGTTGAAATTCTTGCCATTCACAACTCACCAAACATTGCTGACAGCCCGCCATGTCGAGGGAGGCCCGAGAAGTCAATGTGCATCTGAGTCTGATCAAAGGGCTTGTTACAAATTTATTCACACCCCATGGTCACTTTGTTACCAAGCCAATTATATCACAGTTAAATGTTTAGTCAATCAGAGGGGAGGGAAATGGTGCCCTCAACTCATTCCAGTGCCTGGCTTCATTTCACTTCACATCAGCCAGTATCAGATCACTATGGAAGAGCGGTGCAATTGCTAAATCATCTGCTCATAATCTCTCCCCAACTTGAATTAAGCACTGGGAGCATATGGTGCAATTCATGATGACAAATGTAATAACAGTGACAATGAAACTAATTGATATGTGCCGTGGTGGTGCTAAGTCTCCACAGTTAATTTACATATTTACTAAAGCAATGTTGATCGGTAGTTGTGGGTGTGATTTTCTTAGATAAATCAGAGCGTGCAGTGTTGATTGACTTCCAGGTGTTTATTAAAAAAGACTTACCTTTTATGGATGGTCGAGTGGGATACAGTTGTGCTGACAATGGAGGTTAATGCAAAGTAATGTACTGATGACATCTTGTCAGATTTTACAAAGCCCTTAAAGCAGGGGTGTCAAACTCATTTTCACTCTGGGCCACATCAGCATCATGGTCGCCCTCAAAGGGCCGGTTGTAACTGTAAGACTGTAAATGTAACTACTCCTAACATATTGGTAAATAACTGTCTCTGCATTTGATTATTGTTTATTCAAGTGTTAAAATATTGTACATGCAGTTATATAAATGTAAAAATATATTTAAGCACATTTCTGTTATTATAACTTAAATCCTTTTAATTTAGGGTTAATAAACCCACATTACTCTATCAAATATCAAACACAAGTTATTACAATAACTTTGTTCAAAGCTTAAAATCCTTTCAAGGGTGCGTTTGTACAATCCCACGTGAAGTATTTCATGTGTTGTAAAGCCACGTTTAAAGTAGTCTTCAATGTACTCACAATACATTTACATGTCAAATGTAGAGTAACCTATGAAGAGCTGCTTCTGTGACTGTTGTGTTTAAGTATCTCATAACTATGACTTTCCATCTCATAACTTCGACTTTCTATCTCATAATTTCGACTGTGGGGATATTTTTATTGTCAAGCCTAACTTTACATTTTTTATTACTTTTTTAAACTTTACATTTTTTTTGCTGGCGGATTCGCGGGCCACATGAAATGACGTGGCCTTGAGTTTGACACGTCTGACTTAAAGAATACAAGCCTCGCACTAAGGGGATAAAGCAGGTACTATATAGTTCCTTTCCTGGGTAGAATACATTAGCAGGTGGCCCAATATCTAGAGTCAAGATATATTAGATATATATTACTAAATTCTTACAACTACACTATCAGTCCAGTGGTAGTTGTTAGGGCTGAAACTTCCCAGAGGGAGGCAAGGCTGCAGGACTCCCGCTGCTGCTAACTTTTGGCAGCAAAGTCGTACTAAAAAATGAACTGGTTCTGGTTCTGATCAAAAGAGGTATTTAATAATTTGACAGAAGCTAAGACAGTTACAAACTGAATTACTCTATCGATAGAAATATGTTTCATGAAGCAGAGATCAAACAAATTCCCTGCACAGACCAGCCAAGCTAGTTAGCTGTCCGAGGGCTCCGAGTGATCTGGTCTTTGTTCTGTGAAAACAATGTCTCTAAGTCCGAAAGTTCAAATGTCCAGTATCAGCTTCAGTGATTGGCTGAAATCCATTAGTCTCCTCCCGGCTTCAGACTCCCCCTGCCCTCTGCACCGATGGTCAGCTGGCCACTTCCTGTTGACGGTGTCTCTGCATGCTCAGCTTCTCCCATGTCTGCAAAGCCTGTCTCAAAAATCCCTCTCTCTCCCTGTGTCTGCCTCATGGCTCAAAACACTCTATCTACATGTGACTATACTTTTAGTTTAATACATTCAATGATTATGCTTTTATGGTTTAACACTTCTATAAGTAAATATACTGCAACATATAATATCCTCTATAAGTAAACCTATTGTAAACATATAATACATTCCATAAGTAAACATATTGTGACATTTTATATATCCACCACTAGGGGTGCCATTAATCATACTAAGAATGCTTCTAATACTAATTCCTCACATAGTCAACACTTTTAATAGCTTGCAGCCTTAGACGCCACCAATGTTTCAGTTTGACGAGCGACCTTGTTAACTGGCGACTCTCAACCGAATGCGTCGTAGTTGCTCGGCAGCTGTTACAAACCTAAACAGAACATGTAAGTAACCTTGTAAATGTTTAATCAGTTTTATACTCTTCTGTGTTAACTGTCTAAGCCAACCAATTACGTGTGGCTCTGAGTAACCACTGACATTCAATTTAAGTCACACTTTAACATGGTCACTTGTTAAACAAAAAAATAACTGTTCCTCTGAACGTAAGTCTCATACAGGTGTATGTAATATCTTAGTATTAACATAATGTTTGCAGGAAAATACACTATTCTAAAACCCTAAAAAATGGCAAGAACAAATTTAAGAAAGTCACTCAAAGAAAGTCACTCAAATAAAATGAAGCAGTATTTAACCACCCTTTTGGAAACATGACAAATAGGAGGTGTATTGTTTGCAGTCATAGTGTGGAAGCTATAATTCATTTTTACATAATAAATGCATTTTGAAAAACAAAAGTAATAATGACGACTTCTGTGTGAGACTTTCCTGACTTAAATGTCAAATGCATATTAATGCGGTCTAATCCAGGCATGGTGCCATTTGATATAATCCTATCTGAAATGTATTTTTTTCTAAATTAAATTGCTTAGCAACTTGCCAATAGTTGGCAGTCTTGGTAATATACAGTGAACTTATAAGAGAGTGCTGTTAAATTGGGGCATGCTCATAAAGTGAGCTGCTGGTATATGCTGCATAGGCAGAGTTTTCACATAACTTAAAATCAGAAAAATGGTATGCTTGTGCTTCGGGACAATGTACCAATAGCTTGGTAAACAATGACAACTAGTAAACAGTCTTTTCCATCAGTTGGAAGACGTGTGTTTTAAAGATGGTGGCATTCGCCCTGACAGAAAGTAATTTGACGTGTCTTCATGTTGCCCTATCCACAACCCGTTGCATTTACCATCATTAGCAGTTGCCACTGCGGATTACGAGATTATGGATATTTAGACACAACCACCTAATGCTGTCGTTAGGCCCATTCAAATAATTAATCAGAGGACCAACTGGCAACAGATGGCAGCTTTTAAATTAATTGGGCCAACTGCTTTTATAACTCTCATATTTAGCATATATTGAGCATTTACCTTGTGTCTCTCACAACCTTCATACAAAGACATTCTGTAAATGACTAATTGAAGTGGAAGTCTGGCTGAGGGATCACTGGACAACATCCAAAGTAGTAGATATATATTTTGTAGTACAATTTTAAGATTTATTTATACTTTATAATTATTTTTAGCTCTTCAAAATGATAGGATAGTAAGTCAACCTTTTTGTCAGTTTGTCAACATTAGTGTCAAAATTTTAACTTTCTAAGTCCAACAAATGTCTTACTGTCTCGTGATCTATTGTACATAAAAGAAAAATGACAGTAAGTCAAAAAATATCATAATTGTGGCTTAACATCTTATAACTATGACTTAGTAAGTCTACATTACTATCAGCTCCCACTTGCCACCAACACAGACAGGTGTAGTAACAACTTCAAACGAAAAGGTTCAATTAATAATAACATCTGCAGTTGAGTCATACAGTGCGCTTGATGATAACAGCTTCATTATGAACATTCCATGTTCATATTGGTTTTCAAGCTGAAGGGACATTCAGGCTTGCCAGAGGCCACAGGCAGCCCAGTTTCATGACACTGAAAAGGGCCAAAGGGAGCAAATCGAACAACTGACATTTTTAAATCTAAATCCGGCAAAGTGTCTGTAGTATGTTGCAACGTGCTTACTCCTAATCAATGCCCCATATCCAGCGCTATCCGGGGCCACTATGTTTCTGAGCTCAGAGCATCTGGCACAACGCACAGAACACACAGCTGCCTGGCTGGCATCAGAGGAAAAGTCCAGAGCATTGAGTGTACTTTGGAGAGAGCCCAATTCCAGCCTCAGATTTCAGATGTGTGCCATTTGGCTGATTACATCAGCGAAGAGGATTAAAGTGTGATTTTTATATAATACTTTTATCGTGGCTTAGCATTTCTGAGTAAGACACATTCATTTCTCTGAGAGCAGAGTTAGTAATTTCTTTCAAGCCACAGAACTGTGCTGATGAATAATAGCTTGAAAGGTTCACTGTGGAGGATTACAAACAGCCCCAGTCCTCATCGCTGATGTCCTGCAAAAAACCTGGGATCTCAAAATGTTGGCAGTTTGTTTTATTTTTTACTGCATTTGACAGCTGACATTATCTTCTCTGTGCAGAAAAGGTTTCATAATGTTGGAGCTGAGCCAAACGATTGATGGGGTAAATCAATCTTTTTTTCAATAAAAAAAGTTAACTTTCTACAGAGGGAAGGCTTCTACACGACACTGATGACTTGCAGTCACTGAGGGAAAGGAAATATTGCAGTGATATTATCCACCGCCAGATGGAAGGATAACATATGCTGATTGCACCTGCCAAAACAGGTCACAGTTGTAGAAAAGTAGAAAATAACATCCCAGCAAATATGAAAATGAAAAACGACAATGGGCTGACAAAAACAAATACATGCAGCAGTTTAAGATTTAAAATGGAGACATGAACCCCAATGACGATCAAGTGATAACAATTTTTTACTACATCCAGCTGACTTCAAATTGTATCATTTCATTTACCATCAAATAACACACAATAAATGCCTTATTGATTTAATGGGTTTTGAATTCAAACTGAAATGACAGCCTAGAATTAGGCCTAGGAGCCAGTTTTGTTATGCAGGGCAAAATGATATCTCTTGAGTGCAACACCTTCACACACACTCAAATATGTATGAAACTACATGTGGGTGCACTAATCTGAGTACCTGTGTGTGTTAGCATGATAAAAAACCCAACAGAGTAGTTGTGCTGTTCTATCAGTGGAAACTAAACCAGTATTGTACCAAAGCAACAGTGTTAATTACTTGTTTTCTTTTGTTAAACACAAGAGAAATACAAATTATTTTAAAAGAGTATTATACGTCTTACAGTTAGGCTATACAAAACCCATGGTAACGGCGGTAACAAATATACGTTTTTATAATTAGTCACAATAAACGAATCGAAAATATTTCACCAAAAAAATATTTAGTTTGTCTACTTTAATGTGTGCAGAAATTCATGAAGTAGTGCAAAATGTGCAGATGTAATAACTAGAGATTCTGTTCACATGAGACACTGTAATGAGCTCAATACCGGGTGTTATTAAAGTCAAAGTGACAGGGTGGTTGAAAGGCCAGCTCTTCTCGTCACTTAGCTCATGGACGTGTCTTCAGCCTGCCAACATTCAATTATACAGCCTACAGCATGGGACCAGACATGACAAGTGTTCACACCTGTCAATACCCAGATCCAGGTCCAGATCCTTAATGGCCACACAGCTGGGCTGCTGGAGTCTGCTTTTGGTTGAGCAGAGAGGGTTCCAACAAATGACTCCCACTTATAGTAAATTAAAATGATCAGTTTTTCCCCAATATGGGTCTTAATAAGCCCAGTGAAGACGGTATTTTCAGAATAAAACCATAAGGCCTACAACCTGGAGTCCAAACAATGTCTCTTTGATCGGTTTCTTGGGTTTTGAGGGTAATGAGGGCACCTCAGCAGTGCGTCATTAAATCCTGAATGATTGCAGTTTGAATTATTAATGTTTTCCGCATGTTCACGTGTGAAAAAAGTCCTATATTTGTGTTAGACATGAACTGTCCTTTTATGCATAGGAACATTGTAGATTATGTGTTATGTTAGAAAAAGTAAAAAAAAAAGCTAGTAGCTTAACATAGTTTAGCACCATATTGAACAGGAGTAGGTTTATTATGGATAACCTCACAAAAAGATAGACAGTATTGTGGGTAATAGCTGTATATTTGCAGTGTAGCCAGTGTTATTTCTAGTGAGATAAGTAGAGAAAAACTGCTCGCTCAGTAAACTAGTAATTTAGCGTGGCTAGCCTGGCAACAGTTGGATTAAAGATTCTAAGCGGCACCATATTGACAAAGGTCCTAAAAAAACCATTAGAACAGTGTAATGTGAAATGGTTTACATTGACTCTGTAGCCAGGTGGTAAAAGTAACTAGTCGTGTAGGCTATAGCAGCTGATCTTGGCTAACCTAGAAACAAGATGAACAGATTTCAAGCAGCACCTTATTGAACGTGACTAAGTATTGTCATGAGCATCCTAACAAAAAGTGAGACAGTGTTGTGTCTGGTTGTAAATGGACAGTGTAGCCAGTGTTCAGAGGGAGGCCTTTACAAAAGCGAGCACACAGGAGCCTGTGATGAAAATGAAAAAAGATGAAAGGCGATCGGCCTCGGCTATCCTCCAACATGTCAGCAGCACTCACAATCACGGTTTGTGGTGCTCTCTGTTTCGGCTCCGTTTTGGAAGTTTCGTTCTGTTTCTAAAGGGCAGGAATGACATCAAACCCACAGGGAGGAAGCCATTTAGCCATCCTGCGACAGATAGGGGGATTCAAATTTGATAGAAGGACCGATTCGAATGACCGATAAGGGGAGGAACAATAGCGTAATGTGTGCTGTCAAGCAGATGATATTTGAAAGGGAATCAGACCCAGGCTGTCAAGAAAGGTTTTCCCTTTCTCTTTGAAAGTTTTTTTTTTTCCAGACACCTGAATGGTCTGACTCCTTTTGAAATTTGAGGTAGGGGCCATACTGTCTTATCTGCTTTTCTCACAGCAAGATGTGACTGATTAGTTTATTTCTCCGAAGGTCAGTATCTTTTTTTCCCCCATTCTGAATGATTCCATGAAGATTTCAGTGTCAATAAGAGAATGTCAGGACATTGCTATACATGATACAACCATAATTATAGAGAACAGCTGATCTACTTTGCAAATGCAATATTGCAGTTTCATACATTGTATTTCAAGTTAATAATAAAATCTCCCAATAAACAGCCTCCAGGCCTAATATGAATGAAAAACTCCATGAATAGCTGCATGCAAAGATGAATTCAACATTCAAATTAATGCAGAGTCACATTTCCATTTAATTTCCATCCATATAGAAGACATATTTGCTCATCTCAAAACCTTGAGTCTAACTTTCCATGTGGTAAATACTGTCAGCATTCATTATATGTGCTTGTGGATAAAGGGATGAAATTCCCAATATGCAATATGCCTTACTTAATTCATGAATATTGAAATGTGACCATATTCATTTGCCTTCATACAATTGCAATAATATCCAATCTGCTTGTGCTGTTTGTCCAACAAACACAGAGAAAGGAGACCTAATTAAACCCCAGAGAAACAGTGGTGCTGCTGTATTCTTTTTTCTCTTTCTTTAGCCCTTCCACCCCGTCCACACCCCATCCACACATTGTCCATAACAGCTTATGAAACACACAGTTTGTGTTCCTGCCTATGTATGGAGTTCGGAAGATCAGCCCTCCCGAATGACCGGAGCTGATGATAGCGGTCATGGTGATTAGCTTGAATATATCCGGATGTGTTGGAGAACAGATGGACAGCACAATGTTGTGTGTTGTGCCGCCGAACAAATGTGGGCTTTTGGCAGGAGGATTGTTGTCCAGACGTTCACGCAGGTTCACCAAGAAAGATTTTCTTTTTCTCATTTTCCACCAGAGCAGATATAATTTCTCCGTGGCTAATGAGAGGCAAACCCCCACACCACACCACACCACCTCGTCCTCAACCTAAACTCTTTGTTGAGAAATAATCAGAATGATTAATGTTCGAAATGGAAACTGCTGAGTTTCGGCCCGCCTGATAACCTTCCCCGGATTCAGCTCAGACCCAATTGTCTCGTAATACTATGCAGCATTTTCGACGAAATTGCTTACAATGAGCGGGCACCTCCATCTTATGTTGAAAAGGGTCATTTACTTGCATCTCGGAAAGAGAGTGAGGGGCCAGGTGCTCTTACAATCCCTTAAGATTATAGCTACATGTTCTGTCTTCAGCAACAATCAGGCATCACCATTCAAACATTGATATCCCTTTACACAGGGCTCTTCACTTCCCTTAGGCTGAATTAAAGTTGCAAGTCATTGCGGCACAGAAAGTCTTTGTGGAAGTATCCAAGGAAGTACAGTTTTAGATGAACATAAACTGTTATGGAAGCTGGTAAAAGAGAGATTTTAATGTGCATACTGTGCAATGGATGCCTTTCTTCATTCTTTAGTAGTTAGTGGGGGCAGTTTTAGCTTTTGCACTTCTGTTAGCTTGATAAACACAGAGAATATAACTTGTTGTCGACTCTTTTGTCTTCAGCTTTGACAAAACGTTTTTGATTAATTGGCTAATTATTGGGGTTGCAGTGGAAAGCAAAACCTCACAGTATCATTTTCAATGTTACATTTTTATTGGAACCATCATTAAGAAAACATTGAACCAGAGCCCCTGTTGGAAGAAGATTGTTAGCTAGTTTAATTTACAATTTATAAAATGTACATTATTTAATTTATGTCAGTGCATAATGTTTAACATATGAGGCATCATGAGGCGTGTTTGATCAGGTAGGCTTTAAAGGAGATGATTGACTGTAGTGTTTAACTCAAAATCAACCCATCCAACACCTGAATGGAGCCTTTACTTGTCACCTGTTGTGAAAACATCACAGATATCCAACCAGAGTCAGTTTCTGAATATAATAAAGGTGAGAAAAAGGTTGTGCAGTTGCGGAACTACATTTTGTTTTAAAACATCAGGGAAGTTTTGTGCAGGTCAAGTTGAAATCTAAAGCTTTGCTGTCGGGTTTGTATGTATCTTATCAGACTGCAATAGATACCTGTTGATATATTTTTTTTCTTGTAGAATCTAGAATATGTGAGAAGAGGAAGTGAGTGGATGAAAAGAGTTAAAACACACCCTTTCCTTTGTGGTACATGTAGCATGGAAACAGCCCCCGCTGCTCATCTTTTTTGTTCCCTTCATCAGAACACATTTCTCCCCAATCGTACATCACAGCAGGAACTCAGAGGTTCATTCCCTGAAACACTCCACTGATGTGGCTTTTAGGTGGGATATTAAAGTTTTAAATGCATCAATATTGATGAAAAGTCCACTCCAAGGTGGAATAAGCAAGGACATATTACGTCTGAAAAAGAGGCAGTTAGTGTGCCGACTGCAGATGGGGTTTTCAGCTAATTGTTACACTGTACATGCAGCAAGTGAGCAAACGGCACAACTCATTTCCCAGCTCAGTGCGGTGTTCAGTGCTCTGTGCATAATGAGCTTTTGATTTATTCTACTCATCAATGAGTTTTTGTAGCATAAATTGGACACATTTAACACTTGCATCTCTGTGACGCTATATATGTAAATACATGCTTTCATTGTAATGTAAAATATAGAAGTGAGAATGGCAATATATCATATTAAAATGTGTGAACTTTTCCCATCTATTTGACACAGGAGTGGTCTTTTTATAAAACTACATTACTATAACACTGGTGCCGCTTCTATGCTACATAACACAAAACTAAAACACTTGAAGGAGTTTGTGTGCAAGAGGCAAAGCTGCAGTTAAACTGCTCCTAATTATATGTAATTGTCTAATTAGCCCAATTTAATTCTGTATTCAAACGCTTTCATGCAACCATTTTGCTTTAAAGTTAGGATTTTATTGTCATATACACATATATGAAATTTGACTTCTGCATTTAACCCATCCCTAGCTTATTGGGAGCAGTGGGCTGCTGAGAAGCACCCGGGGAGCAGTTAAGGGTTCAGTGTCTTGCTCAGGGACACTTCGACATAGGACATGTAGCAGCCAAGGATCGAACTGCCGACGTTGCGGTTACCAGACAACCCTCTCTACCCATTGAGCCACGGCCGCCCCATTAACTGTTCAAACGGTCTTATATACGCTAAGAATAGAACGTTGTGACTAAATAGGCAGCTCTCAAAAGCACAATTGCGATTAACATGCCTCGATAGTATAACTCACCAGCTCAAGTTGTAGTCATCACAGGTCGAAATCAACCAACACTGTATTCGAGAGACTTTTTCAAATTTATATTTTTATTCTGACCCAAATCATGAAGTTTTCCAAAAACCGTACTAAGTAGTTTTGTTGCCAAAACCTTGAGTTGTTCTGAATTCACAAAGATCACTTTCACTTTGTGAGGTGCAGGTTGGCCCATCAGAAGCATTACAATGGTAGCGATAACCACTGAACGCACAACTCATCAGCTGATGACATTCAAAATGGGTGGATGAGAGTTACATGAGAGTGAAGCAAAACAGTGAAAAAGTGGCTTGAAAACTAAATTAGCTGAAAGTTGTGTTGATGCTCTGAAGGTGATACATCTCTGCAGGTTTGTGGCTATGAGCGACCCCCCCCCCCCTTTTACATCCAAGTCATTTTGTGACCCATTGTTATTATAGAAACATTGATTATAGCCACTGCAAGATAAAGTAGGATCAGCTATTGTTATTGGCTGACGGGTATAATTACAAATAATTGCGTTCCTTTTGTAATGGACTTCATGTTTTTCCATTTCTAGCTTGTTTGACTGAACTCAATGGACTTAAAGATACAACTCATTAGTAAATATCTGTATCCATAGGATTCAAAGGGAACCGCAAAGTATTATAATTTCAGCATCAATAAAAGACAAGTTATAAAAGTTTTCCCCTATAATCTGAAAGCATTTGAAATTAAGACAGTGAAAATGTCAAAGCGTCCCATTTAACATGGGCCACTGCAGGGAGCGTGCCCCCGGGGGCTGCGGCACTTGTTTGTATTCTGACAGACATTAAATGATTGTGTCGATAAGTTATTGAGCTGTTTGCCTCATCTCTTTATTCCAGTGATGATGATAGCCCTCACAACTTTCTCTAAAATGCATCTAAACGACTTCCCAGCTTTTAACTTTGCTTTTTCTTCTTCTGCCGTTATTTCAGAGGACTGTGACTCAGAAGGTTATTGAGTTTGTGAGCAGTGTAGCATGTTTCAGATGCACCGTGGGACACATTTGGAAATTTTGCAGTAGAATAAGAATCTAAGAGTATTTTCAAACATTGTGGATCAATTGATACACTCTATAGTCAGACGGGTAATCACTGAAGTTCAACAAACTTCTGCATCTTTTTTTTTTGTTCTTTGGTCTTTTGATTCCTCTCTCTCCTTTTTCAGCAAACTAACACGTTGTGTAGTGCAAATGTTAGCACGCTAACACACTAAACTAACATAGTGAACTTGATGAACCCTATTCCTGCTGAGCATCCACATGTTAACATTGCCATTGTGACCATGTGAGCATGCTAACAGTAGCACTGTTCTCAAAGCACCGCTATATCTAACACACTCTTGACTCTTAGTTTTGATTGGTAAAGGACAACAAACAAACACAAAGAAGACCCCCCCCCCAAAAAAAAGCCTTTACAACCTCATATCAGCATAAACTCACGACACATGTCATGTGAATTGACATAATTAGAAGTAAACAAGGCAAGGGAAATATATAAATCCTAATTCACATCCGGGTAATTTACAGATCATATTCATGTGTCTTTACTTTAATTTATATTACCAAACAACCCCACGTTTCAGTGTCACTATTACTGATTCCTGCAGTTAACTCTCTGAATAAGTGTATTTCAAGAAACTAAATTGATTTGATAGTTAAGAAATCAACAGCTGGTAAGATGAAAAACAATCAAATGTTTTAATCACAACGGTCATATTGACGTCATCAAAAGTGTGTACTGTTTCTTTAAAGGATTTTAATATGACGCTGGATTATATTATGTCATTGTGAGCTCTTTAGAGTGTTATATAATTGATGTCTTTGCTGATGTTAAGTAGGGTAAATGTGATGAACAGCTATGTCGCATAACCATGTCATCGGGATGGCACTCATGAAGACACTCCCTCAACAGGAGAGAAAAGAGAGACATGGATGATGGAACCACGCTACAGTGATCGTGCTCACTTGACTTGCAAGCATCTTCTCCTCATTACTTTTTAAATGACTTCAGTGCAGAGAGGAGGAAGGAGCTGCTTATTTATTATATATATGTGTGCAAAGTCTCCGAGCTCTCAATATAGCTTAAATGCACCAGCAGCCATGCTGATAGATGCTGTGGCAGCTTCTGCGCTGACACTGAGCACAGCAATGTTGAAAATATTTAGACTTCTGAGGCTTTTGAGAGAAACCTGACATGAAAACAAACCGCTACCGAGCAGAGTGTCAGGCTGATGAACAGTCTCTAATGATAGCGAGAGTAGGAACGGAGAGTCTACTGACTACACAGGCCCCCAGCCACGGAAAGCCTTTTGTGATCCTTAAGTGTATATTTATGAATAATTCATACTTTCATTTCACACTGCTCTGGTTTTTGATTTCATAAAAATACACAAAAAAAAGCAAACAAATTGAATCAAATGCACTATGGCG
Source organism: Leptoclinus maculatus (assembly GCA_032191485.1). Classification (NCBI taxonomy): domain Eukaryota; kingdom Metazoa; phylum Chordata; class Actinopteri; order Perciformes; family Stichaeidae; genus Leptoclinus; species Leptoclinus maculatus. The sequence goes on along the minus strand of JAVDOI010000004.1, from coordinate 11,965,194 downwards.
GAATTCTGCAAAAATGTGCCCTGCTGGAAGCTGTTTCAAAGCTGTGTCTCCCTGTGTGAACACGGGAGTCCTGCTGTATGTCCCTCCTAACTTTGATTGTTCATGGAGCATCAAGAGATGAGCTTTTACTGTGTAAACAGGGTGCAATCGAGATGTATGTTTCAATTCCTTCATGAGCTTCTGTGCCATTGGCGCACACCACTTATTTAAAGCTTTTTGGGAAGCCGAAGTAAGAGCAGACTGCTTTAAAACATTACACTCTACAGCTACAACACAATAACAATGGAACTACTTTTATCCGTGTGATGTTTTTGTTGGATGCACAGCAGCAAAATTAGCTAGAATGCAAAAACATTCTATACCGTTGAGCCCCATCCCCTGTTTATCCTTCCAAACTAAGATTCAGGGAAAGAAGTCTCCAGTGTCTTGTGTTGGCCTAGATAGGATCACAATCAAAGGGAGCAAGAGCAGGGAGCCCATCCCCTTTGCAGCAAACAGAATGAGTAAATGTTCCTCCCTGCGCTCTTCTCTCTGAGTTCTTGTAAAGACAGCAAAGTGGTGCTGTGCCAGCTCTGAAGATCCCAAACCCAGCCCTCACTTCACGGATTTCGGGGCTAATGAAAAGAGAACATGAAAACTATGACAAAGACGAGTGCAAGATGAAGAAAGTGTAGGAAACGAAGCGAGAGTGGGAAACGTCTGTGATGCTCCTCGGTTTATTTAATGAGAGCAGAGTGTTCTCAACCATTGGACAGGCTGTAGAGATGCTGCGGTTTAATAATAACTCCCCACACCGCTCATCTAAAGGCGAAGAAGGGAGAGAAAGTAACACACACGGCGGACTCGCTCATTCATCATCTGCATCAGGCCCCCGGATGCATGGTCATCTGTAACTGTCGGCCAGATAAGAGCCGAAGAGGTTCGAGCGCAGATGTGACAGGCAGAAACAGGTGCTTGATCTATTGCCACATATGTTGAGCAGTGTGGAGACACTGGAGCAGAAGGCTTTCCAGAGGGTTTCGGCTCCAGCCGTTGAGGGGAGCATTTGCCGTCTGTCCAATTGCACATCGACAAATTAAAATACTGATAAGGAAGAAAGCCTGCTGCTGGGGATGGTTGTGGAGCTGCCGCACATCCTTTAAAAACACTTTCTTGATTCCCTCAAGGCTGTGCTGCAGTATCTTTGTGTTCAGGGAAAGTGTGAGGATGATAATAACAATGTGATCCTTCATTGATCCCCTTTGGGAAATTCTCTTTTCACCATATATTTCCAAAGGGAGGTGAGAGTGCAGGTTCAGCTTGGGCTGGAGCATCTTGCTCAAGGACACTCTAGAGAGGTGAATGGCTGCCGGCGCAGGCGCTTAAAGCAGGGTCCTCTGGTTGACATACTATAACCTCGTGTGTAATTTGATTTTCATTAGGTAGCTGGCAGCGTGGGTCTCTAGGGATGGTAATGTCCGTCTGTCGTTCAATCAATCCACGACTCTGGTCCAGACGGAAATATGTCAATAGCTATTTGAAGGATTGCCATGAAATTTGAAGATGACACATTCTGACTTTGGTGACCCCCCCCCCCCCCCCGCCTTTTCATCTACCACCACCATGAGGTTGACATTTTTATATTTTTTTGTGACGTGTCTCAACAAACGTTGGATGGATTGCGATTCAATTTGGTGCAGATATTCACGGAGAAGAGGATGACTCTGAATGCCTTGGTGATCTATTGACTTCTCCACCTGTAGCACAATTTGGTTGACATTTGTGCTTTTGATTGATATGTCTCAATAACTATTGGATGGACTGCCATTCCATTGCAGAACAATCAATATTCTCCTGAGGAAGAATTGTTATGACCTCAGTGATTCTTTTTCTCTAGTGACATTGTCCTGTACCTGCAAAACATTCCCTGGACATTCCGATTGGCGTCATGATATCCTCTAAACGTGTCAGAGCTGCTAGTATGGCCACACAGTCTTAGTTTAGTTTTCCACCTCTCTTTGTGTGGCTATCAGATGTTGATGTAACCATTCTGGGTGTTACTGAGACTCAGGCGAAGAGATTGACAAAGGACATGGTGCGAGTTCAATTAACAAAGTCTTTACTGAGAAGCAGGTGGTCATACACGGGTAATGAGTCCAAGAGCAGCAAACAAAACCAGGCAAGGAGAAGGCAGAGATCCCAAAAACATAGAAACTAACACTGGGGAGGCAGGAATGAGTTGAACACACAGAGATGAACGAAGGACAATCTGGCAGACAAACAGGGAAAACAAGGCAGTAAATAAACGAGGTGGGCAGGTGAGTAATTGAGGACAGGTGTGGACAATCATGGAGACGGGGAACACACCGGGGTGGGAACTGAAACAACAGGAGAGATAAGTATTACCAAATAAAACCAGACGAAACATAATGTGCATCAAAATCAGGATGTTAAAGTTGAGAAGACCCCAGATTTAAAAGCCAAATTAGCTTAGGGACAAATATAATGGGCTGTTTGAGAAACGGAAGGAGTCGGTGGCATTTATGGATGAATTAAAGTATGTGTGTGAGTGCCGTGTAATGTAACGTAAACCCAAATGAAACCACAAAGCTGTGGAGGCCACGAGGAGATGTTGAGGCTGCAAGAGAGAGCTAAGCCTGGGAGAGCAGCCCCCGTGAGCCTTTTGCCACTCCCACCTCTCGGGTGCAGTCAGTCGCTCTGACGACCCATCCAGACTTCTGCATGGCAGCAGGACGCCAAACGGGAGGGCCGTCACAGTATGTATATTTACCGTCACAGTATTATTTGTATGCATTGTGTAAAAAAATGATTGCTCCCCATACATTTCAGTGTGAAAGAGACACTGCCTCATTCTCATACTTTAATCTGTACTTTAATAATTGCAAGGCTCTCCAATGTCCTGCATGCCAATTGGGGACTGGAAGGGGAATTGACCCGTCATTAGGAAAATATTGTTTTATACTCCTGTTTATATAACTGCATGGCTGTAACATCTGGAAAATGTACATTTGGAAAACTCAACAGCAACATGACTGTCCGGAAACAACATCCCAGATCTGCAGAACCAACCCATTCTTAGTGACACTTGGTCAGTGCCACTCGACAAACGCATGGAGGCACTCTTCAGTGTGCGTATGCGACGCATCGGTCTCGCAACTAAGTTCGATGAAAACACACCTGTGTCCTTATGACACGCTAAGAGCATGTGAAGTAGTTAACAGGGTGGGCCTAACAAACAGAGGACTTTCATCCAGGAGACCTCTGTTCTTTTACCGTGTGAAACTGGAAGTTAAAGTTGACATTTTTTCACACGAGTCGTAAGTGAATTGTTACTGTGGTTAGTCATGTGACTCACGATCGGTAGTCGAGAACGAAGTCTAACTCCAACCACGGCTAGGCTGTTTCACTTTCACTTCCTGTGAATACGGAAGATTATTTTGACACCATGCATGTTACGAGTGGAGACTGACAGGTTGTCCCTGACACATCCAAAAATGCACTAGAGGACTACCTAGTGCATCATAGTTGCATAGTTTGAAGCCTGGGGCCACTGACCAAGCGGTGTTATTTCAGTTTTTACCTCAAAAGACCACAACCTTCCAATTCATGTAAAAGCAATGGCTATTGTTAATTTATTCTGGGCAGGCGATAAACAATGGGTACTGTGAGATGACTAATAAAAGCAGCTGCTGCTTTGAGACATTTCATAGTGGTTCCTCCCTCAGGGCTCAGTTTTATTTGTTCTGTCTGAATTGTGCGTGCCTTAAAATAGCATGATGTATGGACCCTGCGGTACAATTCCTGGTAGAGTTGATAGCACGTTTGTGTTTTGTTGGCTTTTGATGTGATATACAGTGTCTTGCAGGTAAAGATCTCTCAGGGCAACAGCAGACCATGTATCATCAGATGTACAGAAAAAAACTCCCACGGATAAAACCGACTCAAATATGTAGAAATAAGCTACAGGATAACGTGGATAAACCTGTTGTTTGAAGATATGCTAACATGCCAGACAGTTAAAAGTGCGTATCAAGCATGAAATGATTGTTGCCTCTGTGGTGGAGGCAGTAATTGTGTTTTTCCTCACCCGGAGGAAATGGGAGAAAAAATGAGCTCAGTCTAAACCTACAAAAATTGCTATTATCTGTCATCATTTAAACGCAACTCTGACACCAATAACTTGATTTCTCTCTTTTCACGCATCTCCCCGAAGCTTTTCTTATGAGGAATCATTTCACCATGAGGGTTCCAGTTTGCCATATTAAACTTGATCCCGCTAATGGAACAACGACGGGAACTTTAGTTAACACAAACCATCTTCTGGAGTAAAGTGAGGGCGCTGCCGCCGGCGGGAAGAGCTACACATTGATTAGCCTCGACCTGTTTGAAGTGCCGCAGGTATGGATGCAGCAGGCAGACACTTAGTTATAATTGTGATGAAGCAGCTGTCCTTGGCAGAGCTGATTTGGATTACCTCTCCTCTTTGTAACCCTGACAGCTTAAATGAAGAAGCATTCAACTTCTTTCCTTGGGCGGCACCTGGGTTGGGATTTTAGGCAGGTAAACATTAATTAATCACGCCAGATAACGGACAGCCGGCCCCTGTAACTGTTTGGGAAGGAGACTGAAGCTTGTTCGCCTCGATATCATTAAATCCAGCAGTCATTTGTGCTTCTCAACCTTGTCTCTCTTGCTTTCTGTCACATCGCTAAACAAGGATCCAGATCTCTCTTACCATCTTACCATTACTGTGTCCTGTCTCCTCCACTTTTGTCTGTTTTTTTTTTTTTTTTATGTGAAACATGCATTAGTGACTCATCCTCGCTCCCTCGGAAGACTGAGCACTATGAAGGGTGGAAGCGGATCAAGAATTAATGCATTTGCCTTCAGTGAAAGTTGTTCAGAAAAGTATACTCATTAGGCCTCCATCTCTGGCCGGCACGGAGGCCAGGGGAAGCAGACAGGGCGGTGGGAGGAGATTGGCGGGGTCATTATCTACCCTGTTGCTGCACTCCGGACTTCAAAGTGGGCTCCGCTACAGCTGTCACCGCTGCTCTGTCCAGCTCGGACAGCATCTAGGGGCTGCAGCATGGTGGGGGGGCGCTGACGCTGTAGGGTTCATTAAAAGAGGAAGCTTCAATCTCTCTACACCTCTCCATCCACCCGTTTCTCTGTTTCTGTCACACAGGTGGATCCAAAGCATGCTTTTTCTCCTCCTCCGGTCCGTTCCGTTGCTGCGACCTATACTTTAACATCACATATTGCAGTATTACCTGAACACCAAGGTGTTAAAATCTAACCTGGAACATTTTTGTCTGTCCTCACCTTCTGTATTCCAGTCCTATCCACTGTTGCTTTCATCTGTCTAAGGTTAATTAGTTTTTTTTACACCTCACCCAGTTTTCCCTGCCTCCCCTTTGCAATATCACCATTTACGGGTTATTTCTTCGCCATCGTGCTCTTTTGTCCTCGCTCGTCCTGCACACTCCCGTGCGCTTCAATCTCTTCCCTTTAATGACGATGAAACAAGGTAAAGTGCAGGTCCCGACACTGAATGGAACGAGGATTAATCTACGATAAATGATGGGCTGCATTGTTAAGTGTATGTGACAGCACACAGAGATGCATGATTGAGCATACGTTTAGAGAGATTGTATGTGTGCAAGCTGTTGTCTCTGAGGCTTTGTTCACACTGCAGTCTAAAGACCCCATAAATTGGTACCTTTACCTCCTTAATGTGGATGTTTCCTGTTGAAACATGATATTCCCGTGTTGGTGTGGAGAGCATGGTAAACTATAATCCAATGGGATATCAGCTAAAGGTGACCTGTAGATTTTAACCACCAGCAGGAACATTGTTTTTACAAATGTGTTTGTTCTTGTGCACACACACACAGGACATGCACGCTGGTGGTTGCACATGATTCCACAGATGTACAGGTGGCGGTAACTTGTCTGCAACAATGCGTCAACAAAGGTGATGAAAGACTTCTAGCAAGTTAACGTGACTGTAAACATTGCATGACTTGAAATACATTTAAAAATAACTTTTCAAATGTTTTATTAGGAAGGAAATGCATCAAAAATAGTTATCAGGAATGTTGAAACGGAGAGCAAATAGAATCTTTGTTTGTTTATTCGAAAATTCCCATCAAATCGCAGAGTCAGGGGGCGGGATTTCATTAAATAATGCAATGGATCTATTGGATGAGGTTTTTCTTTCTGGTCTTCTTGTGCAGGATGCCAATTAAACGTTCACTTTGATGAAAACATTAACTTAATTAAAAAAGAGCAAATTCTTTGCAATTTAAAATAAATTGTTTCACAATATTGTAAGATGCCAATGATTTGCATCTTTCATGGATTAGCAGCGAATTCATTAATCGTTTGGGCCAAACTGTGGACCAACCAACATCAAAACTATATTAACAAAATATAAAATGTCAAAGAATTTTGTCATTTTAAGAGCATGGCCAAAAAAATTATTTTGGAAGTTTAAAATATAGTAGTGTCTCCGAGTGCGAGTCAGGGAAGTGTGCCGTGTTTCATATGCTTTTGAGCATAAGAACTTTGTGAAAGGTAATATCAAGGGAGAAGGAGAAGGAGAATAAGGGGAAGAAGAAGAAACCGTAAACAATCATTATGATGCTTGATTCCAGTGCCCACAGTAGCATTACTGAGCCAGCTTTAGGAAGATGAACAATGAGACAAAACAAAGGACAAAGAGCTAAATACATTTAATATACTGTATCATTTTTTATTCAATACTTGTGTAAATGATTTGATTCATTGCTGCCTACCTGAGCCCTTTGACATTTTCACTCCAACACATCTCATCTCATTGGATTGTTTATTGGAACCATTTTTTTAAGACAAGAAATAAATGCTAAACATCGTCTGTTTTATCCACCCACGACTTCTACTGCACACCCCGCTGTCTGTCTTCGAGTGACCTCTCCTGAGGGAACCTATTTATTTCCTTTACATCCTACTATTTTTTGTGTGTTTTCTGTGTCTTCTTAAAGAGCTTGAGGTGTGTCATGAACTGTTGCTGTTGTGGTTCTGTAAAGCCCTTTGGGACATTGCTTCCAACATATCTTTGTTAGATAATGTGTCGAGTCAAACAGGAAAGGTAGCATCTAAGCGCCGTCTACGACTGGTATAAGGTATGGCTTGAATCCAGGAATGAACAAGGATAACATTCATCCGCTAAAAGTTCCAAAAAATATTACCCCAAATTATGAGCTGCAAAAATCTGAACACATGTCCTGGATGCAAGTTGAGTATATGCAAGTGCATATAGTAGCAGTAGATGTGTACTTGAGAGAACCAGTGGGACGCTGTGCCCTTGCTTTTGTCAACACACACATCCTGTCAGAGCGTGTTCCAACCGCAGGTTAATTAGGACCCCCCCCCCCCCCCCCCCTCCCCGGAGGATTGTGGTGGTAACCCTAGGCACAACAAGCAGGCGTCTGTGTTAGGGCATCTATCACGGATTGAGAGGGCCCCGGGGCCTGACAGCGGTGCTATCCGTCATGTTCCTGCTATACTGGGACACAGGTGGCAAGAAGGGACCGCAGCTCCAAGACAGCTAGCGCTAGGCATCCATACACATAGAGAAGAGCGATAATGGATGCTTACGCAAGGGCAGATTATGTAAATTTCTGACGCTTTAAGTCATACAAAAGGGGAAAAAAATGTAATGTGAGATGACTTGAGCATCTTCTGTCATGTGGGAAGTGTAACAGTGTGTGACATTCGCCTGATGATTAGGCAAACCCTCAAGACAGAACCATGATCATTAATTAAACTGTGATGCCGTTTTAGCATCGCATTAGCTGGCTGGCTGGTGCCATCTTGGTCATAGCCCAGATCCAATGAATTTAGATTCAGTGTCTGCAAACTCACAGATACTGGCTCTTCTTAATTTCTTGAAGTAAACAACCACTCATTTATTTCCTCCAGGTTGGGGATGCTCATTTGTTCGTTTGTTCTTAATCTTAATTGACTCTTAAATCCATTGCACCCAATAAAACCTGACAGTATACTGTTATAATATGGGCAATACAACTGTGTAAAAATGCTACATGAAGAGTAAAAGTACTGCTTTCAAATTGGCTTTACTCCTCGTTATCCACAAACATGGGGCACTTTTCATGTTGCATCTTGGCTCGTAAAATGTCAATCAATCATATTTCGGGAGAAAAGGCTAGCATCAGTTTCAGGCTAGTTAGCTAATTAGCTGTCAGCTGTGCATTTTAAAATCTCACTGAAAATGCCAACATCTGTTAGTTTAAATGTTGAATTTAATGGTCATTCTTCTGCAACGCCACTGCTAACAAAACACAGTATGTCCTCCATTGGCTTGTAAGCTACAGTTACCAGAACACGTGCGTTAACTAGAGGTGACCCTGACTAACAATTTATGTAATCAAATCTGATTGGCTGTGATCATCGAATCATGTTTTTGTTTGCTCATTTTGTTGCACATTGATCCAATCTCCACTCTGTTTAAGCTTTATTTATCCATAGGAAAATAGCAAAAGCAACAAGAGATACACGTGACTATCACTTGGCTTTTGTTTCAGAATAATGGAGTGTGTGTGAAGGTTTGGTGCTGTCCATAGTGCTGAAATGGAGTGGAGTTAAATAGACAAAGAGACATGGTTGTTGGCCTGCTTGCTTTTCGTGGTTGTAAATTCCCCATTGTAGCAATCCAGACAGAAAGGAAACTACAGGGAAGCAAAGGGACATTTAACGAGAGAGAGAGAGACAATGTATTTACCATTAATAAAGCATTAGTTACAGCCTACAGAACAAACCTTCATGAAATGTGCCTCATTACAAAGATATACCTTGTTGCTTTGAATTATTTCATACTTTCCATATATATATATATATATATATATACATACACTGTACATATGTATTATATCATTTACATTTTAAATAACATATTTTGCAATCTTATATGTTAAAATATTGATCTGCAAACAATAAAAACAAATAGTTGCTTTGGCGGTCATATGTAAAGAAGTAACAAGTACTGTATATCTCCCTCTGAAATGTACTGATGGTAAAGTACTAGTACACTTATTTGACCACTTTCCACCTTCTCCACACACACTGAAAAACAGAAATACATATACATATTGGTGGTCGCATATATACGAGAGGTTTCTTTGTCCCCATTGGCAGCGGAAGGGGGGGGGGGGGGGGGTGGTCTGGTCACTTGTGTGAGACACAAAAACACACAAGGGCATTTCATAATGAGAGTATGAGACTTCCAGCTGCACATACTGGTGAACTATTGCTTGAATTATTTACAATGCATTTCAGTCCCTGGCTGGAATATTTGCAGCATTTGCTCTTGAATCACCCGGTCCCACTTTTAATGGAAATCTTTTTTCTTTCTTTTTTTTTAAATGAAGATCATGACCTTACCTGCATTTCTGCTACAAAATGGCTAAACAGCACTTCTAATCAGGATGCATTCACCATGCAACCTCTTGCAAAAAGGTGATACTCAGCAACTAGTGAGGGGCTCATTACTTCAGCCAGAGTGTGCCTGGGCTCACAGTTGAATAATGAGGCTATTATGGAGATATCCTCCAAAAAAAAGCTGGTGAGGTCTCGGCTCCCAGTTGCTGAGGTAGACTGCCAAGCCGCTATCTCAAACCATAAAAAAAACTATAGCATTTATATAGCTGCAATGCATTGCAGCTAGGGACTTTTCCAAATGCATTTAGTGCTATTTGTAAAATGGTAGACACACAAATAAGACTATCATTACTTGGTACTGCATGTAATGAAAAATAGATGCTCTGTGGTTTGGGCGCCCCGTTAGAGCACTTTTGTTTTCAAAACTGGCTGAATCTGCCAGACTCAAAAGCATTTGTATCCCTCAATTGGGCAATACCAATAAGTATGTTCGCTATCAAGTCGTTTTTCTAATTCCTGTTTGCGGATGGCGGCTACAGATCCGAACAGAGATACTGTAGGAGGCCCCTCTTCACACGCGAGCGGACAATTATTCTCTGCTCAGTCTCTCATTCTGGTTGCTTTCATTTTCGGGATGAAGAAATGGTATAATAAAGTTGTGGGCCCAGCTTGACCCTCCGGGGAATTGTTGCCTCATTATCTTAGAAGCTGGTTACACTCCCCTGCTTAGCTCCATTACAGATGGTAGAGCGCAGAGAGAGAGAGAGAGAGAGAGGAGAGAGAGAGAGAGAGAGAGAGAGAGAGATGGAGAGAAGAGAGAGAGAGGAGAAGAGAGAGAAGAGAGAGAGAGAGAGAGACGAGAGAGAGAGAGAGAGAGAGAGAGAGAGAGATGAGAGAGAGAGAGAAGAGAGAGAGAGAGGAGAGAGAGAGAGGAGAGAGAGAGAGAGAGAGAGAGAGAGAGAGAGAGAGAGAGAGAGAGAGAGAGAGAGAGAGAGAGATGAGAGAGAGAGAGAGAGGAGAGAGAGAGAGAGAGAGGAGAGAAGAGAGAGAGAGAGAGAGGAGAGAAGGAGAGAGAAGAGAGAGAGAGAGAGTGAGAGGAGAGAGAGAGAGAGAGATAGATATATATATGAGGAATGTATACGAAATGCTGCCTGAGTTCCACAGTTTTTTCTCCCAGAAATGCTACATGCTTTTCCCAACCATCTGCTTCTTGTTGAGTTTTACTTTCCAATCTGGAGTAACACGGTGACACTTCTGGCTTTATATGATTATTGCAAAAGGGTAATTCTCTCACTGCATCCGTTCTGTGACATTGACATTGTGTATCATCTGTAATGATACACAGGTTTTTCGTATTCGGGCCTCTGCAGAGAGAAATTACTTTAACACGTTGCTCTCTTTGAAGCGACAACAACGCTAACAAACATTGTGAAGATTAATATCTACAAAGCCCTCGATAAGGAGGCTGAAGTTGCCTCAGACCGCGAGGTTATCGCCACCGGGGATTATTGGGACAAACACTAATACCTCAAATTTGAGTCAACTCGACGCCGCAATCTCCTTTGTATTCATACACTACCCTCGGCCCTTCGGATCACATTCCTGATCTCCTGCTACAAGCACTTTGCCTCCAATCCGCCAGCAATTTCCTTAAATATAACAAATGCAGAATTAGTTTGACCTCGGCAGAGGGGATGGAGCCCACACAGTGTATTTAAACAGCTTTCAGGGGAGGAAAAATAAGCCTTTAAATGTTTTGTCATGATGACAATCAAAATGAGACATGTTTTTCCAAATCTAAGTGCTGTCAATCTCACCGCGCAAAGCTGCCTTTGCAGAACAATCCTGCAGATCTTCTTACTGCTGATTTAGCAGCTTTTTCTCTCCCAACCTGAAACTGTCTCAGAATTGTTTATTTTAAAATGAGGAGATAGATCAAAAGGCTTGCTTTGACACGCTAATATGACTGCGAGAGCCCTTGACAACGAGGGTGCAATGAAAAGGAGGGAAGAAAAAAAAAGACAATGTAGTTGTTGAGAGAATTTCTAATGAAAGAATAAAGAGATATTTTGAAGAAACTTTCTGGAAACACTTTTTCAGCATTACACACTGTAAAAGAAATGAATAAAAAATAGATTGCATAATGCCTGGTATACATTTTCCAGACCTCAGAGGGAAAATGAGCAATTGTATCAGACCAATCTGGTCAGATATTGGATGCATGCAGTGCATTACATCAATATGGCGAAGAAGAGAACAACAATACATCGAATCATGATATTATATTTAGTATCATGGCTTCCAACAGCAACAGCACAACTGACATTTACTTCAGTGTCATTTCTCCCATTATGTTTGTCTTCCTGCTCATACAGACAGATCTAAAGTTGTTGAAGAGCCATTCTTTTTTTCACACAATAGGGGATCAGCGGATATTAAAGATAAATAGCAAAGGCAGCTTGAACAATTTGAAAACTCCGAGAGAAGAAAGGAATGAGGCAATTTGCATTCCCCATTTTGCTATAACTAATGCATGAGGCATGATACCAAAGCACTTTCAGCAAAGTCTTGCAATGTTTCACCGTGGCATTTGGATAATTGGCTGGGGAAATCGTTTGCTGCAATTAACAAATTAAAGGATTTTTAATGCTGCGTTCACTCTCTCCTTCCCAGGGAGAGCGGGCGCCAACTCCGCCACCTCACTTTTCTGCCCCCCGCAGCAAATCTTTGTCCAGGTGATGCTGGTGACAACCTTTTCGGAGAATGAGTCTGTAGCTTTATAAACACGCCTGTGATGTCACCGCCACAGATTTCCAATTTTGCAAAAACTCGGCCGACCACATCCCGCCCGAATGTCAGGCTGCCCGGCTGGAATCTAAATGGTAGATATGTCCCTGACAATGCTGCAATAACATATCGATCAGGTGCCGTGTTAGAGGTGCATGAGCTCAATATAAAGTCTCAATAAAATTGAGAAGCAGGCTGTGTATTCAAATGTCAGCTCGGATTCCTCTACAACCTTTTAGGTTATCGAATGTCTCAAATATAAATGGACTGGTTCCCGTCTTTCACTACGGTAGAAGTTCTATTTTTAGAAGGAAGTCTCTTGTTGCGAGACAGTCTTGCACAACCGTGTATGCAAATCATATCACATTAGGCCCTGCGTCTCCTTGAAGCTGCATGTGATGCATACACTCAATTGCCTCTGACTGAGGAGTTCATTGAGACGAGAGTGACCGCCCAGGGAGAGCTCAAGCAGGTTTGTCTGATGAGCTACTTCACGCTGCATTTCAGCCCATTGATGAATCTCATCGGCATGATAAATATCTTCTGCCAGAGCCTTCAGACCAATCATCCCTTTCCAGCAAACGGATCTTAAAGTAGGGTAAAGAGCTTTCTAGCTCTGTCATTGGGGCCCTTTTCTTTATTCTATGGCATGTTGCTGCTACGCATTTTCCCCATAATTTCTGGTCCCAGACCTGGTGCCAGAAAAAAAACAACTGAATCACAACTTAGTATTTATAATTTTTATCCTATATCGCCATAGTTGCATATATGAACCAGTGCAATGTGGACATTCACTGAAATGATGCTTTGCCTTTGCTGTAATAGGGTTTTCAGAAATATATGCTGAATATGATTATTCTCTGTATATATTAAAATGATTGTTGTTCAGTCTCTTGTTCTTTCCAAGTAATCTTCTAAACACACACCAAAACTTCTGTCAAAAATATTTCTTTTAACTCTCAGAAGATAAGTGAATGTAATTATTGTGCATAACATGATAAAAAAAGACTATATATATATATATATATATATATATATATAATAGTTATATAATATAATATAAAAATCTGTCTAGTCGTAAAAATTGTGAGTAAATATTGTAAGTTTTGCATATATTGTTACAAGTTATTACATTTTACGCAAGCTGTTATACGACTTTTTTAACTAACACCTTTGATAACTGGACATTTATTGTAAAAAAATGTACAATGAATTTGTTACGGTCCAGCCTGTTATTGAAATATAACACCATTTATTTGCATTTTAAAGTTACTACAAGGAAATTTCATTTTGTGTTGATGTTGGAGGTCCCTGTGGAAAAAAAGTGACAAGTGATTCCGAGCACCAGACTCCCTTTAGTAACCCTCTTATTTGAATGCAGGAGGGTCTGACAGTCTGCCTCCCTTCCCTCCAGTACGGCCTTGGCCTCCAGCTGTGTGGTGTCGCTGTTGGCTTCCAGCAGGGACCAGTGGAGGAGCGAACCGAAGCTCTGCTCCTGGCCGGAGGAGGATACGCTGCTAACGTGCGCTGAGCACTCCTCCTCCTCCTCCCGCTGGAGCTTCCGACTGCAGGTCGAAGGTGGCAGTGAAGCCGTATCTCGGTCTGTCCACTGGAAGCCCCGCTGGAGTCTCAGCTGAGGGAGTTTCTGGTGAACCTGCATGAATTCATCTGATTTTGGGTGGAATCCGATCCAGTTGCACCAATGACAAGCATTAAGAATAACTAGATAGAAATAGGCAATCTTCTCGCTGATGGTCTCATTTACGTAGGTCATATAGAGCCATCAGTATTAAACTGAGAAGGGAAAAAGCTGCAATCATCTTGTGTGGTTTGAATTCTAATAATAACCCATACACATGTAAGTACAAGGACTGTAGAATACAATACCATAAAACATAAATACCTTGATATTAGATTTCAATTCGTTACAAGACATTTGTCAAATTATTACATTTTTTATAAAAAAAGAGTTGCCAGTAAACTCACAAATTGCATAAAGTATGATAACCTGTTACATTATGCACAGAATGTATTACATTATAAATTCAGCATTTAGGACCATAATTACAATATCCGCTTTCTTACATTTTTAAAAGGAAATTATGAACATTTATTACATTGTCCACAATTAATACATTATGAGTTTCTACAAGGATACGCTTTACACCAATTTCTTGTTGTACTCAGAGTTTGACTGCTGAACGGGGTTCTAATGCATCATACTCCTGGTTAAGTCTGTCCTCGCTTTCTAGAGCTTTCACAGAGACGTTGGGGGAACAGCAGAGTGTACAACAGAGGAAGTCCGAGCGTTGGGGGTTGAAGGGGTGTGTGGAGAGGCCTGAACCCAGCAGTAAACTGTACACTTGTTCTCTGACTCCCATCTTTCACCAGCGCGGGAAAGCAGTGGCTTTGTCAATCAGTCACAATCAACTAATTGCTGGGCTGGCACATTCAACTCACGGCACCCCTGGAGGTTAATGAAAATTGCACCTTTGCTTGACATAACATCCGATCCTGTTAGCTTTGTCGAGCAGAATCCTTAGGAAGTGTCAAGTGGATTTCCCCGGAGAGCTGCTGCCACATTCAAAAGGCAATATGTGCTTAATCTTACCTGTCATAACACAGGTACCTGCATTTGTGCTGCATAAAAGCAACATCTAATCTCTGATAATGATGAGTGACATTAAAGGAGAAGCAATAATGAAACTGAAGGAAGTTATTTCTTACACACAAACTGATTAGGATTATTGTTTGATGAAGCCGTCTACTCCGTTGTATTGAGTTATGTATTTTAGTACAACAAAAGGTATTATGTACTCAATTAAACTCTCCACACACGCCTGTGTGTGCTAATGAGAGAGAATAGGAGAGTTTCTGGTGGAATAATATTGCTTCAAGTTGTCGTAAAAGGATTCACATTCAACAGTCAATTAGGCTACACAAACATGCAGTTTTTTCCCTTCACGATGACCTCACAAGTCCCGCTACCTATGAAATTGCATCAAGGATATTTAGTCAAGCTAGACAATTCAATATACATGATACGTGTTCCCTATACGGTACTGTATTTAGTGCTGTCTGAATGTCTAGTACAAACCAAAGTACCTTTATATTGTGGAAAAAAGTGATCAGTGGTTAGTGGCCCTCAAGGCACACACTTTCAACTAACTCAAATGCAGAGCCATCCATCCGCATCATTACTAGACAGTCAGGGAAACTGACTATTATGTAGTTGGATGAGTCAAACAAATACAGGACGTTCAAACAAAGGAACATTTTTGCATCTTTCTATTTTCACATCATATTATACATTTTGTTCATCATCATCATTTCCCCCTGTTTGGCATTGCACAGATTGAAGAAAAAGACAGCTGTCTGATGAGAGGAATGACTCGAGTCTGCATCTTTCATTTGATATATAAAATTCAAAATGTAGTGAGTAGAAAATGGTTAACTGAATGATTTTGGACACCGTCTTTTTTCTTTTCAGCAAGACCAGAAAGTGGCACTGCAACATTCTTTTGCGTCTCCTTTAGAAAACAAATGAGTGTTGGACGCTTGGTGACGTAGCAAGGCCGGCTAGCTCGGTTGCTAACCGGAGAATTAGTTAACACAGTTTCAGCAGTTTATGCTTCGGCAGAACAGGTTTGTATGAAATTGGATGGCGTGACACAGCTTATATGATGTCTTCCTTTTAGGTCTGGATTTCCACAAAGTGTGTTGAAGTACGTGAAAGTTGGACTTCACGCAAAACGACTGAATCCAGATTCACAGTGCCTCTGTGAGCAGACCGGCTTACATCGAAATCAATTGACTTTGATAGAAAACTGCCATTTTAAATCTTGGTGTGAATGGGCTTTTAAGCAGGATATTGGATGACGGCAGAAAAAAATACATACAGTCAGAAACGGATAGCCGACGCTTCATGTGACTGCTTATAAATGGTGCAGTAATTGTGCAGGGCTTTCAGCTAATGAGGTAAGAGAAGGAATGTACAGTAGAGGGTGTCCACACACTAACAGTGGTGGCCGTTTCAGAGTCATTAAGTGCTGCTGTAATCGTGCTATTACGCTGCTCATTACGGACAGACTGGTATAATCTCCCACAGGGCCGCAGTCACCACTCAATTCCATTACACACTGTTTCCTGCCTGGGAATCATGCTCGCTCACTACTCCTAATGATGAACCCCTCGCCGACTCAAACCGCGGCTCCTCTGACACTGGTGTTCTCACTGGAAGCAGGCCAACGTCACCCTCTGAGACCGTCTTTCTTTCCAGCTTACAGTCGATTATGGATGAAGCACAAATGAACACATTCACTGGCTTGAGAGAGGACTTTAACTGGTGACAGCCGACAGCAGCCGACTACACGGGCGAGATCCCCTGTCTTGTTGGCTTTAAGCAGGATATATGTGAGACAGGCTCATTTCAGATGAAACAAAGCAATGACTGCAGATGAATGCAAAGTAAACCTGCAGCAAAAGATACAATTCAAACAGACTCATTACTGTTTAATTCTGTTTTTTATGACAACTGGATCCCCGCTATTAGCATGAAATCCATATTTTTCTCTTTCCATTTCTTTCCAAAAATTGATATTCACTTCCAGTCCGGTCAACAGTTAGTGCTGGCTGTATGCACTGCACGTTTACCAGCAAGAATAGAAAGAGAAGAGTCATAGACAAAGTCTAGCCCTGAAGATATAAGAAAGTCAGGAGAGATTTCTGTTGGCTCTGTGCTTATAAACTTTCTCAAAAGAAGGCAAACAGCATTTATATGTGTGTGTATGTCATAAGCGTCAAAGTTGGACTCAAACCTTAAAAGCGGATTTAATCGATATTTTTAATAATGGTATAGAATGACAATGTGACAATGTGAAAGGGGTCACTCATAGGGATAAAACTACAGATTAATATCAACCGAATTTGCAGCTCCGCTTAGCTTTTCAGTTCTAAAGTGCGGCCTGTACCTTTACTGTTTCAGTTCACTCTCACAGCGTTGTTTACAGCCGCAGCAGGCAGCAGTTGTTCTCAGCTAAAAATCACCAGAAAACCTCTGTCCTCTACGCGCTCCACACCAAACAGCAGACAAAGTTAGTGACTGGCTGGTTGTGGGACATTTATCAACTATAGACATTTCCTTAAGGGTTTGTTGGAGACCAAAACCAGAGCTTAAAGAGAGTTAATATTGGACTCATTCTCCAAATGAATGCTAATACTACTCTATAAGTAAGCAATATCGACTGCCAAAAAAATATTGCAGGTTTTAAGAATTAATTTGATACTTTTGGGTAATACTTATTTGCTGTCTTGTCGATTCATTTTATTTTTATTAATTTCATCTTTATTTAATCAGGCTTATTGAGATTAATATCTCTGTTCCAAGAGAGACTTGCGGACAAAAAACTAGAACACAAATAAACAATAACACGGAATTATAAACATTTACAAGAATGATAAAAAAAAAAGCAACACATAACAAAGCTTTAAAATCTCCAAGGAATGCAAGACTCTAGTTTGAGTGCAGTTCACTCCATTTTAAAAAAAGGTGCCTGAAGTACCTGAAACCAGTTGTGCCAACATTGGTTGGTACATATCTAAGGTTAAGTAGCTCCTGGACCGGGTACTGTAGTTACTATTCATTTTTATTTAAATTCCAAAGGAAAAGTCAATTAGCATCGTTTGTTGCTAAAAAGCTAGTGACGAGTATAAACAGTGAGAGACTACACGTCCACGATGTGTGGGAGGGGAGACGGGTGGGTAAAACAAACAGGACTTTTAACTATGTGACTGACTATGTGAAGTGTTGTTGAGTTATTGTGAAGTTACGTTTGAGAGGTGACATATTTTACTTAGTTTACATACTTATTTTAAGCCCACAATTCGATGAAGGGAAGGATTGATAGGCCAAATGCAACCTGTGATCACCAGGCAACACATTGAAAAGCACCTGGCAAATTTGCATTGCTCTTTATTCATTCAATTTACTCCTGAAATCTATATTAAATTAGCGTATGATTTACTAATGCGGCAGCTAATTGTGCAATCAGTGACTGGGGCTGCCCTCATAAGGTGTAGTTCAGTGGTAAGAGGTAAGTAAATACATTAGTTATCCTAAAATAGAAATGCTCGTGAATTAAATGACATCCCAAAAACCAGCCCCAATCATTTGGGCATACCTTGCTGATGTAATTACAGCATTAGTTTATGCAAGATTACAGGTGCATTCATTCCTTCCTTAAATACACCTATGCAAATGATTCTGGTTTTCAGAGGCGAATAACTGACCCTCACAAATGGAGCTCCAGCAGAATGCAGAGTGCACACTTCATCATATCTGCTGTTATTTGGAAAATCACCTTCAATGAATATGTATAACTGAGAGAAGTAAGCCGTGCTTCCAAGCTGCTTTTTTTTTTGCCCCGTCTCCGGGCAGAGAACGCATCTGAAAGAAAAAGTAACAGATGCAAAACATTAAACCTTGTCCTCAGTATCAGTCGTAAGAGAGACACTGCTAAAAATATCCACATTATAACATACATAACTGTACGCTATGCCGACCGAGCCCTTGATGTGCACTTGCTAATGATACCGCTTCCGTACGAGACTGCGCTTTGACAACGTGAAGAAAAAAAAATTCTTCCCTCCTGAAAGAGACAACAGCTGTCAAAAATGTGTGACTCTGAATCACATGTTTGCCAAAGACCTCATGACTGGTTTTGTTTTTCCTCATTTGAGTCGACTTTGTCAAACACTGCAACTTTTGAGCACAGTTTGAACTCAAAACTTAAGACAGCTGCCATTCGCTGACAACTAGGAACACTTCATCTTTCCGCAATCTCCCGGTGGAGCGAGAGTTCGGTTTGCCTTTCAACCCCCCCTTCTCTGTATTTAACCTCAACTGCTTCTCTGGTTTTCTCTCATTGGCACACCCCGCTGCTCTCCGCCCAGGTTGGATTCCATAAAATGTGAGAAATTCTGATGAGGAGTGTTCGCAGTGACTGGGGCGGGCTGCTACTGCTGCTTGTGAGCATGGAGGTGAATGCTTCAGACAAATTAGCCACCTCAGGATTAACTCATTTTCAACAAGGTTGCTGAGGAGAGAGTGTGGGAGAAATACTGCGATTGAAAGAAAGAGAATTCTTGGCATGCCCTCGAACACCCCTGGACAGTATACCTAAATAATTAACGTTGGCTTAGTGCAATAGCTAACATTTCAGGTACATGGACGACTGTGCATTGTGCACTGTTCTTTATACACTTAGCTGAACAGCAAATTAAACTAGTAAAACAAGCAGAATGTTCAGAGTATCAAATTAAATTGAATCAAGGTCAGTCATTGTTATTCTGGTAAAAACAAATACTTCTGCTGGGCCAGGCATAATTCTACTTGGGACTGAAACAAATTTGAATCATGCTTTCGTTTCTAGTGGTGGAATAACGTTTCTTAAAACCTACTTGCATTTGCAACCTGTTCTCACTCCCAACTCGTCAAATACAGATGCTTGGCCAGTGCCACTCAGTGCTTTGGCAGATGCAACTGATGTAGTATAAAAAGCGGGAAAGTCCGCTTAGGTAGAAGATCTGGGTGGATGGTTGGGTCGAAAACAATCACTGACTTTCACCCAGGAGACTGCTGTTAGTGTTCCGTGTGAGACCAAGTCAACGTTGACTTATTTGACCTTGCTTCTGTTACGTAACTTACATATTTAAGCAATATAAATTACGAAACAAGCGTCTTTATTTCCAGCCAAACATGATCCTTTCCTATGCCTAACCAAGTAGTTTTGTTGCCTAAACAGAATCCAGTAAACCCAATAGTAGAAAGTAAATTCATGTTAGAGATTTATTTAGAAAAGGCACTGTGCATGTAAGAGGCGGAAACTGACAAGCCGTCCCCGACAACAGCTGATGCTCTGGGTACCTAAAG
Source organism: Leptoclinus maculatus (assembly GCA_032191485.1). NCBI lineage: Eukaryota > Metazoa > Chordata > Actinopteri > Perciformes > Stichaeidae > Leptoclinus > Leptoclinus maculatus. The sequence continues at coordinate 11,945,036 of JAVDOI010000004.1, read as the reverse complement.
CCTTATAGTTTGAAGCGTAGGGCCTCTGACCAAGCTCCCGCATTTGACGAGTTGAGAGTGAGGATGCGTTTTCTGTTGCCGTTATACAATTGCTGTTGTAAATTGGATTTGAACCATTATTCTCATTTTTCCTTTTGTTTCTTCCCACTCAAGGAATCTTCCCTCAGTGTGTACTCTCAAGCATCACTATCACTTAAACAACAAACTGCTCCGTAATTAGAGTCAACCTCAGCTTCTTCCCGGCTTTAAGATGTAAACTACATTTAGTCACCTTCCATTTCCTCAATGTGGCTTTTTTAAAACTTTTCCTCAGACAGCTGTCTTTTGAAAACAACTCTAAAACATTACCGGCACCTAAATTGCTTGTTTATCCAATTCGTCAAGGGATTTGAATGAATGTTTTTGAGGACACAGCATGGAAGCGTCATGAAAGCAATCACACACTGCCAAGACAGATGAGCCCCCAACGTGTACTTACAACCCCGGGTTTGTTGTTTATTTTTGAGTTACATTCGGAGAGAGAAGGCATCAAGTGAAAATGATGGGTGAAAAAAAAGAATTGGCTCATGTCTCACTGAGGGAGGTAACAGACAACTGGCAGCATCCATCGGATCCAGAGGCTGGCACGGAGAGATGATGGAGATTGGAAATGGGTCAGTAAGGAAGAAGTTTCCTCTTGAGAGACTTGAGCTCAATTTAGAATTCTTGAGGAACAGAAGAACTCCTCTTGATCCAAAAACTGAAAACCTCAAAATACACAGTGAGAGGAATATGGGAGAGAGGAAAGTTTTATCTTTTCAAGTCCCAAGTACCATAGCAGCCATTTACCCCATAATTTCCATCACTCTGTCAAGAGCTGTCTTGTGCTGCTTTTGTTCTCACTGGCTCAAAAAGCATGAAGACCCTTGTGATGCGCAGGAAGGAAGCGCTTGGAGGGGGGGGGGGGTTTGAGTAAAAGTAGAAAAAGCCATTTGTTTCTATATTTACACCACTCTGCACATGGGATGAGTAAACAAGCCACAATTTTGTTTCATTGCTTCAGAGTTTGTCGAGCAAAAAAAAAATCCCTCACAAGCAGTGTAGGGGAACAGAAAGAGGCTAATAGGAATAGTGGACCAGGGTGAAAATTAAAGTCTGAAAAATGTGTTTCCTTATCATCTCACACCACCACCACATTCTGGTTCGGAATCGCAGACTATTATTCAGAATCAGCATCGCCAAAAGTAAACAAAAAAAAAATGCAGGGAATTGGAATAATGCTTCAGACTTTTTATCTGTGGCTACTATGCTGTGGACCAGCTCACAAGCCTTCCCTCAACTAGAGACATACGTCGAGAACCCCCAGAAACCTAATCTCCTTTCTGGAGATAAGGCCCGGCAGTGCTGAGGAGTCATCCATGCACACAGCTGTGTCCAAAGTTATTACCAGGGAGCAGCAGCACTCCTTACCCGCCAACCTCGGCTGTTTCCCTTCCACAACGGATGTTACTTTTCACTGACTGGGGCAAGATTTCCAGATCAAACTCACTGTGGCAGTGAAGGGAAAAGAAGAGGGAAAAAAGAGATAATAGGAAATGAGAGGAGGACAATTGTTTTTCTTGAATGTCAAGGAGCTAAGGTGTAAGACAGGGGATGTGGTCTCTTAATTATTGGTGCCGCAACAAAGGAGACACGGGTGTGCTCCGTGACAGGCTTTACGATCCTGGAGGCAGAAAGAGGAGGAGGCAATGTAATTAGCATTGTGTGAGCACACTTTTATTTCATTTATTTTACAAACCAAGCATTTGAACGAGACATTCAGAATTCAAATGCGAGTGATCAAGCAGAAATTATGTTTTTGGCTCCTTTTCATAACGCAACCCACAGCCAAATTTAATGCCTGTCATTTTCTTCAAAACCATCATATCGCAAATTTGTTCTCCTCCTTTGTAGTCACGGCACATGTGGGGGATGGTGCTTTTTGGCCCCCAAAGAAATAATATTCTGGGTGGTTTGTGACCACCCAAATTTCTCCCCGGAGGAGTTGAGAAATGACAAACGGCATCTGATAAAACACATGAGCTTATACACGGATTTAATTTTCCAGGCAAAGACATGGGAGGAATTTAGTATGACAATAATAACTTGAACATAGCAATTAGCATGAATGTACAACATTCAATTACTATATATTGTTTGTTTAAAAAACTATTTTCTGCACCTGATTAAAATCATCTAGACTAGACTGATGCTACAATTGCTGTCTGACTAGAGGCAGTGGAGACACAGTCCTCAAACACAGACAGCAGGAAAGAGGAAAGAGTCAGACAGCCGTAACCATAAAGACATGTGGAGACAGACAGGAGAAGGACACGGCACAACTGAAGTGCCAGGGGGGTGGAGAGGATATTGATTATTTCGCATAACATGGTTACTGAGAGAGATGTTATATACACAGTTTAATATAGTCTCGTTCTCTATAACAGTAAGGAAGGGGCGCAAGATGCTTAGCAAAGAAGAACATAAGAAAGGTTGTACCCTTTTCAGGACTCTACAGACTTTTGAAATACATAGTATGGGACGGAATATGGAAGGTTATAGCTCCTTCACTACAAATCATGCATAATTTACATTTTATATTACACACATTTTACAATTGATGCCTGGAACAGTAGAGAACACAGAGCAGTGGTGATGGAAGTAGTACTTAGATCCTTTACTAGTAGCAATACCACAAATCCAAAATACTCTTTTTCAAATGTACACAATTATTGTCAGCAAAATATACTTTTAGTACCAAATGTGAAATAACTCCTCTTGCAGACTGACCCCTTTCATTAGATTATAAATATTGATACATCAACATGTAAGCAGCAAGCGAACGCCAACTATTTAATGTAGTTTTCATCATTTAAACATCATATTTTATAAGTTGATGATATATTTGGTGTGAGAACTTTGAACCTATAAATTAACGAAAACTAACAAAAAGTTAAAGCCATCAGACAAATGGATGTTGTGGAGTCAAAAGCACAATATATGATGAAATGTAGTTGAGCAGAGGTATAAAGTAGCAGAAAATGAGAGCACGTTAAAGTATTACTTCAAAAGTAATTGAGTAGAGGCACTTTGTAACTTTCAATCACCCACACAACCAATTTAGTTCTGCAGAATGGTTCGTTAGTAAAGTATGTATCAGGTGTAGTAACTCATATATTGGATGTTATAGACAATAGACTGCAAATAATTTCTCCGTTTGATCACCAAGAAAAAGGGCATCGACTTTAACATTAAGTGAAATCCAAACTGTCACCCTCATATCTATGTTAGTTAACATACAGGTGTACAACCTTCAAAAGACGTCAAAAATGCCGATACAGGGGTGAAACATTACGCTGCAAACAAAGAACTTCGACTCCCTCCCTCTCTGAACTCCCTCTATGATGGGATATCGACCTGTCACAAAAAAAAAAAAAGGTTTTACAAAATGCAGCAACAGGCGACAGGATTTGAAGACTGGCTCGTGCAGTTTCCACAACACACAAACAAACCCTTAAGAAAACCAATTAGAAGGTCCTCTGTGTCGTCGTGCTGCTGTGTTTCAACTAACAATTTCTCTTCACGAAAAACAAAAGCCCACAAATGTGCACACAAGGCTTGTGCTTGGAGCGCAGCCAGAGCGTAATATCCGGTTTGATTAAACAACACGCTAAATGACTCATCATAACGAAGGCCCGCAGATTAACTAGCATCAAAACAGTCCGAGGCCGGGTTCCTCCCTCTGCCAGCAGATGTTTCGCTGCAAATCAAGACCCCTGACAGGTTTAGGGGAACAAATGTCAGATTCCTCTGATGAATAGAGGTGCAAGGAATCTATGGAAGGCATAATTACGGCGTTATTGATTCAGATGAAATCCGTTGTCATCTCATGCCGAGGCAGAGCGGTGCGGTGATCGAGCTCCCGACGGATGTTAGGTACCTTGGCTCCTACTGTAATTTAAAGTAGAACAATTCATAAGCACTCTTGCTTCCCAGCGTATTATGTTCAGCTGATTGGGTTTGTGCTGGAAGGCCACAGCAGACAGTAGATCATTCCGCTACATCGCCATCAATTTTACTGGGATGGCCATGTCGCTTCTGAATCAGCACAGGAGCTGCTGTGGGGGTCACTGAATTAACGATCTTTAAGTTCCAGAGAGTACAAACTTGCAGATTAAACGTGCGCCAGTAAGAAATATTTATAATCTACAGTCCATGACTAATCAAACTGCATCCTTCAATGCGCCAGATACTTTCATTTGCAGCCGCATGCGTTTGAATTATGCATTTGTATCCAGAGTTAATATTAACAATTTATTACATCATGCCAAAAAAGAAAACAGTAAAGGAACAATGGAAAAGAAAGTTATAGATTTCCCCCCCCCCCCATTTGTGTGCATGTCATGTCCCTGCATCAGTATTGCACGAAATAGCGCGAGAGTCTTTTCTCAATATGACTAAATATCCCAGCACAAACTACAGGCTAGCCACGGGTCACTTTTCATTATTCTTCCATCACTGTTCGATATTGCATTGTATTTCACGAGCTGCCGAGACGATGCACTCGGATTTCCATACTCTCGTAACTATGGCCTTTCCAGCAGGGAAAGGCCGGCAACAGCTGACATTTCCGTTGTATCGCTCTGCCGCTGCAAGCAATAACACAGCCAGCCAACAAGGGCTTATCACGCCGCAGTGACACTTGTGTGCAAGATGCATGCCATGAAGATCTTTGCAGACAAGCAAAGCAGCAAGAGATGGATGTGTGGACCTGGAACACTTCGATAAAGCCGGCAAACTCGGGCAATAAGACTGTGAGACAGCTGGGTCACCGTATATATGAAGCAAGGGAAGGAGGGAGGGCATCATATACAGTTCATTGAAGATCCTGCTAAATGCAAAAGGCTTCAAATATATCAACCATGGGGAGAAATAATCATGTTGACTGATGTTAAATATATTCATTCAATATTTTGAGTTGTGTCATAACTGTGGCACGTTGAAAATAGGTATTTGAGTTAGCTTTAGGTTCAACAGAAGTGTGATGTTAATTCTCACTTTAATCCAGGCATTTGGAAAAGGAGTTGTTGGACTTGAGTCAGACAGTTGTTGGACTTGAGTCAGACCTTAAGTGGCTCATTTTTTTTATATTAACACTGGATCACATGAATGAGTACTCAGTGATTAACAGACGGGTAATATTTACTCGACTCTGCAGTTCCCGAGGTGTTGGTGGAGACCAAAAACAGAGCTAACAGAAAGTGAATATTGGACTTACATTCACCAGGACAGCAGAAACACGACTCCAAATGAATGATAATGTTGCCGAGTGTCTGCGTTAACTGTTCACCCCATGAAATAAAAAGGTGCTAATATATTAATGTGTTTACTTGTTTCCACTGCTCCCAGTGGCCAACAAATACAAAGTCAGTAAGAACTGCGCGTCAGTTACTAAAAGGTTTAACTAATCGATAACAAAAGACTCCCCCCTCAACCAAAAATCTAAACACAGGATAGCAATCAGCTGGACTATATATTATATTGTATATTTTCTGATTCTGTTACAGGTGTATGTTTATATCTGTAATGTTTGTGAACACAGCAGTTCATTGGATTATGTTTTATCGAGATACACCCGACACCATGTATTATTGAGAATCCCAATCATGCGTGTTAAAATGATTGATATGCATGGTCAACAGTGACATATTTGGGCTTTCATTCAAATTATGTATATAACATGACAATTCCTGAAAAGCAAATTCCTCACATGAAGAGAACAACCATTGCCCATTCACTCAAATGCACCTGACCAAACTCATTAGTGCATGTGCAACCTACTCTCTGCACACGGCACTCGGACCTACAGTACGATGGAAAGTTCATGTATCTGCCGTGAGAAACATTTATAATACAGCAGTAAAGCCCTCCTGGACTAGACAAGCTGTTTTTCAGTAAAAGTAACGTTAAAAGTATCTCCAGCCTGCCTGAGAGCACGGAACTCGAAAAGGCCAATGTTGACAATTCCTTAATGTTCTCTTTAAAGAATGTCATACAGGGTTCAGGGTCCCAATGTGACTCCTTCTATAGAGAAAGATGCCTTCACTTCTGAGAGCATCTACCTCTATCCCCTCCCTCTCCCTTAGGCCTAAACACAGTGCACTGTTTTTTTTCTCTCTTCCATTCTCCTCTTCTTATTTCCACCGTGTCATCGGACTCTCACCCTCCTGCTCGGGCTCTCCAGTCGCAGTGAGCCTCCACTCCCTTCAACCTCCCGTCGACCGTTAGCTCTCAAATGCCAGACGAAAGCTGCCAATAAAGTCTCACCGCCAGCACTCGGCTGAATGATGGAGAGGCACTTTTAGTTGATGTCTCTCATCTGGTCTCGCACAAATTAAAATCCAGGATTACGGAGGTGGAGAGAAGTGAGAGGGAGTGAGATGAGCGTGAACGAGGAGGGAGGCTAGAGGGAGGCTAGATTGCCATTTGACAGCATCAAGTTGATGGGCTCATCAATAACTCAGCATCACAGTGAGGCGGCGGAATGGAAAGGCCAAAGTTAACATCCTCGCTGACGAGTACAGTAAACACTCTTTTCTGACTGAATCGCATGTTTGGAAGTAAAACGGGTACTTAAGATAAAAATAGAGAACGGTAATTATGTGAACCAAGTTTTCTTTCATTGTGGAAAGTGTGCTTCTGATCGCGTGATCACCCATCTGTATTCACACACTCTTCTGTCAGTGTCTGTCACACAGTCGCAGTCAGCAAGCCCTTCTGTGATACAGAGGAGGGTGTGAATTGTAAAATGATTGAATAACTGAGGAAACTGATTCAAACAAAAAGAAAATAACGTGTTCATTATCGATGTCCATAGTTGATTGATAAGGGAAGGTCGCTAACTCCTACTCTTTTGGGAGTCGCTTCTGCACCTTGTGGTGCACCTTTTTTTATATTAGTGATTCATACAATGTCTATACATATACTATGGTTATGGTGTATAATTCATGGGAGTGTGACAAATTACAGGAAAATGCGAAATACTCCAATACTTTGCATCAACACTATTTATACCGTCAGTGTTGCAAATTTGCGACAGTTATAGCAATTTTTCAATAAAAGGTTTGAATAGGCAGTGGGACCAACTACCGGGTTCATCAGCTCAGAAAAATGTACCTCGCCCCGGAAAAAAAAAACAGTGCTTTTTCCATGTGCAATATTTACATTCTGTGTGAAAGTGCTCATGACCAAAACAACAGTTCGAAACAATTTATTGTTGTGGGAATTTACCGCACGGAAAAAACGCCCACGGTGTGTAAAGGCCTAGCCAAAATACCATGGTTAAGTGGTTACTGTGTGTATATATATATATATATATACATACATACATACAAACCACCAGTGTTGGCTGTAGTTGTTTTAGACTGAAGATGAAGTAGCTAATCGATGAACGTATGGAGACAACAAGTTAAAAGAGAGGTCTGGAGGGAAATACCAGAAAGGGGTAAAATTAGGGTGAATAACGTCAGGCACAAATCCACTTCTTAGCAACCTTAATATTTGAGGTCCAAGTCTCTGCTCACAAGGTTGGACATGCTTTACAACCGTTGGCCACCACACCATGTCGTTTTGCATCCCGACATAGAGAACACGGTACTGCATTGGCCCTTGATAGCAGGACTGGGCTGCTTTTAACTTGATCGTGTGCAAAGACAGATTATGAATGAGATTCAGCTACAGGTCCTCGGAAGCTGATCGAGTATTTCTGAAGGATATTTCAGCAGAGTGCACTGTCAGAAACGTTGGTTCTCAGGTTGAGAAGTGGTCTCCACAATAATCATCCCGAATCAAAAAAAAACAATTATTTGAACTGGAATCATTACAGAAACAAAAACACTCACACAAACCATTGAGTTGTCGGACAATATTCTTAAAATGTACTTCAAGTTTCCACTCACGCTTGATGAAAGAATAATTTAAAAACGTGACTAAACAACACTTGTGCAAATTTCTTGCCATTGTATCAGTTTACGGTTCTAAGTAGGGCTCGTGTTAGGAAAAGCAATTTATCCGAGATGCCCTATACTCTGGAACAGATCACATTTTGGTCCTGCAAAACCTCCTTCCTCGAGTTCATCTCAAGTACAAAAATATCCCCAAAGCTACAGAATAAAAAATGGCTGTTCCCTTTAAATCCCCCAAAACCATAAGCAACACCGGCAATTGCACTAAGGCATGCTATTCCATTCCGCACTGTTTCTATCTTATTGACAGATGGATTTCAAAGGCTCACACAGAAAGTGAGGGCAGGATAAAGCTTATCTGCCCTAGTCCTCAGCAGCTTGTAAAACAATGCTGGAACAAGTGCAATCTCTGCGGTGATAGATTACAGCCCTGGTGTTAGCTCAGCATTCACGCTAGCCAAGCAAGACAATGGGATTGCTCTCAGGCGTATCATGGATGCCTCGCACAAAACACATTCACCTTTTAAATCTGTCTCATAATAGCCATGGAGACACTGTGTCTTATTAAGGGAGATAGAAACACAAGATATTGCTTTGAATTTCATTTTGTTCCTCTTTCACACAAATGTACCCAGTTAAATTTGCCTTTTAGAACATGTTTGAGGTCACAGCTCTATTTTTTATAATCTGAAAGAGGATATCTTTGGAACACGTTATAAATTAAATGATTTTCACAAGGCCGTCTCTGCGCTGGGCGTTATATTGATCTTGCATTTGAGCACACTTGGTAAAATACAGTCGACTGTGGAATACAATCTGTGACTCTCCATGACAATTGTCCAGTGGAATGATGCCTTACACAGCTACTGTAAAGAGAGAATAAGAGATACTACATGAATGCATGTAAACTGATCAACTTAAAAGATCTTAAGTACTGTTATTGCAGTTTTAGATTCGTTCACCTTTTTTTACTACTAATATTGATGGAAAGCTTTTTTTTCCCTCGGGGTGGCATTGGTACACTGATTTGCAGCAGCAAAAAAAACAACTTTAAATCTCAGTCGAATCAAAATATTATGCCCTGCACCACCATTGCGAAGTTTCTACCGAATACCACCATTGAAGTGCTCGGAGTAAACATTCCATAATCGGCATGCTGAAATGGATCCCCGACTGTGGCTTGGTTTTATAGATTGTTTCAGAAGCAGCAGGTGTGAATGAAACTCATAATTTCCATCCATTTCAACACCAGAAACAATTTTTGTCATCACAGATGGTCTCGGATGCAACTTCGGTGCTTTAGGAAACCTCCTGCTTCTCCCTTTAATTCCGGCTAACTCACATCTGCCCACAGCGCCTAATGTGATTTAAAAACAATCAACAGTAACATTGGTGCCGTGTTCTGCTCTTTTACTTAAAAGCAGAAATGAAAATGTGTTTCCATAACACTGCATATTCATGGCTACATAATGATCAACGTGAAAGTTTGGAAATAAATATTGTCGGCATTATTTGTCAAAGGAATATTCTTTTTGCTGGGAAATATGCTTATTTGCTTTCTGGTAGAGAGTAAGATGTTCAATATAAGGCTACAGTAACTGGACAACAGCTAGCTACGTTCCGTCTGACCTCTAAATCTTATTAATTAAAATACTCGTTTAATACATACAAAAACCAAAGGGCATGAACAACAATTTGCTGATTTAATGGGGTCATGTGCCAAACTATTTATTAGCTCCCTTAGCACAGAGCCAGGCTAGCTGTTCCCCTCGTCCCCCAGCTTTGTGCTAAGCTACACGGCTGTTTGCTTTCGCTCCAAATTTAACGAAAAGATATTAAGAGTTGAATCGATGTTCTCGTCTAACACTCCACCAGACATCAAATATGGGTATTTCCAAGCTTCGTCTGTGCAACTCATCTAAACTGCTTCATCAACTGTGTGGGTGTGGTCTGATCCATTCTGATCGTCAGCGTCTCTCATGCAACATGTGCCAACAATTAGCTGGGATTAACTGTGATGGGATTAAAATTCTGCGAAGAGAAGACAGACAAAAATACAAATACATTAATAGCCCAAACTGCTCCAAGCTTTGAGTAAAATGGTCCTACTTGAGGGCCCATGTATGGAGCTGATTGAGAAAAAATATTTGCAGGGCCTTTAAACTTTGGATCTACTTATGTTCTTACCACGGAACAAGGCATGATCTAGAAAGTGGAAAGGTTGAATAATGTTCTCATTAACGAAGATAGGCTTGCATCTCTGTGTTCATTTAAAGCAGGGACACGATAAGAGAACGGACTAATGGAGGCCTTGAAAATCAGGTTAAAAAAGGGGAAAGATTGTAATGTTCACTAACAATGTAAACTTCTGTGGGATCTTTTGGATGCAGAGAGTGAGTCATTTACACATTTGATCATGTTGACCTGTCGATGCACAATAAGAAGGCTTAAATAGAAACTGTCGTGTTAAGATAATATCTTAGCCTTTCAGCATGTTGTCTTACTCTGCCTAATGTGCACAGTCTGGTGGCTGAACATGACCGTATATAATATGATCATCTTGTGTAAATCATGTCATAACCCTTGGCTTTCTAAACAGAAAAGGACCATGTTCAATAATCTCCCCCCCCCCCCCATGGTTTGGTAAAAAAACATCTGAGATTACTGGAACCATCTCCTGCTCATCCTGTTCACTCGCAATAATAAAATATGACACAATAACAATTTGGACTTATGTAAACCTCCCTCACTGCTTCTCCCTTTTATTGGAGTTGATAGGCTGGGCCGTGCCATGTCTAATCACAGGAATTCATTTGGGGGAAAGCCAGGCAGCATTAAACGATCTGAGCTGCCTGAGAGGATCAGATAAATCCTTGTGTTCAATAAACCAAAGCGCCTTTCCTGAACGCAATCATTCTTAACGGGCACACGAGTGCTGATCCTAATCCTGAATATTTGCCCTGCCTAAAGCTAGAAACTGAACCTGGCACAGCAGCCCCCAATCTGCTCTGAAAAAATAACTCAGATGGTTTTTGCTTTAAAATAAATATATGATCTGTGACATCTTCATATAAGATAGTGTATATTGAATGCTACGGTTGTCCTGTGACTGCTGCATGTGTAATAGAGAACTGTTTGCTAACACTTTCACCATATAAACGTGGTAATGAAAGTGATCATTTAGGCAGATTGTAGAACTGCCCCAAGTGGTTACATCATTTGATTTAACCAACTCCTACACACAACAACAGTGGATGGAAAAGTTATTAATTGACATGTTTTTTGTGTGCTGATTTTGTGAAAATTAGGCAACAATTGTGCTACAATTGAATGAAGACCTGGCTACTTTCTTGACTTTAAAAGTATAAATCCTTATACAAGACACCTTTTTTTTGTCAGGAAACTGTTTCAAAAAGTAGAGGTGAAAATAAGGTGGATGCTCTCCTAAAATCAGGCTCGTCATATTCAGGCCAATATAGTATCTTTTTTTGTGTAGGCCCTGTTTTATTATCTTGTGTTTGTAGCATGAGCAGTAACTAATAAGACGATTAAATAGGAGTTGCAGCTACTTAAACACAGACTTCATCAATAGAAAATCCAACATTAACATGTTACAGCACTGGCGATTGATGAACAAGTGCAGAAACACCCCCACAATACCAAAGATATTGACGAGAGGGGGGGGAAAAACAGTCTGGTGGGATTATGCAGATTACCTGCGTTGCTACAGCAACTGATGAGAACAGAGGTCATTTTATGTCCCTCGACTCGCAGGGCAAGGATGAGTGTGTCTGTCAGACATACATAGTCCCCTCCTCCACCCTTGTTAACATGTAATTACACTGTCTGGTCAAGTTATCACTTTGCAATTATGGAATCTGACAGTCGAATGCTGCTGGTATGGTATGACGGGGTCTCAACACTGTGCCTTGTGAGTGTTGTTAGATAAATTAATGTCAAATACAGGTCGTATCATGGCGAGAGAGACACAAAAAAGGGCGGCTTCTCAGTGAAAACAAACAAAAAAGGCTTTTAGTGAAGGAATGCTGGATACTAATGCATTCAGACAATATCATTCAGTTTGATTTTAGATTTAGCCTCATCTCTTCTGCAGCACAGCCAGTCATCTTTCTCTAAAAGCTTTACATAGCTGTTTACTCACATCCAAATCCCCTTTATCTAATAATGACAACTTGACTTACCCTGAGGACCACAACATACTTTTTTAATATCTTTGACCCTGTGCAGGCCTCACTGCTTGTTTTCTTCTAACAACTAACATCATATTTCTACATTTGTGCTCTCATGTGAAAGATCAGCAAATGATCCCATCATTCATGTGGAACTTCATACCTTCCCCAGCATTAATCTCCAAGGAGTATTGCTATTATATTGAGCTGGATAGGCGCTTGATGCATAAACAGTTATCAGTTTGAATGTAATTACCACATCTCACTCCCCCAGCAATAAGCCCCATTTTCTCATTAGGTTTTCCCTTTTGAATAAAACAGATTACATTTAGCCTGTTCTTGTCTCTAAATAACCCTTTAATGGTACTGCAAACACAGTGATTATCGCCACCGTCTGTGTTGTCATCATCATTTATGCTTTCTATCATCAGCTGTAACACTCAAAATTGGTTAAACACACTGTAATAAGTGCCGCTTTAACGGAAAAGAATGACTTAACCAGAGAAACATTTTAAAAATAGAGTGTCACATTACGGGGGGAAATGAGATGGAGCAGATTTTAAAAAGACTGAAAGAGTTGAACAGATAGAAGTAGAGAGGAGGAGATTCTCTAAATTAAAAACCCAGATGCTAATCTCCTGAGAATCCTTCCTTCGACCTCATCTGGGGGACAACATGTCTGCCGGCCAAACAGATGTTTCTCTACGAGGTCTTTTCTATAATCATGTCAGGACATACTGGGCCACTGGCATCTCCTCACACGGACACAGGCGGGGCTTACACAGGCCAGCGCTCATCTATTAGATGACCTGAGACAAGTCTGTCTCAGGGACCCTGGTGCACAATTACACCATTACATCTGTTCATTATTTCCCTTGTATGACTTCTGCGCTGGTTTATAAACGTTTTCTCCTGGCCTTTCACTCTTTCAAATCCTTTTGTCGTTAGGCAGGGTCTGGTGCAGTGACAATAATAACGGATTTCCAACGGTTGTGCGTGGGTCCTGGATAAATTAACTAAAAAGGAGATTAAAATACTGCCCTGTCTGTCACAGGGGTCATTTGTCACCTTATTCAAGTGACTCCCGCGGTCAGATTTGATTTATCTTACAGCTCCGACATCACTCAAACTCTAATCCGCTCTCTTTTTCCCCCTCCAGAGGAAATGTGGCAGATGTGAATCCATGTCGTCTGAGGTTATGTCTAGGCCTGGCAAGTCCATCTTCCTGTCTGTTTGCTAATTTGAATGCACCCCTGTGGGAACCTGGGGTGCTTTTGATGACATGTATGTCAGAGAACTGAATAAGGAGCATGTACTGGAACTCTAATCAGTCCCCTGTTTATTTAAAGAGATTGCAGCAAATGCAGCCGCAGAAAAGGAAGTTAAATATGAAACCTTACACTACACTGTAGACCAAAAAATTTAACAGCTGCATAGGCAGCATTGAGAACTGTCAAGGGAGGCAGTTGGCTGGGAGTGGAAATTCAAGGCAGTTTCTGTCCTATCAATCTACTCTCAGCCCTTTATTTTGAGATACTATATAATATCATCCAAGTATTGATGAAATACTATGGATATGGTCCAAGTACACAATTGCCCTGAAGAGGGATGGGCAATCACTTATAGTCAAGAATGGTGAGTGATGATGGACAGACAAGGAGCTATTAGAAAAACGTGTCACAAGTACAGTTTAGAATAAAGTTAGGGTTAGGGTCTAAGGCACATGTGTCAAACTCAAGGCCCGCGGGCCGAATCCGGCCCGCCACGTCATTTTATGTGGCCCGCGAAGGCATATTTCCACCAGCAAAAAAAAAAAATGTATTAAAAAAAATGTATTAAAAAAAAATTAAAAGTCATAATTATGATATATATTTTTATTATCAAGTCTAATTTTTCATTTGTTTTTTTTGCTGCTGAAATGGGCTTCCATATAAAAGGCATATGATTGTCTTAAAATTAAACTCTATGCTGCTTCATCGTGTACGCTACAGTGACCATAAACTACATCTCCCACAATGCATGTTGAGTTTTAGACCCGCGAAATGACGGACTGCGGCCGCTAGTAGCGTTAGCGTTAACAAAATCGGGTTTCCAACGAATTATTGAGTTGAAAATGTTTGAAAAATAATCCCAACATGTCTAAGAAGAGGAACATTGATACAGAGGGAAGGACATTTAATGAAAGATGGGAAAGCGAATATATGTTTGTTCTTCAAGGAGAGAAACCGGTCTGTATGCTATGCTATGCTATGCTATGAAGCAGTGTCGGTGATGAAAGAATACAATTTACGTCGGCATTTTGATACCAAACACGGAGCCAAGTATGCTACATGTAGCCTCCAAGAAAAACATCAACTTGTCCAAAAATGTAAAGGCAGACTCCAATCACAGCAGAACATATTCACAGAAGCTACAGACACAAATGATGCCGCTGTGAAAGCTTTATTGTGGCTGAAGAAACCGCCCGAGCTTCCAAGTCCTTTTCAGAGGGTGAAGGAGTGTTTGATCAGGGTCTGTGAGCAGGTGAGCCCCGACCAGGTACAGGCTTCTACAAATGTCACTTTGTCAAGGAACACCATCGCAGACCGACTTAAGGAACTAGCAGGCAATCTGACAACACAGCTAGCCGAGGAGTCGAGCAGCTACGTGGCTGTTTGGTTGATGAAAGCACAGACAACACGGACACAGCGCAATAACTGTCCATGTTTGTAAGCGGCTGAAGGCAGACTTGACTGTCAGTGAGGAGCTCTTGGATGTAGCTGCCCTCCATGGAACGACGACGCGGAGGGACATTAGTGATGCAGTGGAGAGGTCCGTGAGTAAAACTGAATTTATGTTATAATAACAGAGAAATGTGCATATCATTTTACATTTATATAAATGCATTTACAATATGTTTACACTTGAATAAACAATAATTAAATGCAGAGAGAGTTGTTTAACTATGTTAGGAGTGGTTACATTTATACAGTCTTACAGTTACATCCGGCCCTTTGAGGGCGACCATGATGCTGATGTGGCCCGGGGTGAAAATGAGTTTGACACCCCTGGTCTAAGGAGAAGAATTCTTAAAAAGGTAAAGACATGCCACATTTTTTTTGTTCAGTTTACAACAGTTTTTTTGAATTTGAAACATAAAAACTAACTTCAACTTGAGCCCTGAACAATCATTGCTTCCGCAACATGCTATCATTTCAAGTCTTCACAGACTGACGTTTTGTCAGACCTCTTGGCTTTACATTTCGGTTGCACTGGCATTGTAATTACAACTCATACAGATGCTAAAGGGTGCCTTCTCTCTCGGTATCAGTCGCTAAGGGGAGTGACAAATGTATTTGATGCCCTGGGAATGACAACGGGTTGGTCTTTCACAATCTGCAGTGCAAAAAGTGATTGGACTTAAAAAAGGGACACAGACAGATGTCCCAATATGCAAAGATTACAAAAATATGGCCTTTTTGGTACTGATATCATGTTGTCTGATATTGGTATCAGATTCATCATTTAGTTGGTTGAGGCCTGGAAATGATCTTTTGTTTCTGTCACAGCTCTGCCACCACTATCCTGTTTTTTTCATCTCTCACCTAATCAGTTTATTCAGCGCACCTGCCAGTCACTCCCACCTCGTCAGTTCATTTCTCTCACCTGCTCACTCCACTGCAGCCACTATTTAAACCCCAGTCACACACACAATCACTGCCAGATCATTTTCATGTCTACCCGCCCGTTTGGCTCGTCTTGTTCCCGGGTTTCCCCATCTGCCTGCCCTGCCTCATTCTGCTGGATTTTCCCCCCTCGTCTCTTGTCTTGTCCGTGGATCCCTCGTTGTGTCCTGTAAGTTTCCTGTGTTAATTTAATTTCATTAAATACCTGCTTCACGCTACTCTGTCTGGCCTGCATTTGAGTCCTCCACCACACCCCGTGACAGTTTCACACGTTGCTGACAATTCACGTTTATCCTCGATGTTGATCTTTTCATGTAAATAAAACAAACACAAATAATCCATGAATCAGAACTCGCTGTAATGGCCAAAGGTCCACACTTACTTGGCAATCAAAGCTGATTCTGATTCATTAATTGTTTTTTGTTATGCTTGTTTGATATACATTTGATTATATTTTCATCTATATATCTGTTTTACTTAAATTTATATCATTCAATTTGGTTTTATTCATGGGACTTAGGTTCTGAGCTTTTTTTTTTTGTCTAGTGCTTGGACCCCGGTATACCTCCTTGCAGGGCTAGTTGATTTATATAGAGTTAAAAGGAGACAATACAGTAAATGGACAAAGGAATTTTCCTGTCAATGGCTCGTAATTAGTTTTAACGGCCCAGGGTTAAACAGACTTGGGTATGTTTAAAAATGCTAGGTGATCATAAGTATAAGTCCAAACATCAGGTAAAGAGAAGGCAGAGATCCAAAAACCAAGAGACAAAGAAAAGTTCCAAGTACAAAGAAAAACCAACACTAGGAATAAGGGAAAGCGATTAACAAAGACAGTCTGGCAGGCAAACGAGGAAAACAAAGGAGGATATATATATATATATATATATATATATATATATATATATATACAGGGTCGGAAACTAACGCTAGTCCGCTAGCCCGAGGCGAGTGGATTTTTGGAGGGACTACCTAAATTGTCATTCTCACTAGTCCTCATGGCGAGTGAAATTTGAGAGGCTTTATTCGTTATTTATGTCCGGAAAAAGACTTTCCCGATAAGTAAATGTAACTGTTGTGAATTCTTCACGGACAGAGACGATAAAGTTTATGCGCTTTTATTCTGAAACTGTATTTGACGTTGCGAACTGTTTCCGCTTCCGGTTGCGCTAACCGTAGATCCTCCGTAGGACCAACTGTACAGTCAGATCGAGTCATTGATGATGTAATTCATCAACTGTAACTTTGAGCCTATGGGGCGTAACTGTTCCGTTTGTAGTTGTACTTATGTTCTTAAGTGCATTTACTGCCAGTAAGTGTTTGTCTTGTAATTAGCCGTTCAAATAACAGCCCAAAGTTGAGCTAAGTGGCTAACCTGGTTAGCGAGCCTGTATTCCTGTGAATGTATGTGTGTTTGCTTTAGTTAAGGGTTTACTATTGCTAATGCTTCGGTTCTGTAATTCGTTTTCTGTGTTTATTCCATAAACTCGGTCAACTTCGATAAACTCGTTCAACATCTGTAAAATCTGTCACCAAACTATAACACTGTATGCCAGACTGAATACAGTAACGTATGGAACAAACAGATGTCTGCGTGTTCTCTGACCGGAACCCTGTAGTGGTCAATAATCATCTTGACACCAGTCTCTCAGGGGTCGAATCCCCAACAGTAACATTCCACTATTCCCCAAATTGTTGAGGATATTAGACTATTTTGTTTCGATTATAATTTTTTGTTTCCGCAATGTGAAAGGCACTATATTCATGATCAGGCCGGGCCTCTCGTTCAGTTTCACCAGCAGCCCGCCAAGATTCGTCCGCGGAAGAAATATAGATCGTGAAGCTCTTATCACTGCAGCACATGAACTAACACCCAATATCTTTTTGTGATCTAACAAAAATACTTCATCTAAAATTAGAACAAATGCCTGCTTTATTCATAGACTGCGTATAGTTTTGGGCACCGAGCGTTCACTGCTTAAACTGCCGTGGTGACATGCTGTTACTCCCCACGGCGGAATATAGCTACATTTTTAGCCGGTACGTTCCATAGCGGAATTCCTCAACTTGACATAAATGCTGAACTTGATGTACCCATGCTAGCTGAATGAACATTATAGCCTACCGGACCCTTGACGTTGTTCTTCTGCTTCCTGTGTAATTATAATATCACGACATCATGATGTAACATGCATCAATCTTTGTACAGCCATAATGTTACAAACAATAAAACTCTTGATTAGTACCTTGCATCTCTGCGGTTTCACTGTTAGATCATTGCCTTGGGCGAGTCTTCCTCCACACACACATCCCTACACCCCGTGATTGGTACATTCCCCAAAGCTTCATGAAGGACTAGTAAAGATTGCTCAGGACTAGTAGTTTTATGAACCTACTAGTCCTTGGGACTAGTACTGATTTTGAGTTAGTTTCATACCCTGTATATATATACACATATATACATATATATATATATATATATATATATATATACACATATATACAGTGTGAACTAATGGCAAAATTGAGGGCAGGTGTGGATAAGGCGGGGAAACGCACAAAGGAATGTAAAAAACATGACACATGAGTGAACCTACAAAATGAAAACAAATAACAAGGGACAAGGAAAAAACGAAACAAACTTCTATAGCAATAAAATACCAATACAAGTAAAGACAATTAAACTAATAATACGACGTGAAGGTTATAATTCCTGATAGTCTTAAAGTTTGAGGGCTCTTAACATGGAGCATGAACAATACATTAATTTTAAGATAATACTAATTGAAGGATCTTTAGCAGCCAGCTACCCCTCTACCAACATGCATTTAAACAGTCATTCAGAATCTGCTTTAAATGTGCATTTAAATGTGGTTTTATTGTGACATGTTTCAGGGGGTCTCTGGCAACCAAATGTATCACAACCTCCAACGAGCACATCTGTATGGCTGAAAGCACGATTTACATGGCACCGAGCTGAATCATGAAGTTCCAAAACACGCTTCTAAACATCGGGTGATTATTCGAATCAAAACCTTTCCTTTCGTAGAGAAACTGATTTATCGTGTCCATAAATGAATCCACAGCTCATTCCCTGGCAAACCCCAGTTGAGGGCCTCTGCACAAGAAACCTAACTAGGGCTAAGTCTGAAGTTACAGTCTCCTCATATTTCATCAATTTTGGATTTATAAAGTTAAAATTGACGTCTCATTTGGACCGCACTGGGGTCTCAGAGCAGGGCCGGGGGGCGTTGGAGAGCTTCATCATCTTGACAGAAACTGACACCTCGGGCGTTCGGCAGGCCACCAGCCTCCCTGCGTGAGCAATTATGTGTGAATAGCCGGCCTCGTGTCATTCCTTTTGGCTCCAATACCCCTTCCTCTTCATTGAACATCTGAAGGGGAGAACCACAGCAGCAACGGCCGTCATCGACTGCCTGGGAACTCTATTTTAATTAGGCAAGTCTCCCAATTATAAACCAGGGGAAAAGAAGACAGAAACTCTGGAAGTGTCCGTGGATATTCCCCTTTCAATCCATTTCCCCTCCCTATTGATTCACAGCATTGTGTACTGTGTGTAAGTTTGTCCTGAAGGTGACCCGGATGGCTCTACTAATTGGATTGAGGAGAGCCTAGCCTGACTTGGTGCATTGGAGATAATATCAATCAACTGTGCGATATTGGGTCTTACCTTTTTCTAATATGTGGTTCTGGATGTTAGTTCTCCAAAACCATGGCCTGTATTTCAGAACATTGGCAGACTGACATTAAATTGTAATTTAATAGGAAAAAATGTTGGTTTTGTATGCAAATCTTCATACCACACTCACACTAATGGGCATTGTAATAATCAGAAAATATGCCTTTCAGACCTCATATGTGTGTATATATAGTGAGTGTAGTGTTCTCATGCAGTGTGTTGAAACTCTGATTAAACACCAAGTTAAACCGCAGCCAATGAAGACATAGTCAAAGTAAGTTTCACCTTTTGCTGTCACTCTTCCCAATAACATGTTGGTGAAAACTGAAAATAAAGACAATACAAAATATTCAGTCTGCGTAGTAAACATTGCACTGTACATGGTTGTGAATATAAATATACATTGATCATTTGCACATTAACAAACATTCAAAGAAGCCACTGGCATTGCTTTAAACTTGCATACAATTAATAAACCTGTTTAACCTTTGTGCTTTCTCGCCTCAAAGGTTCCCATGGATCGTGGTTTCATCTGGACCCTGGTCCTTCCACCCGCCATGGCCCTGCAGATACCTACTACCTATTTTATTATTAACATTATCAACCATATTACCGTTAATGCACATTACTGACTTTGTTTCTTCCCCGGAGTCCCTGTGCTTTCTCTCCTCACAGGTTTCCATGTATCGTGGTTTCATCTGGACCCTGGTCCTTCCTCCCGCCTTAAACCCTGCTGACTCCCACTAATAAATAACACTCTTATTATTACTTACATTACTATTTCATATTACCGGTCCCATTAATGCACATTATTGACCAGCTTTTTCACCAGAGTATCTGTGCTTTATCGCCTCGCAGGTACCTCTGGATCCGGGTTGTACCTGGACCTGGTCTTTCCACCTGCCGTAGTTCTGTCATACATTGAATGTGTTGAAATTACATTGAATGTGTTGTAATTCTGTTATGCTGTTCAACACTTGACATCTATTGCACTTCTGTCCATCCTGGGAGAGGGATCCCTCCTCTGTTGCTCTCCCTAAGGTCTCTTCCTCTTTTCTCCCCGTTAAAGGGGTTTTTTGGGGGTGTTTTTCCTGTTCCGATGTGAGGGTTCCGGGACAAGAGGATGTCATGTGTACATATTGTAAAGCCCTCTGAGGCAAATTTGTAATTTGTGATTTTGGGCTATACAAAATGAATTTAATTGAATTGAATTAACCTCCTGAGACCCAGCCTATTCATTTTTGTCCTCTGTAGTGGACAGTTTGGTTTTGCATCTCCTTTTACTCATCCTATCAAGTCCTGCTGTACTCTAAAGAGGACACCCTGGGCTTTCCAGTGATATCACATGGGTAGGGGTGGGATGATGACCTCTTCCTTTCGACACAAGATGGCGACTTATCAAACATGTGTAAATAAATCTTTACTGATATAAGATGTTTAACAACATGTCCAATGTCAAATAAATGAACTTATGCCATTGCTTCTAGGATTCTCTGGTTCTCTGTTGTTTGGCTACAGCTAACAAAGTTTACCGAACCGGAAGTACAATAACCGGACATGATTTGGCCGGAAGTGACTACTTCGGAAATGATGTCATGACGTGAACAGAAAAACATTACAATAACTACCTTTTCGTCTTGAGATAAGTACAAACTAATGATCTAAACGAAGTATAGAAAATGCCTTTAAAGGCAACACAGTGAGAGTATTGGATGATTTCTCCCATCTGTTATTGATTGGAAGGGAAATGTGACGTTTTGTTTATTCAAATGCCTCCTGTCCTCCAACGGTTTATAGAATTCTTGGGCAGGATATTAATGTGTAGTTGAGGTGTGGAGAGTTAGCAACATGATCCTTTTTGGCATAGACCCTGACCTTTGATTATTAGTGTGCAGCAGAGCGTGGCGTGATAGGGAAGAAGATCAGCTACTAAGCGACTCAAAACATGCCTCCTGGAAAATATATTCTCAAGAAAAAGGTGGACTGCACAGTGAGGGTGAAGTAACTGCCCCATGTCTTATTCATGAGTGATGGTAAAAAGGATTGTGAGATTGACCATTAGGTGTCACAAAGTGTTGCAATAATTGTTCAAAAAAGGGACACGAACAGAGCACATTTTTAGACATTCTCTCCTCCAAGGCATTCGAAGCTGTTGCAATAAGTTGAACACACAGAGAGTGATGAAACCAGTTGTGTGAAGAATGAAGAAAGAAACCTTGAGCGAGACGCTCAAACGCTGCATACTTTCTCGCCCTCTGCACACCTGGTCAATCGCTGCTTGATTGTCGTTGGCTATGAGACTGCCTGATCTCTGCAGTAAAGACGGCCGAGGAGAGGGTTTCAGATGCTGCTCAACGATCCAAAAAGCACTTTGTTTCAAGGAAACTGAGGCCTTATCGCAGCTTTCATATCGGACTAAGGTGGTGAGCAGAAAGCTGAGCTATAAAACAACCAAATGTGTTGTTCTTATCCTGATTCATTCTAATGAGGTTTGGAAAGTGAAACGAGATCACATAAAGTAGTTACCAAGATTTCCAAACTTGGATTCTGGACAGGGCCAGTTTAAATACTATAAAACTGAAGGATACATTTCAGTGACAATGACTGCATTTCAATCATTAGCACTGTAACTTGTGGAGAAGCAAAAGTTATATTTGACATTTCTTTGCACTGACCGTAATTCATTTAGTGAATGCAGTCAGTATTTCACAAGCATGCACTTCTAGTTGAGGAAGTGACTGTTGTGTGTGCAGTTTTTATCTGCTACAATCCCATTTCATGGTGTTGGGTTTCACCTGTTTGGCATTACGGTTTACTGATGTAGCTAATCTCCTGGACAGCCATCAGTGAACCTACAGAATGCCAAGCTGTTACTTTGTACCGTGACACTAATACTACTCAGAATTCATAGAAACCTACATCTTTCCAATGCAGGAGCAAGAGCAAATCAGTTTATCAGAATGATAGAGAAGTACCTTAAAGTGATACTCTAACTCAAATATTTTTGAACCTCCTTGAGGTTTGAAAAGTGGCAGTTGAAAGTTGTTTCACAAAAAAGAAGTGCCGTGGTCATCTTAAATTTTAACACGTGTTACAATGGGCCAAAGACTTCAGCACAGCTCCATCCCTGTAGTAATTATGTGAAACCCAAACCCAAAAATATCACTGAATTTGTCTTAATATAACGCTCTTTTTGTAGCTTGAGTAGTTAGCCTTCAGCAAAGGTAGTGTTCTGAGGGAATGAATGGACAGTGGAGAAGTGCACTATGTTTAGATTTTTGTCCGTGTGTTTGGTTACTTTTTTTGTGATACATAAATTGCAAAAATAGATCATTTTGTGCTGTCCAATTAAGCTTTTTTGGCTGTTCCTATTGGTGTGAAATTGGTTAAGTTTTGCAGAAAGACAAATGCGTTACCTTTTGAAATTGATTGAGACTGAAGGTTTTCAAGCTGCTCTAAAGGAGGAAACTTCCACAGTCGCATACCAAGCCTAATTCTTGATAGCAAGTATCACTTAAATATGCTGCATATTGTTGTGTATGTTGAAATTGGTTTGCTTTCTGAACGTTAGTCACTCTGATTGCAACCTGTGATTCAGATATGTGGAAACATTTACTCTGTGACGTTGAGAGAGAGAGAGAGAGAGCGAGCAGGAGAATGGACTCTAAAAGCATTCTACGCTCGCCAAATGTAACCAAAACTGAATATACCCCTCTTGATGTACATTTGCAGAGATGCGGATGGAAATGCTACCCATTTTCTCCCTGTAGTTAAGTGCACTCTCATCTGTTGTGTCACACAAAGCAAACTTCAATCTATTTTCAGGCCTCTGAAGGCGAGCACTCAATTGATTGACTAGCCGGAGCAATGTTTGCTTTATGCTGTCTTTATGTTGTCTTCCAGGATGGCTCATGGTGGGAGCTCAACGTCACCCGTTGAAAGAGTAAGTATAGAGGAATCTTGGGTCCCAAGCAGCTGGAGTCCACGTAACATGGCAGATGGCCCACCCTCCGATTGAAAGTACTTATTTCAATAATGGGTGCATGCAGAGTCTAACATAGCTGCTGCATTCACTTTGCTTCTTTATATCTAAAACCAAGAGCAACATTGAAATATTGCTGTTATGGTCAGTTTCTCTCTTTGAGCTGTTATTTGTCATTCATTTGGTTTTGTTAGGGTATTGACATAAACTTTGGTGATG
The DNA here is from genome assembly GCA_032191485.1 of Leptoclinus maculatus. Taxonomy (NCBI): domain Eukaryota; kingdom Metazoa; phylum Chordata; class Actinopteri; order Perciformes; family Stichaeidae; genus Leptoclinus; species Leptoclinus maculatus. Next base: position 11,921,298 of record JAVDOI010000004.1, on the reverse strand, counting down.
CCGTACGCTTGTATTGACATTTATTTCCGATGCAATCAATACCAGCAAAAGGCATCAAATTTCAAAAAAGATGCTGCATATGAATACACAAACATTAGATTCTAAAGATAACCTTTCAAAGAAAAGCAAAAAGGCAGACAAACAAAGCAGATCGGTAAAAAGAGACACTGGCCTTCTCCCACTGCTTAGTAACCAGGAACTCTTCAAGTGGCACTTGTGCAAGAAATAGTGCGAATATAATTCATGTTCAAATAGAGGGAATGGCTAAGTTGTTTACAATATCAAAGAACGCTGAGGTAAAGGTTGAAATCTAAACTTTTCACCTCTGTTTTCTGTCATCGAGTGTGAAGCTTGGCAGAATAAATCTCTCTTTAATGCTTCGTCATTTCTGTAGTATTTTCACAGTGTAAGCTTCAATAGAAGTCTGGAGTGGCGCATCTTTAAATTTAGACAACTGTAAAATCAGACAGGATAGAACGAAGGTGTTGTCTTCCTGACATTAACAAAGACTCTTTGCTGACTTTGTTACAAACATTTACAATACAACAACGGTTAATCGGAATAAATTACAAAAAAGCTAATTCAATAAGTCGTTGATCTTGCATCCTGATACTAAAAAAATTATGCAGAGGGAGACATTCGTAATAGATGTAATAACATTGAGTGTAGTTCTGTACAAAAACTTCTTCTTTACCACACATGAGGTGGCAAAAACAGGAAGACAACAGATAACAGCATGAATACTAGGAGCTTTAGGAATGTTGTAGGATATGACAAAACAGTATGAAGAAGGACTTTGAGGCTAAATCTCACAGTTGGGGTACAGTAGATAACATCATCCAATCCTCAAGATGTAGATTTGTAAAATTCAGTTAATGGATGTGGAGCTCACCGACGTCACATCTCTAGCCTCTCTCTTATCCCCTTAACAGTATACCGTAAAGCATAAAGCATCATAGCTGAACAAAAAATAAAGAAGACTCATGGTCGTCCAAAAGAAGGCACATGAACATCACTTCTTGATGTACTTTCTCACTTTGCTCATATATCAAAGTCAATGTCAGCTTTTAATCAAGATATTCTTATTTATTTATTAATTATATATATTTAATTTGTTTTGTAGATTTTTCCTCCTGTAACTTTTGTGATTCCTGTATCTGTTTTCCTGTTCCACAAGCCTCATGCAACATTTGAGAATTCAGCACTGTAGTTAAAAAAAGAAGCACGGTGTTTTCAGTGGTGTGCCATCAACTTTAATTGCAATGAAACGATGGTTTCATTTTTTACTATTTCATACTGACCTTCCTTTTTCGTGCATACTCAGAGCATTTCCATTTCCAAAGATGACAGACATTTTATTGTGTCCACATAAAATTGTTGCCCTTTCTTAAAAGCACCTGTGTGTGTGTTTTTGTGTTCGGACAAAGATGACCCAGACTGTGCTCCAATCCATTTTCTTTTATACTGCACTCACCAATGCGCTGGAAATCTTTTACGAGGAAGGTGTGAAGCGAACCTTTGGGGCAACGTGTTGGGGGGCGAGTATCGATTTCACAGCCAGGCAAAAGAAATTGGTGGTGTAGCTTGGAGTGTTTTCTTGCTTTCTGAAATATCCCACCTAGACTTCTTTCAGATATGTTTCCAGCCGAATGATAGTCAAAGATTGCAGTTATTGCTTTCAGCTTAACTGTATAATATTAAGCCACATTGTTGGTTACTGATTGTAAACACAGCATTCAAAATTCGTCCCTCCTCTCATCAAGAGAGAGAGCTAAGTGGTGGTCGCGCGAGTTGCCGAGAGAATGAGGAGGGACCAGCATTAGTAAGAACAAAGCCGTGAATCTACAGAATAAAAGGTTACTTTGTGATTGGTTCATGCTGGTTATGTTCTAAAGCACAAATAAACACATCCACACCTCCTTACAAACCTGCGGGAAGGTGCCGGATTTCGAATGAATGCAGCCCAAGGCTGGCTACATCCTGCGTGTGGCCTTTCTGCTACCTCTTGTCGGTCTGTGTCTCCGCTATTGGTCACCGACACAATCCGATATTGCAAAACACAGCAGAGTGACTCACAAGGGAAACACAGGAGCACATACAAACACACCGCAACGCAACAACCCATTCCCCGCCCTTTGCATCAAATGCTAAAGAGTGCAACATACACCTGAACCCGCTACGCCCAGGGACGGTGTTTGACCAAAGGCTCTTTGTCGATGCCAAAAAATATCCCGCACACAGCAAAATAATAAGAAAAAAGAAAAATACAGGGGCAGGGTCTCTACAGATAGACACCGCAAGTGTCTGCTTGAGAGGGGTTATTTTGTATCAGTCTACACATTGTTTTCTAGGAAATTATTGCATACGGCTATACGGTTATACGGCTCCTGCAATTCTGTTCTGCCCTGGCAACACATGCATCCCGGCACCACAGTTTCTTGTGATTAATTCACGAAGCCTGCACCCCGAGGTGAGATGAGTTAATTACACACGCTAGTAACGGAAAGCAACGCTGTTCGGTCACGTCACATTAACTTGTTGTTTTGGGTAGGTTTGTGGTGGAAATATGGAGGTGCTCAATTTGTGGTCTATTTCCTCATTTATCTGAGCCACACGTTTATGAAGAATGTACAGTCAAAATGTGAATTCAGTTTTTACTGACAGAGCCAATGTTGAGTTCTTCGAGCAATGCGAGCAATTCATTCTATGAGTGGCTCCTCGAGGAAACTAATGTTGTCACAAAGTGTTTTGTGCCAGACCAGCAGAAAAAGAGAGAAATGCTCTGAACGCGGACAAAATTGCAATGCGGCGGAAAAGAAGCATGGCCCAAATGCTGAAATGATGGACAGTCAGTAGTGTTTACCCAACATGGGAAGTGTGGCAGCTAACAATTAAAAGAGACAAATCGTGATTGCAGTTTGTCCACAGTCCCCACTCTGCTTATTTTTTGGAGACAACAGACAGAGAGAGAGAGAGAGAGAGAGAGAGGATGGATGAATATAGAGAAACCACACCTCAGGCACTGATGGAAACCTGCAGGCTGCTTGGAGACAGGAGCACGCACAGCCTCGGGTTGCTATGGGAACCGGGGAACATGGCGAGTTGAACGGACACAGATGTCTTTGCCTTTGCCCAGGTTTGAACGCTCTTGGATCGATATGTCAGCACACCCAAAAGGGAAGGCTGAAAGAGAAGAAACCTTTCCTACCTGCATGCCTCATCGCCTTTGTGAAGCTAAACACGTTACTTATATCTCCACAGAAGCTGTCTCCACAAGAGATCGAAATCAAGGGAGAAATGTTTTTAAAAGACATGGGTTTGTCTATGTGAGATAAATACACGGATAATGCAGATAAGACGGGGAAATGAAAACGGATACCTTCGTCTTTTTATAAAGTCTCTCTGGTATGAATTCTTGTGACCAAGGCTTTGTCATGTCATAGTTTCATATTGCAAAAAAACATGGTGCTTGTTTCTGACAAAAGCTTTCTGGGTAACATCAGTGTTCTCGGCTGCCAGCTGAGCTAACGAGGACCGGAGTCAATATTTGCGTGGCGTGTCCAGATGAAGACAGGCATGACAGAGGCACAAGGGAGGAATCCACAGATAGTACCAGATGATCCGGGCTGTCATTCCAATTTATTGACCGCACTGCTCAGGTTTACTGATGCAACGAAAAGTCCACTGCGTATGTATGACCTTTTCAACCATCGCTTTCAAGTTGGATTCAGAGAGGGAGGAAGAAGAGCTGGCATTTTGGCCGCCTGCACCTGGTTCAGTAAATAAAAGGGAACTTCTGCGTCTGTTAAATATCTAAATGTGAAAGCGCAGCAGCATCCCATCACTTATTTCACTTGCAATTTGATGCTCGCAAGAAGAACTCATCTATTTTGTCTGCGTTGTTAACAGATTTCACTCTGTATAAAAGTTGTCTTTCTGAATATTTCCTTTTAGGAGAGATAATTTATCTTTCTCGGGCAGCTAATGCTAGCAAACGCTAGCTAGCTCGGTTAGCAAGATGCGCTCGCTGGGATTTTAATTGGGGCGCTGTCCAGCAACGGTGGGCCAGGATTTAGCTTTAGTTTCGTTGAAACAAGGACATTACAGTTCCTGATATCCTGTTGTGCTGGAAGTGATGTGGGCACAGACGTTATCCGGACCATCATCCAACGCCCGCACATTGGCCAGCAGGATGCCCACCGTACAGCCATATTATGTCCGATATTGCATGAAAAATGTGCCCAAGGGCAGCAACACCAGTGACTTGACTTTGCTGAGGCAGCGCCTAGCAGACAGCTGCGGCTGTGACGGTGTGATTGAATTCATTAATATTTAACAGAGAGCATATTTTTTTCCTTTAATCTATATCAAGTGTTTTCACTTGCCTAAACATAACCAAAGACACTTTGATTCATAAGTGCAATGTAGGAAACAGAATATGTTGACAAAGTTGACAAACATTTTGCAAAAAAGATGTGTAAATTGATTAAAAACATAATCCATGATACCTTATACTTCGTACAAAATGTTTTTTTTTGTTTTAAATAATATGGACGTCATTTGAAGATGTTAGAGTTGGTGTAAATATTGGTGATTTTAGGCGTTTCAAAAAGTCACCAATTTAGTCTGCCAGGAAAAAAAGACTCAGGTCTATGTGAGGAAATGTATTTCTTGAGAAAATAAAGAAGAAGCTAATACTTCTTAATAATAACATGAATGACATTTATGTACTTTCCGGTGTTTTTGTTTGTTTTCTCCCATCTCAAAAGGCTCAAGGACACACGCACCGTTCTCCCACACACTGACTATATGATGTTTGCTGGCTTGTATCTCACTGTTCTTGTCGTCCTCTTGTTGTTATGTCTATGTATTCTCTCTTGTTTTGCAATAAATAAAAAAATAAAAAATAAATAATAACATGAAGGCTGGTCTTGCAATATATATATATGTCTGATGTTCTCGTTAAAACATCAGACATTTGTCCACTGGAGATCAAATTATGATGATGGGCAGTCCCACGAGCATGAACATGACAGATACAGAGACAGAGGAAGGTGTTATCACCAATTGACCATTTTCTTTCATCACAACTATCTACAGCACCGAGGCTGCGTGTTCCTCTGGGTCTCCTTATGAAAGTAGCCACAGTTTTAATATCCTTGAGGTCCATGCTGTTCCCAACTGGGGAAAACAATAACCGTGTGTATCTGTGAATGTCCTTGCTATAAAAGGCGCATAAACTTGCCTTTAGGGCATGAAATAGATCTTAAACTGTACCTAAATTTCACATATTGATAATGGCCCTCCCTTCTGCTGTCATACATTCCATAACAAGGACAACAAATCTGAGATACGCAGACATTATAATAGAAAAATGGAATCGCAACAAAACTTTTAGAGGGCAATGGCCTTTGTCACCAATCCTCTCCCTTGGTTTCAGGAGCACATGTTCTGAGAATTGGATACGATTTACCTAAAATGACCAATACTGATTCCAAACCCTTGAGGACATGAATAACCCATGTCAATTTCTTTGACAGACAAGGATAAATGTCTACAGCCCGCCCTTCCCCAAAATTCGTACGTTTGTTATGAAACTTGAGTTACGTAGCGTACTTCTTGAGCAGTTTGTTCTGAGTGTCTAATATTGCAGCGGATGGCTTTCTATTGGAGTTACTTGAAAGCCCTGTGCGTCTCATACAGACGCTTAAGGGAGCCTTGTGTTTTCTGTATCAGACGCCAAGGGGCGTGACAAGACGATGATATTTGTCGCCCTGGGAATGAGCCGGGGCTTTGAGCTGAAAAACTGAGAGATAGCCGCATTTATTCTCTCGTCTCATTCATTTGTGGTGAATTACAGAGTAACTGCCCAGAGATAAAAAGGAAGGGTGAAATTAAAGGTGAACAGCTGTACATTTGCTGATTTTATTGCTTTGAGAAAAAGCAACAACAACAACAGTTCGGCTCGCAGACATGCCACATCATGGTGGGGAGTACTTAGCCCTGAGAGAACCAGAAGAATGAAGGGTTACCTTGCAGCACCAGCCAACCCACTTCTTGTCAGGGGCCACCTGTTCCTGATCACGAATCAGACACACCAGGGGGAAAGAGACACAGAGAGAGAGAGAGAGAGAGAGAGAATGGAAAGCTGTGGAAGAAAAATAAAGAGATTGACTGACGGAGGGAAAGGGAATGAGAGACGAAGGAATAAATTGAATACGGAAAAGCTAGGAGTCGTACTGTAAAAGTCAACAAGATAAAGTGTAAATGGTGCGGTGTCAACAGCTTAAAGAGGCGGACAATTGCATACTTTCAAGCATGTGGAAATATGTGGGTGTTACCAATGACAAGGCATCTAACTATAACACATAATGAAAAAACAACATTCAGCCCATAGACTGTTTAATAATTCACAACTGACAAAAATACAAAGGACTGAAATGCCATGAATTATGGATATATTTGAACATACCGCGCTGCAATTCCATATGTGACACATGCTTCGATGTTCATAAGGAGCCATGACACAGAAAGAGAAACCCACCTAATCTATTTTGAAAGCAGCAGCTAAGAGCTACATTTGTAACCAGAGTAACGAGAGCACGTCCCATGCATTAGCGGCAGAGTGGAGGGAGAAGCAAGAGAAAATGCATCAGCTCAATCCGACAGTTGAGCTCTGATGGCTCGGCTTCCGGAGCATCATCCGGAGTGCTCGGGTGCCGCCCCTCTTTCCAAACGGGGCACTAAAATAAATGAAGGGTCATTTAGACAACTGAATGAAGCTGCAGTGAAACCCAACAACAAATGGGTGCTCTGATATAATTAAATTCAGCTGATGTCAGCACAGACTCTATATCATTTTTATGAGTCAGCAGAACTACACTCACGGAGCATAAGGTTTTACCTAATACGGTGCAGCTAGAGATTTCCCATGAGGCCAATTGAAGAGGAGGGCTGATGTATGCTCGCACTGACCCGGTGGAAAAAAAGACAAAAAGTTGACTTATGTGAACCACTAATGCATACAGCTGTGAAAAATGGAGGAATGATGCCCAATGAGAGCTAAATTACAATTTCAGTAATGTTCCTCTCTACTTTGCCTTTTTGTGGCCAACTTATCGAAGAGCCCAATTATTTACAATTTTACAATCAACTGCCGCTGACTTTTAAATTGCTGGTTATCCATGTAGGAAGTCTAATAAAAAAAAAAAGCTAGTACAAAGTTGAAAGAGCACAAATTGAAATGTCATGCAATGGCTAGAAATACTGCTAATTGTTGAATTAAACGATTTCTTATTTTGAATGGATCGAATCTTCACTCAGCCTTGACAAGCTGTCGCAAACTATTTGACGAAATGGATTGCTGAGATGGCTACTGCTGTTGCAGCCGCATGAACAGAAACATGAATTGAAACATTATTCTGGTAATATGTGTCATTTTGTTAATTGTTCGAGACGGCAACAATAACCCGAATTTTCTTTTGCTTTTATGCTACAATCAAGCTCTGTCTGTCATGACAGTTTAGTATCTGTTCCATCTGCAGTCTCTAACTGGAGTGATGTTGCTCACTGTTAAGCCACACTTACGCACAGCAGATCTGCTCGTTACATTTTTCAAAAATAACCACAGAACCCCATGTGCTTATGTGCACGTCAAAGGTGTCGTTTTGATTAATTATCCAACACGGTTTCTTCCGTAAATCGACAGCCGTGTTGTTCACACAGCTCCACTTAAAACTTTCTGCCACGTGTTTGACTATCTCAGGACTTTTTTCTTTCTGATCCTACCCTGTGCCCAAGTGTGCCACATGTGCACACTGGCAGCCTGGCCACTCAATTACCTTGACTGGGCTGGGTTTCACGAAAACAGAGCCCGCAGTGTCTTGTTGTGCTCAGAGCAGCAACTAACCATCGACTTGTGGAGGTAAATAGATAAAAACAAAACGCTCTGTGCAGTAAAAGCACTGACAACTGCTGATTCTGAGGGCAGACAGGATGGACGTCTGGAACACAATGGAAATGTCTTTTCCGTTTTCAGCAGCGGCTGAGCTTCTTTCAAGTTTGAATGTAATCAATCTTCTGAATCATATTGTTTGTTCTCCCGTCATATTATTTCCACACACGGTTATGATTTGTCAGCTGTTTGTGTGTGTGCATGTAAGCTGTCACGTCCATGTATATTTAAAGGTGGAGTATTCTGGAGAAAGACTGTTAATATTGGAATTCAACACCTACACAAATACACCCCCCTCCCTGCAGAACGTTAGCTTGTGCCAGATTTACCATTCCTCACACTGCCACTGCCTTTTTCTTTATATTTCCATGGCCTTTCCCCTGTCCTGGCTGGAATAGTGATGTGTGGCTGGACCTGAGTCACTGTTTGTTTCACATTCAGAGAGCCATGGCTATGAATGAGGTATTCAATGAATTTGATAAAAAAAAAAAAAAAGTGCATTAGATTAGAATCACAGACTCCACCTTTAAGTTATCAGTTATACATTAGTTTTTCTCTGTGTGAATATGTGGCATTTAACTGCTTTTCATGCAACACTGAAACAAATTAAGGAGCATTTGCAGAGGTCTTTCAGAGCGCTGAGACCAAACTCAGTTTGCATCAAATGTGCCCATCATACTGTCTGAAGCTAATGACATATTACCAGTCATAATAAAAGGAGGCTAATTACATTATGTGGAATAGAAGTGAGGAATGAACATGTTTAATTTGCTTTTGCATTAGACTCCAATGAACTCATCAAATGTGAATTAGAGTCTGAGTTTGATTAAATGGTCAGTAAGTAACCATCAGGAATAAAAGAGCTTAACACACACATTTCCTAATCAAATTACCATGAGCAGAGAACAATTATTCTACTTTTTAGTAACAGGAGATGTTGGCATTGAATTGAATATACACCTCCAGACGCTGAATGAAAAAAAACGTAGGAGTTTTTTCATAAAATGCAAGCGCTTAACCTTGAAACCAAGGCCAGAATAGCTCTTTTTTTGCGTTTGGTTCTCGTTTTCTTTTCAAGGGACATGTGTAAGGATGTGGTTATATTGTTGTGTTTTCAAGGCCGTACATTGAAACAGAGGTGGCCCCCTTTCCCCGCAAGCAGCCCTTGGCCTTACTTGATCCAGTCCTCTGCAAAATAAGTGGCAGCCTGGGCTCAGAATCCTAAGTGGGACTTGAGTGCAACTGTTTATTCGTGTTTGAGGCAAAGGTGAACGAGCCTGCGTGGAGGTGTGGAGTACGGGCTGTACCTCAGCGGAGCGAGGGGGAGGAAGAAAGGAGAGAAAGGGCAGGAATAAAGTGTCCGCTCTGCAGAACAACGGCACGTAAGCACCACAACGGCAGCCCCACTACGCTTTTAAAACTGTCCGTTCCAAAGTTGAGCACAGGACAATGATTTTCCCTCAGTGCTTATTTTGCGGATGAATCACAGGAAGTTCTGGGGGCGGGGGGGGAGGGGTGTTAATAACAGGCTATTTATGTCCATCATTGTGGAAAATGAAGGCTCAATCTGTACTCTGATCTTGTCCCTGTCAGTCAGAGCTCCAACGAGACAAGAAGAGAGATCACATAACGGGAAGCGGCAGAATACAAATTCTGACTGTCATCAACATCCATGACTGGCAGTCTGGGATGTCATCATGGTGAAGACACTGTTACACTCCAGCAGCAGCATGATAACTCCCTTAATCTCCACATGATTTAGAAGTCAGTGATGACAAATATAAAGTGTTTGGATCATTTACTCGGCACCATATCTTTTTTTTTACGTTTGGTATTGAAGAGCAAATTATCATTTTGTCTCCCGTCAAGGATCACAATGGAAGGCAGTGTTTGAAATTGTAAACAACTTTCAAGTGCTCAATAATAGAGGATGATGCTGAGACTGACGCCATTTTTTCTCCCAAGATAATTAAGCAAATGAAAACGGCGTATTCCAGTATTTCACAAAGCCAGTTAATTAGCCAGCTGCAGTAATTACCTAGCTTAATCCTTCCCACTGAGACTGTGACTTTTACAGTTCTGCCTTTTACAGACCAGTGGATGTTCTTTTATTATCCGAGTTTCAGAGTACATGGCCATGTTTTTTAATCGCATATTAATCACATTTTAAAGCTGCACTAATCAATATTGTTAAACTTACAATGCGACTACATGTGCATAATGTGAATGGCGTTAATCAAACCTGCAGTGAATTAGCACTCGACTCTGCAGTTCCCCCGCAGCTCTATGGAGCGTTTAGGCGTCTTGAGCTCATTATTTTTTTGGTTTCACACCCTACATCTTGACTGTTTTAGTTCACTCTCTCTGCTGTTGCCACAACGTTTTATCCCAGCTCGGATCAACCGATTTGAATGCTACGTTATATGCAAAGTTAGCAACTAGCTGATGAGCCAGATATTTCCCTCAGGAGTTGGTAGAGGCCAAACCAGAGCTAAAAGCAGACTGAATATTGGACTTACATTTGTGAGGTGGCCATGAACATGACTTCAAATAAATGCAAACGTTGCTCTGTGTCAGCTGGACGTGCAAAACTGTTCGCGAACACATTTGCAATATCAACTTTATAAGGTGCGATTGTCAGTGCTGTGTTTTACAGATTGCACAGCTGCCTCCCAAGTGGCTGAGAAATGACCACAAAAGTCAAGATGCCAATAAATGACAGTAATTATAGGAATTTGGTGTCATGTTTTAAGTTCTTTAGATGCATCCAGAGAGCCCTTGGCGATGTGCCAGAAGCAGAAATGCTAGTGGATAAGCAGCCAAGTTTAGCAATTAGTATTAATTTTTTTCTCGCATCAATTTATCAATTCTGACACCCAGGCACCAATAAGATTGGTCACAACGCATACATCTTAACTCTTCACACGCACACAGCATTTAGAGTATTGATCCTCGTAGTTGAGTGGTCAGGAGAGGTCCAGGGAGTCGTCTTCCTCGGTGGGATGTCGTGCAGCAGGAGTGTGGGTCGATTCGGGTGGAACTCTTGGTGTTAGTGCTCCAGAAATACTGCGCTGCCCTCTGGTCCACTTCCACCTGGAAGCATCCGTCTGGCTCAAGTCGTTCTCCACACGGAAAGCCCAGTTAAGCGAACACAGAGTCAGTGATCCGCGATTCATTCGACATCGACCGGTTTCCATGACAGCTGAAGGATACCATGATTTACTGTGGAGTTTTCCTTTATAATTCTTAGTTTCGTCACTAGATCTTCCAAATTTTGCAGTGGTGGAGCCTGCCACAACCTCTGTCAAACTGAGATCAATTAGGGAACATAAAGAAGTTGTTACATTAGTGTTAAAATGTGTTATATTCATTTTGATACATTTACTTACGTTTGGATGTGTTGTTACTGTTTCACTTGCCCCAGATGCACACAAAGAAGACCCAAACGGACTGCACTGCACGTGGACAGCCAGTGATTGTGTATTGGGTTCTGAGTGAGGCTGAAACACAGGTGACGTTTCTGAAACTACGCTCAATATTGTACCCGAACACATCCTGTTTAGAAATCGTGATAGTCTTGTTAAAATTTACGAGATCACCTGAATAGACCTTATCGTCCTGTTATCTGTTCGTTTGTGCACTTTATTGTAAATTTTGCACTGTGTTGATTGTTGTTGATTGTTAAATGTTATGCACCTCCCGTCATGTCAAATTCCTTGTATGTTCAACATACCGTGGCAATAACTTACTTGCTTATTATAGAAATTAGGAAATAAATTGACACTTTTGATTTTTTTTAATTCTTTGCATTTGTCATTATCAAGCAAAAATGCAGATTTAATCTCATTATTTTGGAGTTTTAGTTTCCTGAATATGTCCGACAAAAGGGCCAGACGGAAATGTAGCTTTGAATAAATATACTGTAAATGTTGAAAAAGAGAACTTTCCTTGTATTTCTTCTTGGGAGTCGTCGGACACACCTGTCTGCCTCACACAAGCGTCGGTGCCTGCAAAGCAAACGCTGTCCTGCTTGCAACTGCATCGTGAGAAAAAGTGACATGGTAACAGCTGCGACTCACAACACATGATCCCATGGGGTGTTTCGGCTGAAGAAAAATGTCCCAGTATATGAATTTTAATACATCATACGTCATTTTCTCTGCAGGTATTTAGCACAAACGTGACAACATCTTTGTCCAAGTGATACATCATTTAAAAGATGAAGGATGAAGTCTCTGGAGTCTCTTTAGATGCCCTGAGGTAAGTCACTTCCTGGTTGTTTGTCTTGATTGGAGTGAGAAAAAAAGTCACAGATATTATTAAGATGCTTTCAAGAAAAAAAATGAAACAAAGAAGCTATCAGATGATGTTGAAGCTGTGCCTTCACAGTGACAAACCTTCATCTACTCGATGAAACGCTGGTCTGTATTGCTTGCGTCAAGTCAGACTCGATCGTGTTGATTTCACTCAGTCTCATTCGAGCACATTCTTACACAAAAAGAGCATTTCTGTACACAGTCGCCATTCGTCTGCGCCATGGTTTGTCATTTTCTTGCAGTTTGTGTTTTATTTGTATTTTAAGCTTCAGCTACTTGCAAAAATAGATTTTTCACTCAGAGAAATCAAACGACAAACAATGATAAGGGCTTAGAATATTGGCACAGGGACAAAGCTGCAGGCTCGAAACAGTTATTTACAGATATTCATTATTCACGTCTCCATCACTGGATGAGAGGGCGAAGGCCATCGGATCAACTAATCAATAAAAGTGGTTGATCACAAACATATTCCATATTGGCAAAAACTCTGTGAAGAAGTAAATTATTTAATATTGTGGTCTGTACGCGTTATTATATATTATTATATGTATATTATATGTTCAGTCACTTAGACATAGAATTTCAACTTTTCAAAGACTTTAAAGAATTGTTCAGCATTTTGGTAAGTAGGCTACACTTATTGACTTTCTTGCTGAGAGAAGAGTTAGTTTAGCTTCGTATCAACAGAGAACAAAGCTCCAAGCTCGTTATGTGTCATTTGTTTAATTAAAGTGTAAAAATGACAAGTTGTGGTTTTGATGGGGTTATGTTCAAAACTCTTTCTAGGCTGGCAATTAAAAAACAAAACAAGACATAGTGTGTCAATTAGTGAGCTTTAGTGGTGCTGGAAGGCAGATTTTCTTAACCTTGTGACAGAGCCAGGCTAGCTGTTTCACCTAGTGCTAAGCTACGCTAACTGCCTGCTGGCTGTAGCCTAATATTTAGCATAGATATGAGAGGGTTATATCTTCTCATCTAACTTACTACAAATAGCAAATAAGGGCAATCCCAAAAATGTCAAACTCTTTCTTTAAATGTGAGTGTCAACTATTAACATGTGTAGGCGGACAATGCAACAAAACCAAGTGCTCATCTCTGTTATTACCATGTTTTTAAAAAAACGCAGGAATATTGGAACCAGGGCTTCAGATTAACTTTTCAAAATGGTTGCACTGATGTGCCTGCACTTTTTAGTTTAGGTGGACCAGCAGCACCCAATTTCTGTTTTTTGTCAGTTCCCATACACATTTTTAAAGTAACCCTCCCAACAATAGTTTTGAATCCACAAACTGGCGCTTTCAAGGCCTTTGTGACCCGGCCTTATAGACGCACAGCCGCAAACAGAAACACAGCTCACCTCTCACTTTAGTGTATCTCTGTTTTTTATCCACTGATTAAGAGAACATGTTCTTTCTATGCTGTAGTCCTTAAATGCTTTGTGTTTAAAGCAACGACGAAAAATCAATTTCGAGTTCGTCCCTTCTTTCCGCACCGAAGGACGAGAGGACACTCCTCTGACATCTCAATGGTGCGGCTCAAACATCGAGGTGAATTAGTAGTCTGGGAGTGGGAGGGTCGGGGTTGTACTTGAATAAGCCTTTATTTTCCATTTAAGGATGCAAACTGCAAAATGCACACAGCGAAACGTCATCCTATAGCGGCCACGTAAGTGCAGGCACATATAAAGTATGTGCCTGCACTTAACTCCCTGTACCTCTGATCGATCAGCAAATCTTCACATGCAGTACATAAATAGTTGCAGTGACTGAGTAAATCTAGAAAAAGTGGTTGTTCAGAGTGAAACCCCAACCCCCACCAACACTCATCTGCAGAATGAAGCTGGTCCGATAAATTGCTTTCCAGAGGGATGAAATGTACAGTGCCCAGCGCTACAGCACACAAGATTGCTCACTCGTAGAATACAGCCCTGTGATTAATAACCCCGCAACTTCTAGCTTGTTTCCAAGTGCTTACCAGATCAAATATGCACCACTCTCTTTTTTTTTCTTCTTTTTACATACCTCATGTATTTTGTTTGGCAAGCGCATGAGTCGAGACCCATTACACCAGACTGTTACTTTATGTGCATTAGTTTACTCCATGCATACATCACCATAAATTAAATTGCAAAGAGTTACACATGAGGCAACGTTGCGGTTCTTAAAAAATTTACGAATTTGCCGGGGTAATCAGGAAGCAATGACCTAAAACCCATTGCAGTTTTATGATCACTCATGGTCCATCAAATGCTAAGCATACTTTGGTCTTCATTATTTATTTGGTATGGTTCCAAATGAGGTTGTTTCTAGCATTCATCTATGATTTTACTTCCTACATGGTTCGAATTATTCCTTTGCGCTTTCTAGTATGTCTTAAAATAGGTATGTATGGCCCTGAAGCAACTTCTTGGAAATTATTAGGATGTTTTTAATGATTAAAGTGATTTCAGTCAAATCCAGATGTAATCCAATACCAGAGCCAGAATTGTCAGTATCGATACTGATACTTTTATAGTGCTTTTTATTATTTAAAGTCAGCAATGAATTGTGTTTAATGAGGTGTATGCATCCTTAATAGGCTACTTCTGTAAATATATATTGTTTTCAATAAGCAAAGAGTGTACAGAGAATAGGATCTGATATGAGACAGATTCTTTTTTCCCAGTATGGATCCTGTTGAGAGCTGAAGTGAAACAGGATCTTTCAAGCTCTGATTCAGAAGTAAGTAAATCTCATTTAAAATCCCATTGTAACTACGCCAATAACTGAAAAATACAGTTTTAACCTTATTCAATAAAGACAAATCTGTTTAGACAAAGACAGCAATCAAGACAATCTCATTTTGTTAATTCAATATGTTGTTTCTTTCTGCAGCGTTTAACAAGCAGCATTACTCATATGGAAGTGGCACTATTTTGCTTTTCTGCTCTGCAACACTCCTACATGTCAGACTGACTAACCAGATCTTCTCCTGAACCAGAACTGTAATTAAAACATCACTTTTAGTCCGGCAGTGAATTTATATTGTATGAAATTAGCAAATACAATACAATTGCACCATTGGAACCAATATTAGTCTGTGAGACATTTTCTCATATGAAAATGTCACCGTTAACAATAAACCTATTCGCAAAAATAAGTAATATGGATTAAACCGATTTCTTCAAAAGGTACAGAGGAAAATGACTGCAGACCAATCAAATGGCTATGTAACAATAACACACTTGATCCAGGATGGGCGCATGTAAGCAAAGTGGACGTGTCGGACAACAAAAGCCCATAACAGCAAGTGCTGCAGGTGACACTCCATCATGTAATCACACTTAGCAATCAGGACACAGCGACTTGATTCTGCTCCACTACCCTGCCCGGCTTCCTCTCCTGAGGAATGTTGTTGCTAGGGGCTGTTCTGCTCGCAGATGACCAGAGCCTTTTCATAGTGGTCATCCTGCCAAGCATGTGATCCTCCTCTGGTGTAACAGGATCTCTGCTCGGATATAATACGTGTGCGTTCTCAGTTCCCACCACAAAAACAATCCTACCCACACAGTTAATTCACTGGGAGAGAATGCCCATTCTTAGACTCAGTGGAGCCCTTAAAATTGTACTAGTTTCCAGGAGAAAAAGACAAGGTAAATCCTATACCGAGGTACCAGTTTATTACATGCTCCTTTACAATCTGTAATCCAGTACGGCAGCAATGCAATAAATCAACACTTTGTTAAGCATGACATTCTTTTTTTTTTTTAAACTGGGTCAAATGTGTACTAGCCATGCTAGCGGCATAGCTCTAGGAATGGCAATGTCTGTCAATCATCCACCATTTTGGTGCAGACTGAAATATCTAAACAACTGTTGGATGGATTGCTATAAAATTGTGTACACACATTCATTTTCCTCCAGCGCTATCACCCGGTCAAAGTTTTCATTTGTTCCCAACTAATAACATTACCATCAGCCTCCCATCACCAACTGTTTGCATGCTATCAGGCTTAACTAAGAGGGGGGACATGGTAAGCATTATATCTGCTAAACATCAGCATGTTAGCATTGGCATTGTGAGCATGTCAGTATGCTGAGGACATTCAGAGAGCTGCGATTGTGTAGTATCATGAGACTGTCGTAGATTCTGCTAAAGCCTCGGTTATATCAGAACAGGAGAGCAGTTTTTCATTGAAAGGAGAGCAAAGAACTGCGCCGAAGGATTTCCTTGATGGACAAGTTGTTTTGTTCGTCTCACTCTCAGTAAGAGTTTGATTGACAGATAGTTCATGCAATCACCTGCCAAATATTTTTCTTTAAAGTGCCTGTCCTTTTACATAAAGTTTCCAACGACGGCTTCTCAGATAGTTCTGTGTGACACAACATATGGAGCTTCAGGCTAGTATACTGGTTAAAATCCAGCACAAAGACAAAGAACATGCCTACATAACACACAAACTATATTCAGAAGCAATGGTTCAGAAATTGGTTGAAGGGACACTCTAAATTCATCTTTTGTTTTATTCATAATTCTGTGACTTTTTTGTGACACAAATTACATAAAGTTGCTTTAGCATTTGGACATCAGGTGGCTCAGTTTGGACCTAGCTGTGAACCGCATACTCTACAGTAGAGTTCTGCAGGAAAGAGATATTATATTACATATAATATATAAAGAAATATTGTGATTGATAGTGTGTTGGTTTTTTTTGCCCGTGAGATATCCAACGTCGTCTTGGATTGACAACAAAAGACTCTAACAAGGCTTTATGAAGCTGGTGAAATTCCCTCCAGTGATATTACCAAATTCTTCAAAGCAGCAAAGGCTACCTGCTGAGGTCTACAGAGTATGCGTTGGCAAAGCTACCACTGAACGACCCCCTGCTGTCACACGCTCACACACACAGTTTGTGTACTTCAGGCAGAGACAGGACTCCCATGTGGATGACGTGCTGTACTTTGTTCAAGTCACTGAGCTCTCATTTTCACCCAGCAGCTGCGTTGATGGGTTATAAAAGAATACCCTCTGGGGTACTGAATAGGGAGATGTCTGTTTTTTGGATAGTGATTAGATTACCTGCTTCAATTCCAAGAGACCAGCACAGGATTGCAGATGAGTTTCTGGACTATCAGATGCTGCAGGACATTTCTGACACCGTATGGAAAAGTGCCTAGGTAAGGGTGACTGAGGAAGACTTCAGTGAGCGGAAGAGTTGTGTTACAGGTAATCTCCAGCTCCCAAGACTCAGGCAGGTGGCACAGCTTGTGCTCTGCTTGCTTCACTCGGATCGGCTGTTGTCATTAATCGGCCTTAACAAATCTGACACCGGGAACCGACTTGCTCTAGAAGGGACCTTGTCATCCATCATGTGCATTAAATGTGCAGGCATTGAACTATGCTGCGCCAAATACAAACCCCCTATGGAGGTAGCAACAAGGTCAATGTCTGCTGCTTCAGCATACAATAGAGAGCACTCAAAATGGGCAGTGCATTATCCTTAGCAGCGGCCCGGGTTCGAATCCAACCCGTGGCCCTTTGCTGCACTTCGTCCCCATCCTCTTCTTCTTTCCTGTCTATTTTCAGCTGTACCATCTAATTAAAAAAAAAGAAATCCCAAAAACTAATCTTAAAAAAAGATATACTTGGGCACCCAGTCTGTTTGTGAAACCCACCTAGTATTTGATTGCATGTTTCTTTTCTCTTCTAGTGGTGTGGAAACACGGAAATGACATCATTGCAGCACAACTTCTTCATGGGTATTATTGATTGTTTTTTTTACATCAGCTCCCATATGTTTCATTTAATTGAATAGCGTGGGGCCTTCCTCTGCTTTCTTTAAGAACGATGGTCCTCTCATCCCTCATTGTGGATGTGGCGTAGTCAAGTTTATGTACCTCTATCTGACAATGTAAAGTGTCACGTTATGTGTTGCGTTATGTGGGGAGGTGTGGCAAGCGTGCGATTTAGTCATCGAAATCTTACTCCAGCCAGGGTAACCAAAGTTGGCAACCCTGCACAAACCACGATGATGGAAGTAAAGGAAACTTATGTTTCTAGATGACGATGGCTGGACAGTAAGAGGAAATTGTTAAGAAATATATTTATATGTAGTGAGTGACAAAAAAAAAGAAAGAAATTAATTGGGGGGGGGAAATGTGTAGATATATTCTGCCTCTGCTGATTTCACTGCAAGCAACATTTTCTTAACACAGTGTTTTCGAAGAGATGTTTCCCTCTGGATCAAGAGTCCTGACGCACCTAAGCATTCAGCAGATCAAAACCTGATATGTCAGCCAAAGATGCAATAAGATATCCAAAGCTGAGAGAAGACAATGGGGAGGCTTTAACCTTATTTCCTCCAGACTGCCATGATGAAATCCTGCAGACTGATGTGCCAATCCCTCCAAAACCCTCAGATGAGCCTCTAATATTGACAGAAGGGAGTTTAATCTTCTCTCCGGGTGGAAAACACTCGTGCTGCCCTAAGATTCACCTTCTCTGTGACTTAGTGAACTCTAATTTTGAAGAAAAGCTCTTAACAGATCTGCTATTAACCAGTGGTAGTAAAATGTAGAACATTATCAAAGTTATTATAAACGTTACTCTCCGCTTTAAGTCTCGTTTCCTTTGGGCATGAATTTCCATTTCATTTTAAAATGTATGACAAGAATTGGCTGAGTGGTGCGATAAGAACATTTGCGGCAAGAAGTGTCACATACTGTACTTTTCTTTTCAGAAACTTTGAACTGGATGTGCTCTTTGACATTATTTTTGTGACCTTTTTAATTCACAAACTCCAGACAATAAATAAAAATAATGTGCAGGAAGAAGTACGCAAAAATGATAATGCGAGTGCATAAAAGCAAATTACTAGTGATGCACAGCTTGTCTGTACGTTAACTTAAGTCAGCATTTTATTATTTCAAGCAAATACTGTTCTAGTGTGTGGAAATCCTCCATATGGTTGTTTCCACAAAGTCCATGAATGGATGCCACATACTCACAAAATCCCTCACGTTTACAGTTGTTGCAAATGTTTTTCCACAAAAAACATTTTCGATTTTAGAGGAACTATTTTAGATATCATCAACATTCAATTATTTATTACACTATCAACCACAGTTGATTTTGAAATGCTTTAGAGCTAATGCACCATGTGATACTATTGACGCACAGTAGCTCCACCAACACCAGACTTCCAGACAGACTCGAGGTCTCATTAAAGACCGTTGCGTACGAACAAAACCTGGCCTGAAAGAGGTGCTCGCCACTTCACACGCAAAAGTTGTGATCTCTAAAAACAAACCTGACGGGAGAATGAGCGCAGCTGTTCGGAAACTCGGACTCATCCGTATGGAGACACGGACATTTTTTTATGCAGAGGCGGTGAATTTGAAGCCAAATTGTGGCAATTAAATGTGAGAGGCATCGCAATCACACGTTACTTATCAGTAACATTGTAACCAGCAGTGTTATTGCTCATTCTAATGAGCCATCACTATTCCGTAAGAACCTTTTAATTATAAAAGATATACGTCAACTCAAATTTCAAATCAGAGTCTGCTCAATATGTCTCACCATCACATTCTCCACCCCCGGAGCTGTTCACCTATCAAACTTCCATTTTCAAATGATATTCTAGGGTGGGGGGGATGCCATTGTTTGGCACAATCATTTTGAAAATGTAATCAGTCTGATCACTGAAAACACATATTTTGGCGACACTGGCACTGAGATAAGTGAAGAAATTGTATCTGTAGTTATAAGTGCGATTAGCATGGAGATGTAACTGTTGAAATCTACAACATTATGATTGTTTTCCAGGTAAGAAACAAGCCATGTCTGAACCAGAATTTGTATTTCATTTGGTTTTAGGGATAACATCCTAACACCATACACATGCATTGTATTACATTGTAAACAGAGTAAGCATAGAACAATACATAATAAGAAATGTCATACCTATTGTAAAGAAGCCAGAAAAAACAGAAGTATATTTTGCCCATTTTACACCTTTATTAGTGGTGACAGCAAATATGGGGATAAAAATAGAATGTGAATGACATGCAATAAAGGTCCCTGGTGGGTTTTGAAGCGGGGACATCGGGGTTCATGGTTAGTGACTTAAAGGTCTTGGCCACCAGGAAAACCCAAAGGGGCCAAGAGTTTAATCGGATTACCTAAACCACTTTATTTGGTGGTAAAGCGGAAAGTGAAAAGTCGGTAATCCTTCATTGCACAGGAAAACTGTGTGCAAACGATGACGGTAAGGACACCAGGTCAGTGTTGAACCAGGAAGTTTGTCGGTAAACTGATCAATGTTTACAACAGACGGTTTGAGTAATGAGTTTCCTTAGTGTTTCTTGCTCCCTCAAAATGTGTCGGAGCAATAAAAGGGTCAGGTTTTATGGAAACCGAATCCTATCGCTAGACAAGTGGTTAAAGTACTAAGATGGTGTTTTTCGTACATTGTTTACTTCGTTCTTTATTGTATGATTTAAGATACAATAGTGTTGAACTGTGATCTACATAGACTAGCGCTCTTGATCTTGAGTCTGAGATCTATTGCTTTGGTCTCCACCGACATACCTCGGGGAAACCGCAATCTTTTCCTCATTGCAGTAAAGTTCTTGCTGATGAAACAGCGTCACATCACTCTTGTAATTTTGGCGGCGGCCGTGGATCATTGGGTGGAGAGGGTCGTCCGGCAACCGCAATGTCGGCGGTTCGATCCTCGGTTGCTACGAGTCCTGTGCCGAAGTGTCCCTGAGCAAGACACCGCTCCCCGGGCACTTCTCAGGAGCAGCCCACTGTTCCCTGTACAGGGATGGGTCAAATGGAGAGAACAAATTTGGCATTGAACAGAAATCCAGAGGCAGTTCTGTATGGACATAATTCGTAGAGATACTGGGGGCTACTTAGCCAAAGTGGTGGAGGATCATCACATGCTCATTTGAGTCCTTCAAAGAACACTCATGGTTTAGTCCATTTAGTCTTTCGGGACCTTTTGAAAATTGGCATCTACAAATCAGACCTTCACATGAAAACAGCAATTTGCCAGTCAATGCACAGATGAGTTGAAGTAATGACCTTGTCTGCATAGCTGGCTTATGTGTGACATATCACTGTGATCATGGCAGCACAAGTGATGGACCTCTTGCTTTATGCAGCGTGCTCACCACAGCGGTGTCTGTCAGCAGTGAATCATCCACAATACGTGATCCAGGAATCTTCATACACCGTGTGAGAGCCCCGTCTAAAAAACTGTACATCAAACACCTAACACCTGCTGTCTGCCACTAAACGTGGCTCCCTGAGGCAGCCATTGTCCACGGTTTACTGTCTGCAGGACTCGCATGGAGATAAAGTACTAAGTCATCCTATTGTAGTAGCGATGTGGGGTGTCACTTAAATGGATGTTTCCTTATCTCCTTTGGAGAAAATTGAGTGCCACACTTAGTCTACATGGGTGACATTGTCCTTTTAATGACGCGGCAGGTTGGATCTGAAAGTAAATAGGTATATTCTTCAGAGAGTACAAAGCGACCGCTTGATCTCATCATTCAATGGCCTCCGCAGCCTATGGAGTTGAAGTGGTGCACACGTCTTGAGAGGAAGACTTGACAACTTCACCACAGACCTGAGTGAGAATACTCCACACGATTGTCAGTCTCAAGCTCTCCGCGAGGGCAAAATCCCCTGAAAAAAGTACCACCTGTCAAAACAGTCAATCCGCCTCTAAGGGGTGTGAGGGCAGAAGGTGAGAGAAAATCCCTGCGACAATCACTTCAGGTCATGTCAGTGACAGGGAGTTACGCTATCTGGTTACACAGCTGTTCACCATGCTGTCCACATACTGAACAGACACCTGCACTGTGCACCAAACCTGTGCAATGACACCTCCCAGCACTCGTTGCAGATTAATTTCATGTTGCATAAAACTATTTTTGTATGTTCACAAAGAACTTCATATTTCATAAATTAGTGTATGCATTGTTCCGTTTCATAAATCTCAATCAGGCACAGGCCACCACTCTCACAGTTGACCATGATTGGAGATAGAGAATACAAGTAATGGGTCTTTCTTTGCATTTCACTTTCATATCTTTCTGCCCGTGAGTAAACAGAATGGCAAGTAACCAAAACTATTTCAACCACTGTTTGTCTTGCAATCAATCATCATCACTTTCATTGGGAGTGATAGCTCAAACGTCACAACCTATCAAAAGTTTAAATAAAACCCAAAAAACAAACACAATTGAAATGGTTCCTCCAATTATACAAAATTATAAAATGAAGCACACATTTAAGTAATTAGTTTATACTCATCTTTGATTACCTTTTTGATTGCTGCGCCACAGACTATAAAAAAGTACACAATCAGTGAACCTATAATATTTTATTTCTGTCTCTCACATACCTTTCCACATCACAGTGCTCAACGTATCCGCATACAACGCTTCGTATGATGTCTTACGAAAAGTTAACCCTCATTTTGTGTGCGTTTTCCTACGACATCCCGCAACACGTGCAACTTTCCGCTGGTTTCACGCATACAGTCTTTTTAAAAAATAAACTTCCGTCTTCACAGGGAACAACTTAGTTAGGTTTCGGCAACAAAATGACTCAGTTAGGTTCAGGAAAGGATCGTCGTTGGGTTAAAACGACCACGCAAGTTATGTGACAAATAAATCAACATTGACTTCTTGTTTCAAATGACAAGAATTTTAACTTTTTTTCTATTGCTGATGTAGATTCTGGTTGCATTTAAATTTGATAAAGAGTATATATACATATGTGTGTGTGTGTGTGTGTGTGTGTGTGTGTGTGTGTGTGTGTGTGTTTTCTTAAATATAAATATAGTTATATAGTTAAAATAAATTTTTTGTTCACTGTTCATCACTGGTAGCATACTTTTTGAAGGTAAAATGTTTTATTTAGTAGTTTTTATATGCAAATTGGTACATTTGCCAGCAACAAAAATCATGGCAGAAAGCAGAAACAGAGAATGAACAACTCAGAGCAACACTACACCACAAGAACAAACTATGCCAAGGCTCACGGCTTAATCAGCTCCTGAAACTCCTCCAATACTTCTCTCAATTATATTGTTTATAACTTCAGCTAACTATTTTAATGTGATAATAAAGCAGAGAATACATGTTTGCCACTGAATTACAGAAACAATTTCCAAGCAATGTAATAAAATGAAGTGGATTCAACAGAAAGAAAGTTAATTAGAAATTGTATACCTAAAAGTTACATTATGTCTGATATGATATTCAGCAATGAAATAAAAAGGCTATAATGATTCACAAAGGAGTTGCAAGTGTGCAAAATGTTTACATGGATCAACACAACTTTAATGACTTTGAAATCACATCGCAGGGCCGACACTTCTTCATATTGCTAAGCCACAGTAGCCAAACTGACTTTAACAATGCAGTCTGCCTGGCAGGAGGCACAGTTAATTTGCACTTAACTCAGCATGGAGCTATAGCATAATTGTACCTTAAAAATCAAACCTTCATTAGTCAGGTTTTATATCATTATCTTGCGGTGGGAAGGGGCTAATTCATGTTTCCTATTGATAAATGAGGGAGCATTAGTTACATGAAGCATTTCTAAATAAACTACTAGATGTTCATAGTGGTGGATAAGCTGTTCTGTGGTGAACACGTTTCAAAGAGTTATTTTTTTTATATTAACACACTGCTCACAATATGATTGACCTTATTTACACACCAGCTTTATTTGAGTTATGTCATAATCAGGCTTGGGGGAATGAAGTGCAAGATGCCAAATGGCCAGCCTGATCTCACAGAAATACATGAAATGACAACGAATCCTTAACAGTGCATTGCGTTAGTACGTTAGTGGCACATAATGTGTTAAATTGACGAATGTGCCGTTAAGTGGGCATTTCACGTATTTCTGTGCGATCATGTTGAAATGCATAACTTTCCATAAAATTTCCAGTTTGGTATTTACCTTTGGTTTTGAGGCCACTGTTTTCTGTACAGCAAACCAAAACGATAATGATAATTATATATATATATATATATATATATATATTTTTTTTTTCCTGGCGGAGGTAACTATAGTAACATTTTGGTTTATGAAAAACATTAAACAATAGTGTGGGATTAATAAAAAAAAAAAGTGGAATTTTCCTTCATTGAAAATCAGCATGTACAGCATATATCATGTACTGTATACGCAAATAACCCACAGCACTGCTAACCTGGCAGTGTTGAGGATTAGATGAAGACTCACCCCTGATGATATCCATCTCTGGATGTCAGGGCAGAGTCACTGAAAGCTGCTAAGCGAAGCTAGTTGTAGTCAGAGATGAGTCACAGAGCTTCATTTCACTGATCAACACCTCAGCCTCAGCCCCCTGGCACAGCTTGACACACATACACACCCCTCGTGTCAATCTGTCAGAAACAAATGGGGTGAGGTGGCGAGAATGTGCAGCGCTAGCAAAGGCGTCCTCAGCCTGCACCCGCTGAGAGTACGTGCCTTCATCCTGACTGCACAGACCGAGCAGTGAAATACCTAAAGCTATCTGAAGATATTGGACGCATGTTTTCTTATCCGAAGAATATAGGGTCGTCATTTCAAATCATATAATTAGTAAGATAAATGGAATAAGTTATGCAGTGGTGTTAATGTACGGTGAGTTGTTATTCTTGTCATATTCATTTCCATAATTCTTCATACATTTTAAATGAATAGTTTGATTTTCTGGGAAATACGCTTATTTGCCAAGAGCTTGGTGAGAAGATTTATACTACTCTCATATCTGTCCATTAAGTTTGGAGGTAGAGACAGAAGATGATTAGCCTAGCTTAGCATAAACACTATCAGGGGGAAAGAACTAGCTAACTAAGTTGAAGAACACACCAACCAAAACATCTAAAGCTCACTAATTAACAGGTTTTCTTCTCATTTATGAGCTTCATTACACATCGCATAGCTTATCACCAGCATTAAATTAAAATATGTAAGATTTAAATAACATCTGTTGCGTAATTAATATAAAAAATGGTTAAAATTGATTATACCCTGTCTACATACATGTGGGTGCATGTTATTGTGTCACATGCTAATGCAACCCCAGAAAGCCTTTGCATATTCAGGGCTGGAACAGCTCCCACCTTCTGGATATGAGGAAGAATCAATCTCCCTCAAATAAAGGAGGTTTTTAGGAAAACTAAGTTCTTCATTGGCCGACAAAATGTTGAAAATTGCTCAGTTCTGCTGTTCAGTCAAAACCTCTTCCACTCGAACAAGCTGCACTAATTGCAAACTAATGCCTCTTGGTAGAATTAGAGCACATTTTACAGCAACACACAGATTAGTGTTTAAAGACAATTTTAGCATGACCAATTTCATTTATTTTGAACTGTGACATTACAGGAATCCCACTTCACAAGCAGCTGCTGAATGTTTTCCCCAAGCTCTCTTCGATAGAGCCTGGTGAAAAATGAATCATTTTCTGCCATTACTGCTGCTCCACATTGTGCACCTTTATCAGCTGTGGCATTAGAATGGATGAAGAAATGGCAGCTATTCAGCAGCTGCTTAAGGAGACAATAATTGAGGCCAAATGACATGTTTTTCAGCTATATTCAACTATGTTTTGACAGAAATTGTAGGAGCTTAATGGCACTGCTTTTTTCTCTTCCGTGCATATAGGCAACATTTGCACAGCCACATCAGCAGTGACGTTCAAAGGATAAGTTTGACTTCATTCCTCCCCTTCTGCTGGATACACAGAATGAAAAATAAAGTCCAAAACGTCTTTACTCAACTCACTTTTTAATATAATATTTGATATCATATGGGTTCATAGGATCACTGTCAACACTACACACCTTGTGGGATATCATTACGCCACCATAATGAAAGAAGACGAATACAGAGAGGAGGAGATGAAAGCTCCTTCTGAAAACTCCAATTAAAGTATGTATGTCTTTGAAAATATGCGTATGCCTTTCATCACGTCTGATTCATTAAAATGACATATGTGTTTTCGCTTCTGGACTCGCTTTCTCTCAACTTCAGACCAATTAAACAGCATTTCTCTCACCAACACCCTTTTGCCAGCCCCCCTCCCCGCCATTTCTTTCAAGCAATGTATATGAAAGGAATGGTATTTACCCCATGGAATCATCCTATAGGTTAAGTGTAAGTTCTACTTTGTCAAGAAGATTATTTTAGAAATGGATATTAACGTTATGAAATGTATTTCAAAGTTCTGCTCTCGGTGAGGCTGTGTGATCCTCTTTGATTTCAGTTCAAGGCCGGCTTCTCTGATTGCCATGGAAATGCTTCGGTGACCTGATAAAAAAAAAGAAAAAAAGATTGCGCCCCCCCCCCCCCCCCCCACCACCAATTTTCAGCACAGCTTTCATCAGCTGAATCTAATTCCAAAACCCTGCAGTCCTTTGGAAAGATTCAATAATGTTTAATATCTGCTGCTCAGTCAGTCAGACACACTGGAATCTGAGCTGAAGAGCTCCACTGCTGCTCATATTGAAGCAGTTTAGGATTTGTTCATTGACTCTGCCCATTGTCGCCTGTTGATAAGAAATAAGAGAAATACTTTTCCCACCTCAGTCAGCTTCATTTCCCTCCAGATGTGTTTTTCCGTGGGGATAAGAGGCCATGAATACGCTAAGTATCCTTGAGGAAATGTGAGCAGAAAGCATGGAGTCGATCAAGTTAAGCATGAGTGGTTTTTTCTTCTTGTGTGTGTGTGTGTGTGTGTCAGTGGTGTCGAAAATGAGGCACAAAACAATAGCACTGTAGTTTCCATCAGTGAGCTGATAACAAAAAATAAAATAAAAACTTCATAC
This sequence comes from Leptoclinus maculatus, assembly GCA_032191485.1. Lineage (NCBI taxonomy): Eukaryota > Metazoa > Chordata > Actinopteri > Perciformes > Stichaeidae > Leptoclinus > Leptoclinus maculatus. The sequence goes on along the minus strand of JAVDOI010000004.1, from coordinate 11,894,176 downwards.
CCACTTGAGGTTGGTCATCACAAGCTCTCAGGACGAGGGAGCGCTTATTGTCAGACAAATCATGACAAACTTGCACAATGCGGTTTAGTCTGTGCCATTTAGACATGCTGAAGACAGTCGCTCTGCAACATGGAGATGTAAAACATAGGAATACATTCATTCTGACATGAACAGTACATGTACACAGTAATATTTGTCTAATTACAAAGATTGATCAATGTTGCACAGGTGTTATTTTTACATCTGTGAGCATTGACACCAGATGAGTTACAGTAAAGGACGGTCTCAAAAGTGCATGCAAAACGGCCCACGAGAGCAAAATCTGGTTTTTTTTTCACTTCAACCTAACTTACCTCCACACATTTTACACAGAATCTCCTTTTTTTTTGTTAAAGAGAGGTCACGCATTTGTGCCCAGTGTTTCACCTATATTCATTCTGCTGTGGCGGGGTGTAATTTTACCGGATCAATAATATCCTCTGCTCTCGTGTTTCACCGAGTGGTAGGCTAAGCCTCTATACACACACACACACACACACACACACACACACACACACACACACGAGGGGAGCAGACGACAGACAGGTGAAGTGAAGATATCGTTGTCTGTACCGGTAAAAAGAAAACTTGGTGGTGAGCAACACGCTAACTTGCTAACATATAGTCAGTTTTTGTGTTTTTAGCTGATCTAGACCACAGAACATTGGGTTAAAACAGATTATGAGGCTGTTTAGCTCTCATTGGTCTCTGTGAAGTTTGCTGTAATGTAGCCCCGATGCGTTTTAATGTGGAGTGAGCACTGTGCCGGACTTAAAAGTTTTCTTTTTAAGTAAGTGATTTGCCGTGGATCTAATTTATGCCGATGTGAAGAGTCTTTCATGTGGTTTTCAAAAAGTGAGTGATAAATATTTGGAAAAGTAAAGAATTAGTATCTAAAGAAACTTCAAAGTGTTAGATTTGAAAATGTAATTTGGTGTAGTGGTAGGCGGAAGAAAACCATTCAAACTATTTTCCATAATTGCATACAATGACATGGCATCATACTGAACTATTTTTATTTTTTTTTAAATCTGTGCTTGTCAGAGATGTGAAGGTGGCTTCGCCTGACCTCATCAGGCCTCTTTTGGCCTTGATGGAAAAGACTGGCTATTGGAAGAAAAAATGTTATCAAACATTATTCCCTCTGGAATTTCCACGCAGCCCTTCCTGCTATTAAACTGTTCCAAAATCCTCGAGCCTTGTAGGAGGATGAAGAAAATTAAAAACTTGCACAAAAAAAAAAAAGACCACAAGCATTTTGCATATTGAAGTAGATTTTAATACTTCATGGGGAGTTCTGAAGACAAGCTAGCCAGCCTCCCCTAACAGCCTTGTTGTGAGTCAGCTCTGTCTGTATTAATGTCTATTAGTAATGTCTATTCTATGTGATTAGGCACAGTGAGGGGGGGCAAGCTAGGGGTCAGTGCAAGAGGCAGGTAGTACAAGTTGATTTTTGCCCGCACCCACTGCTGGCCAACAGCTGGCTTTACAGCGGCGCAGCTGGCCCTGCTGATTAGATGCGGTACCTCAGTTTATCCCATCTACTTCCTCAACCCTGACCATGAAGCTTAGGGAGCATGCTCATGCTCCTGCCAAAACACATACTGGGGTGAATGAAGACACAACTGCAGACGCACCCCCCACCCCCCTCCCTCCAGGTGACGACTCACACTTTTCAGTTCATCTCAGGATGAAACGAGAATAAAACAGGAAAGAAAAAAAAAAAAAAGTGCAAGACAAGGACCAAGACAGAGAATAAACAACAGGGAGGTGCGATACATGGGGTCGCTGCCGCCATTCTCCGTGCGTTGCCCCCAGGCTTGATGTTTCAGAAATGTTGCATTCAAACCAAACAGGGATAACTAATTGTACATTTCAAATGCAAAGCCTGCCTACAGGGTAGTTTGGCAGGATTGCGTGTAAAAGGATTTAGACGTGTCTGCTCCACAGAGAAAAGCCAACACATGTGCATGCCAAACTACATGCTTCTTCTGAGTTAGACAGAGAGGCAAAACACAACAATCAAACGAAAAGCATTACGTTGTCCTTTCAAGAGGCATTGACGGGCTCGACTAAGCGGTGTCGCTGTACACGTCAACCGTACGTTAAGGACTCTCAACAACTCACAGCCAAGAAGTAACAACAAAGTCATGCTGGGACATCAACCATCAGAATACTGCGAGAACCAGAATGTAAAGTTCTGGGCCATTGAAAGAAAACAACTTCAATATGCTGAAACACTTCAGAGACTTGAGAGGAGCTGCAGAATCAGTTGGTCTCTGTGGTTTAATTCTATGTGTAATCTTCACATTACACATAGTTTTTTGATCCATTATTCATGTAGAAATATTGATGAGAGCAGCTAAACAGACTGAAAATGTCAGTTTGTTTTGTATTAATCATTTGGGATTAAATTCAACTCAGCCCCAGTTATACGGTGGCCATCTTGTGCAATTCATCTCCAAATGTGAACATTTGTTTGATTACCTCCATGCAATAATCAGTGGAAAGACGTTGCTCTGATATTATGAACATGACCTTTTACAGTACAAAACTCAATAGAAATGCTGACTGTTGTTCAATGCCACTAAAATCTAAGAAAGAGAAAAGGACTGAAAATGAAAGAAAAAGAACAAAGAAAGAGGGATTATGCATGGCTCTTTGAGGACGAAAGAAATTCAGTCTATGAGCCCCCACAGATTTCAGAAAGAACCTCCATTTCAAAGCCAATGGAAATTGATTAATGTATTCTCTTTGAAGGCTGGTAACCTGGCTAATTTGTGCCGAGGTTTACTTTCTGATACAAGCCAAGTATCATAAAAGCATCATCCAGCAGACTGAGTGAGAAAGCACTTGCTTAGCACATGTTTGAAAGAAAGCAGATGGTGTACGGCCAATATCAGTGATCAGGTGTCTGCTTAATATGAGGAGGCAGTACTTAAGGAACAAAAAACATAATGCAAGACTTAAACAAACTGGTGCATTTGCCTGTTTGGTCTGGTTCATACAGCCTGATCTCACAGAAATATTAGAAATGATCATGACCTCTTAACAGTGCACCGCGCTTTTGTGGCTCATGTGTTACGTTTACATGTTGGCACCACGCAAACAATGCCAATGAAGAGTCATTTGGATATTTTGTCGTTGTGGACATACGAATTAAACGCATCCGCGTAAATATGCAACGCTCAGAGCCAGTGAGGTAGTATAAACAGTGGGAAAGACTACTTATGGTGGGTGAGAGGGGAGATAGACCTTATATTTTCACTCTTGATAATGTAGCATAATACACATTCAATTAAAATATTTGATATTGATATTGGTGACAACTGACCGATTTTGCAATAGTTCACTTCAAACTTGAGCAGCTACTTTTCCATTTTCCTCAACGTAATGCAATATTGTGTTTCCCGTTGGGCATTAGTTTAATGCATCCTATTAATCACATTTCACGGGGTGATTGAGAGGAATGCCTGTATGCAGGGTTAGGGGTGGCTGGTCTTATACATGTTCTTTATGAAGATAAAAAATCAATTCAAGATAATACACCTTTTACAATTGAGAATTACATTTACTGCTTACATGTACTCTTAATTATTGACTGTTTGCTAAGCTCATACCCAATTAGTCAATCTTGCTATATGCCTGCAATGCTTGGATAATACTGTAGTATTAGCCAGTATTCGCCATCTTGACCGTTTTGACTGTAGAGGAGTGACGTTGAGACGCCGTAGGTATGGTCTGGTACCTGTCAATCACAAAGTAGCTCCGCCCTAAACCATACCCTGCTTTATTGTCTGTCTTACTCTAAATGGGACTTGCAGAGTTATGTGAAGAGGAGGTTCAACAACGTTGCCCAGAAAATGCAAGCAAGCAGAAACGCAGCAGAAATACACCAACCATTGCCTCTGTACCGCCACAATTCAGAAACTGTATGACACGAGAAAGATGAGTCCAGTGTAAGTAAGTGGCAACAAGTTTGAAACCTCTCTCCAGAGCTAGCTACTGGCAACTGAAACCCTGGGACCAGAGAAAGCAGAGCAACATCCTTGTCCCGTCATTTTAATAGCTACTATTAGTTTGGGTTATTACCTTGCCCCCCTCACCATTATTTTCTGGTTATTATAATTTATAACGCTTTGTGTGTTATAAGTTGTTTAATGCTGAAACAAGCCAGCTAACTAAGGCTAGCGTCATTAGCTAAACGAGGCTTTTCGCGCACACTAGTGGTTTAGTGCCATTGTAACGTCAGTAACCTGGCCTGATAATTGTATTGTTCTATGCAAGATTATACACAGATGAATGGTGTGTCCCGTGGTAAATATAAGCAGTAGTTTGTTAGGCTGTATACTTTCAGGTTGTGTGTTCACAATTCATGTAATCTTTATGTCTAAGATAAGGAAGGACAGTCAAAATCGCAGCAAACGTCTTCTTGTTGTATTCACAGCATAATAAATTCATCTGGAAAACTAAATGGAAATTGTCATCATTCAGTGTGTAAAATAAGCAGTTATTAAAGTCAACCTACAGCCGCTGGGCTATTTTTCAGTTGTTACACAATACATGGCAACATACAAATAATTTAAATAAATACCCAGGTAATAAAATCAATCTAGCCTGTGATGAAAAATAAATATGCTAGCTGCTAGTGTGCATTCCAAAGCAACTGCCTTGGTATGTGCAGGCAGCCAGCCCAGGAGGGCCTATTTTATTGTGAACATTTTAATAAATTCATAGAAAAATATTCAAATTTGCCTCCCTCTGCTTTGCATGGGTCAGAATAACACTTTTGACTAATTATACTCCTACCTGGACCACCTGTTGTACATACACTATGTATGTAAAATAGATAAATAAGCAAATTGAAAGGATAGCAAAAAGGTAAAATGCTAAAACTCAGTATTTGACTGCCCTGCTGACTGATGTGCCAGTACTGCAACATTTAAGTGAAAAAGTCTCTTCATCTTCAGCGTGATGTGTTATGTAATATTGGTAGAACAAGCTGTTTTTAAAAATGAACAACACTGGATTATGCAATCGGCTTGCACAGTTGTTTTCCATAAAGCTTTAGATGCTTTGTGAATATTCGAGGCTGGAGTCTGAATAATGAATTGATTGAAATGGTGTCGCCTACATTGAGTCAACAATGTAACAAATGGGCTAAAGCAGTGGTCCCCAACCACCGGGCATTTGGTACCGGGCTGCAGAGAAAGAATAAATAACTTATATTATTTCCGTTTTATTGATTATCAGAGTCTGAAAGAAGTTTTATTTTGAAAAATGACCGGATTCTCTCCCAATTTCATCCGCCTGTGCCTCTTGACATGTCAAGACGCTTGTCTCGGTCACGTGATACGTTACCTCAAAAATTAAGCCCACAAGTTAGCGAAAATGAGTACAAAACTTTTGGAGAGCTTCTTTGCAAAAGAGGGAAAGGCCCAATAAGGAGACAGAAGAAGAGCCTACAACCTACAAGAAAATGAAAGCTTCATTTAACAGACAATATCAGGAGTCTAATTACATATCAGGAGTAATTCTGACGCGCCAAGCCCGCTCTGCAGAATATGTGGCGACAGAGGAAGATCAGCTGCTGGAGATTGTAAATGACGGTGGCCTTAAAAGTATGTTTGAGACAACAACTCTGCTGGTGTTTTGGATTAAAATCAAGGCTGATTCCATTTCCAGCATCCTATCCTTGTGAAGCGGGATTTTCTGCAGTGACAGCAATCAAAACAAAATTACGAAGTAGACTGGACATAAGGAACACACTTCGGGTGTCATTGTCTCCCATTACCCCCAGATGGGACCGTCTCGTTGCAGAGAAACAAACTCCGGGCTCCCACTGATTCAGCGTTATTGTGAGTTGTATTTTGTATGCATTTTATATTTGTTTTCATACCGATCATATCATTTTATTTCGTCGTGTTTATCCGCCACACCTTGAAGGCCGGTCCGTGAAAATATCGTCTTACATGAAACCGGTCCGTGGCTCAAAAAAGGTTGGGGACCGCTGGGCTAAAGAATGATACTATCAGACACATTCACTAGATCCGTCACTGAAAGCAAAATTTCCTTTGCACTACACGGTAAACAGCGTGAAGCTTTGAACACCCAATAGGTTTCAGAAAAGTCTTTTTCTTCATGCCAATAGAAAGTATCGACCAAACTCCATCAATCCTTTGCAGATACTTGGCAGCTCATTTAAAAAAAGTTTCCTCATGCTATGACAAATGCGTTTCCCCCCTTTCTCTATGATAACTCATAAAAGCTCTTAATAAATATAGTCAGTGATTTGGCACTAGTCGAGTGACTAGATCATAAGGTGATCACAAATATGAGGCTTTCCAATTTGTGCCCTATTACCCCCCCCTTCGAAAAGACCCTCCATTCTATTTGTCCGTGGATGGGGTTATTTCATAGTGGCTGAGTCTACGGTGAGCCAGTAGGGCTGCTCATGTGTGAATACACCCCTGACACAAGTCACAATTCAGGCACTTTTGAAAACCGCCCATAAACATCGGTGGAAGGCAAAAGATGCTTACAGAGGCAGTACGTATAGTCGAATTAAAGCGCAAGTGTTGGTGGAGGAGGCAGTGGTCCATTCAGGAGAGACCCAAGCTTTATGTTGATTCATTACTCTATTAGGCCTCATGACAGAGATAAGGACCAGCATGTTTCAAAGTGATAGCTGACCTCTGCGTTTTACCCATCCCACTGCCAACATGCCCACAGCGGCCGTCGTTTTTCAAACACACATGATGTGTTGCTCACTCAGGAGGGAAAACACAGGTAAACTCACACATGCTTGTGCACAAAAAACCTGAAAAGAACACATTGACGGAGAGACCCACATAAGAACATACAGTTTCCATGTTTGAGCATCCTCCTGCACACACACACACACACACACACACACACACACACACACACACACACACACACACACACACACACACACACACACACACAAACACACAAAACAGATATGGCACACACATCTGCGCTTGTGTGCACAAAGAAAGAAGCAGCCCACATACATAAAAGACACATTTTCCACCGGATCACCTCATGAGTAAGCCTGAGCTACAATGAGCAAAACTGGCTTAAATCTCAAATCTCATTTTTTGGCTCCAACACTAAATTTCCTAAAGTAAATAATAGGTGGTAAAAATTGAAAAATAAATAAATGAATACAACATGAATTGTAGCAGGAAGGGACAAAAGGCAATTCAAACTAAATGTATTATGGGGTAGTTCACGAGTTGCTTTTTATTTGTCCATAGAAAACTCACAATCAAAAGGATATGTTTCACCATCTATACACTGTAATGAATTGCTGTAAATTTATGGTGGATTTAAAACAGTATCTTACAGTATTTCATAACAGTAACATAGTTAAATGTTCATCGCTCGCATGTAAATTAACAGTCAATGCCGTCAATTAACCATAACAGCAGACTACTGCATGATACAGTATTTTCTGTGAAGTGGTGGATATATACGCTTCTCTATAAAAGTTCAGTGAATCACAATCCATCTACATCGTACTGTCTATTGTAGGTTATTGTGTCCGTTATGACGATAGAATATTCAAACTGCTCATTGCCTAAAAGTCATTTTTGAGTGAGCAGACGTGACCGACTGCTCCTGAACTTGACTTTGGACACAACAGCTTCAGTTCAACCTCCTGAGCACAGTGTGGTGGAAAATAATCTTTTTAACCTCCCGGTGAGAAATAATCGAGGAGAAAACTCTTAAAATATAAAAAAAATGTATTTAAGAGACACTAATAATAATTCAGCTGAATGGATAGAGCTCTTTCCCCACAGATGGTTCGGAGGTCTAACAACAATGAATAGACAAAACAGAGTATATATGCACGTTATCTCGTCTCCTCTCCCTTCAACCCCCCCCTCGCAGATGTCGTCCTCCTCTGCCGATGCCTCCACCAAGGCCAGGTTCCCAGCCTTTCCATGGGAAGAGGGTTAGGTGGTGAGATCAGACATTGCAGCAAGCCAGAAATGCTAAAATACCTTCGATATGAGATTATTTATTATTAGGCTTTAAATGAGTCTGGTTGGCCTCATTTGCATATATGCAGGTTTAAGCGATACAAGTTATATCTAAAAGAACGATATGATAAATGTCCACAACAATTCCCCCTTTGGCCATTCCTATGGCCATTAAAGTATTTATCGAAACATCAACACATATTACCCAGAATGGTTCACATATGCACATCATTAATCAATAAGGTTAACGCATTATCTAGTTTGAGTTCTAAGCAACTCTGTTGTAGCAAGCTAGGGAATGTTAACATCAACATGGCAAAATAAATCTCCTGAGATGAGGTGAAAACACAGACATCGGACCTCCATCTCTGTTAAACTGTATAATGACAGTCAGTGAGTTTTATAATAAACAATTTGTACGAAATTCTACCATCCAAGTATGTAATAAACATCCAGAATCACCTGTCAATTCAATTGATTCCTTTATCAAATAAAAGAAAGCACTAGCTGTTTTGTGAAATTATATTTTTAAAATAGCAAGCTATAATAAACAAGTATTACACAAAAATGTCACTTTCGTAGTCCTAAGGGAGGAAAAAGTCAGATGTTGCAGATCCCGACATTTCCGTATTTTCGTTTCATCGAATGAACGGTAAAACAGATGATCAAAACGTACACGGACTGATCTCGAAGAACTCTCTCCCTATAAAACGCTAATCTAACTAATATCGCTCCTTCATCAATGGGATGAGGAAGGGAGATGACATTTCTTCCCGGGGGAGTGGCAAACTTATCCAGCTTCCTTCAGTGAACCTGCGCTGGAGCAGGTTCAAGCTTATTGATGTGTTGCTATGGTGATTTTGCCAAACTTGCTTTGTGGAACCGAAAAGCCTGATTTATGTAATCTCCTCAGTTAGCGACGTACGAGGAACAGGGCCCAGAGCAGTCTGTACATCCTTCAAACCACCTCAAAACCATCCGGAGCAAGAAAACAAACACAGTCATCTTCGAAGCAATTGAACATGACATTATTTTCCCCACCAAGACGAGATGTACTTCAATTGGAACAAGATCCTCGCTTTGTTCATGTACATCAATTCACCATACAATCAACCACACAATGGAGTCAAGTGAGATGCTTTGCCTGTTCCTTGCAAAATTAAGTCATCCAGCTTTCATTTCAGATCTACTGGAAACTATATGTGGCAAACCAGGCCGGCACACAGCAAGCAACTATGATATTTGACAGCCCTTGCATTGACACATATACCCGTGGATCACGCCGACCTGCAGATAGCATTATTAAGCCACAAAATTAAATAACCTGACACTTGTTATAGAAATATTTAAAAAATAAAACATCACCAAAGCAGACAACACAAAGCTGTATAAACAATACAAACATATAAACTCAAAAGTGGCTGCAGCCGCGAACACACATTTCTCTGCAGTCAAATCCGGGATTACGGTCACATCAGGGATTACTGTCACAAACGGCAGAAAGGCCTCCAAACGTCACTGATGGTAAAAGATCCTCAGCGTCAATCCATGAGCATTTTAGCCAGATCCACCATACACCTGTTAGATCATGCAACATCCTGGATGTGTTGGATTTGGGTCACTCTGCATGCTCGCTGGCTGGTGCATTAAATTAGTGATTACTTATGGCAGACGCAGCCTTTTTTTAACTATGCTGATTTTCAATAATGCTAACCCCCATAAGGATTTGGTGCAAAAAAGCCTACTGCTTACTTAGTGCCAGCCCCGGCCAGGTGTGACAACAGCTTTATCGCCTTAATCTTGATGTCAGAGAGCACAGGGGTCAAGTCAAAGACCTTCTTCACAACCAGGTTCAGTGTGTGCGCAATTTGTGTGACGAAGTCTCAGTTCCTTGCCACTGGCAATCATGTTTGTATCGCCACCTGTACCCAGGCTTCTAACCTTTTTAGTTATTACCAATTCCTCCATGAGAGAGACTCTCACACTTGCTAAATTTTCAGCAGTGTGTGCCTGGGGATATTGTAGTACTCTTAAGATTGTCCATAAAGAGGCAGGTTACTGCCAGGTAGGCATCCATGTTGATAGATGTCCACATGTCAGAGGTAAGGCTCACTGAAGCCACCTTCTGCACTTCAGCCTTCTCCTACGCTTTGATACATTTGGCCTCCACCATGACCTTTAAAGCCTAAAGTAAAAAGCAAACTGTGCTTAATTATCAAATGCAATATAAAAATACTCTTTAGCTTTATCCATGCACCCAGACACACCTGCCTTGTGGGAAGAACGTAGGTAGGGTCCCTGAATCCCAAATCGTCCACAACACTGAATGGCTGGGTGTAATTTACTATCATAGTGACCAAGGCTTCATCCAGCTCTGGTTACCGTGAAATAAGAGAAGCTATTTAAATACAGAGTCTGTTACTTTGATTTGCAAAAGTCAACAAAATAAAAGAGTAACAGTATATCATTGTAATAATTTGTATGACCCTCCTTGGCCGGGTATAACCTCCATGTTCTCATGCAAGGCACGGTAATACCTTAACATGGACGAAGTGTTATTAATGTAACCCAATTCCTTGAGCACAATACACACTTCACCTTTGAATAAAAGAAAATATATTTAAAAATAAAATGTTTTTTTTAAACAAATGTAACACATTCATCATAATGTTACTATATATGCAGCCTGTGAGGGTTCACGGTGTAGAGCAGAGACTCAAGCGCAGACAGACACAGGAAACAAGGTGAGGTAGAATGTACGTTTTTACTGGGCACCAAGCAGTCAAAAACAGGAACCAAAAACAACTCCAACAGGGAGCACGAAAAAATCCAAACTGAAATAAAAGGCAAAGTCACAAAAACGGCAAAGTAACCAACCACGGGACGGAGAGGATCAACACTGGAGACAGGATTAGCCCACGGGGAAGGACACGGCTGGAACACAGATCACACGGGGGAGAGAAACCAAGAACAACAAACAATCCGACAACTGGAACAGGGCAAGCAGGGGAGTATAAATATGTGAGGGGTGATGAGCAGATTGCAGGCAGGCAGGTGAGCTGAGATGAGTGGGGTCGGCAGAGGGAAAAGCCAGGGGCAGGTGATTGGGCACAGGTGAAGAGAATGAGCATGATCAGGAGACACACACACACACACACACACACAAACACAAGGCAAATCCCAACCGTGACACAGCCTTCCTTATTGGGAGAAAAAAGTAGTCCCATACGGGGGAAATCCTTCTCTTCCTATCAAACCAAACCTCTACCACAACCACACATTTTTAGAGGATTCCATGAGGTTTATATTACTGTAAAAATCTCGCACCAAAATTCGAACCACTTCCTGGACCAGCTGCATAGTTTGGACAGGCAGCGAGGCTTTGAGCGTCATTAATGACGTCATTGGTGTAAAACGATTCAAGCGTCGATACGCGCATCGCAGAAGACTTGGGGAATTTCTCGACACATGCTCCGAAGCCTCGGCACGGCACACAACATCACTTGTAGTTATACTACTGATGAATTTAAATGAAGAAGAGTCTATATACAATTACGTCACTTTTTCTTTTTCAGGTATTGAAGTATTTGCATTGAGTTACATTATGATTCATTGTAGAAAGCAAACAGAGTTGGTGACCAAGACAGAGTCAATGAGTTTTGTTTTGTTCCTGACGAATTTGAATGAAATCAGTTTTCCAATAAAATGACTGTTTCGGTCAATGAAGTCTTTTGGCTTTGAGGAGAGCATATTAAGTGTATGTTTTTTACGTAAATACATTATAATAATCGTCCTTGTTGATTTCATCTACTTTTTAATAGCCCTACACTTTGCATTTTGACAAGTAAGATTGGGAGCAAGTAAAACATCCCAGTTTGATGTCAAGCCTGAATAGTCCAGTAAATCTGTTGACAGTGAGGTCTGTGGTTTGTCCTGAGCAACTTAGAGTTCGCTCAGCACATGAAACCAAAGCTATCTTCATGGCTCGATACCACTAAGGTTTCTTTTTTGTGAATTGGGTGAACTCATTATGTTCACCAGCTTTCTTTCTTCCACCAGAAAACCTTTTTAAGAACTGCAATTTCAACTTTTTTCCTCGCACATACTACATTATAGAAATGTTTGTTTTTTGTCACCGTTAAAGGAAAGAAATTGTGGAATCAAAAAGGCTAGAGCATTGTTTGAGCCATGTCCAGTATCAACAGTGCTTACATTATCAGAAATATACAGGTGCACAATGCTTCCATCTCCAAAATCCCTGAAGATCTATAGAGGCTCTCTCTCCAAACCAGCCCTATACAAAACAAACATATAAGCAAAATTGCAGTATTTGGAGATGACCTCACTAGAAAACCCACGGATTGAACTCTTATATGTCTGCTGTCTGGTGCTGTAGGTTAGAAATGTATCTTAATCATTGCACAATATTTTTTCACCGACTTTTCCCGGAGCTGAAAGGAACCCATGGGTGCCAATTCATGTAAAATCAAATTTTTAGGCAAAGTCCAAACCCCTTCGGGTGGACCACCATGGGACCTTATTTCAGAAAACAAATGTATTGTAGTCAATCAAAAAGTTGTAAAACTTAAATAACTTTTTGATCCTGTTTGTGTTGCTCCATGAATTACACATATGGTGTGAGTCAGTTAAAAAAATTATTTTGCACATCAAGAAAGTCACTTTTTGTTGTAAAACTGGTGACATGTAACACTGTAAAAACATGTAATTAGGAAGGCTACACACCCAAAAGTCTCATAATTGCCGTTTCTCGCTGAAGCTACAATGCCTGTGTGTGTGTGTGTGTGTGTGTGTTTCGTACTGCACTCACACGAACAACAGGTCTTGCTCGCTCTTTTTACTTTCTGGCTGATAAAAAGAGTTGCTGGATAAAACACATCGGGTAAAATAACGTTACATTTGTGCATGGATTATAGCTGAGTTACCTAGCTGGCTGGCGAGCCACACAATGTGCAACAAGAGAGATGTTGTTCACGGAGCGGTTTCACACAAAACTAAATGATAATACGACAAATCTCTGACAAACTTGGACTTTCTTAACTTGCAAAATTATCTTTTAAATTGACAAACATAATATGTGTAATTTATGACACAATGCATATGAGATCCAAACAAATATTCTTCTTTTGCCATTGACTAATGTACATATGTTTTCAAAATACGGGACACCGGCCCTCATGGGACCTTATTTTGAAAAATATCTCTCCGTGTCTTTGTGTTGTAGATAATCCCTTTTTACTCACATCATTGATGCTTTGGGCATTTAATTGAATTTTTAGCAGATTGCAGTAAGAATCAGCTCATAACTAAAACTACTGCCCTTAAACAGCAATCTACAGTGGTAAATTCACATATATTTACAGAAATAAACAGTGTTTATGAGGAACATTCTCATGGTTAGCGGATGACAGATTTGTCTACTCTTTCACAGGGAGATCGGAGGTCATTCTACAGCAGCTGGTATGTACTCCGTCTCTTGGCTGAGGACAATTCATCCAGGTTTCTGGTAGCCCACACAGAGCCTTGAAGCGGAGTTGTGTGGTTGATGGACAGCCTCTCTAACTTCTCCACCTTCCTGCCGTTCTCCTACACGCGGCATCTTTTTAAAGCATATTATTATATACAACTAAATGGATCATTTTGCAGCACGTTATAATCTGAAGCATGTATCATGTAATGGATTAGATTGTTATCCATTTGTAAGAGCCAGTTATTATTGTATTATTTTACGTGTTCAATTGTAAACATTGTTAGATATGCTCTGATGTCATATTCAGCCTTGAATTTTGAATTATGTCTGAACTATTCCAAATAGTACAATTCTTTCTTTTGTGCAACATTCTTTTATTTCTTATGACATAAAATTCATACCTTTGCAGACTGAGGGGCCATGATACTATACCCTTAAAAAAAAAACACATTTTGTTCCAGCAGCCCTGCTTCCCATATTTATTTTTTGCTTAGACCTGCTTTCTGAAAGGGATTCTCAAGATTGGATTTTTGAGATGTTGAGATTATAGTGCTGACAATGGCATCAAAGTATCTGTATTATGTTTTACCTGCTTTCATTCTCCCTACTTTATTTCACTTATGTGCATCGTAAATGGACTGCATCGGTGTTGAATTCAAAATTGAAACAGGAGCACGAACACATGTTTGTTTTTTAAGACCTGAAGTAGCCTGTTCCTTTTACTCTTTACATTTAATCTCATTTCTAATTAAATCTCTCACTGACGCTTTTTGTCATGTCAGTATGATGGATCTTGATATTTGATTGTACCGTTAATTATGAGATCACTTTACAGTCTTCTCTTGCCCTCAAATGAATGTAATGAATCCCTTGTAACTGTCCACATGACTCCAGCTCCTCTTGTTTACATTGCTCATTTGTTCATTGTGGCTGGATCATAGTCTGTCTGACCACTTCTATATCTGGCAGTGATGAGCGTACAGCTTCTTAAGCCCAGGCCCCTTGTGTCCAGACGTGTGAGGATACGGTTGAGATGGATTTACACATGGAAATAAATTGTGCTGCCTGTATAGCAACATTCAGATTTCTCTTTGTTGTGAAGAAACACAGACAACCATGCATGTGAGCTGGCTGGCTTGACAGCAAACGCAGTGCCGCTTGTTGCCCATCAGCGAAAAAGCCAGACAATACAGTTTGACAGGCGTGCTTCTACCCACACTGCATGCCAAATGTTTGGATTGCATGATCTATCTGATTGGATCTGCTCAGGAAAATGTATTTCCATATGGGATCTGACGTACATTACTTTTTCACCTCACTAATTTGGCCTAATTTGCATTCTTTTTCATGATTGCTCCTATGTCAATTATTTTCCTAACGTGCACACACATTATTAAAATGTGTTGATTTCAGGTGCAAAGGTAGTCAAATAAGAAAAAAAATCCATTTTTATTCCCCCACGTTTTATTCCTCTTGTGATTTAAAGTCACATTTAAACCTGTGTAAATGCCTATAATTATCTCCCAAGATAATATGACATTAAGTGATTTAATGCTTTATAAGATGTCCTATGATATAACAGAGCCGTTTAAAAACAAAAACGTATTAGTGCGGATGTAGCCTGAGTGAAGGCAAAGATATTCACAGAGACGTCTCTGCCTGCACTTGAGGCTCTGCCACAGGATATTGCGACTGCACTCTTTAAGAGAAGCAATAACAGCTCGCATGTCATCTGAGACTGCATTTCTTTAAAGGTGTAGCATTGAGATAATCGACCTTTCCTTCCTGCCCCAGTGTCTGTGAGGAAAAGGAGAAAGTAAAGTACAGAACAATGTGCTTTAGGAAAAATTAGAACAAAGAAAAAACTATTGAGTTATAAAATGGGAAAACTAACAATGCGAGTAGGTAGATATAGCTCCGTTATTTGCCATGTCAGTTAGCATTTCTTTTCAGAACTGGCCAATATGGCGAATTGACCATGACTGAAAGCATAGAAATTAGAAATTATTCAAATGTGAAAGGGTTTCCTGGTTTTTTATGCAAATGTTGGATCGCTTTTATGTGAGCTCATTGCTTTGCATAGCAAATAAACTGGAGAAAGAAGCTGCACTTTCATTCTTTTTCACTTTTTGGGCAGCGTGTTTGAAACAAAACAAACAAAAAAACACATTCAAGAAATGTGGTGTCTGCCTTTATTTGCTTTCCCACAGCATCTTGTGAATAGCGCCTCACGTCATGCCAAAGCTCACACATGCTTTTATTGACTTTTCACTTCAAGGCAGAGGTGTTTAGATTGTGTGAGATAAAAGTAGATCACATTACAGGAGCTGCAATCCGCTTCCTAAAATAATACTGCAGAGGCATTACTAATATTTACTTTTTATTTTTATTGCAAGACAAAAGATAATACACTTACAGGACAAGAAACGGACGACAAGAACAGTGAGGACAGTTAAAATGATGACCATGAGGATGAGGTGATGTTGGTGTGTCACCTATGTGGAAAAAGGAAATAAATAAAAGAGCAAATAACGTAAATTATACAATAGAATCTTCATCTTCATCTTAAGCTCATTCAGGCAGGGTCAACCGAGTTATTGGTTATTTATTTGGTTATTGACATGCAATTTTATTTATTCACTTTTTTTATTTTTTTAAACAATTCGATTTTTGTTGTTGCTTTTGTGCTAATTGGTGCAGCTTTGGGTCACCTCTAGACCTTTATAGGAGGGACCTGGCCCATTGGTGGCCTAATCACTTTAAAAACAAAAAGGGACATGGCGGGGTGCAGCCCTGACAGTTATCATATATCATAATTATCATTATGAAGGGATAACATTATGATGGCAGAGGACTTTTAGACAGACATTAAGGGAAGTATGGGTTTGTGTGCATGTGCATACTGAGCACGACGACGCCTGTGTGTATGTGTCTGTGTGCAGGAGACTGGGTTTCTCTGACTTACAGCATGAGAGGCAGACATGGCGTTCCAAGATACTCCCCGAGCACCCGCAATTAATGATGACAATTTAAATCTTGATAGTCTGGTCTTTGCCGGGGCAGCCGGGCCAGACGCGTTGAGGAAGTCACCTATCTAATAGATGCCACATGATATTAATGTACAGAGGCGCGCCGCCTCTAACCTGGCAACCTCGGGAAATCAATCACCACCCCGGCATTACTTTCTTTTGACAAATATGCTCTCACCGGCCAGGTAGCAGAGCTAATGGCCTCCAAAGTATATATGTCAAAGACACAGCTCCTATTAATTATTCAGTCACCTGTGCTCCTATGCTGTGGTGCTACCTTACAATATTTACAGTGCTGCAAGGGGCCGCTCTCCCACCGGCTTACGTTCCCCCCGAAGTGGCGAGCTTCCTTTGCGTGAGCCATAATTCCATCTGCTCTACTTCTACTGGGAGAGGGAGAGAGACGAGCTGCTTTCATCGCTTATCAAGAAACACAGCGGTCTCTGGAGTTGCACGAGCGTAAACATGACTGAAGGCTGATGAAGGGTTCGCATTGTGTTTAAGTCATTAATGAGACAGGTTTCATCGTCGTGCTGTAGTGGAGGTCGAGAGTCAGTGCTGTCAAGGCCCGCAAGTGTTTGTGTGTGTGTGTTTATTTTTTTCCCCTCATCAGTCTAGATGTGAAAGCATGCTAAATATAGTTGGTAATCATGTGTGCATAATGAGGCATTACAAATGTAACAACCAGGGCAAAAAAAATGGGTTTCAAAAGGTTTCTGACAAGCGAGAAACATTGCAAGCAGGGTTAAACAAAGAGCACAATGGTGGCAAATCCAGCTGTTACCAGACAACCACTGGCCACCATGCTCTTACTGAGTTAAATCCCCTTTTTTCCCACCCACAAGGGGGGGGAGCAGGGTGGATGGCTTCGGAGAAGGGGGAGAAGGGGGAGAGGAGGGAGAGGAAGGAGTGTTGCTGCATTCATGGGCATGTGGGAAAAGTAGGAGGAATGAGTTTTGTATTTAGAAATACCATCAACTTTAGCTTTCAGGATGGTGACATTGTTGCAAATCTTCCTCTTTGTTTCTTTTTCTCAAAATAGACCCTAACAGCTCCACTACGCTTCTCAATTCTGACGGTAGCATCCTTAATCTGCGGTCAGATGTAATTAAAAGCAAAAGTATGCAATTGCAGGACATGTAGCCGTTAGAATTTTCATGTTCTTTTTGTTTTGTTTTATCTGCAAAAGAAAGCTGCACAATTTTCTTGTTGCAACAACATTACATATAGGAAGTTTTGTCACGTTGCTTTATATACATTTCCTCTTTTGTTTCTACATATTACTTAATGTGACAGTTAAAGTTTCTCGTAATGTCTTCCTGGGCAGAGAATTAATTCACTCTCCCTCTGTGTGTGTTGTTATTTGAGCTTCTCTGTGCTTTTACATAGTTGGGCCGACCGCCTTTAGTGCATGTTCGTGCATTTGAGCGTGCCCCACTGGTTAGCTCATGGCCGCCGCTCTGCACTAGGCTCATACGGCAGCGTAGAGCCCACTGTGGTAGACACTGTTATTCTGTCAGCATGCTGACGCTTATGTTGAGAGCCACATTAATCTGCTGCTATAACAGTTTTTCACCAGATTTTGCAACCAGGGTTTTGCTCCCATTCAGCACATTCACATGACCATTTATTAAATCGGCCACTGACGTCAGGTGACTTGCAGTCAAGTTCCTAGTTCATCCTAAAGGGGTTGGATGGGGTTGAGTTCAGAGCTCTGTGCAGGCCAGTCAATTTCTTCCAAACCAAACTTAATGGACCTGGCTTCGTGCATTGTCATGTTTAAACAGGAAAGGGCCTTCCCCAAACTGGAAGCACACTATTGTACAGGCAAGTTTGGTTTGCTGTGGCAGTAAGATTTCTCTTCTTTAAAACTAATGGCCCACAAGTATGTGCGGTGTCTACAAGGCTATGCAGTGTAAAATGGTAAATCACTGTTCAGCTTTCTACTCAAATGGCAAAGTGCTTACTTGCGCACGTGGCCTAAGACAGAGATACACTCATCAACATCGTAGAAGGAATTGGATTAAGTGAATGAAACCAGACTCAGACCAATTGGAGAATATTGTGCCAACATATTTACAGAGATCTGGCTCTATGGGCGCATTGCGGATCAAGCTGCACTTGACAGGTAGACAGCAAAACAAAGCGCAGAACTCCAATAGGACGAGAGGAGGCGGACTGTTTACATCAATTATGCTTGGTGCTCAAACGTTGTCAAAGTTGATGGACAATGTTTCCTTGAATTCAGATTTTTAATGTTAAGATGCCGGCCACTACTATCATTGTTTTGTCATGTTTTTGTTGTGTAGCATAAATGGACTACAACTGCATTTCGCTGTGCAACTCTGTGTTGCAGGACGACAATAAGGGATCCCTGAGTCCTTACATTGTAAAGCAATGCAGCCTCCTGAGTGTGTATCCATGACATTCTCTTTGCTTGTGTTTGTTTTTACATTTAAAAACAAAAAGTTCTGTTTCAAATGTTATGAGTATCTTCAACATGTATATGTTTATATTTGCAGGCTCCAGTAAGATTAGAAATATAGTCCTACTGTAACTGTTTCGGTGCCCTGTCAAAATACATACTTGTAGCCATGCCAAACATGATAGCTGCCATTTAATGCAATACATGTTTCTCTAAATGGGTCCAATAATAATAGCCTGGAATAAGAATATAATAGCAGTCATCACACGGGCTGTACCTTCAGCAAGTTTTAATTATTACGGTGTGTGGAACGTATTTTTACCAGGGCGTTTTTGTCAATGTATGCGTGTGTGTGTGCGCGCGCGTGTGTGTGTGTGTGTTGAGGAGAGATGCTCACCCACACCCCTTGAACGCAGCATGACGGTCACGTGAGATGCTCCGCTAATAATGCAGTGACGTGGTAGAGTTCCGTCAGTAGAGCGGTGTCTGACAGCCTGACTCCCCGGGCCAACAGCTGCGTTGCCCGGCTGGGAAATCCGACAGGGGTCGGTCAAAGACGGAGCGGAGGAAAGATCCTCGGAGAACAAAAACAAAAAGGTGCTTGACTGTCAAAACGAAGAGGCGGGGGAGGTGAAAGTATACGACTGGTTGTTTTGGTTTTTCCTTCGGCACTCGGGGAAAAATGTTTTGGCAGTGATAGGTGGGACAGGATATTCATTTTTATTCTGTTTTTCTCCATCGCTCTCACTGCGCTCATCCTGTAGGCTAAATCCTCCTGCCGAGCATCGTAACGGACTAGTAGCACCCCTGCTGCTCTGCCGCTCTCCCCTCCTTAGAGCGCATCGAGCTCCGGATAAACGTGTGTGGATGCTGTGGTGCTTTCTCTTACACGTTTACATCAAATCGCGTCTCCGGTGAGGTAGATAAACAAGGATAAGATCAGGAAACAACAGTGAAACAGCAACAAAAAATGTGTATTGAGTGAGGTAGAGGGAGGCTGTGGTGTAGCTATAACGCACACAAGGAGCAGGAGAGAGAGGAGAGGAGGAGGCGCAGCAGGAGCAGAACCAAAAACCTGCAGGTTTTGTTCAGCCTGTGGGGATGAGGACGAGGAGGGACGTAACACATCCAAGGGTGTCAGTGTGATTAGAGGAGAGGGAGCTGGGAGAGGAAAAGGCACTAAAGCGCGAGGTTGTTTCCGATCCAAGGAGGCGGCGATGGCGGGGAAAGGGACCGGGGTTCACACACTCCGACAGCCGACCGCTGCCCTGTCAGCAGCCGCAGCAGCATGAGGAGGAGGAGGTAGGCTACGCAGCACTACACGTCTCATCAGTCCTCCACATCCTCATTATTCATTTAGCCTTCCCCGCCCTTCTCTCCCCTCCATTAGGCTACAACCAGCCATCCACCCTTCCCAGCCGCCTCGGTATCCATCCATCCTATTCACCCATCTGTGCCCTTCCTCTGTGTCCCAACACTCTGCGTCTCCTCTCCATCGGGCACTTTTTGGAGCCCCAGTGGCTTCCTAAAATGTTGCAGTGACAGTCAGGGGCACCTCGGGCAGGTGTTCAAGGCAGGTTTACAGCTTGAAACATTAAGAATACTTTGATTATATTATACATTCACCCCCTAAGGGTAAATGTTGATGGGTAGCTTTCGTGCAGAGATCAGAGATTCTTGAAGGAACAACCATTGATATAAAATAAGGGGTCAGTCCATACTGTATGCCTATTCCTTTACATAGATTCAAGTTTAGGAAACTCCTCGTTGGAGCTGCCAACAGGCCAGGCCAGGGAGTTCCCATTGATCCAGTTCAATTAACAGGGCTTTTTATCCACTTCATCACGTCCAGCTGCCTGAGCCATTTGGCACTGAAAGCCTGTGCATGCTAACTGCTGAGATGGATATATATATATTAAAAAAAAGCAGCGAAGCTCACCATCTGGGTATTCACTCTGCCCGCTAGACTATGAAACTTTAATAGGGTCTAATTTTCAAACCACCTCATAATTTATTGCTGTGGCGTCTGAACTGACAACCTCGAAAAGAGTCGAAGTGGGAAGAATACGGCTAGGCATTATTAACAAAGTGAAACGGAAATAGATTAGAATTAGATTCAATGGTAAAAGTTGTCCGCTGCATAATGAGAAGGGTTGGATATCACTCGGGCTGAGTGGAAGAAAACCACTGTCATATAATATTTACTACAGCTATAGTAGCTCAGAGCTGCCAAAGCTTTATTTCCCAGGGGGCTCTTGTATTTTTGAGTCCACTTTTAAGAGGCTGCTGTATCCTTTGTAGCCTTTTTGACAGGACAAATGAATCTAAATGTCACCATGTACATCTAAATGATGTGGTTTTGACTTGCGTGTTAAAGGGGTCGATTCACACAAAGTATAAAAAAAGATTTCTCACTTTTGGGCTTATCTGGTAATGTTTTGAGATGTCCGTCTGAGGGTTTTGCCTCGGTGAATGGGATTATGTGTGTGGTGCTCACAACATGGAAAAGTTGCACATAACATTACATTTAGTGGTTAAATGATTTTAATTTTTATTGTTGATTATTCTGCCTTATTATTTGAATGAATGATGAATCTAGTTATTGTCTGGTCTAAAAACGGCAATTGCAGTTTCCAAAAACACAAGGTGACATCTTCAAATTAGCTTTTTTTTTTTTTGTCCAACCAACAGTCAAAAAAAGAAATTATCCGATTATCTGTCCATCAATTAATGTATAAACTAACTGAATCATTATTTCAGCTCAAAAAACAATTAAACAGCTAAATGAGCTCCTGTTATTATGGATTAATTCATGGATGTCACATGGAACAGGTTTTATTGGAACTAGTTTCTATAAAAAATAAAAAAACATCCCTCTAATGTATTGAGGTGGAGGCAAAGATGGTCGAAACGGGCAAATACGGCTTGCTATCACCAGAGAAAGAGCCAGACAGAAAATGTTTAGTTTTTTTGTCATTTGAATGACCCTTTAAGGATTAGATGATCATGTTTTTTGATGGGGGGCTCCAGTGGCCTGTCCCAGATCTGACCAGCCTGTGTGTGATGAAGGGTAAAAAAAACACAGCTGGCCATCCAGTGTCACTCATCTGCTCTGCAACACTTAGCGAGAACGCAGCCCTTCCTCTCCCAACGGTCCTATCCTATTTGAGGCAGGCTACACCAAACAACAGTCAAACAGGCCTACCCCAAAAAAAAAAAATTATTTATTTGTTACACTTTTATTGGGACTATTTCTTGGAAAAAATGTTTGTTGTGCTAAAACTGTGGGCCTACATAAGTCTGATTATCCAAATAAATAGTAGCACTGTTTTTTGGAAAGCGATGCTGCTGCTGAATTTTTTTAAAGGGTTGTTTTTATGTTTAAGCACCACAACTTTAATTAACTTCCATTGTAGTTTGGCTGTGGGCTAAATTTCAGAGTCAGATCTTTTGAAAACTCAGCAGATGAAACTGAAATATCTGCATGATAAACATACCACAAGGAGTGAACTCAAGCATGTCGGCCTATATGGACACAGACAAAGGAAAACAACATTGAATCAATGGACAGTGTCACATGTTGCCCAGTAGTTTAATTCAAAAGCTGGACAAATGCATTGCAATACTAATGTCATTGTTTAGAAATAGATGATAAATAGGAAAAAACAAGTAATTTGAGTGAGCTGTAACACTGAGATTGATTGTGCTTAAAACTAGTTAGAAAGCAAGCAGACAAGTTTGCAGTTAAAGGATTAGATCAATTCGAACATTTTGAGCATCAAACACTATATTTCCTGGATTGTGGTTAAACTTTATGCACAACTTTATGATGGAAATCTCATAGAAAACACAAAATTCAGGAGGCAGGTGACAATTCAAAATAAAAAGATATAATGCAATGTAATGCAGTAACGCTCTCAGGCATTCTGTATTGGTTTAAAATATTTGTTCTCCTGTAGATCAACTTCTCATTTAATGTTATCCCTGCAGGGTCAACAAAAATGAAGGCATTTTTTAGTCTTCCTTCGTCTTATGTGTCTTTTTGCTTGGGGAAGTAACCGCTTTTAATGTGCACGTGGCACCTTATTCACCTCAATAAACTAAAAGTAATAGATAAACAGTTGAAATTAGGGATCCAACATTTTCAGTCTCGATATTGAGACCAGTACCAATCTGTTACCAGTTTTTAATTAATATGCCTCACTGTGTAAGGCAATCATGCACAACCATTGCTTTCCTAATTTTGTAAAACAAAATGTAAGAAAAATATACATAAATGTACTGAATTGTTTTTAAGATAATGGTTATTGATACCAGATTGGCACATTGTCACCGATACCCGATCCAGCTAGCATCAGACTGATATCAGTATTGGTTCATCTCTACTTGAAATAGCTAAAAGGAAATTAATAAACGGTTGGAATAGTTGGCTAACACTAATGGATGAACAGTTGGAATAGTTATAAGTAATGAATAAACAGTCGGAGCTAAACGTAATGGATAAATAGTTGATAATAGTTAGCTAATCAATGATAAACAACAGTCACTTTTGAGGAAGAAGGCAGCTGAATAGGGAAGGAAAGTGACCAGGACACGAAAGCATTAAAATGATACCGCAGCAACATTGAGGGGAGAGGTTTGAACTCAATAGCATTCTCTTTACTTTCAAGTGACTGCTTGGAAAGCGTGGACTGAACACTCCGGAAGATGCTTTTTAAAATGAGCCCAGCATGACCTTGTGAGAACAAAAGCAGATGTGACATTCTTGAAACTCATTGCTGTGCAGGTCAAGTCACAATGGCAGTGAAAATAGTTCAGATGTGTCTTGCCAACATATGCATTGGCCTACAGTAAGAGAGCAATGGGAAGAGAGGTCTCAAAAAGAGAGTGAGTGATTGAAGGTAAAGTTGTTTAGACAAAGACATTGCTTGAGGTATTGTATTTTGGCTCCCAACTGGAATGCTAACAATAGAATGTCAAAGTAAACAGAAACGTAACTGGGTGCCCTCCTTGCTCAGTGCTGGCCATATGTATTGGGCATAACAACTCACCAGACTACGATAAAGCATCAAATGGACAAACTTCATGACCAATTTAAGAACTGTGGTCATTTTGTGAAATCAGGAGGTACAGTAAATATCTTTCTGATATGTTGAAGCAATACAGACACTACTTCAAAAGTCTGAATAGTGCTTACGTTGTAAAATAAAATAAAAAAAACAGTATCTGTAACCTGCTCCGTGTTGGCGGTGATCAACCCCACGATCAGTATTCTGTCATATGGCCTTCGTCAATCCTGACTTTTCTTTACCCTGATAAAGGCAATGTACCCTACTTTAACATTAAAATGAACCATAAATGCAGTGGTTGAATGAGGATTGTTGCTTCAAGGCGGTGAACCTCAGTCAGCCACATAATCAGTCAGGCCTGTTTCAATAAAGCGCAATTCAACCTCTACCTTCAGTGAACTTCCACTCTAAACGGCTCACAAATCGTAGCTGTGAGTGTCTTGAGGAAAATGTGTCACTATCACAAAGTGCACTGCTTCACTGAGTGAAGGTCATATCCCCATCGACATCAGCAAAGCTCGTCTTGCATGCATTACACAAAATGTGGAGGCAAAAAACGGGCCGGGCTGTTTATGCGTGGAAACAAAGAAAGCGGGGAGAATGGCGTTCATACTGTTGTGCAAAATCAAATAATGTTTGTAACAACTCTCAAAATCTGTATCATAAGAAAACTGCTATAATATTATATGCTGTATTTTGCTCACATGTACCACTGCTATATTATATTTTAAAGAACACAAGGCTGGAGCTTGAGGAATGCGTGTGTGGAAATGAGCACTTTTCAGCCTGCAAGTGCCATAGCTCATAAGGCTGTACATGCTCCAGTGACAGGAAGCGGGCCTCTCTCTTCGTTCCAGCTGGCTATAGCGCAATAGGCCTTACGTAATGAAGTCTTGTGCAAAACCAACTGAGCAAGAGGAGGGGAGAAGGAGGGGTGAAGCTGAGAAAAGGGAGGCAGAAGAAAAGGAGAGGAGGGTGTTCTGCGGAAGGCCTTATAAAAAGAGTGCACGCACATTAAACTTGGCCTTTTTGCCGTTTTTGATAAGGAAAGCAGCATCGACCGAGGTGAGTGTGAATCTAATTTAGACTCGTGATTGGTCAAACTTTAAAAACGTCTTTAAAGAAAACAAAAAGAAGGTTGTTTAAAGTGGGGTAAATCCACCCACAGGTTCTGCCTAAGTGTCCTGGTAGTTTAGACGTCTATCTAAATCCCACAGAGTGAACCTATGTGAACCGGATTCGAAAACAGTTCAGCGCAAGCTGT
Organism: Leptoclinus maculatus; assembly: GCA_032191485.1. Classification (NCBI taxonomy): domain Eukaryota; kingdom Metazoa; phylum Chordata; class Actinopteri; order Perciformes; family Stichaeidae; genus Leptoclinus; species Leptoclinus maculatus. Next base: position 11,868,850 of record JAVDOI010000004.1, on the reverse strand, counting down.
TCTGGAACTTAAAAATCCTCTCTGAAATCGTTGCCCAACATTGTTAAACCGATATACTAATGCAGTAAGGAAACTAGGGGGCGGGAGGCGATAGTTGCTATTGTGGGAGAGTATCTTTGGTGTCGAAATAGGGGCAAAGAGTTTGCTATAACCGGCCAGCCTCCTCGGAAGCCTGAGACACTAAGAGAAAATAACCAATAGTCAATTGTTGAAGAGAGAAAATGCAACATGGCGCCCAACTGTGGGGCTCGATTGTAGAATCGAGTTAAATGATTAAGAACCACTACTACCGTTATTCGACTCGAATAAATTGTTACGGGTGAAGTTGAACACCTTAACATACAAACTACCAAGAAACCCCCTTGTAAAAATAACAAGAAACCCACTTGTAAAAATAACCAACCCGGTCGACCGTAAAGTAAGTTAAAATACTGCTGTAGCCAAAGAGAACCAGTTACCAGTTAGAAGAAAGTAGGTCGCTACTCTTTCGAGGCAAACTCAAAACCGAAAAACAACCGTACCAAAAACACCAACCAGATCTAAAATCAAATGGCAGCCGCAGTGAACAGTGACTGGGTTACTGATCCTGAATCAGAGGAAGAATCAGATAGACCCCGTAGCCAGTCCGAACGACGCCGTAGGCTCGAACGACAATTAGTCGGAAACGGAACAAACAGAAAACCCATAAGAAAATGGGTTTCAGGCAAAATAACCCTATTACAAGGAGATATTGCCAATATAGATGTAGGAACTGGACCAAACGTTTTCCTCAACCCGACAAATTGTCATTTGGGAAATGAAGGAAGCGTATCCAAATGCTTAAAAGAAAGATTTGGGAAACAAGTACAGGAATTCTGTAATGCCCGAGTAGTTTTAGAAAATAAAATAAACGAAGGCCATGCCTACAGACAGGAAATAAAAGGCCATAGGGGTGCCCAGGCAATAATACACGTCCCACATAGGGCATGTAAGCCAGGGACTACCGACACAGCCCAAATACACAACCTAAAACAGATCCTATCAAAAGGAATGAGGCCCATAGCCCAGAACGAGACCATGGTAACCCCCATATTCGGAGAAGGAACTTTCGGTTACACTAACCGAGCCTCCGTAGAAGCCATGAGTTGGTTCCTAACAATAGGAACACAGGCAGGAGACTGGGTGTGGTTGAACAGGGGACAAAAACAAGGCGACCAACCCGTGCAAACTAACAACGAGGGTCAATACGAAATAGAACAAGTTACAGGTAACGTGGTGAAGCTTAAAAACAAAGGAAGCGTTCATATCTCACAAATAATTCCGATTAATACAGGTTGACTAAAATACGCTAGTGGAATATAACGTGACTCTAATCCGGAAGTTAGGCGAAAGCCCAAGACAATATGGTTGAGGAAAAACCAAAATTCCTCCCAATCACGAGAAGATTCACATGTATTCTTTCCTGCGATGAGGGGGGAAAGACCCAAGTAGGCCTGTCCCCTATGGAAGGGCCGGGTACTCCATTAGAATAGAAAACTTATGAACCCAGCACATGTTACCTATGCCAAAGTAAGGTAGCAGATACCCTGTGGCAGGGAACCAGGTCTGCAAGACCCGAGCTACAGAAGACCCATTGGAGGGAGGTCAATAGGACGGCCAGAGAAGGGGGCGGGGACCGCAAGGTAGCCATGTGTAACACATGCTGGACTAGAGAAGGACTAAAATGGAACATAGTCAGATATGACCACTCAGGTATGCCTGGATGCTGCTCTAAAGACACCCATAGGGGCGTGTTTACCTGCAGCACAGGGACGGCAGTGGTTACTACTATAGGTGCCTCCTTTACCAGGACCATGGTAACCTTGACCCCAAAAGACATCTCCGGACTGATCCTAGGTCAGTTTGAAGAGACCAATTTGAATGGAATCTCTAGATTGTATCCCCTCAGGAACGGTCCACTACGACCATGGAGGCCCACTAACATAGCTAAATGGACGGCAGAAAACTATAGAGGATGGTCTTCTTCGACCAGTCTGCTGACCAACCTAGAATGTGGGAGTGGCCAATTAGACTGGGCCACGACCATGTCACACTTGCCAAAGGCAGGTATGACAGCTCACTTTGTGACAAGATGTCAAAGTTAATAAAAAAATAAGGGGACTGACCATAAAGGTCACCCTGTACATCAAAGAAGATGGGGGGGTCTGCTCATGCTCATGCATGTTCACCACCTCATAAATGTTGGCCCTAATTACCGTCCTCTTGTATCAACAGGATCTAGAGGAGGATGGAACGGGACATAGAGCAACACATAGAACCAATAGGTGGCAAAATTTACGTTTCCATTTCCGAAACAGATGGAGCAGGAGGAGAAGGTATGATATAGATCCTGATGATAAAAAAGGCGTGGAAGAACCGGAAATTCCGATACCACTAAAAAGAAAAAAGCCCCGGAACTGAAGAGCATGTGGTTACAGCCTATTAATGGGATTTCTCATGCTGGTGATTTTAACTGTACCACTCCTCTCCTGTAGAAAAACAAGATGGACGATTTCCACACCTAACACGACCCACCATGAATATGACACTCAGATGATGAGCTTGAAATGGGTAGAGAATGTTCCTTTACCCCTCTCAGGGTGCTTTTCAGATAATACCAGTACTACAACAAATTACTCCGACCCCCTGGGATTTTTGAAGAACATAATTAATGTGTTCACCCCAAAACTTAATGTGACTACTCTATGTGAACATGGAGCCTCAGTATGGGACAGCTCCACAACCACATGCATCGCCAATTGCTCTGATCCCCGATGGGAAGAAGAGAGAGCCCTGTGCCACCTGTTGGGGAATTACGAATACAGACCCGTCCCCGGATGGACATGGGAGAAATTCACGGAGTATTGGAACAAATACACAAGCCCACAGTATAATGTCTCATGCAGGACTAAACACCTAAGCTATGACCCCACAACCCTCTCAGTAAGCATAGCTCTAAAATGCCTAGATACTAGAGAAAAAGGCCCGGTCACATGCACCTCATATATAGCCCAAGGCCAAACTAAAGATCCTTTCTCCATAATAAGGGAAGAACCCAAATATAAACTATACAGGAATTGCTCATGCTGGGCCCGAAAAAGGGACAACGAAACCCACCAGTGCAAATTAGAACCCCCCCTAGTCCCCCAGCCCTTAATAGAGTCAGAAGTAAACTGGCCAACAGGACCCAATAGTACATACTATACGGTGTCCACTCCACCCTCTCCCTCTCTAGAAGAACAGGACCTAGGTAAACACTTATTCCCAGAGATAGAGAAGGGGAAGGTAATTAACACCACAGACGAAACCCAAGTGGCGAAATCTCGCACAAAAAGAGCGTACAAAAGTAGGGCGTTACGTAACCATAACGAGAGAAGGTGTAAGTACTGTGGAATAAAAGATACTGACGGGACCGAGATAACCCGGAACGAAACCTTTTTCAATTGGACCATGTTTGTGACTTGGGGTCCTTATCTAAGGGGAGCATATCATAAGTCACAAGCAATGGACAAATATACAAGTGACGGTAAACACTGGGAACACATGATTAAAGTCCCCAATATGCTTAACTCGGATAATCAAAATTGGATGACTCACACAACAGAGGGTTTTGGAAGATGGGACAGGGCCGTGAGGGCCTGTATATGGAAAGGGGTCCAAAAAATTAGCGAAACTACCTGGTCAAAGGAACAATGGCCCATATATCGGAAAACGAACGATACCAAGTCCCGATGGAGTGGACAAAAAGGAAAATGGGAAGAAAATCAGTTAGGAGCCATACAAGAATTGATAGGTTATGTACAATGTAAGAATGAAAGCGTAATAGGTGGTGAATTTTTCATAAATTGTAGACCAGCAGGGACAGGAACAGGTAAAACTGTTTCCGAAATAATGGATAACTGTGCAATACAGTCCCGTCAGGATAAAACAAAAACAGATGTGTTAATGTCAACTTTTTGGGGATATCAACTCCTAGGCCTGGTGGGACGAGCCCTAAACCGCGAGAGCCATAAAACAAGCCATATCTCCCTGCCATTTATCCAGATATCAAAGGGAACAGATCCCAAAAACGCGATACTTCTTAAATACCAATTACTGAAAGTACAGCTTTTCTTCTTTCCCAAAATACTACAAAGTCACGTTGAAAAAATAAAGGGATTACAATACGGATATATGACCGAAGCCCGATCCCATAAATCAACAGGCGATTTTTATTACAATCACCGATACAGTGTCAATGCACAAGCAGATACTTGGAATGGCCGAGAGTGGCAACGTAATGTAATGGAAACAAGGGAACAGACCGAAAATACAGTACAACATGCCCCTATCAACTTCCAAAGTAGAGTGGCAGTGACCAGATGGAATAATAGAACCAAGGTAGTGGCCCCATTTAATGGAAGAATGTCTGCCTACGACCCTATTGGATGTTCTGGATGGGTAGCAGGGCGATGGCATAAATGCCAGGAAGATAAAAGAGAAGCCACCCTAGGAGTGGAAAGTGAAAAACATGACATAAATGCAAATATAGTAGAAGATTCAAACCACTGGCCCTCAATGTATCCAACAGAAGTGAACCAAGGAGTAAGGTACGGATTGGCCATGATCCTGTGCGGGAGAAAAAACAGATGGCCCCAGAACTACACTCCCAGATTCCATTTCTACGAACACATAGAAGAACCACATGGCCCCGGAATAGATAAAAACCTATACCCAGACAAAACTTTGTACCCCATGTGGGAACTAAAAAAGGACACAGAATGCTTTCCCTCAGACAGAGGAGGAAATGAAGCAAGAAAAAAAGGGACATCGTACAACCCCAAATGGATAATGGCTGACATAGGATTCAAAACCTTAGCCGGCCTGGGAGAAGATGTAAAAGATGGAGTGGTCAAAACCATTGTAGCAGTAACAGAAGGATTCAAGGAAACCGTGGGGTTTGTATGGCAAAATACTATAGGAAACTGGCTGAAAATAATATGGGGATACGTTCAATACGCTGTGTTTCTGCTCATAGCCATATTAGGAGGTATTATCCTCTCAAAACTACTGCTGTTGGGGGTAAGGCGTATAAAAAAAAGGAGAAGTCAAAACGTCGAACAAGAAGACACAGTGTCAGAAAAAAGAGCGCTGTTAACGCCCCCAACCCAGACTAAAGTATAAACTTGAACCCCTGCAGACAAAGAGAACAAAATGAACATGGGATCCAGCCAAGCCAATGTCACTATGAGCGGAATCACCGAGTCTGTGGACCAACTAACGGAACAACTAGCTCAGATGGTAGGCTTAATTATTTTATCCATATTACTAACTGTACCATTAATTCATGAAAAATATCATATAATATGGGTAATAATATATGGAATAACTAATGCACTGAGGTTGTTTTTGTTGAACAAACCACAGCCATCGGGAACACTAGTGATGATAGGTTTTCTGACCCGAAAAACTAATTTAAAAGCTTGGATGCCGGTAAACATTATAATACTTTGTTTAGCTCTATCAAATAATGTAATAGACTATATGAAATGGTCAACCTACTATACAGCTATACCTATATCCTGTACCTGTATTATAGTAATAGTATATATATTATACTTAACCAAACAAACTACAAAAGCCAGTACTCGAATGAAAATATTATATCTCGGAGTCCAACTGATTGGATTGATACTCAGCATAATAGCTATATCAACTACGGGAAACCCTTCATACCCACTAATCGTAGCTTTTGTTTATTATAAAGAAGGAAGAAGTGGAAGAAAAACTAATAAAACAGGAAAAACAAAGACCAACCGACTCATGTCGTTCTTTGGCATACGGGGATCATTTAGTGATAACCAATAATGTAGGAGACAAACTCGAAATGCCACACCATGGCCATATGGTCTGAAGAAAAAACAATTGGTGTATGTTTTTCTCCGCACAGCCCAGCAGCAGCAATGACCTCCCTCCGGCCTCAGCTGCAAAGCCCGAACCCAAACGGGACGATGAACGGAGCAACCCCCATGTCTCCCGCAAAAAGATTAAGAAACGTGAGAAAAAGGAAAAGAACCAGCGAGATGGACGACCTTCTCCTAAACAGCACCGATCAAGATCCAAAACCCACCACCGGAAACGAAGCCTCAGCGGAGTGGGCCAACAAGGATTACCACCCACAGACCAAGGCCCGAACCAAGAAATGGACACCTCAGAATTAAAAGAAGCACCAGAATGGGTAGGCATGACAGACCTGGGATTTTCCTTCGACCCCGAAGACCAAACTTGGAATCAACCGATAGAATCATTGTCCCACAAGTCCCTAGAGGTATTCTTGTCTACCCTGCCCTCTGAGAAGGAATTCATACCCACACTGCCCTCTGAGAAGGAATTCATGCCCACTCTGCCCTCTGAGAAGGGACCCAGGCCAACACTGTCCTCTGAGAAGGGACCCAGGCCCACACTGTCCTCTGAGAAGGAACCCAGGCCCACACTGTCCTCTAAGAAGGAACGCAAGTCCACACTTCCCTATAAAAAGAGACCCCAGCCAGTGATGGCAACTTTAATGGGAATCAAACTACCCACACCCATAGGAGAACCCAGACAACAATATTATGACTACGAAGGTTATAAAATGTCCGATAAAGCAATGACCGATCCAAACACATGGCCCGACATATGCTTTGTCAGAAAGGGACGAGAGCCAAGAGATTTCATCCAAAGAGGATGGGACGAAGCTACCTACACATACATGATGACAAAATCATATCCTGCGCTTGGACAAAACCCCTACTCCCATGCTGGAATCCCTTGCGCAGCGGAGCCAGCAACCGAAGATTGGCCTCGACGTGACAGAGTAATGGTCACCATTCTACAACAAGAAGACAACAGACTGTGGGCGCACGTCCGAGTGCTGAAGAAGACCGGAAAACCAGAATCCGAAGTACATGATATGTACATACTGGATCCTAAACATTTGAAGGTTTAAGCCAAATTTTACAGGTTTTTCGGTGTTACAAGAGGAGGATGTTGTGTAAAATCAAATAATGTTTTTAACAACTCTCAAAATCTGTATCATAAGAAAACTGCTATAATATTATATGCTGTATTTTGCTCACATGTACCACTGCTATATTATATTTTAAAGAACACAAGGCTGGAGCTTGAGGAATGCGTGTGTGGAAATGAGCACTTTTCAGCCTGCAAGTGCCATAGCTCATAAGGCTGTACATGCTCCAGTGACAGGAAGCGGGCCTCTCTCTTCGTTCCAAATACACCGGCCCGGTTCCGGCTGCCGACACTGCTATTATTGGGATTGCAGTGAGCCGCTGCTCGCACATCCACGAACGTACTAACGTACGTAAATTGAGATAAAAGACAGCAGCAGTCGCCTTCAAAATAAAAGTAATGCAGCTGTATTCCGTGCATGATGTAGCTACAATTATTTACGTTTCATTCCTAATTTCCCATTGACGTCCCGCGGGCCGTACAATGCCCAGGTCTGACCTATGCGGTCCCGCGGCCCTCGCGGCCCACAGGTGGAAAACTGAAATTATTTTGCGGCCCTCTAGGTGGCGCTCGCGGCCCAATGGTGGGCCCATGGTTAAGAATCACTGGTTTAGACGTCTATCTAAATCCCACAGAGTGAACCTATGTGAACCGGATTCGAAAACAGTTAAGCGCAAGCTGTTCTGGAACTTAAAAATCCTCTCTGAAATCGTTGCCCAACATTGTTAAACCGATATACTAATGCAGTAAGGAAACTAGGGGGCGGGAGGCGATAGTTGCTATTGTGGGAGAGTATCTTTGGTGTCGAAATAGGGGTAAAGAGTTTGCTATAACCGGCCAGCCTCCTCGGAAGCCTGAGACACTAAGAGAAAATAACCAATAGTCAATTGTTGAAGAGAGAAAACGCAACAATACCTTGCTGTGGGAAGTATTTTTTTTCCCTCCAGGTTTGAGGCTGATGTGGTGACAGAGACAACACTCTAATGTATGCCTAGTATGTCACCACTGTGTCACTACCCCAGCCTTCGTTCTGATTATTGACCGCTGCAGAATCGCTGGGGCTTTAATTAGTGCTAGTGTAACTAATTGGCTTGCATAAAAGTGACATTGATGGGAGGCCGGAAAATGAATTAATGAGGATAGGCATTGGCAGATTAAATGGAACTGCTAAACAGTAAATGTCTGGATGTCTTTTCTCCCAGTGAAACTGGCATTTACGTCGAAAAAAAACAAAAAAGAAGTCTCACACTCAACCATTCATGGTGGTCTGCATGTGACGATTGTGGATGTGTGGGCATCCATCACGTGTGTGTGTGTGTGTGTGTGTGTGTGTGTGTGTACATGTGTATTTAAGTGTTTATGAGCCCCTCTGGGTGTGCACACTTCATCAGAGCTCACGTAACTAGATGTTCATTTAGTTGACAGGAGAAATCTCTCAAGCGCTGGATATGCTTCGATGTAAAGTATGTTAACCTTTAAAACAAAGCCGACCCTGGCCTCTCTCATTCTCCTGTAATTGCTTGCGCTGGGTAAGCACACTCGCCTGAAAAGGTTATCGTGTTCCTTGCCAGTTGTCATGATGAATGAGCAAACATAGCAGGAAATGAAATTTGGAAGTTAAGAAAATCTGCCCCACACTAAGCCGACATGTAGCATTTGCACAAAATAATGCTCGGTTTTTCGGTGGCCGCAATTGATTAAAAAGCAAGCACACAAATAAACAAAATGGCAACGCAGCCAGTCAGTAAATGAACGCACTCAGGAAGGAAGGATGGATTCAAGCATTGCACTGCTGCTACATTAATATTCACTAGTTCAACCTGCAAGTTTCTGTTGGCATATTCTGTTTTTGCTGGTGTGTGTGTCTATCATCATTGAACACGGCAATGATGCAGTATGTTTCTAGTGTGGGTATAATTATGTGTGATGGGCACATGCATCTTTTGTGTGGGTCTATAGACACAAGAGTTACATTGTATTTGTTGTTTGTACCATTGAGTCTGATCTGCATTCGATTTCGTGTTAGTGGGTCTGTGAACGCACAAAAAAAAAATAGATTGTGTGTGCACTGCAGTATTTGGTGTGCATGCGATTATGTGCAATGCACAGTAAATTTTGTGCTTGTGCAAACTGATTGTTTGCCCTGGCGAGTTAGAGAATCAGTGTGCGCGCATACGTGATCGCCTTTGTGCTTCCCTTGGTGCACAACTCCCCGTGGGCAACAGATGCAATCATTCACGTCACATTTTGTCTGCTTTGAACGCATGCTTGTGTGTATGCATGTTTCCTTGCGTGGCCTGCATTTATGCCTGTGGTAGAAGATGGATCAGCCTGGGTGGTCTCAACTAGACAGTAGGCGGCATTGATAAGCTGAAGGTGCAAGGTGAATGGTGGGTGAAGGCTGTTATCGCCGGAGGCTGGCTCAGGCTTCGGCACCACTGCCTGATGGACCCTGAAAACTCATTTTGACAGATGCATCTCCTCCCTAGCTGTCGACGCGCGGTGGGGGGCTGATGACACTCGCTTTCACAAGCGGCTCAGTGTAGCGTTAGCCGGCATCACGTTGAGCAAACCTGCAATTTATACTTCTGCCCCAGGCATTAAGCTGAATAATGACATGCAAGAAGCCACCACCATCTCACCATGCCCAGCACCAGACAACCAGCTCATAGTTTCAACGAAGCATTTGAGCAATTCCTTTTTATAGTCCTAACTGTGAGATGTGTCCGGGAGGAAATGCCCTTATTTTCTTTCACTGTGTGAAGTAATAGGACAATGTGCTCATTTAGTCAGTTGTGTTTACTGTGTGATTGATTTGCTCTGATAAGATGTGTTGTACTGTATGTCCGCCACTAGGCACACATTTTGATGCGCCTTTTTTCAGTTGTACCGATGAACTGTACGCACAGCAATATTTACAGCAGCAATATTCATGTATGCCACTGGCCCGCTTGCAACAGTGTTCTCTGAATCTCCCATTTCTTTCCTCAGAAAGCAGCATCTCTAGAGCCTGCTGTTTCTTATGCCCCTGTCCAATCAAAGATGCTACAAAGCTGTCGTATTGATTGATTTCTCCCTTTCAAAATGTTGTCAGCTTACAAAAGTGCCATTTACCATAGTGGGCTCTGCTTCCACAGAAAGCTCTAATTGGGGCCTTTGCATCTGGAAGAAATTAATTCAGAATTACTCTGAGTGTGTCAAAACAAACCATAAATAAAATGACTAAGAAATATGCTCGGTTCTCCCCACAAGTAGAATGAAAAACACATCTGCATCTCAGCCCATTGACACTTGGCTCAGTGCCAGTGAATCGGAGGTACTTTTCGGACCACTGCCAACATTGTTTTCTCATGTTTATTTTTTTCTCGTTTCAGCTCAGAAAGAGTAAACACAGAGGAGGTGACCCCTACCATATCCTGAAGGAGACGAGACACAGAGCATGACCTTGTGTTTGTCTACAGTGCCAAGAAAGAGCCAGGAAGAAGCCCCCATGGCCAGAGAATCATCGCCTTCCTAGCTCCATCAGGAGCCCCTATAACCCTGTTGCAAGCTGCACTGGGGGGCTCAAACGTTCCCCTGACTTCACCAAGGGGCTCACTCCAACCCATCTGCCAGCTCAGATAACCCTCTGACTGTTGGCAACCACATGTTTGAGGCGACTGTGTGTGACCGCCGCCGCCGCCCATTCTCGAGCAGCAGCAGCTTCCTGCGACCCCGATCTGCACCATGCAGTGGAGACGGCGGCACTGCTGTCCCATCAAGATGACCTGGACCGTCAAGCGTTCGCTCTTCCGGACCCATGTGGCCGGCCTCCTTTCGCTGGCTCTGCTCTTCACCCTCTTCTTATTTTTCAGCCACCAGGACTGGCTGCCAGGACGCAGTGGACCCCGGGAAAACCCACTGGCCTACACCGTCAGGGGCTTCCGCAGCCCCAAGGGAGAAGCCAACCAGAGCAGCTCCCTGAGGAGCCTGTGGAGGGAGACGGGGTATGTAGCGCCAAAGCCTCTGCTCAACCTCAGCTCTCAGCAGGCGGATGGGGCGGCGGGGGAGACAGCAGGAGGTGGAGGAGGGGGTGGAGGAGCCAGGATGGGCGTAATGGGGCTCGGGGACTCTATGAGCCCCAACAACAGTTTACAGAAGGAGATGGGCGTGGGAGGGAGGCTCAGCGCTCAGCCCTACCGCTACATCCTGAACGAGCCTTTCAAGTGCAGGGACGGCATGCCCTTCCTCATCGTCCTCATTGCTGCAGAACCTGGCCAGGCCGATGCCCGCAACGCCATCCGCCAGACATGGGGGAATGAGAGCATAACAATGGGCCTGGGGTTTGTCCGTCTTTTCCTGCTCGGCACAGGAAAGAGCTCAGACACCTACCTCCAGAGCAGCATAGAGGACGAGAGCCGCATTCACCACGACATCATCCAACAGGAGTATCAGGACACTTACTACAACCTGACCATTAAAACCCTGATGGGCATGAACTGGGTGGCCACCTATTGCCCACACGCCTCCTATGTGATGAAGACAGACAGCGACATGTTTGTCAACACAGAGTATCTCATCCAAAAGCTGCTGAAGCCCGAGCTGCCTCCCAAGCAGAGGTACTTCACTGGCTACCTGATGAGGGGCTATGCACCAAACCGAAACAAGGACAGCAAGTGGTACATGCCGCCGGAGCTGTACCCAAGCGAGCGCTACCCGATATTCTGCTCAGGCACGGGGTACGTGTTCTCAGGGGACATGGCCGAGCTGATCTACCAGGCCTCTCTCAGTATACGCAGGCTGCACCTGGAGGACGTTTACGTGGGGATCTGCCTGGCGAAGCTGCGCATCGACCCGGCGCCCCCTCCCAACGAGTTCCTCTTCAACCATTGGCGGGTGTCTTACTCCAGTTGTAAGTACAGCCACCTGATCACATCGCATCAGTTCCACCCCAATGAACTCATCAAGTACTGGAACCACTTGCAGAGCAACAAGCACAACGCCTGCATCAACGTGGCCAAGGAAAAGAACGGCAGGTACAGACACCGAAAGTTTCATGGAGAGAGGCCTCCTTGATGCAACCTGTGACTACCACCCGCCTCAAAAAAAAAGGGAGACGGGCGCACTGTAACTACAGCCGAAGGAGGGCATATTGAACTCAGCACTATACACTATATGGGGAAAAGCACATTGTTTTTGGTATTGTGTACAGTCGATGATCCAAACTATTTTTTTAATTTGAGAAAAAAAATGTTATGTATTGTAAACCTGTTAAGCTATTTCTAAAAGGAAGATTGGAGGACATGTCTGCGATGTAGAGCTTGCACAAAAGAGTGCTGCTGCTTATTAAGAGTGGTGTTTATGATAATTCAGGTGCCAACAGAAACGTGTTAATTCATGCTACAGTTAATGTGAGGGCTCTCCTTGAAAGGGGTAGTACAGTATGTCGCACTCTACAAATCTAAAGAAAAAAAATAATGACGACACAATTGTGTTTACACAGACAAAGGGAAATGCACATGTATTTTGTCGACAGTTACACTACCTAAATATGAATGAAAGTATCTTTGACGTTGACCAGTTATGCTGCCCTGTTTCTCAGTGTTTACTTTACAGATTTATCAAAGAATACAACACTAAAGAAAAGGTTTATCTGTCATATACTGTATTTTGTTTTAAAAAAAATCTACATGAAAGCACTCATGTCACGTCAGAGATGACTGAGATTGTATTTTTTAAAGCTTTACATTGAGTATGACTGCATTTGAGCAAATGTGCAACGAATTAATTAACAATTAAATGTACTGAACTCATTTTGCTTGCAGTTGTGTGTGTGTGTGATTCATCTGGGACTTTTTTATGCAATCAAGCAACTTTAGTATCATTACTGTCTATACAAGCCAAGGGCAGCAAATATAGCGCAGGGACATAATTTAATGTCCCTGCGACCCGTTTTAAGCCACAGTTTCTGAATACGGGCTTTGTGTATTTCCCCATGGATTGAACGTTTCGATACTTTCACAATATCTTTTCAGCAAAATAAAAAAGGCTCCCTTTTTACAATATGGGACCTCTTAAGTTATTTAGTGAATCACTAGTTTGAAACTACAGACAAGATCCTTTACCTGCCTTTTGTTTAGGGGAAGGTGTGATCCAAAGAATTCCTCCTTCACCTCACTTCCTATTATTAAGAGTGCTCAGACTTCTCCGCTCACCTCTTTTTCGTTTCCACTTTTATGACTAGCAGTGGTTGCATTGTTACGGAACGATCTAAAATGATAATTCCGAACGAACCAGGCAAATAATGTGTGTTTTCTACAAACAAAGCCACCGATCGTTAATAAAAAAAAAGGTAATATCGTATTCAGTGGACCTTGAAGAAATGCATTAACTTCCAAATAGAAAATTGAAACATTGAGATAAGTTTAGGTCAGGTAGAAACAATGTGAAAACAATCAGGCTGAGCGATGACAAATTAATTATACATCGAACCCTTCAGTGTCCCCTGCATTAAATATTCGGCTGCAAAACATCCAAGTTTAGATTTTAATTGAAAATTAATGCATATGATTTTGAAAGGCTGCCAGTGTTACTCCATGATGGAACTGCCTGTGCAAGTGTGTGTGTGTGTGTGTGTGTGTGTGTGTGTGTGTGTGTGTGTGTGTGTGTGTGTGTGTGTGTGTGTGTGTGTGTGTGTGTGTGTGTGTGGGTGGAGGGAGGCAATGAATAAATAAATACACGCCAGAATGCTCAGGGCCACCAACAAAAAGAGCATGTAAAATTGGGTTGAGAATAACCGATATCAGATTAAGGCAAATCTAAATAAACTAATGGAGAGCCAGGTCTCCTGCACATCTGTCAGTCTTTTTTTAATCACCGACACATTTGAGCAATTCCATTAAGGGAGCAGTAAAATGGGTAAAGTTCACACAATGGTATATTTTAAGCCACTAATCACTAAGCAGAAGAGTCTTAAGGGCGGAGGAGGCTGAAAAGTAAAGACAGCAGAGGGAGAGAATATCAAGATGTTCATCTCAGATAAACTGCACAGTGCAAAGAATTATTTGATGCCGGAGCCACAGGCAAAGAAACAACAGCTTTATGTGTTACTCTGTACACAGTTGTGAGAGAGATTATGCCATAGTACCAACCTCAGTTCAACAGTTATCTACAGGGAGACATCATATTATTATCTCGAAACAGAGTTTCAAGATGCTAACAGTCAGCTGTAGGATCTATAAATTTGCGAAATATCCATAAAGTGCTCCAAACAACAGATATTTTATGACATTATCGTGGCTTCACACCTATTTTAACATCTTCTACAAATGCCCTGATTACCTGTTGTCAGGTTTGATATTGACGAGTTTCCAAACTCATTAAGCTGGCTGCTGTTGTCTTGACAATGTTCATATATGGCTGTGTGTGTTAAGAGGTATGTCAATGTTAAAGAGAGACACATCACGTGGAATAGACAGCAAAGACTGCTAGAATGTATTTAGAGGACTGGCTAAAGTGGCAGTAACTGGGTGAATAACAATTTGAATCCATGTTTCTTTCATGGTTTTGTATATGAAATGGATTAAGTCCATTTTTACATTTTAAAAGCACAGCAATCTCTTGTCCCCTTGATTTCCTATAGGTGACCCTAATATAGTCTGCTACATTCAAACCAACTTTCTATTTCAACCTGTTTGTTAAAATGTCACTAAAATTCTTGTATGTCAGGTATGTTGTATTTACTACCAAACCAAAATCGCTTTACTCTTCATTCATGGCATTTGTTTTTTATTTTGGCAGGGACTCAGATCTAAACCTGGCTCATTATTTTGTAATTTTGTAAAAAGATAATGAAAACTTTGATATTGCTAATTAGATAACAAATGGCAAGACTGTCAACAACAAAATGATTGAGAAGCATAAAATGAACATCTGAAACCTTGCACATAAAAACTGATAAAACTGACCTTGTAAAGAGTAGTTTCATAAAGTAATGCTAACTCAATGAAATAAATGGGCATGAATGTGTCTTCAATGCGTCCGAGATATAACTAATTCCCTGTTTCCTTTCAGTAGGGTGGGTTAAGTCCACACCGTCTGAGAGATTCGCCCCTTTTTTGGCCACAATGGTGGAGCTTCATCAGACTGCACGCTCTTGTAGCTGTGCCTCTTGCTGCTTATACTTACGTGACTGTGGAATCAACTGAAAGGTCACAGTGTGTACATTACACGAGTAGCAAATCAAAAACATCCATGTGTCTCTAACAATGCCCTGACCATCCTTTTAGGTCTCATATTAAACCAAACCTTTTGGTCACCACACAGGAAAACAAGGACATCCAATTTCCTCCTCAAAGCCCCTTCCATTCCAGCACAGTGGGATTCATGAAACACTGAACTGGTCCCAGGTATTCATCACCCCCCATTAGTAATGATTAAAGCCATGACTCAAACCATGGGAACAAGGTTTGGTATCATTCATGCATGTCCATATGCAATCAGAGCGCCAGATTACCAGCATCCGGCTGCACTCAGCCCTTCAACAAATGATGAAAACGAGAGAAGGCTGGGGAGGGAAAAGTAGAGGGAGGGCTAGAAGAGGTGAGAGGGAAAAACGGAGGCAGAGACAAATAGACTGGTCTGCTACTGGAGAAGTACAAGTAAAAGAGAAAAGGATGAGGAGGAAAGAGAAAAATAGCAGGAAGGAGGGAGTGATGAATGAAAGGGAAAGGAGCAGTGACTGATCAGTATTGAAAACCTGTGCCGCTGTAAACGTGGTATAAAAGGCTAACAGTGGAAACGGATTGAGATGTCTGTCGTGATGGAGTGGAGGCTGTGGCCCGGCTTTAACATCACAGCTCACTGTTCCTTTAGAAACCAGAGGAGAGAAAATACACTTGAGGAAGAGACAAATCTCCTGACCTTTCAATAACAGCCAGGCCTGGAACCTGACTAATAGGCCTACCTCTCTGTGGGCATGACTGATGAATCCCTAATGGAAGTTTTGGGTGAAAAATAACTGAATTTGACAAAGAAAATGATAAATGTCATCCGCTGCAACTGCAAGTGAAAAACAATCTGATTTTTTATGATTTACAAAGTCAAAATACAGCAACTATATTTGGAGTAGGCTATATATTTAAATACCAGTTCAAGCCCCTACAACACGAAACATGAAACTAAGCCAAACAACAGTAACTGCACCCTTTTCACAAGAGCCATTTAGACACGTTGCAGGATATACACAGGTGTAATTAATGACTTTAATTATGGCCTATAGAGCCCTGGTATTGTGCATGCTGGCTCGCTTGAATGACTGTGACACTACATAGAATTGCATTATAATCAATTGTCTCGATTACTCCTGTATTTACCATGACAGGTCAAAAGGGATGCTGTGAAAAAGGCTTAATATAAAGCAAGCTAAGCAAGCATGCAATAGCCATGGCTGACCTTGGCTAAAGCTACATTCACTGACAATTGTGATGAACTGGCACCGTGTTGATCTAGTCAGTCGCCAAATCCAATCACTGTAGAAAAGAAATGGCCAAACACCTGCTGGCTAAAAGGAGACAATAACTTAGCATAGCAGAGTTAAAGTAACTGCCATATAGCCTCTAGTGGAATAAACATTATTTGTTTAAAACTCATATTTAAATTGATCAAATTAAACAAATTTGTAATATTTAAATATCAACAAACAGAGAGACCAAAAGACTTAGCTACATCTGCTTAACTGGTCCTGCTTAATTTCAGCCTCCAATTTAATATGAATTCAGATCAAAATCATGTTCACGAATTAAATTAAATATGAATTCATAATTTTCTTTTCTTTTCGTTTGAAGGCAAAATACCCAAATCTACCAACTCAAAACAACCTTCACACAAATCCCCGACAGTCATTTCAACAGGAAGAAGGCAACATCCGCTGTGTCCTATCAGCTGAGGAAGAACTCCTTAACGCTTTCAGACAGATGGCAGATTCAAGCCAGGACTCCAGGACTCAGTGATGGGGTGGTGCCAGCATTGAGCCAAAATCTATTTATAAATATAATTTGACAGAGACACTCCACATTGCAGGAGAACTGCTGGACATCTAACCTGCCAGGGCCCACATAAACAAATCCAACCCTGTTAGCACTTTGAAGGGCCCTCTGAAGACGTGTGGTGCCGTTTGTATGGCACTCTGGCCATTAGCCACACAGAGCAGTTACAAGGGAAGCTGCCCATAGTTACATAATGGACAACCTGCACACAGACAGCATTAAGGGGTCCATAGGAGCAGGATAGTTAATGCCAGGTTTACAATTTACAACAAGGACTATTTGGTTAAAGTGCTGACGCTCCTTTAAGGACTCATAGACACTTTTAAGGACAATGCAGCAGACGACTTTGAACATAAATGAAAAGGCTTCCAAAGAGTTTTCTTTTTTATGATTAAACTATGGAAATTCCTTAAATGGCCAAGTTATTCATCTGATCTCGATCCAGCTCAATGCAAAAATACTTAGAAACAAGCAGGAAGTAAAGATAGCTGCAGTAAAGGTTTACCAAAGAAGACAATGTGTCTGCTGATTGTAATGGGTAGACAGTCACTTAATCTGACATCTACTATCAAATATGACTTTATTTCAAGCCACTATATATTTAAAATCCCTAGAAATGTAATGTTATGATAGAATAACTAGAAATATTGATTTGGTTAATTGCTCATTATTCATACATTATTTAGATTGGTGCAGTCTAGATTTTAGCCCATCAATCTCAATGTCCCCTGGTCTGATCCTTTGGGGGAGAAAGATGGGGGTTTAGGTGTGTTCAAACAAGCTATAGATCTTATATTGTTCATCTGATTTGGAAGTAAACACGCTCAAATTAAAACCACCTTAACCACATAGTCATTGTTTCATTATAAGTCTATTATGCTGGCATGCAGAGCCACCACAATCAAACATGTATTAATCTGGTAATACTTAAACCACACTGTATAATACAGGCATGATCCATCCTTTAGCTCCCTGTTGAAAGCAGTAAGCCTCAGTTCTGTGAATATGCATGTGAGGTGTAGATGCAGTGACAATTCTTATGTTTCACATTTGTTCCCAATAACGGCCATGTAGCATGTGAAGAGCGTCAGCTGCATAGAGAAAAATGTCCCCAACAGTAAATCCAAGGAAGGAGACATCACACCAGCACCCACACTGATTGACTGGTGATCTCGAACTGCCAGGAGCCGGGAAGAACCACCACAGATGGTGACAACAGAAAAAAAAAACAGTAATTTATTACCATGATCAGACCATACAGACTCATCCATTTACGTATCTGAGTTTATAAACACGTCTGAAAAAGTGAGTGACAAAAAGGGCCTCGTGCAAGAAAACAACTCGTACGAAGGGATTTGTTCTTAAGTGGCGTGTACCTGCCGCAATCAACGGTTTTCTCGTATTTTGAAATTTCTCTCAGGTACGAACACAATTTACGAGTGGTCCAGACCTGTCTAAGGAGTCCTGTGCAATTAGTCTGCTGTCGTCCCTCCCAAGTTTTTCTCAAATAGATTATATTTACTTTGATTCAATCAATTATGAGTTTGAAAACCCTTTATGAATTCCACTTCATAATTGTGACATTATCCTGTTTGAGTCTGCAATTCAAAATATAAGCTAATGTAATTCAAGGTTTATTCATCGCGCGTAACTTTATCACCGCTAAAATAATTGGCTATCAATGCTATTTTATAACACTACAATATCGATATCTCAAACTGCAAAATGTCTTTAGTTATTTTCCTGTCATTGATGGCCTTGCTGTGATGAGATGTTTTTCATATAGAACCATTTATTATTTATTCCAGTGCCAGTACGACCCTCAGGTGACACGGTATTAAGAGCACTTGTTATTTTCCCCATTCTTTGGCTTAAACAGGTCCCTTAATTCTGCTACTGACGCTGTTAAAAGTCATTGACTTTCCTTTATGGATATCCGAGAGCGGGATTCAGTATAGGACATATGGGGCAAGATGCGTAGCCTTATATGGTATTATTGTAACATTTATTATGTTAATTTACAATTCTCATGAATACGTGGCATTCATCATGTTTACGCCGGCCATTTACACAGTTAGCTGAAGTTATGTTTATAGGTGGATGTTTTTCATTTGTATCAATGCAGCGAACCCATTTTTTTGGCCATTGGAAAGTACATCTTTTACAATTTGGCACTGGACATTTATCCAAGAATAGCTTGAAACCGTTTTCCATTACCAGCAAGCAAAAATAGAATCAAGACTGTTTAAAAAAGTACATTAATCTACACAAATCAATGAGGGTGGGGGGGGGGGGGGGGGGTAGTAATTATCTCGCCCCAGGCCTGTCCGCCCTCTCGCTGATGGGAGGTTGTGGAGGGCAGCAGGCGATGCAGCTCTTCTACCTCTGCCAGGCTCATGTTTCAGCACGGTGTTTACCCTTGCACTTTCTGCGATGACAAACGAGAACAAATCACACGCCAAGAGTGCATTAGTAGGGTTATTGGGTTATGTGCCGGTAAAATATAAGACTGACTAAATGTTTTTTCCTAGAGAATCTCTGAGGTGTCATCCGACTAAGTGTTAAACAGAGCTCCTGCTATGTAACAACATAGCATCCTATTGATACCCGTTTGACGTGTGACCTTGTCAGTCATGGACTACCACTCTGAGCTGTGTCCCAATTCCATACTTATAAACTCTGAATCTGGTTAGAGTAAATACTCAAAGATTTTATTATGCTACTTAAATATGCCAGATTGTTCACTTTGATGGACATAATCGTCCCACAACACAATGCACCAACATTATGAAACTTGACAGGGTTTGGGTCATGTCCAGGAACATTTCAGGAAACAAACAAAAATAAATATGGGGATCAAATATCTGGTGATATATGCATATTCTATATAATTGTCTTTAAGTGTGGCAAACTGCACATATGCAGATTAATACACAGTGCATGCTTTGTGGGATGAAACTGGGACTCAGCTGTAGTGTCAACAGGCGATCCAATGTCAGAAAAGGTATTAGGGCTGTAGTGGGTCAAGTCATCATTTGCAGTGACCTACCACTCAGATTAACAATCTATTGTTGTAATTCCTTAGTGTATAATAATATCATCAACTGACACAACGAAGCCTCTTCCAAAGGATCAAATCTGTGAAGCCTTCCTGTGATTCCCTTTAAATGTATAGGCTGTTTCTCAATAGACATTTGACTAAAGTTGCTGGCCCTAAACAAGTTTATTCTTCAATAAGCAACATTTAACATTCAGCTGGCATCCGACAGGTAATAAGGTAAGCAAACATAGAAATACACAAAGTAAAATAAATGAATAACTGAAAGCAAAAGTCTTGCATTTATCATTTACTAAAACCTGCTTTCAAAAAGACTTTTAACAAACACAACATTGCCCCAATAACCATATCATGGTAATGAATCAAATTTGTTAGCAAACAGTTGCAATTTGGAGCAACATTTGCATCCATTTGGATTAGTTTTTGTGGCCACCTTACAAATGTAAGTACAAAATTCACTCTCTTTTTGCTCTGTTTTGCTCTCTTTAAGAATCACCTATGTTCCCCAGCTAGTTGCTGACTGTCTTTGTAAGCCTTTTGGTGCTGAACTCGTAGAAAGCAGTGTTTTGTTTTTTGCTAATAAGAAATTGCCTCCTGCAGCTGGGAACAACGATGACAATAGCATTGAGGCTGAACAATTCAATTGTCAGCCGTCAAACCAAAACAAACTCAAACATGTTAAATGCGCCTTTGCTGAGGGCAACTGCAGAATCAGGTGATAAATTGAACAATTGTTAATATTTAAGAATATTGATCAGAGCAACCTTTAGTAATTATAGAAAAGTATTATCGGTTATAAATACACTCAAGGACTAAAATAAGTGTAAACATTGTCATTCGGCTCCACGTTCCTATTTAACAGACAATTATAAGAGTGATAGCCCATCTAACTGTCAGAAAGGAGTATATTGCCGAAAATGTTGAGCTATGGCTTTAAACGGTGTTTCAACATGTAAATATAATCCAGCGTGAATCAAAAAGGTGTCACCTGTAACGTTTAAGACATGATACACTTTATTTGTGTCAAATGATCCAGTGATCGGAAGGGTTGGCAGCCAACACTGCCAATACAGTAGCTGCTGGATTAAGTCCTATAACGCTGACATCAGCTTGGCAGCGTTTCCTTCATCCCTTCCCACGCGTCCTAATCCTCCCTTCTCCCTCACACTTTTCATCCAAAAACATTACTGCAGAGCTGCTCCTGGCCCCTTCAAGAGACCTTCTGGAGACCTTGTTGGCGGCTGGATGTAAAACAGAAGAGCACGCAGCCATTTCCAGGAGGGCCTGATATATGGCATAGCGAAGAGATTGTGACAAGGCTCTTTGCATATGGCAGACAGGTCTGACAATCTCACATTGTGCTTGTCCCTCGTATCTGCTGAATGGTCTCGGTTAACGGAAAATAACAGGAGATATTTTGGATTGCTGAGAGAAAAGAATTTGACAGAAATTACAATGACAACATCCAGACAGATATTTAGCATATCCAACAAAAGTATAAACTATTAAGCAGAAAATCAAAGCAGAACTGAATATAGGACACCGAGATGTAGAGCATTTTTTAAGCTGACTTTGTTTTTGCAGCTCCCCCCCCACACACAGACAAACACAGAAGAGTAAAGGATGTACACACTATAACTGAAGCTCCCTCTTGCCTAATTGAGGTGATTGATGCTGTGCACTAACCTGTAACATCCCGAGTTTCATTAAAACAAAATGCAGGAATCAAGATAACGGCACAGGGGGCCTAAATAAAAGTGGCAGCCTTGAAATTGGAGCAGATATA
Organism: Leptoclinus maculatus; assembly: GCA_032191485.1. Taxonomy (NCBI): domain Eukaryota; kingdom Metazoa; phylum Chordata; class Actinopteri; order Perciformes; family Stichaeidae; genus Leptoclinus; species Leptoclinus maculatus. The sequence goes on along the minus strand of JAVDOI010000004.1, from coordinate 11,846,976 downwards.
AGTCCCAGTTCTCACTTAATTCCTGAAACGGACAATCTTAGACAAACAATAAATTCAAGGCTTTTCTCACTTTGTTTTTAATTAGTTTGGTACCATCGGTGACAGATTAAAGTCAGAGTCAGGATCATAGCCATGTGGTTTTAATTAAGTCAGAGACAAGGTTGATTAAATGGTCATTTGCATTGGATTCAACCATGACCAATGGCATAAAGTCACATCGTCACCCTAGTCTGTCACACCTTTCAACCTACAACCACCAACACTGTCGTGTATACCAGTGGTTCTAAACCTGGGAGTCAAGATCCCCAAAGGAGTTTAAAGATGAATCTGAGGAGGTTACAAAATGATCAATAAGATAATCTGCAACATTTTTTCAATCTTTTCTTTCATCTAATTATCTTCATTGACTATTCAAATTCAACAATCGGAGAAGCAATGCAAGTCGACCGTGGCTAAGTGGAGAGCAGAGCCGTCCTTCAATCGGCGGTTCGTTCCCCGGCTCCGCTAGTTGCATGTCGATGTGTCCTTGAACACTTAACCCCAAAATTGCTCCCGTAGCTGTGCCTACGGTGTAGAAATGTGATAGAATCTGAATTGTAAGTCACTTTGGATGAAAGCGTCTGCTAAATGACTAATGTTAAAAGTCCTTTGCTTGCTTGCATGGAAGTCTGATGCATGCTCATCTCCCACCCTGACCTCCTCACCCTAGTAGGGCAAACACTTCTTCCTGCATTGGCACTGAATGTTGGTATTTAGTCGTAAAGTGCAAGCTGCAGAATTGTCCAATATTGACGAAGTTTGTAGGGATACTGTGCTAAGGAAAAGCAGTTGATACAGTACTCTATAGGTGTTTTTTTTGAGGAAACGTTTCTGGGGACTGCCTGAGAGGTGCTGCCCACCGGGGTGCTCCCCCGAGTGTCAAATATCTTCAAGGTTGTTTTTTTTGCATTCGCACCACCAATAGTTAGGCTGAAGTGACGCAAGTTTGCCGGCACCGCTCGCACACATCTCCAGCTAGGAAATCGGCAAGCGGCTCGTTCGATTGATTTGCTACAAGCTTTTTTACTGTAATATAAGAATAAATAAACAACTGTTAGGTGCCACAGTCATATTAAAACAAGTACATGTTGAATTTCAGATCAAATAGGCTTCAAAGAGCAGATGCAGGTAACAGTGGTGGAAGACGAATTTCAATACGTAACCAAGAAACAGAAAATTTACATCGGAATTACAGAATCCAACTGAGTACTTCGTGCATAACTAATTTCACGACTGTTAAGTGTCCGAGCGCTTGGCGTCTGTGTGGACTTGTGTTAGCCCTCTAGGCTGAACCTTGAAGTGATCACTCTATGGGGAGCTGTCACACAAAGCTACACATGCACACCCTGTAATATCCGCCTGCAATTCATATTGTAGCGCCGTTCAAACATCTGTCATTGAGGAGTCATGTGAAGTCCCAATAAAACAGCAGCAGCAGCAGCAGGCGACTTGACTGACTAGCTCCTTCTCTGGTTGAAGGTGTGCTAATCATTGAAATCCGCTGTTGAAGTGTAAGTATATGAATCTCCCGACATCCCAACACAGCCTACAAATGTTAGCAGCAAATGTTTACACATAGTATTTATGTTTGCCGTCTACATTTGGCTGAAAATAATTCATTTCAGGTAAGAAAGTGTTATGTAACCAATAGTTAAATGAAAAGTAGAGAACTAAAAAACAATCTGTCTAGGCATAAAGGACTCGGGAGAGGGATATAAAGATACAAGCTGCAAAATGTTTTCACTCCAATGTTTTTTTAATGGAAAAAGTACTTGATTTGTCCTTTCTTTTGCAGATTTCCTGCAAGTTCAATTTTGTGCTGCATTTGGATGAAAAATTCCCTCTAGACAAGGCTTATAAGTCGGACAGCCCCATTATTGACATTATTTGCTACAGCTGTGGTCAAATCTAAACGTCTGCAGTGAGAAAGGTCTATTCTCCTCTGAGTGAGTCTTAACGACAGTGAGGAGAAACTCTCAGGAGATAATCAAGCTTGATTATGCTCAGACTAGGGCACATTGAGGTCACACACACACAAATAAAAACATAAATGTCTGGGGATTGCAGCATGTAAACTAATATGAAACCCGACTAAGCCATTAGACCATTGTGTATTGAGTAAATATACACATACTTGAACAAGCTGTTAGATAAGTCAATCTCATGAGACCTGTTGGAGAAGAGGAAGTTGTACCTTTGCACGCAAACGGTTTAAATACGTGGAGAAACACTGATTGCACCACAAAGAGCTTAATGGAAAACCGTCTGAAAACAGGTCGATAAATATGAAAGAGCCAATAAACAAATCACTTCTAAGCATACTTACTTTTGTGAAAGGCAGCTCTGTTTAGTTTCCACCAACACTGGGCTAAAATCTAGTCTACATTATTATGATTTTAAACTGGATACTTTTGAATATTTTGTTGTATTACTTCTGTTTTGCCCTTTCTGAACTTCCACATGGATGCTTTTCCCTCTTGTCACAGAGCTGATAATACAATTGAAAGTCAACATTCACATTATTCATGGCGCCGGGTACTGAGTCTGGGCTTTCTTTCCACAACATCCTTCAAATTTATACATGAAAAACGCAACATGAGGAACGGTACTGAACAAGTTGCCCGGGGCCAAACTCTGTGTACCGTTGCTTTGCTAAGCCCGCTGTGCTGCTGACTCTCCAGAAACTTGACTCTGGCTTGTAAACCTCAGCTTGTCCCCTGATAAGCACGCTGTCACCATAAAAAAACAAGCTCAGCTGCACATAGTATAAGTGCTCTTAAGAAATTCTTCATGCCTTAAAATATAGTTTCCTCTGTTTGACACACTGGTGGTCAAGAAAGGAGTTGAGCTGAACTGATGACTGTAAAAGGTGCAGAGCCACAGGGATCATGTGAAATCATTTACAGCAGGGGTTCTTAACCTTTTTGACCTCAGGGCCCAACTTTTCAAGTACAAAGTGGCCCGGGGCCCATTCAAATATTAACACTGTATTGGTTTAGATACTAATAGAATAAACAAATTCTACATCACTGACATAAATGACAGACATGATTAGTTCTTGACTGGCTCAGTTTTCCATTGAAGCGTCAACCTAAATCTTTAACGGGTAAACCATGACCAAAAAAATGCAAACATTGTTGCCATCAAAATGTTTAATGATTTCACAACAATGACTGATATCATAAGTGGTCATATCAATCAAAAGACGGATCATCAAGAAGACATTGTTATACGTAACACATTGTCCTCTGGCAATCTGTTGATTGTTACACTCTCATAGACTCTGTCAAGGACTCCTAGCTGGACCAGTAGGAAGCTTTCCTGCTTGTGTTTTCCATGGAAACTAATTCACTTTCAAAAGCCTCATTCAGGCTGATTCACTGACTCAGACACATGGGACTTGCTGCTAAAGTGATTATTCAGTGTGTTGTCATTATGTGAGCAACAAGAGCAATCTTTTCTGTGTATCGTCACATCTGCCGATCAGCTTTCCAGATTGACAACTGTCACATATTTTACTTATCGTAATGGATTTTCAGTAACAGATGCCCAGATGTACTACTATACATGGCATGCTTCTAATTAAACAGATTCAGTAACGGAAAAACAAAAACATGGAGTAGAATCAAAGACCGTATATAAGAAGTGAACATAGTCGCAGACATTGGTAGCCTGGAGTTTTGGCCATCTTGTCTTTTTTGCAATCAGAAGTCACACGAGAGGGTAGAGCTAAGTACAACCGATTGCCTTTTTTAATGCGACCAAAAAGGTTACAATTAACTTTCATGAACTGAAAACACACTGTGAAAGGGTTAAAGTTCTAAAACAAAAACATTTATAGCTCCTAGAACAGACAAAGCAATGGTAGCGAACTGTCAATCACAAGGTAGACTCCTGAAAGCGTACCTTTCTTTGTCTATTTTGCTCTAAATGGGACCATAAATAAACCATAGAATGGACATCATGCTGTATTGAAAACGACTTGAAACTAGCGATCGAGACCATAAACTCATGTTCACAATGTTTATTGAGGTAACAAATTATGTGAGAAGTAGGGTCATTTTCTCATAGACTACAATCTGAATTATTTTTGCAACCAGAGGAGTCGCTCTCTGGTGGCCTTTTAGAAAGAAAGAAAGTTTAAGGCACTTCCACATTGGCCTCACTTTTCAGACCCAGAGGTTCCCGCCTGATTAGAATAGAGAGTTGAAGTGGAACTGGAACTTCCAGGCTCTGTTCCCGAAGTAAGAAAGTCTCATTCAAAGTTTTGAGTTTCTGATTGTGTGTCTTTAAAATTGCTACTGTGAGTCCTCGTGTGCAGTCCCAGTACACGCCTCAGTTTGTCCTGTACTGTGTAATTCCTTCCTCCACTCTTTCTGCCGTTTCCCTGCGGCTGCTTATATCAAATGCGAAAGCCTGATGCTAATGCAAGTGTAACCTTGTATTGTCCAGTTTTCAGTCAAACCTTGCACACCAGCCCTCTTCCCTGTGTCATAACTGGCAGCTCTACCTTCCCCACTGTGGCCTGGACATCTCTCCACCCAGGCTACCCCCCCCCCCCCCCATGGTCTAGTGACCTTCGTACTCCAAGCAGGACTGCAAAGTCACTCCCTGTTTTCTGTGATATGAACAAAAGTGACACTGCATTTGAGAGAACCGCTCTATACTGACTGCTGTAATTAAGACAATGTACATTAGCCGGTTCTGAGCACAGTCCTGGCAGGAAAATGCCTCCTCTGACAGTAAAGGATGGAATGAAACAACTCATCAACGGTGATGACGGATTGCTCCATTCGAAGTAAGTGGGACTCACAACATTGGATCATTCCATAACCATGTTTATGCAATCCTTTATCATCAAGCATCACAGTTCAGCTGCGGTACTGACATCGCCTCACATCATCTCTGGGTAATGAGGATGAAAATTTCACAGCTTCTTCTTTCCTCAGCTATTTTGCAATGCAAATTTCCTGGTTCGACTATTGAGTGCTGCCGGAATGAGTCCTAAAACGTGCAAATGAGTTAACGTTTTTTTAACTTCTTCGTTTCAAAGTCAATGGGTTTCTTGAATGGGTTTTTGGTACGATGCCTGAAATACGGTCTGTGGTTAACAAAAGCCCAAGAGATTTAAACTTTTTGTTCTACAATAGAAAATACATCAGTAGATATCTTCTTGTGACTTTGGAAGCATTTACGTGCCTTTAAAAAAAGGCTATTGCTAACAAGTGGGTAAATGAGACTACTGAACATCATCACGCCGAACACTAGTCCGCCTTTATTAGTGGTGCGACGTTAAGTCATGCGACCGTGGTGTACCTGGTTTATAGCCAAACGAGAGCTTTTTACTTCTGGCTATTGCTTTCACGCTTCAAAAGTCATAACAGTGGTGTTCATTTATGAAGATTATCGAACTGAATGAAACGTGTAAGTATCATAAACGTATGTCTGCCACAGAGGCTATTTTCTTTAAAAATGAAAAGTGGAAGAATTTGTTTTTTGTCGGGAGAATCAGTATGATGCTAACTTCCGGGGATGGCCTGCAAAAATACGTCCTCCCTGTAGCACTCTATGACCTACAGCTACGGTGACATTCTTTCATTCACTCTGTGATGAAGAGTAACGGTGGGCTACCTTCATCATTATAGAACAGGAGTTACAGCAGTTCTATAGATGCTCCGTAGACAATGCTCTATAGATAATGAATTGGGAAAGATGTTCTAGATGACACTTGGAGCACCCAGGGGAGTATATGAGTACATGTTCTGTTTCAGGACTGAGAACACTAAAATAGAATAAAGCTCATTTGGGTATTAAAAAGAAACAAACATTCTGTGAGTCCATAAAATCAGTCTCCCGTCCATTGTTTTATGGAGCAGCTGCAGATTTGCACTTCATGACATCCCAAGTTTGAGACTTACTTCTCTTCTCTGGATTTGAGAGAAACTACCTCATGTTCACAATTGATTGAACTTTCCCAGGCCATGGGGAAAGCAGAATTCTTCATTTAGGTGGTCTTTCCAATTGACTGCTGATGGTTTGTAGCTACAGGACATTGATGAATTATAAATTTTTCAAGCAACAATACCCATTGTTCTTTGGTTATAGCTGCACAGATGTGAGGGAATGTGATTTTCTTAGTGTTATTGTTGTTATTGTCAATTAAATATCCTTCAATGTTTGTAGTTGGATCATTTGAGCATTTGAAGACCTTGAGACAAACATTTATTTTTACATTTATAGACTAAGCAATTAATAAATTGTCACAAAAATAAGGATTGATTTTACCCCCCGTATATCACCACTTTGCTGAATAACGCCCGCAGTTGATAAAAATCAAAAGTGGACCATAGTTGACCAAGTCTGAGGAAAATGCTCAAAACGCAGCTTCTATGGGAGCTACCTGTGCTGTCTGTCTGTTTGAACACTACAAAAGACAAGAGGCTATTTTCTTATCTTACCTTGTTTAAAAATGATTAAGTCCCCCAGCCTGCAACTTTTCTTAACAGTGTGTTATGTAGCACTCCCTATTATTAAAAATGATCAAGAAAAAAAGCAAAATAAAAAAAAAGTCTCAAATTCACTCCTGCAGAGAAAACAGCCAATTTTGCACTATTAATTTGCTCCTTTAGATAAACATCTATACTGTGCTGGAAATCAATACATTCTAGCTGGTCAATTTGACCCGTTGGCGGTTTTAGGGATACAGCATCCCTGGCGGTTCTAGTGTTAAACAGCTTTGATTCATTTGTCACATATTAAGGTCAAGAAGAAACTTCCTGAGTCAAAGAATTGAATCTTTTTCACTGACTGAATAGAAAGAAATACATTATACACTGCACAGCACTACCTCTTAAAATATCAACTTGGTGTCCATTGAAGCCCTGGATACATTGTAATCTATATCTGCCACCTTTTGAGTCCTGTTATCTTGATACCAGTGGAGAGAGCTGCAGTGCTTAAAGACACAAGCACTTATGCCTTGAATTCTCTAAAGAGGTGAAAAAGCATTAGAAAAATTATTTCACTCCATTGGCACATGTTTTGTCCATTTGCACTGTTTTCTAATATATATTTAAGTGTCTGTCACCCTTAGAGGTACGTTGAAAAGCTTTGCCATGTTGAGATTAGCAGGAATAAAAGACTTTTAGTGTTTGGGTAAACAGACTTAACACTTTGTGTTCATTGGCTGAGACTTTTGATAGATTTTGATGTGAAGCAGAACAGCCTGTTAAACCTCCAAAGACTCTTTATTCAGTACATCCTTCACTGGCTATCCATCCACAGCAACATTTTATGAAGTGCAACTGCAGCTGCTGCTGCTGCTGCTGCTGCTGCTGCTACACCAAAGGCGCGGCTTTCGGAAGCAATGCAGGAATTCAAGCTTGGCTGGTCTCTGGTCTCGGCAATATTACCTCTGGAGGAAGGGGGCATCAATCCTGCTTGTCGGGAGGGACAAAAGCCTTTGTCTGCAGCCGGGGAGTTTTCTTCTTGTTTTTATTTTATTTATTTAATTCCTCCCACTTTTCCTTTCCCCAAACCTTCTCCTCTGGCTTTTATTTAAAACTCAGTAGGGTTCTGCAACGTTCCAGATTGCATCAAAAGCAAATTAGAAAAATACATTTTGTTTTTGTCGCGTTAGTTGTGTTATTTAAAACACTTTGGGAGGAAGTTGTGGGATGTTCATTCCTCTTGTTTCAGTTCTCTGTTGGACACAAATTCAAAAGAATGCAGCAGACGATGAATAAATGATCACTGAGCCACGGGCGTCAAGAAGAGAATTAATGTGATTTTAATCTCTGATGTATCTACCAGCAAGATGCTTCACTCGGTTCATTTTCTCAAATTAAGTTAATTGACCCAAAGATTTCGAAAGATTTCGCCGAGTCATGCTACGGATGTTGCCATTTCATTTCACTCACAGCTTTCCACTTTGTTTTCAGTCACATCGGCTCCCGGTGTTGCTTTGTATTTGGCTCCTATTTCTCAGACTGTTAGACTTCTTATTCCTCTGACCGCTCGATGGCCACCTTCCTCCGGCGCTCCCTGCAATTACAAAACATGATAAATTTACTTGGAACCCGGCTGGTGTGGTACATCCTGAGGCCTGATGAATATGATGCAGTCTGTCTCTGCCAGCCCCCTTTCTCTCTCATCATACACTCATTACCATGCACAGCAACCTTTCCGTCACAAGGTTAACTTTTGCATGTCGTGTACAACAGTAACGACAGTTCACCATCCGCACTCTGGAGAGATAATAAAGCCAACCTTTTGCAAAATGGGGCCACATCATTCTTGGTTTATTCTAATTATCCAGTCTGTCTTCCTATAAATACACTGGATCAGTAATTGCTGGAGAAGTTGAAAGGGGAAGAGAAGCGAAGTCAAGGTGCTGGGAAGGACAGAAAGAGAAGTGGAGAAGCGTAAAGACGTGCAGGAAGTGACAAAGCAAGCAGACAAGTGGGAGGGTAGAGATAAGCAAAGGTGTGAAATCTGGAGGAAGACCTGGCAAGGGGAGGAGAGCGAGCTGTGAGACGGGATGAAAGAGACTCAAATACTTTGAGAATCAATTTTATCTTTCACCGTGTCAGTTCTGCTGAAAAATAGATTATATTCTGATCAAAACAACCTGGTTGGCTCACTGAAAAAAATGATTCGGCCCCCTAGTAAATGTTACATGTTACATCTAGTTTATTTCATCGATTTTAATGAGTAATTGAATCCTACGTATTTTTTTTAAGTAATCTTAAAATGTACTGCGCTCGTTTAAAATGAGTTAATTCCATTCAGGTAAAAGTAATGAGAAAAAAATATGTACAATTTAATTTCCACACACTTTCCTGTCTGCGCATGGGCAGACTGCTAGAAATTCAAATCCTGAAGGCACTCTGGGGGATTTTCCGTGATGCAGCCAATCAAATATGGGCATTCTGACACGCTTCCTGACTCGAGTACCACACACCGTGACACAGGGGGCTGAGACGAGGAAAGACATTGCAGAGCAGTACGTTTAATGTGTAAGTTGTGAAGGTGAAATCATAAAACTGTCTCCTAAAGAGATGAATGGGCTGCGACTTGTCATTAAGGGATGATGGTGGGTCTCACAGCCAGACCACCTGAGAACCACTGTCTAACATCAGTACAGAAAACATTATGTTTTCCTGAATTTAAGCTTCTGCATTTTCCAAATGCTCTAGCGTTATTCAAACGTATTGTAAGCCTCGTACCGAACGGTTTAATACGAGTACGTACATAGTTATAGCCTTAGAAACGAATAATAGCTGTGGCGCCATCATGTGGTTATAAGGTGGTATTTCAGCTGCATGATAGCAGTGAAGGCCTGGGTATAAAATGCACGGCCCGCCACTGGATACTAGCAGTGGCGGCTGGTCCATAGAGGGCGCTAGGGCGCCGCCCCCCCTAGAGCTACAAAAAATAAAAATAAAAATAAAAATAAAAATATAAATAAAAATTAAATTTAAAATAAAAATAAACTATACAAATTGTCAATATTTGTGTTTTTGAAACATGGAATCACCCAGTAATATGTGTAAAATATGATATCTGCGGTAAATATATGCTTTTCCTGCTTGTCCTCTCTGCCTGTCTGCTCTTCCTCTCTGTGTGTGCACGTCTCAGCTGGCTGGGGCGCTGGAAAAACTGCCCCAAAGAGGCGGGTCTATAAAGCAGTTTAGCCAATGCTGAGTAAAGATATAAATGAGTGACATACAATTCAGCCAATCAGCGTCCTCAAATAGATTCAGCTTGGGGCAGTTTTTTTCCTGCCCCAAGCTGCGCGTTCTCGTCAGGAGAAGTCTCTACAGGAGAGCGCCAGTGTGAGCACTACTCCTCCAAGACCCGTTTGAGAGGAGAACTGAGAGGAGAAACTACTGAAAGAGCTGATCCCAGATCAGCCTGACCTCACAATCAGACAGCAGACTAGCAGGAAAGAGAAGCAGTACATGAAGCTTCTCTACTAGCTGTACACCAGACAGGTTTGACTAGCTGGATGACGTCATGATAATAACTTATTTATCTTTTTAAAACAACGGGGACAGAACCAGCATGGACAGTTAGGGAGTGAGGGACATGAAGCACCTGTCTGAGAAATGGATATATAGTTATATATATATATATGTGTATGTGTGTGTGTGTGTGTGTGTGTGTGTGTGTGTGTTTTATATTATAGTGAATATTATTATATGACATATATATTATTATATTATACAGAATATTATATGATATATATATTATTATATTATGCAGAATATTATATGATATATATATATATTATTATATTATACAGAATATTATATGATATATATATATATTATTATATTATACAGAATATTATTATATGTTATATATATTATATTATACTGAATTCCCTGTGAGGGTGACTAAAATAAGATGTCCTGACGTGTTTGTGAAAGTGTTATTTACTGCTTTTTTTCGTGTTGGAATAAATGTTAAATATTTAACTGCAAAGTAGTAATGCGCGTTTGATACCTTAATTTGTTTGCATTAAATCATTCTGGGATGTTTGCTGAAATTGATTGGATGTGGCACAGCCCTACCAAGAACATTTTCCACCAGCCGCCACTGGATACTAGTAATAGCTAAAAATGTTTAACTAAATCAAACTTAATTTTAGTTTGAAGAATTTAAACCATTAAATTGATCTGAATCTACTAAAACAAAAAAGGTAAATAGTAATTGAGGTTACATAATACATTTGAGTATACTGAACATGAACATAGTGAGTAAACTTTACTCAAAATAGTTGAGGTAAAATTATGAATATAAATTAAGTAAAGTCAACTTAAAATATATATCTGGATTTAGATACATTTATTTCGTGCAACCGCTTACCTAAAAAAAATTAAGTAAATCCAACACAACATTTTTTTCAGTGCTGATTCCCAGCTCTGTACCTCCGAGCTGCTTTTTTTTAAGTGTTCAACCTAAACTCTAGGCACTGAAAGAAGCGCTAACGGCGGGGCAAAACGTTGTTTTATGGTGACAGGCTCTGCCACTGTGCAGCTTCTTTTACTCCAACCCTTCTAACATTTTCGAGATATTTCAATAAATAGCCTTCACACAAAGTGTCTTTAACGAGAAATAAACAAAACAAGCCTGACAGCGCTGCGTGTATTTTTCTTCCCCCTTTTGAATTTGGTCATTATTCTGCACAGAGCTGAGAGGAAGCCAAGTGTGGCAGGTGAGAGCATCTCGACTAGACAGCTGTCAAAGCCACTCAGAGTGCGAGGGCAGTGCAGGAGAGCAGCATCACCGGCGGAGGCCTCACCGCTCCGACTGGTGAGGAGCAGGTATACAGTCAGCGTGCAGCAAACACAGACGCGCCCGGAAGAGTCACGCAAAAGGCGTGCACCTGCATGGGTGGTTTTCGTTGCCATGGCAACCGGTGATTGATCCCCTGAGTTATGCAGCGAGAGAGAGAGAGAGAGAGAATATTAATGACGGCGAAAAAAAAGCAACGGCGGAGGATGGAAAGTGACAAGCATGGTGGGTGAGCAAACAGCTAATATACACACAGAGGCTCACACTAATATGCCGAGGGAAGGATCAAAGGAAACGACATGTAGGAAGATTTGTGCTTGGCCATGTCTGCGAGGCAACGCTGTCACACTGCAAGCTTTCATGCTCGATTTCAAACTGCTGCTCACTGCTGATTGTGTGGATGACTGTTGGTACTGTATGAACTGTTGGTTGTAACCCAAATAGGAATGTGGTGACTGAAAACATGACTACAAAGGTTTTACAATGAAGAGTATCCTAGTGCTCGGTGCATGAAAACGGGTATGCATAATGTCTCCGCTTGCTCTGGATGACCTTAGTCGAATATGAAATTATTAATTTAGCAATGTATACTGTTATGCAAGGGAAAGATGGGTAGTGGCTAGCAGCCTCACTTAACAGAGGCTTTCCGGTGCGTATAGTGCCACTCTTTTATTTATCGCGGTTAGCGTTGCTGTGCATCAGCCCGGAATACCTTGTGAAGTTCTGAATATAGCACAGTAACAGGCAGGCCCATACGTTATAAAGGAATAAATCTGTCGTTCAAGCCAGCAGGGGGCGACTCCTCTGGTTGCAAACAGATTTTTTTAGAAGTCTATGAGAAAATGACCCTAATTCTCACTTGTTTCATTACCTCATGAAACATTGTAAACCTGAGTTTATGGTCTCAATTGCTAGTTTCAAGTCTTTATAATTCAGCATGATGTTCATTTTGTAAATTATAGTGCCTTTCAGAGAAAAATGGTCCATAAAGCAGGGAAAGCTTCATGGCGTGGCTACCTTGTGATCGACAGGTAGCTACCGTGTTGTGGTCCGGTGTGGGAGTTGTCGGTGTTTTTATCTTGCAGCTTCAACCCTTTCCCAGTGTGTTTTCAGTTCATGAAAGTGAATTGTAACAGTTTGGTCGACCTACATATTCAAACTCATTCAGCGTTCGCTTATAATGAATCTACCGTCTCGTGTTACCTCTGTTTGCAAAAAAACAAGATGGCAACTTGAGGCTTCAAAACATCACAGTGACTACGTCCACTTTTTATTTACAGTGTATGAACTAGGCCCATTTAAAAACAATTTCATTTTTTAAGAAAGGTGGCACAAAATCAAATTGGTACCCTTCCGGCCATAGACGGTTGTTAGAGTAATGATTATTGCACTGACATGAAGCTGTGGATGGTGGGTTGAGAATCATTACTATATTTCTATCGAGGCACAGGACATTGTAACATTGATTAACATGCCTAAAACCATAATTGGATCATTCAGTCCCACACACTGTATAGAAAAACTTGAGATAACACATCCACCTTTGTTCCAAGACATCTCTTTTCCTATTTGTTTCCACCACAAGCACACGTTTTTAGTTTTAAACATTAATGGTGTCTGCAATAAACTATTAATTAGTTAATCCTGCAATCATCTACCTTGGTTAACACTAATGACGCCTGCCCGTACATGTGTTACCAGAGCCTAAACTGAATAATTAATCAGACGGGCTGAGACCGTCCTAGCTCAAATTGGGCTATTAGTGGTGTACTTGATGGGCAGCTCTCCAGCTCATTACATAGCTTCACCCCTCCAAGACATTTGGAGTCGCCATTTAACCTTTGTGGGAAGACCATGGAGAAAAACGGAAACGGAAAACATTTAAGCTTGCATTTATTTAAACTGTGGGACAGAGGGTATATAAAGTCCACGTTTCATTGTTTGAAGCATGTTAACGATTAGTCGGAACTTGGAAATTATTCATTTTCTGAAGGAATGATGAAAAGAACGATAACATCAGTGCTCCTGCTGATGTCCCGTACACCCACAGATGCTCTTGGCAGGTAAAAGAGAAGTCATTTTAAAAAGAAAGAAAAGATGAAGGCACATTTTTCTCATTTCAAGAATTGATTGTTTTTCCTCTTGTACGCTAATCAATTAATTGACTGATTGTTTCAGCAGTAATCTCCAATATTTGTCTTTCCACATCACGTCTTCCTGGCAAACGCTGCACGTCTAGTCATCGCTTCTCTTTACCATTTATGCAGCACATTCTGTGTCAGCAAAATTGTGTGGTAGAACAACAAGAAACAGAGCCTGCAGATAAGAGAAGTATCAACCACGAAGATGAATCGTCTCCGAGATGCATCAGGGAAGGGCTTGTTATCCGAGAGGACTTGTGACAAATTCTTTTTTCTTTTTTTTAAACTGGGAATAAAAAAGGAAATCTGTCAGTCATCAGTCTCGGAACAAACACTGCAGACCATTCATTCTGATCAAACACTTGTAATCCTGTTGAAGAAAATCAGCCAGTCGCAACACCACATGTAAAAATAACGCAGGCGCAATTCTGTGGCAACATGAAAGGATTCACTGTCACACTTGCTTTTCAAAAGGAATAAATAATATGCATAATAATGACAGAACACTTTCTTACATATGGAAGGCATTCATTATTAATGCTTTTCTTCCTCTGAAGCAATTATGGATTGATAAAATAGCTGCCATGAAGAGCATTTTCCCCCCGTTTTCTTTCTTGAGGACAATGAGGCTCAGTGTGCTGAAACCTCGCTGTCTCCGTCTCTGTCTTCAAGCCAGCAGCACTGTAACCCCACAGCGACAACCTGGACACCCGCTGGGCCGCATCTCGTTTATTTTATTTTTTTCTGCTGATTCGCTTTCCTGCGAAGAAGATTATTGTGCTTGTGATAAAGTGTTTAAGTCGCCGCAAGGTCAACGTAATTCCTGCTCCAGATAAAGCGACATATAGAGAGACCTGGCGCTCTGCTTGGGGGCTTTGAAGCCCGCTGATAATGGGGGAAGGATTCTTAAAAAAGATAAGAGAGAGAGAGAGAAAGGGAAAAAGAAGAAGGGAGAGTTGGGGGAAGATGGATCGCCAGGTCCCATAGCCAACAGGAAGTCATCTGTGATTGCTGCAGGCCACCCACACAGGAACAGTGGCAGCGGCAGGCTGTTTACTTATCTGCTTTGGCCTCCCGAGCCTCAGGGGTCGAGGATTATTAGAGATAAATGCTACATTTCCCCCTTGATGTGTGGTACTACTGCGCACTACATAACCATATTAGTTATTGTACTGTTTATGCCCACTTTGCACATACAAATCTGGTGTTGAATTTGAAAAATGCATGTGACAGGTAATTAAACCAAAGCAAATTCTTGTTGACTGCAAGAACAAACAGAATAATAACACTGTAGTGACAATTGTGTCTGCTTCAAACAAAGTTTTTCCACTTCTGAATTGATTAGATCCTTCCTTGAGTATTCATTATTTGGCTTTGTCACGGTGTTGTGGCTGTTGAGCAATACAACAAAGCTACTCTGCCCTCTTCAGTTTAAAACCAGAATTACACACACCTGACTTCTCAGATTTGACAGCTGAGCGAGGGTACAGTCAAGAAACGGTTCCCCGTGATGAAAATGAATTCAGTTCTCCTCACATTTTTTTTATGTCAAATTGAAGTGTGTGTTTTTTTTTTTAAAGATTTAATTAATCTGTCAAACATGTGTCTGAGCAATTTGCATTATTATAATACATTCATACCTTGTTTTGTACATTTTGCCGTTGAAATATCAATCAAGTGTGAGAAAAAACTAAATGCTTTGATAGATTTCAATGGCTCGACTCTCAGACTGTAAAATACTCATAATGAATACTATGGTTGTGATACTCAGCGCTAACCTCTGATTCAAATGTCAATCAAATATACCTGCGACAATGTTTCACAAAATGTGCACATTTGAACATTTAATGAATGCATTCATGCATTAGCATCGTAATGTGCAGCTTGAATTAGTGTCCGGTCAATCAAATGAGTGTATTCAATCAATTCAGAGAAAATAACACTGTACAGCAAGAAGTTGTTGACCTTATTTGTAGGGGACAAGAGTACTTCACGTTGCGAGGCGATACAGATCAGTGGAAGTAGGGTTCAGTAAGTGTTTCAGCATCGTTCAGGGGGCCGTTTTATTTGCCATCTTGTATCAAGAGCTCCAGGATTACTGTGCTCAAGGAGCTGTGAAATCTCTTCCGACACCTTGAGCCACTGAAACAACTGGTGTCCGCCTCTCCTATCACAGAAACACACACTAGCCAGCGTCCATCCTGAATAACAAGGAGAGAACACACTCAACACACAGCCAAAAGAATTGGAACCTGTCCCTTTTAGACTTCTAAACACTAACCTGACATGCCACCTATCCAATTTGTGTCAACAGCGGTCCCTCCACCCGTCCCCTCGACAACAACAACAAAAACAGCAATTCGTGTTGACAGCAGTCGAGAGAATACTTACTTGACACTTTGTCGTAACCTTGCCTAAAACAAATGTCACCATCAATAGCACGGCCCGTCTCAGCTGACACGAGCCATGTCCAATCTTTCAACAGAGACATTTAAAAAACCAAAGATGACACATGAGCAGGAGAGGAGCACAGCATTCATTTAAACCCAACAAATAGAATTGTGGTCGCATGTTTCTGATTTTCTTCGATGTAATCCTTCAACTAAATGACAATTTGGTGGATTTCAGTGAAATAACAACAACATTTTTTTCTTATTATTGAATTTCATGCTGTTTTATTATAGACAAGTTGTTCACGTTATTTTCTTAGCCCGGTGCTTATCGCCACACTTTGTTTTAGCGCTGTGTCAGCGCTGGCTGACATTTTGGTCTGTAATTGTCAACAAACATGGAGGGTTCAGGGGTCCTCATAATGTAGAATTGCAAAGAAAATAACTTCCCAGCTCCAGAACATCTTCCATTCATAAAGAAAGAAAACATTCTGCCACAAAGTGTTGCCTCTGATTTAATTTCTTCAACAACACAAGGGTCATTAAGGTCCACTGAGTCCCTCCCAAAACTTAAATATGAAGACACACTCCAGGCCAACAATACACACATATACTATTCATAAGGAAGCACTGGGATGATGCAAGCGGTTGGACACAAATCAAATAGTTATAAGGTCCTGTAGTGCTTTTCATAAGTAATAAGACAATATCTTCTTGGAGTTGAAAAACATTTACGATTCTTATTAATCTGATAACAGTGAAGACAATCTTGTTGATTTCACTTAAGATTTCAGTTATAGCAATAACTTTTTTTTGCAGGTTTTATGCTTTACCGGGTTTCTTTTTTGCGATTGTTTACACACTGAAAGTGAATGCTTAGTCAAAAAAACTTTTGTAACCACGCCTAAAACCATCCCATTTTCTGCTTGGCACTTTGTTTGATTGAAATTCTGCGACACAGCTCTTGCAAAACACAACACGCTGTTTTCTTACGTTAGACACGCATGTTCAAGAATGAAATCTTTTGCAATCCTTGGAAAAACACATGTAATGCAAAACATACCTGGAATTGGCAACACACACACGAAAACCTTTACACATGAATTGAACACCAGTTGGTTTGAGCCTTAGCACTACGAACAGACATCAGGTAAGCTCCCTGCTTTTGTGAGAGCTTTGCAAACATTGAGGCAGTGAGAGGAAGAAGAGGGAGAGAAGTGGACCAGGACGAGAACAAAGAAAGGAACTAGATATGACATTGCTTATGATGTGGCCAGACCCTAGAAGGCAGAATCCATAAACCACCCCCATCCTTTACAATACCATTTTTTTTTTGTTAACCACTGCATTGTTATTTTACTATAATTATCTTTGCTTCAGTGAGCTTACAGAAACATATTGTATTGATTACTGCAATTCTACTTTGTTTTTTGTTTCCCTGCAATGGGACAAAAATATTATTTCTATTTGTGTGTTCATTGAAATGTGAGTAGATGTACTGTACTGGAACAATCTTTCACAGAAGCCCGTGTGAGAAAAAAAGGCAAGGTATGCAAAAGACAGTAGTGTTTTATGTAAAGTACATCAGTGTGTTGTTGCTGCTTTGAAAGAGGAATTCAAACGATGCATGCGCGTGTTTTGTAGCGAAAAATGCCATTTTGAAAAAAGGATTGTGAGGTTTCGATTGCAATGTTTTGTTTTGACATGGAAGTAATATCTTTATAGAAGTAATACATGTTGTGTCTTGTGTGTAGAGTTTTGACGCAATGAACCAAATTTGTGCAAGTGTGTAAGTAATCATACAAAAAACTGTCATAGGTTTAGGGACCAAAACACCCTTCCTCTACCCACACAGGCGTTTTCCCTTAATGTGCCTGTATCCGACCTCTTTTCAGGACTTTGCGGGTGTGTACAGACTTGATTGATGCGCATCTCCAACCAATGTCAGCCTGAGTAGAGGTCTAAAAGGGACAGGCCTACTGACTGAAAACACCTGTGTGGGTGCGCGTGTCCTTTAACGTGGGTTGAGTTTGTCACAATGCTGTCCCAAGCACCATCCGGGGTTTTGATCCCATGGCATTCTTGCAGCTGGCACTACACTAAAATCATCAGCTTCTTCTTATTCAACTGTGTGCAGAAGCTCTCTCTCTCCACACTGTTTGGTCTTAAGATACATTTTCAGACATTGTCAGAGAATCAAAGAGAAAGTTTGCTCTTTCTATTATATTATTATATTATTTAGGACCACAACAAACATTATTTTCATCCTCATTCAAATTACCCGAATGTTAACTTTGTCAAGTAATTGTCAATAACATGTTGTGAAATTGTTGGAATAATGTCCATCATAATGTACCAGAGCTCTATTGGTGTCCTGATCATTTCTGCTGTAGTTCTTTTTTTTTTACATAAGACTTAAAACTCTAGTTTCTGTGACTCTGCCCTGAGTCACACGTTATGCCATCGTAGTTGAGTTCAGGTAAAAAATTTGAACAATAATCAGAAAACAGAAAATAAGCATTTAATTACAGGTAATATCACGAGTCAGGAGCTGACGGCAGGTTGTCAAGAGTTTAATCGCTTATTCACAGTCAGACTCAGACGGTGGAGACAATACAGCACCATTCCCTGTGATTTGAACCTTGAAAGACTCAGAGAGTCTCCTAGTGGTTGGACCTGGGGAAGTTAAGAAAGTTTCAACTTTATGCAAATGTCCACTGATATGTGGTCGGAACAATAGCAACACATATCTGTGGTCCTTAGGTTCCCTCACATATCAGCATGTGCAGTAGTTGTGTGTTCCGCTCCAACTTAACGATGTAAAAGAACTTCAAACAAAAAAGGATAATCATAAATCTTTATTACAATATAACTTCATCAGGCAACCTGGACTTAAATCTAAAAAAAATGACACATGGAAATGCAGTCGTTCGTCATGCGTCTGTATGGTGGCGACGTGATTTAATAAAAAACTGTCCACTTGGCGCCAACTATGTAAATTAAGTGCAGAACACAAACGCGCAAGTTTCAGGCTTGTGAGAGGCCAAGACAGATCATGCCACTCTAAATCAGTCGGACCACAACATCTTGATGATTCTCCTGCTTTGCAACTTTTCTACTTGGACATTTTTAAAAAAACATGAATTATTTGTTTCCCCTTAGTACATGCATTTGCATTACAAAACATCACTCTTAATTTTTGACCAATTGTCCAAAGACAGTGCTGCACCAAAGAAAACCATGAAAGCCAAACAAGAAAGAGAAAACAAATGTTTTTGCGTGATTGCATCCCGACAGCCAATCGACAACCTGAGTCATGAGTGTAATCAGGAATAGCTGCCATGTCCTGCTGGCGAGGGGGTGATTGTCCACTAGAGGAGAAGGGGGGGCAGCAGTACAGCCGACGAGATTCATGACAGCCTCGCGCGGAACCTTGTGGACTGATTACACGTCCAGGAAAATGCACGCCGCAAACGGATATTAAATCAACACAGCTTATTGCCATGCCAGTGTCGGACCGGGCCCGAGCGTGGGCAAAATGCATCCGTAGCTCACCCATATAAGCACTTTAGGCAGCGGGAGAATTACATTTCTATGGGGGCTCCCGATGAGTTAGGCAATCCTCCTTTGCGCGGCAATGATTAATAGTGATGGTCCCATAAATTGTTCTGTCTGAGAAATATATTGCTGCCATAGTATCTGTTGTTTTGCACAGGGAGGCCAATCTGCCTTTGAGGGCAGTGGTTGGATAAGCAGTCAACAAAAAAGATGCACTTGTCCTACCGCAGAGCTGATCCATCAAAACTGACATTTGCCATGCACAGATTTGTCTTTTTAAGCCCTTTGATGCAGAATTAAGCTCCCAGAGACAAACAAATCAGGAAGAAATCCTGGCAGCGTTATCTCATTTCATCTGGCTGACCTCGTATGCTCGCTGTCATTTCAACAAAGGACTCTGTATTTTTAGCTGACTGGAGGGCTATACTTGTTCTAGTCTGGTCCCCAGACCATTTCTGAACATCTTTCACTTGTCACGCACTTCTGTTTATTTGACCATAACGTGCAGCCTAGATCACTCAATCAAGGTTTTTTCTTCTTGCTTGCAGACAGCATTTCCCTTTGCACTACAGTACTTGAGTAAACGTACGTATTAATTGCATCACTAGCAGCAGCAAATAAATAAATAAAAACATGTATGAATGAAAGAGAAAGTAATGTACCCCTAAAATCGGCTTAATTTATTAATGAAGGGTTTAATTTAAGGTGTTTAGTTTTTGCCTTTTAAGAACCCCTTGTATAGCATCAATTGATAATTAAAGAATTGTCACATATTTCAAATGAAGGTGTAAATCAACCCCTTCCACTACAGTTTTGTTAAGTATAAGGGCCTTTTCAACAGAACGGACAAATTACGGTATCTTTGAAATACTCCTGAATTTTCTACTAAGGAATAGATTATGGACGAGTTATTGGTATTTGAAGGGAGTCTTCTTTCTGACTATGACACCACCAAAAGCATGATACCTTTAAAAAGGGTTACTAATGTAAAACATCTTAACTTCTCAACGCTGCATGAATCAGGTTTTGGCCACAGCTGAAAAAAGCACAGCCACCAAGAATCAAGGCTCAAAGGTTATTAACTACATTTTTTAAAACGTTTTCCCAGCTTGCCAGAAGAGCATAAAAAGAAACAATTAACAATAGGTCCTGATTTTCTCTGGCCATGGTGTTGGCTCAGTCTTGACCCCTCTGGACCTGGTATTAAGCATATTTGGAATCAACCCAGGTCTTCCTGACTGCAGCCGGCCCTGACTGACAGCTTTCTCAACACATAAATAATTGTTAAGTCTGGCTGAAGCTCAGCTCCATTCCTGACAGAAACTCACATGGAGTGAAAAATCACAGTGACACACACTTTACTTATCCGCATGATAAGTGCTATAGATTTTAGTGTTAGCTTATTGACGAACTGACTAAAAATGAGTTATTATGCACTTTGCCAATTGCCTGTTAAGCAGAAACTCCACAGCACTCAATCAAGCTATGGCCAAGAGAACTATGCTTTAATCAATGGAGACTACAATTGAGAATTGTCTTTAGCATCAGGCTGCTTGGCCTGCAGAAACTGCTAACTGTAGAGAAAATACAATCGTGTGCCGAGAGACTGAGAAAGAAAGCAATTTAAGACTCACCGCTTTCTGTCCTCGAAAGTTTAGATTGCAGAAATAAAATGATTCATGTGTTAAAGAAATAACAACTTGATTTAATTATATTAATTATGAATTAATTATTATAATACAGCCACAATTCGGCCAGTCAATCAAACGGCTAATCCGTAAAGACCCTCCAGTGTTTAGAACTAACCAGAACCAAACATTAAGATATGGTCTTGTGTCCATTTTTTTTCTTCTTCACAGGAATGAAGAGGAGGAGCACACTGTGTCAGACGGTGGGGAGAAATCTGACACATCAGTCTCACATTTCACACCTCATAAAAAGGTGTTTGCATGTTTCGCCAGTAAGCTTCTTCAGAAGAGCTTGTCAGATGCTTCTGAAACCCCTCCCCCCTCCACACCTTTCTGATGTTAGATTAGGGGTCGCTGTGTCCGACCATATCTTTCCGAAACTGACAATCCGACATTCACACCCACTTTATGCTGTGATGAGCCAGCCAGGGTGTCTCTATCTTTTTTTTCTCCTTCTTTGCATAACTATTTCTATCACTTTTCATGACAACAACCCATTGCAATACTATGCGTGACTTCCAGGAGAGCCAAAACAAATGACATAAATAAACGAAGTCCATGAACGCATTGTGATTTGCATTCCAAACAAATGTTGAACCAGAAGAAGCAATGTCAACAACTCACCCTGCGCTGTCTCTAATTTGTCAAAGTGAAGCATCAGAGTCCTGATGCCAATGAGATGTGTAATATAGATCACACTAATGGCTGCGCAGTCTTTTGCAAAGACAAATTATCCACAGCTAACGGCACAGAGTCCATTTTCTGAATAACATTAGAGTTCCTGAAGTAGTCCTGATCCTCTAATCTATTCTTAATGTATGGCTGTCTATTTTGGCAAATTGTGTTATCCATATCACATATTAACAATACATGCTTATCCTTCTGTATACGTGGGTGCATACATCTATATCAGGAGACTGTGTAGATGTTATAGTGGCATTACAAATCAGATGGCTCTGTGGCACTCAATGGTGCGAATACGTCCACCAACAATTTGTCAATGAATTTCCGTTCCACGTGTCAGAATTTCATTGCAGCTTGAAATGTTTTTTTCCCATGCCTCATTACCTACCTGTTTTACATGAGGAAGAGCGCACACATTTTCCTAACTGTGCCTGAAATGTTACATGAAATGGGATTTTTTTTTTAACAATTCTTTCCACTTTTAAGAGTATTAGCCTGTTGACATTTGATGTGGCAGGCAAGGCTATTCAGTATGTGTGCCTCATGTTCGTCTTTCTACTGCTGTAAGAGAGAAATAACACAGGGCAGTTGTGTACAAACCAGAATGAGCTAAATGTGCCTCTACAGTGACCAGTAATGGAGGTTTTTCTATTGAGGGGCGCATAATTTAATAATAAGACTCCATTCAGAGGTCAGTGAGGGGTTACCGTTGCCATGGCAACATTTGGCCAGCCAGTGGGACTCATTTTTACTCTTGCCCCATGACCAACGTTTGGTGAAGGCACGATAACCCCAGTACAGGTTGTGTTGGTTTGATCTAGAGATGTTTCTAAGATGTTAAAGTGTTTACTTAACACAAACACACAGTTGCTTTTTCTTGACTTTTGGGGATAATACATGTACTTACATTCATTTCCTGGAGACCTACCTGAACCATTACTGCTACCAGCCTAATCCTAACCCTATCCTAACCTCAAACCAAAACTTCACCCTAAAATCTAATGATTTACGTTATGGGGAGGTGCATTATGTCCCCAGTAAGAAGGGCAAGTCCACACAATGTCACTGTGTAGACTGATTTCCATCCCAACAAGTCATGAAAACACACACACACACACACACACACACACACTCCCCACAGTGTGAATGAAATGCAGTTGTAGTCCATTTGCTACAAAAAAAAACATGATCAGCAAAACAGTAGTGAGTTCCTGTGCATTTTTTAACGTGCATCAGGAGTAACATAAACATCATCAACAAAAACAATTATGTGGGAAATATGGTTGACATTTGACATCAGAGAAACACTGTCCATCCCATTTGACTATGTTTGAGCACCTACAGTAGTATCATTGATGTAAACACTGCCTCCTTTTGTCCCACCAGAGTACTGCACTCTGTCCTCTGGACATCACTGAGTCGAGAGGACTCTGACCGTAACCGCTACCACCCTAATCCTAACCCGTACCCTAACCCAAATCCAACTTTATCCTTACCCTAAAACTAAGTCTTAAACACGCCCACACACACACACACACACACACACACACACACACACACACACACACACACACACACACAGTCGATTGCATGAAGATGATGGATGAAGCCTTCTCCCAAAAGGAAGCACGTTCCCTTTATGTGAAGGTAAAGGTTTTACACCTTTAAATCAAGCCAGGGAGGTGAAAACTCCAGCTTGATGTTGAAGCTCCCTCCAGCCTGGAGAATAACTGAGGTTGTAGAGATCAGTTGGACCAATCCTCCTTGTCTTTTATCACGTGTATCAATTATGTGAGCAGGTATTTGAACCCTAACGTTATTCTCCCCTGGCTTTCATAACATTTCTGGATTTGTGTCAGGTATTATCCAAACCAGGGCAAAACTGCAGATCTCTTTGATGGTGGAAATCCATTCCCAAATCATGCAATCCTTGCTTGGCTTTTTTTTTTCCAAAAGAGAATATGTCTTTGAATTGCTTCACTTCAAATTATTCTCATTACATACAAAGCCCTTCACAACCTAGCCCCTATACCTTTCGGACCTCCTGCACAGACACACTCCCACCCGTAACGATCAGATCCGCAGACGGGAGGGGGGGGGGGGGGGGGGGGCTTCTCCATTGCTGCCCCCTCCCTCTGGAACTCTCTCCCTCAACACCTCAGACATTCTCCGTCACTCGCCACTTTCAAAACTGCACTTAAAACTCATCTATTTAAATCTGCTTTTAACCTGTGATGCTAGTTATGTATGTTTTTGTGTTGTTTCTTACTGTTATGTCATTCAGCCTTTCTTATATTGTTATTGCTTTTATTGTTTCTGTGTTTACCATGTAAAGTGCTTTTGAGTACCCTTTTAAAGCGCTATACAAAATAAATGTATTATTATAAACTATTATTATTATTATTATACACACACACACACACACACACACACACACACACACACACACACACACACATATATATATATATATATATATATATATATATATATATATATATATATATGTGTATGTATTTGAAGTATATAATAATATGTCCAATTCAACATACATTAACCGAATATATGCTGTGTCATAAAAATTCTCACTTCAGTATAATTTTTTTTTTTTATTGGCTAATATTTAGCCAATAAAATGATAAAATCAGAGCCGGGCAAAATGCTTTGTATTTCTTTTTTTTTTTTTATAGTTTTTGATGAGCTAAGTGATATTAATTTACAGAAAAAACGCCCAGTTTTAAATTATATCTTTAAAATACAATAGTTTACCAATCTGTGTCGTTTGTTTTGTTGACGCTGTGGGCGTTTTCAAACTTGCGTCAGCAACTGTTTCCGGTGGTCACGTAAGGTAGGCTTCTGCCATCAACAGTGTGAATAAGGGGCAAAGGCAAGCGTACAGTAACAGCCAGGGGTGGTGTGTGATTGGAGAACTGTTTGTGCACTAACCGCATGTTTCATCCAGGCCACCAGCGCGATTATTTTTTAGCCATATTTTCTTTTCTTTCCATGTTCGCTCGAGCAGGATGTCTTCCCAGGGTGGCATGGACCGGCTGCCGAAGGTCATTGTGGCTAGCTTGACTAAAATGATAGCTGACGTTAGCTAACTTTAGTTGTGTTAACTAACCTCACAAGACGAATAAAGACGTGCCGCTACCATTAACGCTAGTAATTTAGCACCGATGCACACCATTTACGGTCGAAAAGGCGAAGTTAACTCAAAGCTAACCCATTCATTGAGTGTTTAACCACGCTGAACAGAAACGTTTCATAACAACCTCATAACATTTTAAATGTAACATATATTAAAGGGCCAAACGCAAGTATCTTAAAACTTTTACAATTCAATACGTTCTTCTCGCAGATTCTGCATGCTTGTCATCTATTAACAATCGGTTATGTCATATTAAAAAAGTCAACATTGATTATTGGCATGCCTGTTTTTGTCGACGTTAGCTAAAGACATGCTATCTCTGTTATCTCCCACCTGTCCTGCGGTAGTGGAGACAGTACAAACTGAAACAAGTACTGGGCGCCGAATCAGGTGTAACAAAATGTACAATTAGGTGGTCACGTTTCATCACGTTTCAGGGCGTTATTCTCTTTCACAGTGGCGTGTAGTCTTGATATTGCTCGATTTGTAATGGGGTTTGGCAAGACGCATGTCAACATCCAATCTGAGTTAATTACGAGTGCCAGTGAAGAGCATGCACTCCTAATCCTGGATTACCTAGCACACAAACCTGACTGTATGCCAGGCGTCCTAAGGAGTGAAACGGCTACATCTGAGACGTGGTTAAATCAGTAGTTGTATCTACGACTATAACAGTGGAAATGGGTGTTTTCAGACCAGCAGTTATCCTCCAAATCATTGCGATGCTAACTATTAGCCTTCACCTTGCCTCTTCCTGTGATGTCTTCACGTTTCAGAGGTTACTGCGCAAACCCACCTCGGTAGTGTCAATCCTTGTAGCGTATATCAGATAGATTTAAGTAGATTCAGATGTAATTTACACCAAATGCCTTGAAATACTGCATGCTCCAATACTGTGTTTTTGTCTTTTTCAGAATGGGGAACTTTACATCCTCCCCGGCTCTGTCCAGCACATCCTGTGCACAGTATGTTAAGGTGAGTGGATGCTCACAGGTCTGTTACATTGTGCTGTGAATCTCTCTGCAACCTATTTTTAATTGTTTCTGTCTGATACATGTTGCATTAACATCTGTAACCACCGGCATGCCTTAGCTTCGTAGTCAACTGTGTTTCTTGGCTTCTTCTTGTCAGTTTACTCCAGTATATTACCTCCTGTTTTAATGTTTCTCTGTATTGTTTTTTTTTATGTCAAAAAATCTGTTATGAAGTGGCACTACAGTTGTCTCACTCATTAAACATTAATAATGGGAATATTTAATAAAAATGCAGAGTTAGAGTTCCTTTCGACTTTGCTTTAGCAACTCCTTTGAGGCCCGGTACGTTCAGTCTATTTCTGTGTTCTACTGATATTTAATAAAATCTTCTTTTTTTTTTGCGTGACCTTTCAGGAGATGGTGTCGCAGAACTGTGTTGTGATATTTTCCAAGACCACGTGTCCTTATTGCAAAATGGCCAAGAATGTGTTCAATGAAATTGGTGCGACCTACAAAGTGATCGAACTGGATGAGCACAACGACGGGAGGAGAGTGCAAGAGGCCTTAGTTCAGATGACCGGTGCCAGAACGGTAAGAGCCTCCTGTTGGGATTTGGGTTATGTGACTTTGATTTCAGCATCTACGTAAACGGGAATCAAAACATGCAGCTTGTTTGTTCTGGCAGCTCTGCATTTAAGTTACATTTAGATTACTTGATTAGTGTGTTTTTTGGGCAGTAGCTAAGACTCCGGAATTTTATCCTGACTCAATTCTATGTTAAGCGAAATGTCACCGGTACATTAAGTCTGTATAATATACACTGAGGACACTGAACAGGGTTTGAAAGTCTCACAAACGTAAGTTGCAAATTCTACTGCCAAAATGCAGCACAAACACAGGACTGCAACACATTTAAAGAAATGTCCCGATCAAGTTTTTGTGGGCCTCGATCCAAACCGATACTTCAATTTATCTAAATGTTGATTACATATGTAATGTTATTTCAATGTCTGACACATTGAAATAACAGTTGTAGACTACTAAATCTAACACGCCTTATAGTTCACGAGCTACTTGATCCAAATACGTAGATTAAGGAGAGGTGGACGAAACATGGGAGAGTTCAGTACAGAAAAGGTTTTCATCTGCTTTATTTTAGTAGATACTGATCCGTTAAAATATGCTTATGACAAGAAAGTATGTATAACTGCACTAAACCGCATCTCTTTTCTAAGAACTGATGTTATGACCTGATTTGTGTGTTCAGGTGCCGAGAGTCTTCATTAATGGAAACTGCATCGGGGGTGGCTCTGACACCAAACAACTGCATCAGCAGGGAAAGCTGCTGCCCCTGATCCAACAGTGTGCTCCCTGCTGTGCTGCCAGCAGCTCCGACGGCTCGGGCAGCGGGCAGTTCGAGGCGGCTAAATGACTAACCGTTCTTGTAGCTTTATTCAATCCTGTATTTATTGAATGTTCGCTTGATCTCGTGCTACAAGTTGAACATTGCTTGAGCCTGTTATTTATTTATCAAAGTGCTTTTGATACTTGATGTTAGGCTACATACATTTTCATGCAGGGATGTACAGTATTCTTATTAAAGTTGTCATCTTTTAAAGAACACCTGTGGAACTACTTCTCATCTGCATGGTTGTTTTATTGAACAATATTACATTCATAAAAAGAAAAACGTGATCTCTCAGCGTCAAGCATCATCAAACTGTGAACATCGTTGGGTTGTGAAGTATTGCCAGTGTGACTCAATACTCATTATTTTAGGTTATTTTTTTGTACATTGTATGATTAAAAGAACTAAGGATATTTGTATGATTAGCACATTTTAATGTGCACATTTATTTTGAACATGACACAATTTTGAGAAATGTTCATTATTTGTTTTTAATCCGTCTTCGAAGCAATTTCAATGCCATTTTTTCCCGAGATTTTAGCAAAAGCTGTTTGTCTTTATTAGGTAAATAGTTGGTTTACTAGAGTATATGAATAACTTAATACGTCTTAATGCTGGTCAGTGTTATGAATGTACAAATTAATGGAGTGTGTACAACAACCACTCGAAAATGTTTTCTTAATGCCAAGAATGTTTTTTATTAATAAATATGAATGAAACTCGACCGTCAGACTCCTATGGTTTTGCATTTTTTACTAAGTAGAGTCCTGCATTTGTTTCCCCCGTCGTCTTAGGCGGGCGGATATTGTGTCTAGTTCATAAGAGAGCAATGTTTAGTTTAAAATGGGTCGTACATTTTTATTTTTCTCTTTGCAAATGTTGATACGTGTATTTTCTGAAAATGCTGCTCGTTGCTAATGTTTTGAAGTCAATATGTCAAATATATATATGTTACTTTCCAACGGTATACGCTGTGCAATAAAACGCGTGCACCCGCATTGCTCACATTTGCACGGTATCACGTTGAGGTCACTCCAGTGCTTCATTGAAATTAGCTTGACTAGCGGGCACTGCTAAGCTAGGATATTAGCATCTCGTATATGTGCACCGTAGTGTTGAATAAACATTGTAAATAATGGCTGGCAGCGCAGGAGAGTGGTGTCTGATGGAGAGTGATCCCGGCGTGTTCACAGAACTGATTAAGGGTTTCGGTGAGTGCCTTGTACCTCAACGTTAGCTAGCTCTGCTCATTCAGTGAACCGTTGGCTATCAGACAGCGCTAGCTAGATAGCTTCTTTAAAGCTAACGGTAACTTCTAAATTAGCTACTGTTGATTTTCCTACGCGTACATCAATAAAATGCCTTGCAGATGGAACCGAAATACTTGAGAGGCGTTCTATTCCAAACGCTGCATATTGTAAACCGTTGCATGTAATAATTGGGCAGCCATAGCTAACTCAATTAGACAAGCTAACTAGCTAGCATTACTCAGCGTTCAAAACAACGGCGCGTGAAAACAAATCCCTCGTGAATGACATTTGTTGTGGTTTGCTCTGCAGACTACCCGCCAGTGGGAAAACCAGCCCACTTAGTTAACGTTCGGGAAGACTTTACTTAAACATTTTCTGTAAAAGTGTGAATAAATATGTGGTGCTTTACTCGTCCTTGTCAGGTTACAAAGGCGCCCAGGTTGAAGAAATATGGAGCATGGAGCCAGAGAACTTCGACAACTTGAAGTATGTTAATACCTGCAGCCTCGTTACATTGCACGCTCCCTTCTTAATTAAGACAGGCCTGTTAAATGCATCTACTCTGTTCCAGACCAGTTCATGGGTTGATTTTCCTGTTCAAGTGGCAGCCAGGCGAGGAGCCAGCAGGGTCGATCGTTCAGGACTCAAGGCTCGACCAGATCTTCTTTGCAAAACAGGTAGAGTTACCTCTGTCGTTAAATACTATTTTAATATTAGCAAGACAGTGTTATTTTGCAGCTCTAATGTAAATAACATTCTGCCAGCTAACTTCGGAATCATCATATGGTAACTGTAATGATTCATACGTTTGCTATCCGTTTTTTGCACCTTTTTTACGGTTTTGATTGTTCACATTTCTATGGGGGTGTGATGTGGGCTCTTTTGAAAAATATTAGCATCAATAAGGGGATATTTTATCCGTCCAATCCATTGTTGTGTATGCTATCTGTGTGTTTTCAGGTCATTAACAACGCCTGTGCCACCCAGGCAATAGTCAGCGTTCTGCTCAACTGCACCCATTCTGACATGCTGCTCGGAGACACACTGACTGAGTTCAGAGAGTTTTCACAGAGCTTTGACGCCGCTGTACGTTCATGGTATTTTCGTCTTGAATCCAAAAAAACACAGTAAATGTATATTATTTTCTTGAAAACTACGAACCTCCCTTTTTTTAACTTAAGTGATGCCAGTATTTGGCCTGTAACTCAAATAATAAGCAGTAAATTATTCATGCATTAAAAAAAAAAGTGAACAGAGCTTTCCCTTTTTGGAGCAGTGATGTATTACACAACTCGCTGTTATTTCCCCTTCCACTTGCAACCCTGACAGTTTCATCCTCTTACCTTGATGACTAAGTTGTCTGTCCCACAAATGTTGAAAAGATCCCGGCTGAAGTGATTTTTGATGCTCAACTTCTCCTTTTGATGTGGAAAAGTTCCAAGTAGAGACACTTCTTCTGCCTTGACGAAGATGCTGTGTGTCATTTTTATGTATTTATTTTAGTCTAAACCAGTTTATAAATGGCAACAATTAATTAAGCAGGAGTGGACTCACCGCTTCGAACAATCTGTATATTTCTAGGCAAGATGTAGAAGCAACAAAATAGTAATTTATTCAAATGAGTACCTTTTTTAATATTATTGACATAGAAACTCATTGGATGCATGTCATGTATAACGTGTTCCTTCATGATGCGGCTGCATCTTTGAGGCGAGGGTCATACACTCAGCATTATAATCCTGCTCCTCCCGCTCTCCTCAGATGAAAGGTTTGGCTCTTAGCAACTCCGAAGTGATCCGACAAGTTCACAACAGCTTTGCCAGGTAAGCTCCCGCTCATATCATATTTAGCTGGCGAGAGAGTCTGTTTGATTGGCTTCATGCTATTTTTAGCTCCTCTTTCTAACTCTGTAGAAAGCGATTGGCCCATTTGTTGCTCATGCATCTGGCTGGGTCAGATGTTGGTCACCCCGAAACTTTGTCAGTGCCGCTTCTCTTGTATAAGAAATGGAAAATACATACATACATTTGTTTCATCAACGGCGTAGCACTTTCTCCGCCTGCCTGGTGATACAATTTTTCTTGGAACATTCTGTACATCACGTTGATTTATTGATTTGGAGTTAGTTTTCTTGGAACAGAGTGCGTTCCTAAATCCCTACGTGTCCGACAACAGCTCCTACAGTATGTGTGATTCATGACGATTATCTTCGATGTTGATCTTACTATTGTGCGCTGTCTCGTATATTTACAGGCAGCAAATGTTTGAATTTGATGCAAAGTCGTCAGCGAAGGACGAGGACGCGTTTCACTTTGTGAGCTATGTTCCTGTAAACGGTCGACTATACGAGCTGGACGGACTCCGAGAGGGACCAATTGACCTGGGTAAGCAGAATAAAAGTCATTTGTTATTTCTCTATTATTGCTTTACGCTTTCAGCGCCAGCACTGGGTAGTTATGTCCCTCGGTGTGCGGTCCTCCAATGCGTAGTTTCGGTCTTGTTGGCCATGGTCCATTTCCCCTAAAACTGTCTCTTTCTAAGGATGATGTACTGTGTGCAGTTACTGTATATACGGACACCTATTATTTGTCCCTGTCTGTGTTTCTCACCAGGTACATGCAACCAGGATGACTGGATCAGCGCCGTTCGCCCAGTGATCGAGAAAAGAATACAGAAGTGAATGTCTTTAGTCTTTACATTAATTTTAGATGAATGTTCAGTTAACCAGATGCTTCCTGTCACAGTTGTGGAATTTTAATGAATCCCTTTCTTAAGACAATGAGTAGTGAGACAATTAATAGAGATAATTCATGTAAAGCACTGGTGCAGAAATGATTTTGCAGACAAGTTTTTTTTCATCCATCTCATTTGATTTATTTGCATTTTTTTAATAGTTTATAGTCTTATGAAGCAATGATAGTATTTCCTCTGTATACACAGACATCAGATATCTGTATACTACTGTACTGCCTTGATTTTCTTGAGTTCATCCTTCTATACTTGTATTATTATTTCCCTCTTCAGGTACAGTGAAGGAGAGATCCGATTCAACCTCATGGCCATTGTGTCGGACAGAAAGATGATATACGAGAGAAAGATCGCAGAGCTCCAGACCCAGCTTACTGAGGTGAGCAGAAGAGCTGAACCCAGTGCACACATGACAAAGAGTAATGTATATGTTCACATCTCCCTGTGAGGCTGCATGGGAAATGCATCAGATGCCAGATGTCATAAGTTGGAGGACATAACCATGTTGTGCTCAAGAAGAAGAAAAACAGTGATGTCTCCAGTATTTAGTTTGTCGCGTCACATTTGTCCACACACACACACACACACACAATGTGTCCGATACAACTACTCCGTTTTTAATACAATCTAGTGCAATGATGCAATCTATAACAATCTCAGAACATCATGAAAAGAAGTATTCGGGACAAGGAAGTCAGGGAACTAATAAGAACTCTGTTTTATGCATTTATGCAATATATAAACATTCCTCATTTAGAGAGGGGTCAAAGAGTATCCCCCCCCCCCCAAAACTGAAACTTCTTGTTTCACTGGCCTGCTTCTGGTTGAAACGTGTAGTCTCGTTACACCTGATGCCACACCCAGCGTCATTATTGGGTTTATTATTGCTGTCGGAAATGTGCTCCGTTGCACCTGTAACCAACCTCGCCAACGGTGATGTCAAAGTATACTATAGTGTAATGTAATGTATACCGATCACATCAGCATGACTGCAGCAAGGTGACGCATTCAACCACTAGAGGTCAGCAAACACAAGGTTTAACTTTATACAGCAGAAAACCCCCTCATGCAAATGGAGTGGAGTATTTTTGCTGCTTCATATTCACTGTTGCCTTATTTAGTTATTACTAATGAAACTACATGTGTATATATTTTCGTTTTTTTCCCTTGTGTTCCCAGGATGAACCGATGGACACAGACCAGAGCAGCACGTTTCTTAGCTCCATCCAGTCTGAGATTGCCAAGTACCAGCTCCTCATTGAAGAGGAAAATCAGAAACTTAAAAGATATAAGGTGGGTTTCTCAAACACCACATTCCCTACCACTACATGCGCTATTACATGTGACATTCACTGTGATATAAATGCAGGAAAAATAGGCCCATAAGGCCACAGTGTGTTTTTCCTGTGGAAAAATACCTCTCGAATAACCACGAGCACATTATGAATGTAGAGGCTGTGTTTACTGCAGCCGCCTCAGAATGTAAGAGGGCTTCTTGTAATTTCAGGTTTTTTATTCACTTTTGTGGGTTTTCTGTGTTTTCTCACAGATTGAAAACATCCGGCGAAAGCACAACTACCTTCCATTCATCATGGAGCTACTGAAGACACTGGCAGAGTACCAACAGTTAATACCTTTGGTGGAGAAGGTATTTGCTTTTTCTTCAACATGACTTGCCTTCTATGCATGCGTGTCAGACTCGAGTACATCGGCATTTTGAGACATCGTTGGGTATTAAGGGACTCTCGTGGATAAAATAATCAACAAACACGATGAAATTGCCAAAGCATTTCAGCTTCAGTGTTTATTCTAACCACTAGAGGGCAAAAGTAAATGTCTCACAAGCGTGCCATGAATAAGACATTGATGATTATTTAGTTTTTACAATTCTTTAGGTGTGTTTTAATCAACTACAGTAATTCAAATTAAATGCAAATGTCTTTGTTTTTTTGTCACCAGGCGAAGGAGAAGCAGAGTGCCAAAAAAGCCCAGGAGGCCAAGTGAACAACAACAACAACAACACCACACTTCCAATAGAGAAGCCTCTAATCACACGCATCCAGAGCGACAGTCCCCCTTTCATCACTGAGCCACATGCAGATACTGTTCATCATCGGTCATCTTCATGTCACTGACCGCGGACGGTCTGCAGCACTTCCTCCCCGTGGTGAACCATCCAGACATTAAGAAACTGCACTGCAGGTGTAGCAGAGAGACTGTACGGCAAAACACTCTCTCCGCGTGTGTCCATCGGCTCCAATGCATGTAGAAGGAATGATGTGCTCAAATTATGTTCTGTCTTATTTTCATAATAAAATGTCTAGATGTTTGTGAATTTGTGTTTTTAATATCCTGAATTCCAAAACAGAATTATAATTTTTTTAACGTTTCAGTTCTTAACTCATTTGCAGATTGATTTATTTATTTCCCTAAATGCTCCCCACATATGAATTCATTCTGCTATCAGACTTAGTGGTAGAGCTTTGTCGCCACCTTCTGGTAAAACAGAGGAAAAACACGGCTTGCATTTACAGTACATTACAAAAAGCCATCTGCTGAACCTTTTTTTCTGTCCAGTGTTACTTTATAAGTTTATGTATTTGACAAAATGAATATCAAACATTTTAAAAACAATGTAGCAATGGAATCTGTGCTCAATCCTTTGGACCCGATGAGAGCGCACCAACAAGCTGCCGAGTACTTATAAGTGCATCATAAAGACACGACTGGTACAAATGTAGTGACTCGTGTTTCTTTTGGATAGCCTCCAGTAGAAGCATGTTGATATTTTGAACATGCGAGTCTGTACTGCACTGTACTGCTGTCGTACGGGTGCTTGAACACAACGTTCGTCTAAAGGCCTGCGTAGTCTGACGTATCTGCAGTCAGATGACCAAAGTAGAACGTGGTCCTTTTTCTATTTTTGGCTCCTCTGTTTACATACACACCTTAAGTGCTTCTTGGATCTGGTCCCAGTAGTCTGTTGCCAAGATCCGTCATAGCAACTAATGGAAACACACAGGTTTTACTACCATCTCAGAGAGAGAGAGAGAGAGAGAGAACAGTATGTGTCTGAGGTCAGGCCACATGGATGAGCAAACAATAAGCATTCAGGGTGACTGTTCCAGTTCTGCAGGGTGTTCATGAATACCGTCACTGCCTCATTGTAAGTGCTGGCATCCAACATAGCAATTATCATTATTGTCTTTACGTCGCTATGTTTTCCTTTGTTATCCTATCAAGGATGTCATCTTTTATAATTTGTCTGAGGTCACAAAACATGGAATGTATGTTCTGGCATGCAGACATAGATGCAAATGCTACAAAAAGAATGAAGTCTTAAAAATAGCCAGATTGCTGCGTATCGGAATGTGTGCTGCTGGGCCCTACTTTGAAGGTCATGGGAAGTTTGTTTGTACAGTTCATTATCACGTACAGTGTCTCAAAGGGCTTTAGAGGCCCGTATAAGCAGCAGATCCACACCAGACAAGCAAAAAGTCCTTGACAGATAACATTAAGGCAAATAAGGCATTATTACAATGTCAGGAAAGTAACCCAAGATGGAATTGCTCGGGTTGTTTTCATGTGATCAACAGTTCAAAACCCCAAAGTATTTAAATTTACAATGATCTAAGAACGAGCTGAATGCCGGACGTACAATAAGTTTGAAAAAGATATTAACAGAAATGAAAAGGAAGGGAAAACTGTTTGTATATAAACAGCCAATGAGTGGTTTATAACACAAAGAAAACCAAGCGTCTTCAGCTGTGAGGCTCCTTGGGTTGTTCTTAGCCACAGCGGTGCTTTGAGCTAAATGCTAACATCATCATGCTAACATGCTGATGTTAAGCAGGTATAATAATTGCCATGGTCGACGCCGTCATCGCTTAGCATGTTAGCATGCTAACATATGCTAATTAGCACTGAAAATAAAGGACAGCTGAGGCTGATGGTATTTGTTGTGCAGGTATTCGGTTATAAACCAAAGTAGTGACAACGTGAAATTTCGATGTGATTGTGGCACTATATGAAAAGTTGAGAGGTCACCAAAGTTAATGCAGTTTATTCTGAGGAGAATGTGGATTTATGTACTTGATTGAATGGCAATCCATGCAATGGCTATTGAGACTTTTCACTTAAAACCACAAATGTCAACCCCCATGGTGGTGCTAGGGGAAAAGTCAGGGGATCACCAAGGTCAGTAGTCTTAATTCTTTGGGGATCACGACTCATTAAATGCAAAATTCCATGGCAGTCCATATAATGGGGATTTCAGTCTGGGTGAAAGAGCTGGGCCATGTCTAGAGCCATGCCGGTAGCATATTAGGATCATTATCGTTCCAACACCAAAGAAAATAACTAAAACAGTTCCACACACATACTTCCACACATCCCAGCCAGTCTGAGTTTAGGATCACAAATCCACTCCTTTAACCTGAAGGCCAGCAGAGCATACGGTTCTGGAGAGCTGCTGGTCTAAAAGATGACCTATTGCACCTCGACAGCAGGCCACAGGTCCGGGGAGAGGAGAGAACCGGAGCTGTCAGCCTGTCAGGAGCAACGTCTTGGTGTCTGGCCACTGTCAGCCTCTACTGTGGGTTCACGGCTGGAAACAGCTTCTTTATCAGAGAGCAGACACGCGGCAGGCAGGGGAGGATTCTCTCTGCTGTCTGTGAAGGTGCTCTTTACACAAAGTTACAGTAAGTGAACTAAGCTGCGATGACGTGGGCCCCCATCAGCTGCACAAAGAGGAATTAAATGTTCCCAGAAGATGAGGAATGTTGTTTTTGTTGTGCAACCGAAGATCCAGCACATTGTGTCTAAAGATATGTCAGTGTGCGGTATGAGGATGTGTCTGACCTTCGTTAAACCAAACACCCAGAGAGCATGACGTGCACATTAAACTACTTCAACTTTTGGTATTCAAGATAAATGGTAGCTTACTGAGTTTCAAAATATTGCTTCACTTTGCTTTAACAATAAACACACGATATTTGAGGACCGTCTGAGCCACATATCAGTCCTTTACAAGGAATTACGCACTTTATTGGTATATATTTAATCAGTACTTTTGTTGTTAATGGATCAAATAACTAAGTAGAGTGTGTCAGAAATTGTTCAGACCTCTTTCACATTTTTATGTTGCAGCATTATGCTAAAATAGTTTAAATAATTTCCCCCTCATCAATGTAGACTCTATCACATGATGACAAAGCCAAAACAGGATGTTAGACATTTTTCTCAAATGTATTAAAAACTTGACGCTCGACATATTTAGCTCAGGTGCCTCCCATTTCTCTCGATCACCTTTGAGACGTTCGTACACCTTGATTGGAGTCCTCGTGTGGTTCATTCGACTGAGTGGAGATAATTGGGAAAGGCACACACCTGTTGATGTGACTAGTTTGTAAGCACAGTGGAGCATTTAGCGGCAATATTTGTGTCATTGTATCATTGGTGGAGAGCATCAAATTAAAAAGAGAGGGAATATTGGACTTAGGTTTGCCAGGTGACCCGGAAACATGACTCCAAATGAATGCTAATGTTCCTTATCTGCTGAATGTGTAATTAACCAACTGTTACAAACTTTAAAGTAAACTGTATGCCAATTCTGCTGCACTGCCAAGTGGGCAAAAAAATCTGTTGATGCAGGTTTTAAGTAAATAACCATTTCAGTATTCACTGAGCAGTAATGTAGACATTTGACCAGTGAATTAGGAGTAAACTAGTACATGAGATGTAGGTAAAACTTAAAAAAATATAAAAAAAGTAACTATAATTACATACACTGTTCTCAAATGTCAACAAATTAACTTTCATGCTTGAAGAAGTTTGAAAATGTTGCATTCATTTCAGAAATAAACGCAACAAAGGCATTTCAGAATTGAAGAAAACAATATTTTATTTCTTGAGCAGTCCAGCTGCCTGCCAACTTAAATTCACATTCAACACATGCAATATTTACAATACATCACAGTAATGTCAGGCCAAATACTATCTTTAGTGGAAATTGTGAATAGTATTATACAAGTTAGAATTGCACTTTTTTGTGTAAACAGATCCAAGCAAAACCAGGATCACAAAGGCGGTTCTGTGGACATGACAGCTGTGCAAAGTCTTCAAGTGGATGTGAGCACAGAAATACATTCTAACAGCATCGTCGGTGAGACAGTTAAGTGTAAAGTGTTTTGACAGTCATCTCAGCTTTGAATGCAGTTGCACTTTCTTGTACGCATCATCGCCCAAAATTCTAATAGCGGGGGGTATAAAGAAAGTGCAGGTAATGGTCCAGTGAGGAACATGTAACAATAATCCCATCAGGTAGAAATGCTCAGTGCGCTGCCTAGAGCAGCATGTCGCATCCTGATGATCAGCTCTCAGCACGACGGACTAAAACATAGCTTCACTTTTGCATTATCCGCACTTGACGTTATTGTTTCTGCTGAGGATTTGCATTTGGGTCTATTATCCCAAGGCGGTGCCCCTGGAATGAACATCATCAGCGGTCTATTCACACGGTCGCAGAGGTAAACAAATGACTCCAGGAGTGGGTGTCTAGTTTGACTAGGACGTAATGTGCTTGCCCTCTCCCCTGGCAGCAGCACACAGTTCTTTGTAGAGGTCGGAGTAGATAAATCTGGGGTAGGCGTTGTTCTCCATCAGGCGGTAGGCTTTCCTCTGAGCTGCCAGGAAGCTGGTCACAGTGGGCTCATGGAGGTTCTGGACGATGGCATTTTTTGTGTGGAAATCCAGGTTTATCTGTGACCAAAGAAACAGCCGTTATGAGCCTCTGACTTCCATTTTTAATAACGAATATGTCGTGTATTTATAAAACTTGAAGCACATGAATTCTGATTTGGAAAATTGTATTTATTTTGATTAACAGGAAATGCTGTAATGGCAGCTGTTACCTCTTTGGGAGCTTCAGTTTTAATGAACTCCTCGTAAATACTGTTGGCCTTGGACGCCAGCTCTTTGTGCGACGTGATGTTCCTGAAATCCTCACAGGCGGTCCAAAACTCAATGTTCTCTTCGCAGAACTCAGACTTCAGAAAGATAGAAAACACAGTTTTCCCGTCTGTGGGAGGGGGAAAGAGAAGAAGAAGTGTTAAAGAAAAAGGCGTGTAATATAAGCCGAGGGACGTTGTTTGCTCATCAATGTAAAGTAAGTGAAAAGCCATTACAGCTTTTATTTTATCGAGGCCAATAAAGTGCTTTCATTTAGCCCACAGTTACCGTGTGACCTTTGAAACCCTTTTATGTACTCATGCGCCAATAGTGCGGCAAATGATGCTTACGTTTATGACTGAGTAGTTTGTCAAGTGACTGCGCCCATTGTTGCACGTCATCAGTAGTCGGCCTGAGGGGAGAGGAAAAAAAATCTTTAAATTGATGAAAACAATACACTTTTGCAAACACTCCTTGAAAAAGGTAATTTTTCCATTAAATAAATTACATTCATTATACATTTATCATGCTGCAATTGGCGTTTCATTTAGAATTAAATAATTGATTTTAGACATAAAAACATAGTCATCTGGTTTGGTTTTATTTAGTCCTAAAACAATACATAAAACATGCGCAGTGCAAAAAATACACTAAATAAATACATTCAATAGAGTGTGGGTAATGGGTATATAATATATTTAATTATATATTTAAAACATAATAAACATGAAGCACAAACCAGATGTTATGCAGAATTGTGACATAATCCTCAAAATATAAAGGTCTCACCTGTAAGATCTGTTTTTCATGAGATGTAATATCGACTGGGAAGTGTTTGTCTTCAAGAAAAATCCTATTCTGTTCCTCCAGTTTCTCCTCCTGGAAAAAGGAAATCACTCATCAGTATTTTAGGCAAGTGTAATTCTGAGCAACATCTTTTTTCACAAGGTCATCATAACCCACATCATTGTTATTAAACAGCAACTTACTTTATCCCCTTCCTCTCTGTGGACAGGTCAGTGGGTGTCATACAGTCAGTGAACGCCATGCTTTGGGATGACACACGAGCAAGATTCTCTCTCATGGTTCAATCTTCTCTCCTTCTCCCTCTTGACTTCTCAGGCAACTTTATAGTTTCTCTCTCCAGCCACGCTCCAGATTGTGACAGGCGAGGGGCGGGGCCTCAACATGATTGGCTCTTGCTGTGTATACAGTGACTTGCCCCGGTATGACTCTCAGGGCCTGAGGCATTGGCAGGCTTTTACTGCAATAGCATTCCCTCCCTAAATGTCCTGCGGGCTTCCATTTTTAAGTGAAAGGTCAAGATGTGACGTACATTGCAGACGCGATGCCCTTATTCCTAAAATAAAGTTATGGCAGCGGTTAATGGAACTCTATTTCCATTGTGTTTTTCTTTCTTCTTTTACATTTTAAGAGCATTTTGCAAAATTGCAGCAGCTGTGATATGTATCCCTATTCTCTAAGCATTCAATGCCTTAATTATTTTTACCTTCCACCTATTTTACAATTTGAAAACAAAGTATACTCTTAAATGGAAGAACTACAAAAACACAGGACCCACTACACACACACACACACACACACACACACACACACCGTTCAGCCTTGAACGTGCCTTTTCTGTTTCCAGGAGCTGTCGCCCGTCACATGTCGCCATCGCGGATGTACAGTTGATTCATAGTTACTTGGCAACACTACCTACAGTGTTCATATTCAATAAATTACTCACAGCGGGGGTGGATATCATGATGTCATGTTGAAATATGTCAGGTTCATAAAGATGATGATGCAATATCCTCTTGCCTCTATGAGTGTTTGGGAAAAAATAAATGTGGGCACTGTTGAATGCATTGTTTTACAATCCTCTCATTATAACTTCAGTTTATAAAAAACGTTCTTCGGACCATTGTTTTTTATTGGTATTTAAGTCCACTTGTGATCTTTAGGACAAAAGACGTTTACATTCTTGGGTAAGACGGGGTTGAATTGGTTGAAAAGTTAATAAATATGTAGGTTAACCATTTTCAACACCACCTCAATGACTGTATTTCAGAGTGTAAGCTAAAACCTGAAACCATGACATGTTGATCAGTCAGTGAGCAATGCGTCAGTCAAGGAATTGACCATTTATAGCAAAGAGTTTTAGCCGATTTGGTGGAAAAAAGCTTTGCTGTTTGAGGGGGCTCAAAGATCGCTGCTAGGAGAACTGATCCCCCATCAACAAACACATGCATGAACATGAGATATTATTAAAGTCAACAATACCACAATCTCCAACAACATAGGAGGAGGTTAGAGGGAGCGGTGTTGGCACGGGGGTATCAGCAGACACAGTTAGAAGTGTCAGGATATCAAGGTATCCTGTATGAATGTGACTCAGTTTGTAAAGAACGAAACAGCTGATACTCATCAGCTGATACTCATCAGCTGACGTAAGGGCAAGTTCAGTGCTCCGTCGGAATTCTTCCAGTCGCTGACAGGCTGTCGAAAGGTAGTTTTACGTAACTCAGACATCTAAGAAATGTAACCGTCAACCAGTTCTAACTCGGTTTCAACCTTGACATGTACAAGTCTTTCGGCTGTATTGTTAAAGCAGCATGTTTTCGGCCACTTGAGGGCTGGAGAACTTCAATAACAAGCTGAAAATACACATACCGTATTTTCCGCACTATAAGGCGCACTTAAAAGCCTTTAATTTTCTCAAAAAACGACAGTGCGCCTTATAATCCGGAGCGCTTTATATATGGATTCATTCTGGTTGTGTTTACTGACCTCGAAGCGATTTTGTGTGGTACACGGCGCTCTGTCAAAATGTTTTAGTATGACTTTGGTAAACTACAAAGCCGCACCTCTTGCAGCATTACGTGTTACGGTCGGTTTGTTCTGGACCCAAACGCAGACACCAGGACGGCAGAGTAGGTGAGAAAAAGGTTTTATTTGGCTTTGTCTGTGGAGCCGGAGGAGCATGCAGGTGGAGCAGCGAGGCGGAGTGAGCGGCTGGCTGCGACGTGGCTCTACGTCGCAGCCAGCCTTGCTCCAGGAAAAATGGTTTAGCTCAACAGGAGCCGAGGTTATAGCTACCACTGAGCTGATGAAACAATCTGGCGATGAGACTGCAGGAAGCCGGGGTATTTGAGCTGACGGTGATGAGGTCTAACTGTTGGCAGGTGAGGAGATGAGCCCCGGTGCCAGATGATTGCGGCCGCGCTCAAGCCACACACACACACACACACAGACAGAGAACAGAGGGGAGACGAGCTGAGGTCACAGCGGAGCCGTGACATTACGGCTACCGTAGTCAGGAGCGTCGCGGAGTAATACATACTGTGCTTCGCCATAATATTACATATGTTAATATTACGATGCTGTCAAAAACAAAGTGAAGCAAACTAATTCGGAGCTTGCCATCATTCCGGGGGGATTAACTAAAGAACTCCAGCCGCTAGATATTGGTGTCAACAGGGCGTTCAAAGTTAAACTGCGAGCTGCGTTGGAGCAGTGGATGACAGAAGGCGAACACACATTCACCAAGACAGGGAGACAGCGCCGGGCGACTTACGCTACTATCTGCCAATGGATCGTGGATGCCTGGGCTAAGGTATCAGTCTCAACTGTGGTCCGAGCTTTCACGAAGGCCGGAATCATCACTGAACTGCCAGGTAACAGCAACGACACTGACTCTGACTCTGATAATGACGAGAGGGATCCGGGCATGCTGGATGCCGTAATCGCAAAGTTTGACTGACTGACTGTTTTGTTTTGCTTAATGCGCCTTATAGTCTGGTGCGCTTTATATATGAAAAAAGATCGAAAATAGACCATTCATTGACAGTGCGCCGTATAATCCAGTGCGCCGTATAGTGCGGAAAATACGGTACATACAACATTTGAGTTTGCTTTTTCATCCAA
Source organism: Leptoclinus maculatus (assembly GCA_032191485.1). Taxonomy (NCBI): domain Eukaryota; kingdom Metazoa; phylum Chordata; class Actinopteri; order Perciformes; family Stichaeidae; genus Leptoclinus; species Leptoclinus maculatus. Next base: position 11,804,766 of record JAVDOI010000004.1, on the reverse strand, counting down.
GCGACAAATCTAAGTCCAATATTCACTCTCATTTTGGTTGTTGGGTCTCTTGAGCTGCTAGCTGTTCGACATTCTTCACCAGCTGGTTTTAGGATCTGACGTGGCTACATGGTGCATAGTTAGTTATAAAACTACAACTACCATCGTGCACCAGAGGACGCCATCCACTACCTAATACAGGTGTAGAGAGGTTTAACAAAGTATGGGAAACCGCTGAGAGGACACATGTTGAAGACCAGTTTTTGTCTGGCCCTTATAGGATCGTCACCTGACATGGCAGATACACCTTCCAGCTTCACGATGGAACCTTTTGGGACTCAGGAAGACTGTTGCGTACCAACAAGCCCAATGAAGAGAAAATGGACGCTAAGGTGTTCATTGATCCAGGTCAAGGACAAAGACCAGAAGTTGCTACACTCCTTGACTTGACTTAGTGTCAGAAATAGTTTGAAAAAGGGGGAAATGTAGAACCTGACTACAGAGTACACAGTTAGTTAGAAATCTACAACTATCATTGTTCATTTACAGAATTTATGTCATTATTGTTGGTACGGTTAACATCCAGGGTTAGCATAGCTGACGGTTACGAGAGCTGTAACATGTAACTTCCTCTCTTCAATAAAACTTTAGAAACGGCACTACAAGTTGTAATCATTATACTTAAGACACTCATTCTAGTCACTGACTATGTCCGCTCATTCCTTTTGAAGTAATGTTCGCTTGGTTTATCTAAGCTCTTTGTTGTTGTTGTTGCTAAAAACAGCTGCCAGATGCTGCTGGAAATGGAATCGGTGCAGAACTCAATTTGCAGGCGAGAAACCCCAAAAAACGACTCCCGTCACTTTACATTTGATCTATTTCTAATATAATTTTATATAATCTCTATAATGAATGCTGTGTTACTACACAGGTGATCATGCTAGACATGCTAGATGTCATGTACAGACCTGTGTTTGTTACACATGTAGCAGGGTATCAAATGAATCAAATGTGTAATTGTGGTTAGGCTGAGACCTGCACGTCCGTTTTTTGTGCCAAGTAGATGAGTAATTCACATCGTTTTCCCTTTGCGCCGGTGTTTTTCATTCTGTTACAGGTACAATTTGTCTGCATGGTGATTAGAATAAATACAGTCTTTGTGATGATGTGTTCTTTAGCGGCATTTCAGTAACAAAAGTGCAAAAATAAAGACATTTCAACACATGATGAATGCATGCTCTGGTTAGTTGAGCAATCTGTATATCACCTGAACACTGTTTTCAAAGTAATTTCCCGTCAGTCTCTGCTTGAGAAACTTACCTTTTAAGCACTGTGAAGTCCTTATTCCAGTAACAATGTAGTTTGACATCGACGTCATATCCCAGAATCACTAAAAGGGCATTTCCAACAGGAACAGGACAAACATATGTAAAGCACAATCACAATTTGTTCTAGATTATCTGTGCCATAATGCATGTGCGTCACCTGCTGTGTCGTGTTGTGATTATCACTGGCCTCCCTCTCTCTCTCTGCTGCACCAGTACGGAGCTCTGCTGGGTGAAAACACGGTGTTCACCCCGTGTGTTTATTATGATGTGCAGACTGTGTGTAAGCAGCCGTCTGTTTACAAGTGGATGAAGAGCAGAGCCAAGTTTCCACTGAGGCACGAGGTCTGTCCAGAGGGCCTTACGCAGAAGGTGATTCCCAGCACCGGCTTGCAGAGTTTGGGAGTTGTGGATCAGAAACTGTTAACTCCTCTTAACTCTTTGGGCTATTAGCACCACAAACAAGTGCTTAAAGTAAAAGGTGCACACATATCATGGATGTCAAGAAAGGCCACCAGCATGGAAGACAAGTCCGCAAGGCAGGCAGAGTGGTAAACGACCACAGCTACTATGTGTGTATATTACAGACTGTAGAAAATAACAATATGAACCACCATGGCTGCTGCATATGCACTCAGCCAAAAACAATTAGGGGGTGAGAACACATTAAAGACAAGCAATGGATGGTAACTGAAATTGACTTTCCAATTTGTCCGCCATGTCTGTAACTCATGATTAAAGTTCAACCAAACATGGGATAAAAGCCCAGATCTCTGCACTGGATGCTGGGTGGGTTTCTCTGATACACCTTCTTATTTGTTAGGATTTGACTGAGGGGATTTTTTGTGGAATTGTCTTGAAATAGCCTGATATTGTTTAGGATTTCTTTGTAATAAATTGATTAAGCAAAC